>OU862881.1:34842500-36053125 GCA_917880725.1 Selenia dentaria | reverse complement strand
CCCCGTTAATATAATATAACTATGTGTTCAAATCGCGAAAGTTTAAAAATTACTAACTTAAGATTAAGTATCATAATGGGCGGTCGTATCGCTCAGAGCGATCTCTTCCAGACAACCACCCAAAAACCACTGCAATAGTATAAACAAATTACAAGATAATATCCCAACTTAGTTACAAGGTGTATACCTAAATAATGTAGTATTTTTTAATTCCCGCTAAAAATTAAAGTAAACGTCAACAGTAGAAAATTAACTACAAACGCAAAAACATAGAAGCTACTTTGTTGATTTCAACTACCCTCGTTTATGTTTCCAGAGTGAAAACTTTTGTAGCAATAGACGGATTCAATGGCTTCTTCTACCCGCTCACGCGGCTCAACACGCCCACTAAGAAGAAGGTCAAGCCTGAGGAGGTCACACTCACCACCTCCTTCTTGGAACTTACCAAAAATGATTGGGTAATACTATCACATCTTTTTTTTTCTTTTGTAAGTGGAGTCGTATAGTTTGTTATTTGTCATACCCCAAGCTTGGTCGGCCTTCGGCGTGTGGCCTGCTTACTCGTACCACACTGTATGGGGTAGATGAACTCGGTCCCCACCGCAGGACATTTAATGTTTGTGGACTATAGAAAAAAGCGCTAGCAGCCTTAATTCCGTTGCAGATGTTTTTAGACAATTAATCGGGCCAGTCGTGCGACTGGTGATAAGCAACGCGCCCACCTTGCGCCTGTAAGCTACCAGAGACGTCGCGCTCATAAAGTGCAGTCTATGGACGTTGTTGCAAATTTAAAATAAAATTAACAAAAAATATTGATGCACTTGAATGTTATAAGAAGAAGGTGTCTCTCGGGACGCCCGACAGAAGCCATAACTTAACTAGTCTAGCGCTGTGGGTTAGAGTGAGAAAGGATGTGAGCGAGAAAGGGAAGCTAGACAGGCTGGCGCCGTAACGCGTTACGAAACGGATCGGTTCACCCTAAGTTCCCATCAGAACTAATCACTTCAAAATAAATGTAAACGTATTTTAGAGTATATGTAAGTAGCTTGAAGGCATTGTTAGCTCGTGCCATCCAGGGCTATTTGGTTGAAGTTTGGCGTGACCCTGCACTTCGCTCGTCACTCTCTACCTATTTAAGGTTCATTCGCCCAGAGATTTAATTAGCTACAGTATGCTTTAATCCATAACACAATAGTGGTTACACAGTTTTGTTATGAGCAGGCAGGATATTTGGCACTGTTATCGTCTTATCAACCAACACAATGCTCTGCCGGCGTACGATTTTCCTTGCAGCTATGACCCTGGGTCTTTCAAGCGGGGCGTGTAAAACTACCTCTCGGTTCGCCTTAGGGGTGGCGATTCGCGCAGCTTACGGCTGCATTAATGGTCATCGCTTCTAGGTTCCATCTCCCTTTTTCATCAGGCGAGAGTATTGACATTGATTACCAATAACTAATGACAATTATTTTGTATTTTCAGTCAAATGGTGTAATAGTTGTGACAGCAGACCAGCTGGCTGTACCTGAAGACCACCACGAAAGCTTCTTGCCTAAATACTTGTTATACAAAAAGGTGCCTACTTACATCTAACTATGTATGTCTAAGGACAATCTTTTCATTTTCTCCAACGACATTCGGTAACGTCGTAATCTGTGCGGATAAAGAACCGTCCTGTTCGTAAAGTGAATTAAAAGTTTTGAACATCCGTAGTTATTCCCGTAGGGCTATTAAGTATCTCAGTTGCTAACAAATGTTGATTGAAATCGAAAAAAATGGCGCCTCTATGTCACTTTTGTCAGTTTCAGTCATCAACTTACTAACTTTTTGCTTACTGGACTTGTCTAAACTGAAGTAGAGCCGCCATTTTTCAAGATTTCAATCAACATTTGTTAGCAACTGAGATACATAATCGTAATAGCCCTGCCGGTTATAGTAGGAACGCTCAATACTTTTGTATCTCAGAATATCTGGGAACAATTTCTAATATGTGATGAACAACATACAAACTACAAAGCGTTTACCATGTCTACGACGGTTGTCTATCAGCACAGATTCCATCATACTGAAAAAAATCAAGATTAACGCCGATTTCAAGATCTCGGTATTATCTTGAAATCGGCGTAACTCTAATGATAATCTGCGACTGTTCAGTAGGCCTAGCACGAAAATCGGTTTAAGTGTAACGTAATCGCATCGTTAACGTACCTTTTTAGTACAGTACGGCCGACGGATCAATGCCGCTCTGAAGTAGCGTGTAGATGAGAGGCTGCGCATAAGCGTATTTAGGGTCTCAACCGTGGTAAGCGGCGGGGCGCGGGGCGGGCTAGTGATGTAGCCCCTTTTTGCAAGGTGCTATTGATTTAAATCGACATTTATTGATCGATAATCACTCGATTATCTAATTATTGAAAATTTTACTTTTCAAATGATATTATGTAGCAACGTTAATATGTAGGATTGCCATATTTGCCAGGGCCATTTAATTAGACTGCCAGTAAATAAGAATTATTTTTATTCTTTTTATTTCAAAGGTCTTTGCCCATTTGTGGTTTTTAGCGGAGCGCAGCTAGTATCTAATATAGATAAGAGATTATTGTCTCATCTAAATGTGTACAGGTAACAAATATGTACTACATCTACACACAAACAAACATTCTTAGTTATGATTTTAGGTAAAGTAACATAGGAAAGAAAGCATCCGAGTTATAGATATAATTTATGATGTAGAATCTAAGAAGACCAAGTAATTAATCATATACGAGTATGTTATTGTCTCTCTGTTAGATATCCTTTCATATAAAAAATACATAAATATTAAACGCAACTATACTATCTATCGGACTTAATAACATGTGCATTAAATTAGAACTATTGACCGAGCGAGTGCGAAGCAACAACGAAACGTCTCTCCATCTATATACAGGTCGCATTTCTCGACCGATTCTCGTGAAATTAAGAGCAGGTTCAACAATATTATACATTTTTTTATTGATTCAGTATATGGAAAATTTCCAACATAGGTATAATTATTTCATAGGTTTTTAGTATCCTAAAATGAAACTAGACCAATGGCTCCATAAAAACACAATGTTTCTCAGTTGCTTGTTATATACTCTTCGTTTGTGAACTCTCGAAGCCGAGGTAGATGGTCGTGGGATTCCGCAGTCATGATCAGATCCTTTAGTACAAGCCAAGTCGTCGGGTAAGCAATCAATCAAAAAGTCCAGTTCACTAGCCGAATCACAGAAAAAGAAGTTACACAAGTCCAATAACGTTATCAAGGTCGAAATTAAATCGTAATAAAGGGTTGCCAAAGAGCGTCTGAACAGTACGATGCGCTTGAGCAAACTGGGTTCTCATTGCTCGTTCAACAAACATAAGCGAGAGGGAGACGGCGCATTCAACATGGATACCGTTGTCTAAAACCCTTTCTCGGAATGTCTCTACCTGAGTCTTTGTTATCGCATTATTTCTGCAACTGTGTAATAAAGTGCTAATTTTTTACCTCGTTGGATAGCTAAAGACTTGTAGATGTTTTTTAAATAAAATGCAGACTTAATTTACTATCGTTTTTGTAGAGAAAATAAAGGTTTTTGTAAAGCATCTTACACAAATTATCAAATAAAAATTATGAAATAGCCTCTAGTTTTTGGATGGATCTACATTAGTACGATATTATTGTTTATTATTAAGAGCTGTAACAAGGTTTCTCTAAAACTGCGAACAGAATTGAAATCGGTTGATTACTTTTTTTTTTATTGAATTTTAAAGTAGTAAAACTGGATTTTCCAAAAAAAAATAAAAAAAAAGAATATCACAGAAATGATTCATTTCCGGATATCACAATGCACAGTCATATTGTTGCAAATGGCATTCCCTACCACCCCTTAAAAGGATCCGGTCTAATTACCAATAACCCTGTATATATATATATCATTGTAATTAGTTAAATACTCATTACTTTCCTAATAATGCTAGGTTATGAGTAGGTACATCTCGCAAACATCATTCACACACTCCTTAAATTAAAACATATGAGTATTAATAGTTATTCCACCATAGACCATATGCATGTGGTAAAACAACTAATAGAGAAACTAAATTAATACTCATTTAGTTTCTCTATTATAAACATTTATCATAAACATATACTATATTGCTTTTGTCGACTATAACAGCTAGCGTTCGACTCCTTACACCACAATTGTATATATAAAGCCCTATCTAACTAAAGAATAAATACATCAAAATAATCTGCTTGATTTATGAAAACAACACAGCGAAAATCCAACTGGAAAAAACTGGAGAGCCTTTTGAAGTGAGAAAAGGTGTAAGGCAGGGAGAACCACTATCACCTAAGCTATTTACAGTAGTTTTAGAAGAAATCTTTAAGAACCTTGATTGGGAGACTGGAATAAACATCAATGGTACCATGTTAAGCCACCTAAGATTTGGCGATGACCTAGTGCTGTTTGCAGAAGCCGCTACAACTCTCTACAAAACATGTTACAGTCACTCTCAACTGAAAGTAATAAGGCTGGTCTAACAATGAATGCTTCAAAAACTAAGGTTATGACCGATAGTATAAAGCCCAAGATAAAAGTATATGACAAGGAGATTGAATATGTAGACGAGTATATAAACATAGGTCAGTTAATAACACCAAAAAGCAAACTGCCAAAGAAATACAGGGAAGAGTGAATAACAGTTGGGCAAGGTACTGGTCATTGAAGGATATAATGAAAAACAATCATATAACAGTATCGGAGAAAAAGGGGGTCAGGGACAAGGCTTTTATTATTATTATTATATTAATAGTTATTTGTGCAACAAGAGAGCAGTTGTTTTTTGCTGCAAGTGCTTATTTTGAATCCTGAGCCAGCGAAGGTTTCAACAATTGAATCACGAGCGTATAGTGATTCTAATCTTTAATCCTGAGTGTGGCGAGGGATTCAAAGGTACAAGATGCAAAAAACTTTGCACACACATAACTTTTCACTTCAGCAGCTAGGACACTTTAGGAGATAAAATAATAAACAGATACAGATTGAAATAACCATTTATAGTGAATCAAAATAATTAACATTGTAGGTAGAGGTACAAATTCAATAAATTACATTAAAAGACATAATTCTTTTTTGCTAAATTTCTTTAGTTTGTACGAAATTCCGAACGTGTTTGTCTTTGAGGTCGAATACAAAATCGGAACTTCGAAAGGGCTGGTCTTTGTCTCTCTCTCTTTCTATTGGCGGGATAGAGTTAGTGTGAATGTTCCGAATTGTATGATCACCCAAGGTTGAATAAGATATTCGCGACTATCTGAAAAAAATATTTAAAAGTTACTTTGTCTCACTCAGTGAGCAAAATCGCATTTGCTCTCTGATTTCAGGCAGCCAAACCTACATGTTTACAGTGTGAAAAAATAATTACACTTAATATGCTGAGTATTAAGTAGAAAACAAGTGCCTAGCACATTTTTTTTGCATACAGTTTAATATTTTCCGTCAGAATTAGAGTCAAGAAAATTGTATGATATATAACCGTAAAGTTGGTTGTTTCTTCTACTTATTATGGTAGCATGACACAAGGTGTATGATTGAATGAATGAAGGCATAAAATTTACTTTTATTACAATAAATTGTAGAAAATAGTAATCCTACATTTTTCCCTTCTCATATATTATTATAATGCCATTTTTTACAGGGATTTGAGCACTTAGACCCATTCATCCCTGTGGAAGTAGGAAGATACAATGAAAAGGAGTTCTTGAGCTGTGCCAGCTACTACAGAGACAGGCTGTGGCTAAGAGGACCCCCTGAGATTGAAACCGAGCTCAAAATGACTAGTGCTAGCAATCCTTATAAGTTTATGGAGTTGTGTGCACCCTTGTAATGTTAACATAGTATTATAATTTGTATTGTAGTCAAAATATTGTTTGATTTTTATAGCTATCATGTGTTAAAATAGTAAGAAAATATACATATAAAAAAGGGTCTTCTCTGTTATGTAGTTTTACACAATCAACATTTACTTCACAAATTACAGAAAATTTTTAATACATTTATTTAAAATGATAATAAATTGATAGATGTAAAGTATATTACTTCCTAGTATAGGATTAAAAATTTTAAATAATAAGAATCCTGCTGATTTGAAGGATTAGGTAAATGTTTAAAATAATAAATAGTCCAGCTGATTTTCCAATAATTTATTCACTGAACATTATATCTACAGAGGTATGCTTATATGATAAATTAGACATTATAACCAACAAGGTGGCGCTTGCCGATGCATTCTCCAACATAGAACCAGAACAGCACCTCAGCACCAACCAAAACATTCAATGTTGCCTGCTTCATGGTCTGGTTCTTCCAGGCACCAGTCTTGGCACTCGTCAAGAGTTTGCCAATTCCAGCCTTGATCTGGGGGATTTCACTGACTTTAGGGGGGGCCAGCTCCACTCGTGCGTACTTCATAAAGATGTTGAACTTGGGGCGAGCTTGAGCGAGTGCCGCTGAAAATATGTAATACAAATTATTATAATCTATAACCTATGAAATATACACGGATATGATCAATCTTTTCAATACATTTCTTGTTAGTTATAACAACTAGGTAGGGTCATTCAATATTATTGTATTACGAACACTTGCTTAGATCACGGAAAAATTGAATTACATAATTACGAACTTAACCAAAACAAAAATCTAATTCTGAGCTATAATGAAGAGTTGAGACGTATACTTACAGTTGACCAGGGCGGGCAATTTAGCTGCTGCCATATTGATATTTAATCAAAACAATTGAATTTTCAAAAAACCTGGCAGTGCAATCGCAAATTTTAATTTTGGAAGAATGAATGAATCGGAAAATGTCAAAGAGATGAGATGACCATAGATAGAATAGAATAAATAATTTCCAAGAAGACAGAAATTTTCTCATAAGTGGACTCGTATGGTTGCTGATTTGCTCTCTCTAAAAGTTTTTTTTCCTTTTTCGATTGGCCTTGACGCGGCTTGCATATTGCTATATTCAGTGTAAATATTCTTTGAAGCGTAATTTTATCTTCTGTATAATTCTGTTCTTCTTCATTATTGTCAACTAGTACTAAACTAACCATAGACCTTACATTTACTATGTAAGGTCTATGTGCATAGCATTGTGAATCGTCTTATTTATCTATGATCAATGATATGCTTTAGCAATCGTTATGCCTTGGCCACACCGAGGTTCAACGTCAATGCCCAACTTCGCCTTAAACAACGCGCTAATTATTCCGATAATTATTGTGATAAATTGAGTGGCCACGCTGGTACCGTGAACGTCAACGCCCAATAATTGTATATAATGGCAATAATTCAAGATGGACATCGACGCTGCTACACTGTATTAAATGAGTGTCAATTTGTACTTTATGAATGTATTGTATCATATATTGAGTACATGTAATTATTTCCAGGACGCAAATTTTTTTTTTATTATTCTTAATTCGTTGCTTGCTGCATTTACAGTATGAAACCAAAGCATGCAGCAAGCCCGTTTTACATATTTACCTTAAATTTAGTTACGCTAGGAAGACACATAATTCCACCCCGTGGGTTTCCGCCTTGCCGTGGCGTGGGGGCTCAGTAGCCGTGGCTTGGGTCACCACGGTGAAGCTAAGAGGAACCAATGGGCCCTCCAGTGATAGCCAATAGCTGGCGGGCCCGAGGTGGGACCGCTCCTATGGGCTTTGCCCTCCAAGTCTACATGAGAGCGGTCATTGTAGGTAGCGGTGGTTATGGGCGCCACTGGAACTGAGGTGGGCTGGGGTGTCGTATGGGCGGCACCGCGGCTGAGAATTAGAGGCCGCGTTGGGAGAGGAGTGCTGGTATTACGGTGAGCCACTCTCCCTGCCTTCAGTGACGGGACACTGCAGAGGCTTGGTGGGTATGCTTCCCTTCTGGCAGAGACTCCCACATAACCACCGTGTTCCCCCGGGGCCAGTGGTAACCATAAAGGATTACTTTGCGTGAAAAAAACAGGAAGACACATAATTGCTTAAAAAATGCATACATAAGCTTACAAACATGCTAAGTCTTGTAAAAAATAAATCAACATCTGGTTCCTGAACAATCAGGGAGTTCAGTAAATTGAGAGCATGAGACGTGGGAGCGTATTGAGCGGTGTGCGTACGCACTGGTGGTGGTGCGAGTAAAAGTCGCGCGCGCGGGAGCGGTGCTAACCGGTTCAGCGTGAACAGTTAACAGCGAGCCAGAGCACTCGAGTTATCTGTTTTGCCGTTAAATAGTAAATAGTAGTGCGTCAATAATGCGCACTTACGTCCAACTGTAACGTGTGTTCAGCTACCATACCCGCGACGAACAAAGACGGATATAAGTTAGGATAATATCCGTACATATTTTTTTTTACAGATAACGCATAAATTTCTTTTGTACCCGTTCTAGCATAACTGATTATTTTTTGTCGTGAGGATCCCACACAAGCGAATTATATTCTAGTTTACTACGAACAAATGCATATTACAACGTAATTATAGCATTTCTATCTTGAAATTTGGATGTTTGGCGCATAACGAATCGTAGAGATTTCGAGGCTTTGTTGCATAATGTTGATTATGTGCTGATTAAATTTTAGTTCCATATCTAAGGACACTCCCAAGTCGCGGATTTGTGTGACGCGCTTCAGGTGGACACTGGATATGTGGTAGTTACAACCCGGTCAGAATATCTGTGCACCTCGCTGGAATGCGGTGCCTCTCCCGCTTCCCCTGTCATCTCTCTGCGCACTCCCCGGTGCGACAGTACGGTTAGCATCTTCGTTGCCGATACACGTCCCGATAATTTTGATATTTTCGCTTTGTTGTTGTTTTGTTTTTTAATATCTATTGTTAAGTTTAGACTGTTTACTGTTAAGTTTGGACTGGTTTGGTTGTTATTAAAATTGTTGTAGCTGTTAAACTGAAGTCATGGAAAAAACAATACACAGCGAATCAAGAAATTTAATCTTGAAGGTGCTCAAGTTTTTTGAATCGGGGAAAGCAAATAAACAGTACACCATACCTGTAGACCAAGTGGTGAAACGAACCTGTGCTGCAACTGGGATATCAAAGAGGACTCTAATGAAAATTAAAAATGAAGCCAAAGTACAACCACCTACTTCGCCGGGCGCTAGTCCGACTCCAAGTACTAGTAATAATTTAGAAACCCACCCAGAACCAAAATTATCGACACCGGGTAAGAAGCGTAAATAGTACAAAAAACGCATCGAAGTTTAATAATAATATACTGAGTTTAATAATAATTTTTTTTGTAATCAAAATTATTGTTTTTTAATAACAAACCCTTCATCAATAATAAATTGATTTGAAAAGGTTAGTATGTTTTTTTTACCTCCACATTTCTCGAAATAACTTTCTTTCACACCGTACCCAGACCGCCGATATGACGTCACGAGGTCAGGTGCACAGATATTGTGTCCGGGTTGTAAAGTGAATTTGAGCGCGTGCGCGAGTAATTGTCATACCTATACCTAAGTACAGTTTCAAATCATCAGCAAACATAAGACATTTCGCATCTCTGATGACCTTTGGCAGATCGTTGATCATGATGAGAAACTGGGTTGTCCCGAGAGTGCTACTTTGACTCACACCAGAACGGGTCACATAAGGGTCAGACCGGAAACCAGAATGTTCAACATATTGTACGCGGTCATCAAAGTAGCTGGAAAAAAACTTTAACAGCCTAGGTACGAATCCGAAATTAGAAAATTTATGAAGTAGCACAACGGCCTGTACGCGGTCGAATGCTTTTCTATAATCAAAATAAGCAGCATCGACTTGCTTGTTTTGATCCATTTCAGTGACAGTGTAGTCTACGAAGTTTATAAGGTTTGTAGCAGTGGATTGCCAGCTCTGAAACCATGCTGAGTTTCGGATAGTTGAGTTCGGATCTGCTCGGTGATATATCGATTGAGAACTGATTTAAAAACTTTGGCAAATGCAGACAAAACTGCAATATGCCTATAGTTTTCCACCTGATTGCTGCGGTTTTATCTGGAACCCTCCTTCGGTATATGAATTACTCTAGAAAGTTTCTACATTTTAGGATAGGTAGCTGAAGCTAATGAGAGGTTATAAATATAAAGCAGCAGCTTCGTAAAACAAGTCATACAATCTTTTAATAACTATAAAGGGTGGGATGGCGTCAGGTCCGGTGGATGAGTGGGCTTTGAGACAGCGAATCGCTACTGATAGGTCTGTTAAGTTGACCGACTCAATTGCGATCCGAGAGGAGTGCAGGGGTGGGGAGTTTGCGCTCGGCGTTAGGAGAAGATAAATGAGGATTAGGTAGCAGAAATACTGAACTAAAGTAATTTGCAAATGCGTTAGCTACATCGAGCCCAGTTACTGTAAGCCCTCCGTATTCAAAATCGTTAACAACTTTTCTTGAATCCTGCTGCGCCTTATAAAATTTCCAGAATTGTTTTGGTTTTTTCTTCAGGTCTAACTCAGTTCACCGTACATAGGCCTTGTACGCAAGATCGATAAGCTCTTTGGCTCGCTGTCTATAAAACTTAAATAACTCTCGGTTAAAACTTAAAATTGAACTGCTTGTACTTTGGAAGTACTTGTTCTTTAAAGTAGTGATTATATCGCGAGTAAACCACGTCGGATACTGATATTTTGAACTATTGTTCTTGTTATTTTTTATCGGAACGTATTTATCCAAGCATGCACTCAATTTAATATAAAATAAAGTAACAGCCTCATCAACGTTAGAGATTGTATATAGCTCATCCCATTGCAAAGAATGTAACTCAGTATACAAAGACGGAAAGTCAGCTTTTCGGAAGTTCCATTCACGCAAATGTTCACCATCAGACTGTGACCGCTGCGCCACAGTCTCACGCGGAACCGCAGCCGCGCACACCGCATACTCACTAAAAGCGGAGGGTGATAGTTATCCATAGAAATGATAGGATCTGCTTTACCGCTCACTAAAATGTACTCACTCTCCAAATTGCTTAGTACCAATTCCAATGTAGTACAAAAATTTGTTCGTTATTGAAATATGTTGTTTCAACTTACAATAAGATAACATACAATTATATAGTAATCTAACATTTTGACTACAAGAGTTCAAATTGAAATCGCCTACCACTAATACATCGAACTTACTATATTTATCAATAAGATTCTCAATTACTTAAAAGGTTTGTATGTATTTGTCATCTTTATACCTAGGGGGAACATAGACTACACAACAGATTATTTTTTGGGATTTAAATGTTATCATACCCATGACTACCTTTATATCATTGGAATACCCATGGACATCAACTATCTGATGGACTTTATATTGATCACGGACAGGTAGCAGTACACCGCCCTATCCTGTGTCGCCAGCACGGTCCTGACGCAGCACCGAGAACCCGGGAGGGAACACTTCTGTGTCACATACGCTACACATCAGGAACGCCTCCGTAAGTGCAAATATATTTGCTGATTGTAATAGTATCGACTTTTTATAAACGTCAAGTTTTGAGCGAATGCCTCGATCGTTCTGATAAAATAGTGTATATGTATTATACTGAATTATATTGGCTCGTTTGTTGTTATGGCTTACGAAATCCATTTCGCCAGTTTTTTTATAAAGACATGTTCTGGCCAGTGCTCAGGCTTTAAATAATTATCAACATTCTTAGTTAAAACGCTTAACTTAAAAGACGCATAATCGCCTCACGACTCTAATGCTCCAACCGAGCAGTTATCTTCGGCACAAATGTTTCTGAGGTGAGCAAGAACTTGTTCCAGTGTAGTACTGGTCTGAACGTAGCACAAATGCAGATAGGCTTTTCTCTCAGCAGCCAATAATAAACATACAGATGATCCCGAAATAGCTGTACCACGAGTTACGTTGCTGGGTGAACGACGAGTACCGTGACGCTTAACTTCAACGCATTCCGAGGGGCGGTTTATTTTAAATTCATTTGGCTTCGTATTTGATTCTGCAGCTGTGTTCAAAAAATCTAATTGCAGCGTTGCTGCCGGTGGCGTATTAGGAGTGGGGGGAGGGGGCGCGCTATGACTCGATGATGTCATCGATTTGGGCGCTTTTAAGTTCGCTCGGAGCGCAGGAAATGCAGGCAACAGCCTGTTCGTTTTCTTAACCTTCCGATTGGCAGCGGTGGTTGCCGAATTAGCACGAAGTCTAGCTTCGCGTATTGGTCACTTTGTTGTTTTGAATCATTGCTACATTCGTCAATTTCACCATTTATTAATTTTAATGATGCACTCGAATGTTTACTTTCACCAAGCAGTTCTTTTATCAGCATATATTTGTGGACCACAATCTTCTCTAGTGAAATAATTTTGTTCTCCATAGAAAGCACTGTCTTGGTAAGTTCACGAACTGCAGATTCCAACGTAACATCAGACATTTCCGATAGTATTTAATATATTAACGCGGAGCTAATTAAAACGATCAAAAAAAAGTTAAACATATTGGGGGGTCGGGGTTTTTTTTTGGCCAACTTGTATTCTCCAAGTGGTCCCCCAAACACGCTCATTTGGTTTGTCGGTCCCTCTACCAAACACCCTCTATATTTATTGCAAATGACCGGACTAAATTTAGCCGCGTAATATCGAATCTGTCGTAATATAGCCGCATACTATTGAACTTGTTAAATACTATTGAACTTGTTCAATAGGTATTTTAATTGTATGTTCTATTACCGTCAAAAATAAAGCTTAATAATAATTGGTTCTTGAGTGAATTATGTTTAAATATTTTTATTTGAATATTTATTACGTTCATTTCAATTTTATATTCTATTAGTTTCCAAATAAAGCTTATTATTGATTTGTTGGTTTCAATAAATTTAAATATTAAAAGAAGGTGATATTTTTGTTAGACACAGTTATTTTGACATAATGACAACGGAACAATTAAACTTGAGAACATAAAAAAATGCATTAAATCTTCATATAGGTGAGTAAATATAAACTGTGAATAGAAAAACAATGTTTATGTATGAGGAAAAGTTTATTGTTAATGTACCGCAGGAAGGTGATCTTACCCACTTACATGTTACAGTAATTTAAATTGATTAAGTAAGTAGGTATACCAAATCTTTTCATTGGATAAAAATATAAACTAATATTTTCAACCATCAAAAATATCGATATTTATTTTTATTTGTTAACTGAAAACAGATAAAAAATTTCAACCATTATTGCCATCTTTAGTGTGGCCGCTTCATTGCAATAATTATTAATGTCCCTAAAAATACCGCCACTAGATTTATCGCCCAACTCCAACTTCATGTTAATGCCGTTGTCGAATTATCGCGATAAGGGGTGGCTACATCTACGGTTAACGTTCAACAACGCGATAATCAACGACGTTTCTCCTCGGTGTGGCCAAGGCTTTAATTAGTCTGTGACACAGATTAAAAGTATATGTTATAAGATTAAGGGTACGTTCCGGGAAGCGCCGTCAACGCTCACAACTGCTCTCGCTGCTCGCGCCCCAGTCGCTGCTCTCGTTGCCGTTCCCTTTGGTTGACAGTAACAGCTCGCAATGATCACGTAGACCCAACCTTCGAACCGCGAGCGTTGCGGTCGCGGCGTGAGCGTTTTCGATTCGATGACATATCAAGCGCCGCGAGTGATTTCGGCGCTTCCCGGAACGTAGCCTTAGTATAGTTTTTAGTTATAGTTTGATTAACCCAAGGAATATTTAACTCTCTACCGAGAGGATTAACCTATGGATTATGGTATAGTATTATATGCTCTTTAAATTATATATGTTTAAGTATAGTTATATATTGATTGTATAAGTTTCGACATATATGTAATTTACGCTATGATATTGTTCTCTATTATATTCTCTTTGGTATAGTCTGATGGTTTTCCTACTAGTTTATATTTTAGTCTATGGTGATGGTGTGTGTGTCGCTGCGGTAGGGTAGCTAGGATTTTACTTTAGTAAAGATTTTCAACAAAACAAATCACAACCAGGAATTTCGGTACATATATCGGAGTTAAGTCTCAATCGGCAATCTCCTGCAATGCATGTATATGGTATAAAGTCCCATTTTTCTTACAAAAATCCGATATGTTGACGGTACAGTTTTCGTCTTGTTTTCGACTATCTATCGCCTAGTCTACGCTAGTATTGGTTAAAATTACTGTAATTTAAGTATGACTAAAGTACACAATGGTGTTTTACTCGATAAGTAAGGTTTTTACATTGTACGCCTTTGGACACGTCACACAATTTTTGGGCGTCTGCCGGTCCCATAGCATAAGGTTTGAGGTTATTAAACCATTAAACTGTTGCTAATATCCTCATTACAGGTTTACATTTATATTTAATATAACGCTATTTTGAACAAAATGTTACTATGAACACATTATCTTCTAGTGACGATAATCAAAGTTAGTCAAAATAATTTATTCAATTTAGGCCTCAAAGACGCACTTATGAACGTCAATTTTTCATTATAATGTACTCTAAAGATTACCGCCGCGTTCCAAACTGTATATAATCTACCGAGAAGAAGCGGCAAGAAACTCGGGGCCATTCTTTTATATGTTAGATGTTTCTACTTAGGTACTACTAAAATTAGATTTTAAGGGTGACTGGAGTATTCTAAGCATCTTTGTCTTCTATATAATGTCTGTAATCTGACTTTATGCTTTTTTTATTAAAATGTTTCTTACAGTCAACTCGAATTTTCCCTCTGTGAGGTCAGTTATGTGTTTTGGGATTTTATTGTAAAAACGCACACAATTTCCTAGGAATGACTTATTAGTCTTCGCAAATCTAAAACTAGGTACAGCTATTCTATTCCTATATATTGATAGTGAGTGCTACCTTGCACCATGACAGTGGGAGTGCCCCCTAGATACACCAAAGTTAAATTTGCCTCAACACCTTAAGACCATAAGTTATTGAGTATCTTGCCTGCTAATTTAATTTGCTTCAATGCTACAAATCCCAATGCTGTTCTTGCACATTATTGCTTGAAGGTATAATATTTGGCTCTCTGAAGTTACCAAGACAGAGATTCACCTTTCATTATTCTTATTTTATTACATTGTGTTGCCTTATTCATTACACTAACTGGGGAGGCCTATAATATAATTATTAGTTTCTTGCCCATTTGTATTTCAATCATCCCAAATAAAAGGATTCTGCAAAAGTTTCCTAACAGAGTAGGTATAATCTTATAAATAAAAATAAAATATTTGTGAGATCCATAAAATAAAAATATTTCTATTTTATCTTAGGACATATTCTGATGATGAAAGTTTTTATTTTTCATCTTTGTCCATAACAATAGTGAATTGTGTTTGTTTCCTTTCAGCACTATTTCTCTTACTGTTAGGTATATTAACCCTAAGCCATGGGAACACACTGCAAAGCACAGTAGACATAAAACGCTTACAGAACATCCTGCAGGATGGCACTAAAAGCAAGGATATTGGCACATTGTACCATGCCATCAAGGGTCTGAAAATACTAAAAGTTAATCTACCAAATATTTGTGAGGTAAGGAAATTTAAAGGCCATAATATTGTTATGAGGTATTTATGGTTCTAGGGACTAAGGGGGCTGCTTCAGCTATGTACTCAGTTTTATGCTGACAATGTATTTGTAAGAAGGTATGTTTCAGTAATTCTCCTCTCTCTGAGAGGAAGGCTCGAGTCCCAGCAGTGGGAACGAAAATGGGCTGATTATGATGTTTCAGTAATAAACAAGCCTCCAAATCAGCAACAAGTGTTAATCCTCTGTATTCATTTTAATTTAGTTTTTAAAACTTATATCAGTGGACCCAAATACTTGACTATGTTTCGAAAGAGCAGCATATTATCATATTAAAAGTGAGCTCCCGACTACTATCATCAAATTTGCAAACCAGAGTTGCAAAAACCCCGCAAAAAAACAAGTGACTGTCGCTTTTTTGTTGATATTACCGATCTGGTATCTTTCAAATGATAATTTGTTATGTAAAACAAATTTCCAGGTCCTTTACATCATCAAACAAACAAAACATTAGCTGAAATCTATTGTATATTTGAATAGATAACATTTTTAATTGGATCCTTATTTTATTTGGCCTTGGCATACCTGTATGCCAAGGTGGCTTTACGGAATGTTTTTTGGCATACAGTTATGCCAAGGCAGCTTGACGGGTTAATAACATTATGTACATTTTACCACTTCTGGGTTTTGACACATGGAGTGAGCCAGTTCTATACCCTAATAGTGTGTTGGAATAGACCCCTGTGGACAGAAGTGGCAAAAATATTGTTTTTGAGCTTTACAAATGCTTTAACAAAAGAGCCATCAATGACAATGCCACCAATACCCTCAAAGCTAAACAAATGCACCTTAAGAGTATTCCTTGAAGAATCAGAATAGTTCTAATAATAACATTTAAAAATACTTATTTCAGGAGCTAAAAACAATCAAATATGATTTAAAAAATGTTGAGCAAGTATACTACCTCACAAATGCTGCAGCCCTCACAGGGTGCCAGAACTCCTTGAAGCCTGAGGTTCTCTCCACTCCCACACAGACTTTAGACAAGAAAGATGTCACCATTCCCGAGCTGTTCTATGCTGTGTACTCGTTGAAGGCTTTGGGCAAAGGCTCAGTGTATGATCGAGAGGATGCTCTGAAGAATCTTATTCAGTTGCTAAAGAAAGATGATTCTCCAGTCAAGTGAGTTTATATCGTTTTTATGACAATATTTATCTCTGTTTATTGAAGAGCTTTAGATCCGAGTTGTTGTGTTATATTTTACTATAACTGTAGATATTCTGATTGATATGTTACATAAGTATGTCAGTTTTACTTAGTTGATTAAATATGTTCCTAAATTCATGGCTATGTGCATCATCATTTTAGACAATTGCAAATGTAAGGGCAGTAGAATTTATAATAAGTTCAGTTTCTTAATTTTTGAACCTTTTATGTTAATACAAAAAGTATGGAATAAGATATCAGCCTTTTGCCCAGCATATACTTATATTATACATTGACTGCCCGCAACTTTGTTCGCATAGTAGGCTCGGCCTTCGGCCTCGCCATGTGCTCCCATCTTTTCTTAACATTTTTTAATGTTAAAACCTTCAAAGAAGTATAATAAAACATTTAAAAAAAGATCAGAAAAAAAATTTATGAAATTGGTAAAGCCATTCTCAAGTTATAGCATAACCAGGAAAAATAGGTGCTCATTTTAATATATATAGATTTTAGTTAGCTGACCAAATGAGTGAAGCTAACAAAGTCTGCAATAACTTGCCAAATTAGCTCTGTCCTGATGTTGGTGAGTACCAATGTGTATGTGAGTGCATACAGGTCATATTTTTCAACAAATCTTGATAAAATTTGATATACAGATTCTATAATTTAGTTGATTTTTTTGTTGTTCAGTTATGGCTATGTATTCACCCTGTGTGAGCACATGGGCTGTGGCACATGGACTACAACACATGCTGAAGGAGTTCTACTGGCAGCAGACGAGACAGACTCCAAGTCGTTGCATTTTGAAGGTGGCCTGCCTGTTACTTCACTACTGCTTACAACAATCACAAGGTGTGTCTCCTGTTAATATTCTGATAATTGTATTTCAAAGGCATTTAAGGTTTTATTACTCATATTGTAATCTTTATTTTGTGCAGAGTTTGTCCCAGATATGAAAGTAGCTTTTTTTTACCAATGTTCTCCTATGGTTCTCTCTATAAATAATTTGAAACCACACAGCTTCACTTAACTCGGCTAATGAGTCAGGCAAATAATTAGCCATTTTACATCCAAATACTATTAGACACAACACTTTCTCTTACATCTTTTTCTGTCCAAGACGATTGTCCTATCAGTTCAACTTGTGTAGTGTACGTAGTTGCACGCACCGTTCAAGCGCGCGTCGGCAGCAGCAAGGCGTTCTCTATATTTGGTGACATAGAATCCTAGTAGACAATAAACGCGCGTCGTATTTAATGAGCCTTTCAACATGAACGTCGTACAAAATACGTCTTTCAATATGCACGTCGTACAAAATGAGCCTTACAATACGCAATGAGCCTTTCAACATGAACGTCGTACAAAATACGCCTTTCAATATGCACGTCGTACAAAATGAGCCTTACAATACGCACGTTGTACAAAATGAAACTTTCAACACTTAGGGCGTACAAAGAGCAGAAGAAGGCGTCCCCGCTGACTGAAGAGCAGCGCTACAAGTTCGGCGAGTACTTGGTGTCGCGTCGCTCCGTCACCACGGCACGCGGCGCCGCGCTACTGTTGGAAGCGGCCACTGCGCTCGCTGACGACGAGGTAAACAACACAAACATCTCATATTCACAACATTCTTCTTTATAATAAGTGGTTAAATGACACCTTTCTGCCTTAACCCGTCCGAATCAGCAAGCCTCCAGTCCATTCATAAATCTTTTGTTATAGCGTAAACCTGATGCGGACATATTAAGCTCAAGCAATATTACAGCGCTTATGAGGAAATGCTTGCGATGCTTGAAGCATATTTCCTGTTGAATTGACAATTCGTCCTCACGACTATCGAACAATGTGGTCCTAGCATGAATAACTGCCTCACGTGTAACCGAATCGATAGCAAATTATCTTATGAACATCATGTTGATCACATTGCGAAAAAATCTTTTGCTGCTTTATGATTGATCATCCGTAAATCGAAATCATTAAATATAATTAAAACCATAAGAATATTACATTATGCCTACATCCGTAGCCATCTTGAATATGCTAGCCAAGTTTGGAATCCCTGTTATGCAGTACATTCAGATACGAGTAAATTGGAACGTCTTCAGAGAAGGCTTACTAGATACCTACGTTTTAAATTTAAAATAACTAATTTAAGTTACGATGAACGCCGTTTTCAGTTTACTTCCACTAAAATTTTGAAGATCCATCTCTGACATACGCTACTTAATGAAATTAGCTCAGTCTAAAGTTAACTGTCCTGGGGCCTTACTATCAGCTTCGTAAAAACCATGCAAGTTCCGTGCAGTTCTTAAACCTGACATAAACAGTTTTGAATGAAATTATACCATGACGCTCATTTAGGTGAACTGTTTGAATATTGTTTTCTCAAAGGTGAACGGATAATATTGTCTCTGGCATTCTTACAATTTACTATAACCAACATTGCAGACGCCTAGACGTTTTTAAGCTAATAAACTGAGTGGATCTTGAGCGAAATGTTAACGAAAGTCCATACAAAAAAACAGGTGAACGGTTTTTCTGCGGTTCTTGAATAGTAGACCTGGGCAGGCCTGCTTTAAAGTTGTCATGGTATGAATAAATCGGGCAGTTGTCTAGAAGTCCTGCTTTAAGAGCTCATAGTAAGACCCCTGAACTAGTGTCGAGTACTCAAAGGTATACTCCACTCGCGCGCTCCAACTACCGCACTCCAACTACCGCACTAACTCCTTCCTAATATGTTCGGCTATTGCTTTCAATCAAATACTTGACACGAACCCCAACATTGATATATATACGAGTAGTTTGGCGTCAATAAATCCAATGTTATATCCGACTTACACCGGCACCGGCAATCGTTAAGTGTTTGTTTGTTTGTTCTAGTTGTATTATTATGTTACTATTTCTATTATTTTATATTATTTTACATTGTTGTTACTTGTGGAGGCTTGTAAATAGCTTTTCATTGTTAATTACCATGTACCATTGTAATTATAGCTGTAAGCTCCCCAAAGAAAATAAAATAAAAACAAATACCTTATAGTTTTTACGTCGAGGCTTGACGTAATAAAGCAGAGACACTACACTCGCTCGGTCAATTATTAGACTCTGCTACTATAACTAGCAATGTATTGTCCGTGCAGCCCACCCCTATCAGCATCGCTATCAAAGGCAAGAAGTACATCACCTCCGAGTCTGATTCCATCGAGATCGGCATCACGGACATCATCGGGCGCCCCTACAAGGGCCTCAAGCCCGACGAAGTGGTCGCACAATCCGGCACCCGCCTCGCCGACGACGTTGTAGTCCTCTCCAAGCAACCGCTGACCCCCAAACCCAACGACCCTGCGACTTTCGTCCTTAACCTGAGCAAGATCAAGGCTCAGTATGGCGTGTACAAGATCGCGTTAAGCGCGGGTACTAAGGCGGCTAGCGTCAACGTGGCGGTCCTCGGGGAGATACAAGTGGGCAGCGTCGAGATCGGAGTAGGAGATGTGGACGGCACCACCAGCCCCAAGCTCACCACGGTCGCCTATCCCAACAAATTGACCGATAAACTGCAAGCTGATCATTTGCAGAAGTGAGTACTTAAAAAATCTTTTATATTTCTCTATGTTTTCAACCGGTCCTTTAGAAATATGTGAGGGAGGCTTATGTTCAGCAGTAGACATCCTATGGCTAAGATGATGATGATTCTTATTCGTTTTGGGGGCAATGAGACCTGCACTGACATCCCGCTTGGGGTGTTTTCAAATGTGAGGACCGAGTTAGAAAGAAGTTGATGAGTAGATTCCATTCATTCTATATAGCATAATAGATATATACAATATAAGGCGTAATTATTGAGATACAAAATACTTAAGACATCAGACATCATGTGTCAGTTGTTTTGCAAATTGCGTGCCAGGCACGAACATTGGTGTAAGTGTAACGCCATCGTATCGTTGACGTATACAGTACAAACTATCATTTATCTCGTACAACCATGGCACAGATAACTCATATTTTGTTCAGCCGTGCCATTCTCAGCAAACATCGTTCCATTTTTGACAACATCCATGAAACAAATGATGAGATGACAAGAAATGTTGGAAAAACAACCTTATGTACAAGGGCTATATATAAGGGCAATAAAATGGTTGTCTCATTGTTTTATAACCAAATCTAAATACAGATATGAAGTTCCTTCTGTATACTCTTTCTATCATTTGCAAATGGGTAAGAATCCTCTCTCCACCAAGCCGCACTGGACCCGCGTGAAGGATTATGGCCAAACTCCCAGAGAGAGCTCTGGGAGGAGTGCTCGAGTCCCAGCAGTGGGAACATTTATGTCCTTATATAAACTATGTCAACTTATTTTAATATATATTATAACAACACTTTGCGTCACAATGGTTTAGGCTGAAAATCAGCACTGTAAGTGATCTTGCAGCATCATGCTGAGCCAAGAGCATTTTAGGCATAAAATAAGTATTTGATGCTACATGTGTGGACACACTGGCGCCGTCTCATCTCCCTGGGACGATTGTTCGGGCTGGCGCTGCCGCGACTAAAGCGGAAGAACTCAAGCGTCATAAATATGTGTACTTAGACAGAATGTACATGTTTGTGCCGTTTGGGGTTGAAACTTCAGGTCCATGGGGGCCGTCCGCTCTCAACTTGTTTAGGGATCTGGCGAAACGTTTGGTTGAGGCGTCGGGTGACCGAAATGCTGGCGCCTACTTTGGGCAAAAACTTAGCATTGCCATCCAGCGTGACAATGCTGCCAGCGTTATAGTGTTTCCATTTACTTTTACTTTAATTTTGTATGTATCGTATAATATTAATTATAAGTATAGCTGTTGTGTCCAGTGTGTCTATATAAATTATTCATTAATTCATAATGGGCTGAATGCTGATGATATAAGAATCCTGTTTCGACAGAGTGACCCTGAAGCTGACGGTGAAGGATAAGTGGAACAAGCCGGTGGTGGTGCAGCAAGCCTTCGTGCGCGTCGCCAACCAACACGACGAGACCATCTTCGTCGCGGAGCCGGACAACGCGAAGGCTTATAAAGTTGAATTGGTCAGTACACACACCTACTTATTTTATTTTTATTCTATCTGGCAATAAGTACTGCACTAAAGTCCCACTGGGGGTGTTTTGTGCTGTAGCGTACATACATTATAAGTATATTATAATTTATTAATTTATTTTTCGGAACTACAAACAGTACTAACACTAAAATTTTAACATAATTTGTAAATACACAAAACATATTTATGCCTCGAGTAATAAATGTTAACATTTTTCAACCGTGAGCTATGCACAATGGTTCGTGTGTGCATATCTCACTATTGTAGAGTACACTCAATATACGAAACAGAGTAACAATAAACTAATAATCATATATAAGTAAATAATAGTTCTATAAACAAAATTTAACATTCTTTATAACTTAATTTATAATTAATATGTGCTTAGTATGCCTATACATATATAGGAAAAATAATTCGATTGTTTTTCTCGCGGCTGGGTCCAATAAACGCGCAGCTACCTAGGAACACGCATTTCTAATACTATTACCGAGTAGATTTTCCTCATAAACTCAACGTAGTGGTACAAATAGCCACAACTATGGTGACCCCGACGTGAGTTTCCCCGCCAGCCTTTACCCAAGCCATCCCATCTTAACGTAGCGAAGGAGGACTTTGGTTCAATGACACCTTGTTAGGGTTATGTAAGAGACTACGGGAATGTATTACTAAGCCTACTTTTGTTTCCTATCTATCGATGATCACACACGATCGCTTCGTCGTACAAGAACGAAGACCATCTGCTATCGCCGTTTCTATTACCTCTGAAGAATCGAACTAAGTAAATTACGATCAGCTTAACAACTTGTTTATTTTGAGAGGGGTGAGGTTTCCTAGTGTTGTATCTATGTCTATTCTATAAGGAGTTTATTTTTCGAAACTTATTAAAGGGAGTTCCGTAGAATTAAAATGTCTTTCATTTATTTTTATTTGTGCTCTATATGTTTAACTGTATGCCAACCCCCAACTTTTTTAATCAAGACGGTGGGTTGGTTACGTAAACGTTTGCGGCAATGATTGCCCTCATCTACATGAGCCATTACTTCGTCATCATGATCCATCAGTCCTGTCGCGTTAATAATGTTTGTTTATTATGTTTAGAACGTGGGCAGTATCGGCAAGCACGTGAACGGCGTCTCGGGGCTGTACTCCGTGAGCATATACCTGGGCGACAGCGCCGTGTCCAACCCCCTCGCGTGGGACGTCGGCGATGTACACTTCACCTTCCCAACGCACTCCAATGCTGTCGGTCAGTATATTTTTACTATATACTATATATTAAATATAGTAATCTATAGATTACTATATTTTTCATTCCGATCGAGTTTTAATTCTTATAATACCCTAGATATATACATTTTTTATGGGACAACACCCACAAAAGGTTTTCAAGTCAAGTCGCAAACTAGGCAGAGCCTGTTTTATGCTAACCTGATGACTGATGTACACACTTATGTACATACACACGCAGGCACAGTTCAAACAGACATGTTCATGCACACAAATGTTTGACCTTTCCGGGGACCAGCGGCTCAGAAGGCAGGGAACTAATAGTCAAAGTCAAAGTCGAAATCATTTATTCAATTTAGGCATCAAAGAAGCACTTATGAACGTCAATTTTTCATTATAATGTACTTTAAAGCCTACCGCCGCGTTCCAAAATACATAGAGCCAACCGAGAAGAAGCGGCAAGAAACTCGGGGCCATTCTTTTTATATAGATGTTTTTACAATGTTTTTACTTAGGTACTACAAATATTAGCTCCAGTGTGTAGCCTTACAAAAGAGAACATAATAATGGTATCAGTAGGGCAAGACACGCTACACTTTGACATCTTAGTACATGAGTAGATAGATCCTGGAGTGATCAGTCCCAAGCTGTTTTATCCTCCAAGTAATCCGAAATTTTGTAATAACCTTTTTGACAGAGTTTAGTTTTAATAGTCATTTTAAACTTATTAATAGGCAAATCTCGGATAACATTGGGAACTTTATTATAGAATCGTATACATTGTCCCATAAAAGAATGACTTATTCTGTGGAGACGCGTTACATGTACAGATAGCTTGTGCTTATTTCGCATGTTGATGGAATGAGCATCACTCCTTTTATCAAAACTGTTAATGTTTTTCTTTACATACATTAGATTTTCATAGATAAACTGAGAGACAACAGTTAGAATGTTTATGTCTTTAAATTTCTGTCTAAGGGAAACTCTAGGAGCCAAACTGTAGATCGCTCGTATAGCCCTTTTTTGCAGTATACAAATAGAGTTAATATCTGCAGAACATCCCCAGAGCAGTATGCCATAAGTCATAACGCTATGGAAATAACTAAAATAAACTATTCTAGCTGTGTCTACATCAGTTAATAGTCTAATTTTTTTAACAGCATAAGCTGCTGAACTGAGCCTACTAGACAATTTTTTTATGTGGGGACCCCATTGCAATTTAGCGTCTATAGTAATTCCTAAAAAGACTGTTGACTCCACAAGGTCCAACCCTGTTCCATTCAATTGTATATTGGATTCTACTTGTCTCACATTTGGTGTCGAGAACTTTATACAATTAGTTTTCTTCTCATTGAGGAGAAGATTATTTGTATTGAACCAATTCACAACTTTAGCTAATGCATTGTTAACATCGTCATAGTTTAATAACTGCCTTTTAATTTTAAATAACAGTGAAGTGTCATCTGCAAACAATACAATCTCGTGATTCTTATGACGTATTCTAATGACTTACTATCAGGGAATTAATCCGTCCGAATCAGCAAGCCTCCGGTCCATTCAGAAATATTTTGTTATAGCGCAAACCTCATGCGGACAGGTTAACGTCGCCAAGCGAACATAGACCCTGACTCCGGACGGTGGTAAACGCGCCTCCTTTGTTGCATACTTGTATTCATGAAAGTTTAAGATTAAAATGCATAAGTGTAACAACAAAGATGAGTACGATTCCGCCGCTTGCCAACACTTCGTGAGCATGACTGATCGGAATGCCAATGTTTACCCATTACATTGTAGGTACTAGAACTACTATTAGATATGACAGACGGGGATATCAGTTATTATGTTTAATTTTACTTTGATTTAAATTTAATAAGGAACTTAATAACATTAAGACATACAAGTAGATAACTGGTTACCCACACCACATCGTTACAGTAGGCACCACCGTGCCATTCCTATCTCGGATAGCCATCTTCAGATTATATTCGTGGATGGTCTCTGGTCTTTCAACCATCGCCTTCCTCACGAACCTTCCAATGGCATTGTTATCGTCGTCTGCATGGTAAATAAAGGTCCCCGTGTGTCCCGAAACTGCAACGACTGCATGGGGAACGCTAGCGTGCAGCTTCATACCGCCCTTGAACTTATGGCGATGACCGACTCGAATGTCAGCCCTTGGGCTTCGTGGAAGTCCCGTAACCCTGGCTGATAAGGGTCTCCATTTCTTCCTGGATGTGAACCAGGAATAAGGTGTTGGGCAGTTGTACCTTAAATTTTTTCTTTCGATATAAGGCATCTGGTTGACATCTCCGATAAGGACAACTTCACTAGCTCCAGACAGCCTGTAAGCTATGACTATGGCTCCGAAATGGTTCATGAGGGCTTCGTCCACCAAGAGGCGGTTGTAGCTCTGTTTTTCTGAAACTATTCACGAGTACAGAAGTCATAGTGCGCACCTTGGTCTCCTATTTGGTGCGCGAGCTTCTGTCTTAGGTCTTTGGCTGCCGCGTTGTTGTTGTGATTGTAACGTCCTTGTCCAAATCGAAGTGTCTTACCACCCAAGTTGTCTTTCCGCATGCTAAAACCCCGTTGACCCATTGAATATTCGGTACTTCCCAGTGTTACAAGAACGCTTTGACTTCCGAGTCCAATGAAATAGATCTCGCCATTTCAAGCACTCTGTCTTCGAGCGTTATTTTGGTGCACTGGGCTGTGACTACAATCTGGTATTTTTGTGGTGTTACAAACTTTGGTATTCCTGTTCGCTCCGTTTCTTCCTCGTCCAGGAGCACAAAGCCATCTGTCGCAATGTACGCCGCCATATAGATGACCTGACATCGTTCCCTTTATGACCTGGGATGTGTCGTTATTGTATTCTGTATGTACGGCGGCCTCTGCCTGCTCGAGTCTCACCATTAAAAGGCTTTTCGTTTTCTAGCCGGAAGGACTGCAGGATGTTTACGCAGTTTCTGATGTTGACTTGCCTGGTAGCTCTCGTTATGGCTAAAATCTCGTGAAGAAGGCATTTGCTGCATGGCTCGATGGTCATGTGTTGGGATGTATTGGGGCAGACTGACCACTGACTACTTTCTCCTGGAGCCGTTCTGAACCACTTTTGGTGGTTGAGCTTGGGATAGGGTGTCCCCAGCAGTCTGTTGCTTGGTTGTGTATTGGATTTTTGAGGTAACTGAGGTTTTCTATTCATAAATACTTAGTTAAAAAATAATTGCTCTTTATTTATAAATTCAAATTTACATGTCCAAAAACATAAATTAAATGTGTACTTATGATTGTTGATGTGCAATCAAAAATAAATTACTACTATTATTTAAAATTCGAATAAAATAATGCAGTTACTGGAGAGATGGGGGAGGCATATGTTCAGCAGTGGACGTCCTACGGCTGACATGATTATGATGAATGCAGTTACTAAGCGGAATAGGACGTGGTTCAGCGGGTGGAGTCTCCATGGGCACGTTCGTGGCCAACGAAGATTTCCGAGCGAACATTTGCGCGGATTACCCTAATCCTAATATCGTTCTCAATCTTATTAGATTGTTGCCATATAGTTTCATTATTCTGCTCTAATTTACATTCAATCTAAACTATTTTTTTTTTGTACTATTTGGTATTATAAAATTACGTGAGCACTTCGTGTTCGCGGAGGCTCCGCGAACACGAAGTGCTCCCGTACTTTTACTCCGTACCCTCCAAACCCGTACGAACTCTCGACGAACGAGATTCGTACGAAACCCTCAATCTAACACTTTCGCAAATTGTTTGTGCTCACAGCCTCTGCTCTTAAATAGGTGTGTATAAAGAAGCGTGTGTGATGGTCCGCAGGTCCGGTGTCCAGCGGTGACGGCAAGGCCCGCGGCGGCGCGCTGCCGGAGATCGCGCACACGTTCCGCGTACCCGAGCCGCGGCCGGCGCGCCTCGTGTCCGACGTGTTCGCGTGCGCGTGCGCGGCGCCGCTCCTGCTCCTGCTCGTGCTGTGGGCGCGTCTCGGCCTCAACTTCGCCAACCTGCCGCTCTCGCCCGCGCCGCTAGTTTTCCATCTCGCATTGGGAGGTGAGCTCAACACACCACACACACACACATAACACGCACGCGTGATGCTTAGAGTCCGTGCCACGAAAGAAGCCCTTTAGACGCGGCGCTAGTAATCTTACATCAATGATACATTTCTTATAAATTTATTTAGTTCCCCTAATTTTCCGCGGGACTTCTTTCTTGGCACTTTTCTTATCTCGTTTTTTTTCTTTGTGATTGGACTCATACAATTATAAATTTGCTATTAGTGTAATTATTTATTTTTGTGTTTATAGTTGTCGATTCATGTCACGGTCACATAAATGAGTCTCTCATTATGTCACTGCCCTGTCTAACATCACGTTCTGGTAATACGGTGGATACGTTGCTAAAACTTTCTATGGCGTTTGATGAGAAAACACGAAACAAGGTTTAAAGGCACACCAAACGCAGGACGTTAGCGGTGCGTTCTAACGACGGGCCCGCGCGTGTTGGTGTGCTGGAGCCTTTACGATTGTGTTCACTTGGCTTACACTCGTACACATATACTTTATAACAGTTAATCATTCACCACTGTTAAACGCCAAAACTCGAACATAAGGAAACAAAATCGACAATAGCCTGTGTTGGGCTTTTCTCCCGCCATTTAGCCTCTCCCGTTACATATAACTTTTGTAATTGCAGGTTCCCTGTCACTGTACGCAGTGCTGTGGCTGCAATTGTCGATGTTCGAGACGGTGCGCTACCTGGCGCCGCTGGCCGCGCTCACCTTCCTCTCGGGGCATCGCCTGCTGCGTCGGCTCGCGCAAGACAAGCACAAGCGCTAGGGAGATACGTCACATCTATACATACAATACATCCGTTGTCACTTGGCCGCTCTCACATTACTGGCTACGTTCCGTGCGGCGGAGTTACAACGGTTGTACTGTACAGCTGCTTTATTTTGTCGGTTAAAACTATGATGAGGGTTGTCATTGGCGTCGTATCAGTACTTCATGAAAATAAAAAAAATGAGGGTAATTTATATTTCCGTGGTAAGGAAGCTTTGTATCTAAGAATAAGTAGTTACTATATCACACACAATATCGACAAAATAAAATTGTTGTTCCGTAATGTTAATTTATAATTCGTTTGAGTGTGGAGAGTAATGAATAAATTGAATGATTTAATACATACCTTTTGTTTTTATTATCTGGGTAAATGTGCATAATTCAAGTATAACATGCCATGTCGTAGAATTAATCACATTGTAATATAATAGAATAGATATTCGGAATCTTTACAACAAAATCTGTCTTCAATTTCTTGTGCCTGATGTCAGAAATCATTTGGTATGTAAGTATGCTATGCTTAGTTCTCCGTAAACACATTGACCGCGGCCTTATTTTCCTCAAAGGGAATATCCGCCAGACTAAAATTAATTATTTTATAATATCAAGGCCTTCCTATACCCTGTACAAATTATTAAGGCCGCTTTTCAAAACATTAATGTCTTATCAACACGTATTTTTGGTACGATAGACGATCGGAGGACATACAAGGTAAACAGCGGCGCAACAGGAAGTTTTATTTTAATTGGCAGATGGAATTGCCTACCTCTCGTCTACTTCATCATATTTGATAATTAAGTTTATTTGGTACATAGGTTTGTTTTTCACAAATATGGTTACATACGATATAAATCGACATCACTGTTAAAATTTTGAGGGTTCTGAATTGATCTTTACATAAGTAAGGGCTAGCGCGCACTGCCTTACGCGTTTATCTAAAGGTGCAAGTTTGTAGCCGGCTACACGTAGCAGCAGCAGACGACGTGTCATCGCTTGATGTCGCTGCAGTCATGATTTCGAACCCGACTGCAGATGGCGTCAAACATTTGAAAAGCAATATGAAAGGTTTAGTTATGTAATACTTAGTTTTGTTTTTTTTACTTTAGGTAGATTGGTACCCGCGAGCGGTACTACTGATCTGCGGTCGGGCGACAGTGTCGTCTTCCGCTCGACGACGCGTCGCTCACTACGGAAGGAATTTCATAGAAACCAGTAGCGTCGCTGCGACACGTCGTCTGCTGCTACGTGTAGCCGGCTACCAACTTACACCTTAAAGGTGCACGTTGGTAGCCGGCTACATGTAAGGAGAGTAGGTAGGTAGTGGTAGCGATGCACTTGTTCAAAAAAACTATACTAAACTACCGAACTAAAAAATTATTATGTTATAATTAATATTGGTAGATATGCAGCAGAACCGATTACTCCCACCATCGAGTCGTCCACCTACGAAGATCTGCTGGCGAGTGCTATATTGAACAAGGTAAGCTATATGCATTCATGCAGCGCTTTAAGCAGATTACCACCTCTGTGAACTGAATCAGCTACCTGGTTTTTAACCGACTTCAAAAAAGTACATTTTGAAATTTTAATACTGACTTCCATTCTATTCTATATTTTTCATGTTTTTATAGCCATTAAATTTTATCGCAAGGCCCTTGTGATCAGACCAGATAGACGTTAATGTGGTGGAAGAAAAGTTTACAAATCCCCATTGATGGGGATTGTCAATCGGGATTTGTGGAATAACTCTATCAGATATAAAAATAAATCTATCAGATAAATTAAATAGTTCGCTAAACGTCTATGGAAACGATCAAATCTTCGTAATGCATTTTATGTACCTTCTATTAATGGCTCAATATATACTTATCTATATATTACATAAAAAATGTTTCTCTATTTCGCTTGGTCATACATCGCATCACACGTGAAGAGATGGAACAATTTCAAAAAATATTTTTTTATTGTGTTAATTATTGTCTGGAGAAGGTTCTTATGAAAGAAAACCAAGAAAGACAAGAGATTATGGCGAGACTGGAGGTCCAGCTTACTATGCGAACGAAGTCGCAGGCAGTCGCTATTTCTTAATAAATTATAAATTTCACAACTTATTTTGGACTTTAAGTATAAAAAAAGTATCGATAACATTAAACTCGAGATAAACCAATTGAATTCGATTTTAGAAATGTTTAAGTTCATACAGTAGGTATAACCTTATTTATGTATTGAAGCGAATCCTTACAAATAGCCCATTAGTCTACCGGTAGGTACTCACCCTTAACTAATTTAGGGTTGTGACATGCGCAATATCTATTATATTGACTACTAAATAAATTTTGCATTTAAAAGAAGTTGATATTTTAGTTTTGTTGCATCATTAGTCATTTGATAGATAATCGCCAATATGGTTATCGCAATATTCAAGGATCCTTTCGAATATTTAAATATTTACTGATATCGCGTATATGTATTTACATAATCTGAGACAGATTATGTAAATACATAGACACGATAATTGTCAGAGCCAGTAGGTATATACTGCGAGTAGGTAATATTCTACGATCAAAGTGAAAGTTCACGATACTTTACTTGACCATAATCGACAACCTCTAATAACCCCACTATTGGGGGTGGAAATAAAAGCAAAATATCGAAATTATACGTCGAAATTATCAGCGAATATGTCTAGTTTGGTCATACCGAGCTACCTCTAGCGGAAGTTCGTCTTTTCCATCAAAACTATACATCGAAATTGTCAGCGAATATGTCTAGTTTGGTCATACCGAGCTACCTCTAGCGGAAGTTCGTCTTGTCCATCAAAACTATACGTCGAAATTGTCAGCGAATATGTCTAGTTTGGTCAGACAGAGCTACCTCTAGCGGAAGTTCGTCTTGTCCATCAAAACTATACGTCGAAATTGTCAGCGAATATGTCTAGTTTGGTCAGACAGAGCTACCTCTAGCGGAAGTTTGTCTTGTCCATCAAAACTATACGTCGAAATTGTCAGCGAATATGTCTAGTTTGGTCAGACAGAGCTACCTCTAGCGGAAGTTCACCTTGTCTATCAAAACTATACGTCGAAATTGTCAGCGAATATGTCTAGTTTGGTCAGACCGAGCTACCTCTAGCGGAAGTTCGTCTTGTCCATCAAAACTATACGTCGAAATTGTCAGCGAATATGTCTAGTTTGGTCAGACAGAGCTACCTCTAGCGGAAGTTCGCCTTGTCTATCAAAACTATACGTCGAAATTGTCAGCGAATATGTCTAGTTTGGTCAGACAGAGCTACCTCTAGCGGAAGTTCGCCTTGTCTATCAAAACTATACGTCGAAATTGTCAGCGAATATGTCTAGTTTGGTCAGACAGAGCTACCTCTAGCGGAAGTTCGTCTTGTCTATCAAAACTATACGTCGAAATTGTCAGCGAATATGTCTAGTTTGGTCAGACCGAGCTACCTCTAGCGGAAGTTCGCCTTGTCCATCAAAACTATACGTCGAAACTGTCAGCGAATATGTCTAGTTTAGACAGACACAAGCGTATCATTGCGTAGAAACAAAATGTTGTTTAGGTAATACATCACGGGTCAGTGATGTTGAGCATACCTACAGTGTGTAATGTTTAAGTCAATCCATAGATGATATTGTTTTGCGTTCTATATCTATTGTATTTATATCTTAAAGCAGTAATGTTCGCATTGCTGTGTTCCGGTAGAACGGTAAAATTACAGGCACGTGAGACTTAACAGTTTCGTCATTTGTGAGGAAACGCATCTGTCATAGGCAGAGGTTAATTACGTACGGATACGCATAGCTTAAAATTGCAGACTAGTTATGAACTGCACTACGTTCGTCGTCCTGAGACGTCACTTTCGCTTTTAATTCCTGAGCATAATAATGTTTCCGCACTGGTTGAAGGCGAAAAAACGATGGTATGGTGGGGAAGATCAAGATTACCTTATTTACAAACGCTGAACATTTTAATACCATTTGATAATGCTACACCTTAGGGCAGGATATCAAAGTAAACAAAAACAATAGACTTGTGTCGTCCGTAGCCTGCAATCGCTCATAATGTCTACAACGCGTAAACCCAGAGGTACACGATTTGTCGATACAACACGTATCAACCAATATCTACTACTATCTATAGATAACGCTACTATCGCGATAACTGACTCCAACATCCAGCGAAGATAGTTTCGACTCAATCCAGCGATTTTAAAGAAATGGTAAGCCGTTAATAAATATGTAGATTAATAATTACATAGTCATTAGTGATATAGGGATCAGTGCAGTGGACGGGTGGTCGCCATGCGGGGCATTCAGTGCGATGTAAAATGGCGACTTTGATATTTGTGTTAGTTGTCGTGTTTTTATATGTTTTTGCTTGGGTAAGTACTATTATTTAGAAGAATCAATCTAAACGTAAAACAAATGGCGTCAAACTTCTTATTTGTTCAAGCCCCTGCTGAGATAGGTTAATCTTAATTTAAAATGTGAATATTTAGATATACTTAAGTACTTACTTTTAGAACAAGTACAATTTGAAAAATTTAATACCGACTTCCATTCTATTCAGTTATTGGAGTGTAACTCAAAAAGTACTGGACCGAAATAGACGAAATTTAAATAAACGAATTAAATGGGACCCCATTTAAATATCACACGAGATGCACCAGCTAACAATAAAAAAAAAATTGATAATCGATTTACCCAGTCGAAAGTTATGAGGTAGCAAACATAAAAAAAGAATACAGTCGAACTGAGTACCAACCTCCTTCTTTTTGAAAGTCGGTACAAAAATATGATAAAATCGGTAGTTTCAATGGCGCTAAAAGGTAGCAATTTACCGTTTCAATTAACTAAGGTAAACTAGCGAACCTAAATTTAATTAAGGTATTCCTTATTCTGTTATTAGGAATATAATCATAATCATTATAATGATTATGATAATATTCCTTATTCTGTTAACACTAAAATTCAAATTCATGTAACACTTAGGAGATTTCTAAAAATAGGATTATTCTATTCATATAGCGTACTTTTATATTAGTTTACCGATAACCAATTAAGTGCCAACTAATCTGTGTAAATTATACCCAAATATATAGGTTAAAATCCAAATTAGCATAACACTTTCGAATGACAGCACTAAAATTAGACATTATTCTTCAATTGTGGGCATATTTTAGACAGTAAACTGCTGTCGTCACTTAACTTGGTGCTCGCTAAACTAACCTAACTTAACCCAAATTGGAATAGAATAATCCTATTATTAGAAGTGTCATTTTAAGCGTTAAATGATTTTGGATTTAATTATTAACACAATAAGAACCACCATAATAAATTTTTAGTTCGGTAGTTTAGTTTTTTGAACAAGTGAATCGCTACCATGGTTATTCTATGTAAGCATTGTTACAATTCCGGAACCTATATAAACTAGATAGCAGTTAGTTAATTCACATGCAAGTCACTGTTATTATTACAACTGCTTACATCTGGGGCAGTTACATCGTAGTGATGTAGAATGAATCGCAACTTTTTGTAGAAAAGTAACTGGAAACAAAAATAAACAGTCACGCGATATTTCCCGCGAGTGCATTCCATAATTCCATACACTTGCTGAGTGAAAACTAGCTGAAAGTAGTCTATCTAAAATAATTGCACACACTTAAATGATAGATGTGATGAACTAAGATTATACCTCTCCTAAACGCTTAGCTGCAACAGTCTAAACAATCTTGGATGGTGTCCATTCTGTAAGCATTCTCTAAACTAAAAATCTCTAAAGTATGGCAGTACTTATTCTGTTTAGGTTAAAATCCAAATTAGTTTAACCTTCCCGAATGACAGCATTAAAATTAGACATTTATCTACTGTAGATATATTTTAGACAGATTAGTCGTCACGTAACGTGGTGGTCGCTAAACTAACGTAAAAATACCTAAAATAGAATAGAAAAATCCTATTTCTAGAAATCTCATTCTAAGTGTAACATGAATTTATTCTTGTATTAACAGAATAAGGACAACCATAAATATATTTTAGTTCAATAGTTTAGTTTAGTTTTTTGAACAAGTGAATCGCTACGCTCACTTGCACATTTCATATAAGTATTTACTACCTATCCATCAACGTGTTTTAGAAATTTTGATGTAGGTATGTCGTACTTTGAACATTTATAATCTTAGCGTGGACTCCTACAGATAATCTTTAGTATGGTAACATGATTCAAAGTTAAATTTAAATGAATAATTTCCTTTTGGGAAAAGGGACTGATCCCTCATCCCTTCATCCATTCATCAAGTCCCTTTGTTTCCTGTATTTACTTAAATACAATCTTATGAATTTGACAATGCTTCATCAAAGTGATACGTAAATAAAAACCTCCTCCACCAAAAGTGCAAGTACCGTAGGTAGACCTAATAGTCGTTAAATTTGTCGAGTCGCAAAAATCGATAAATATCGTCTCGCCCCTACCAAGTATGGATCTTGTCGACAGTATATCGATTATTACGAAGTGTTTGCATTCCACAATGCGTCCTTCTATTATTTGAAGATTTCTAAGACTTCAAAACTCAAATTTATCGATCGGTAAGTTCGGTACTTACTCTGCTGAGTCGATATCGTTAAATTGTTGTACGAAATGGTTTTATTCTGAAAGACGCAAAGTCATCATAAATAAGTTGAACATCCTAGGTAACCCTACTGCAAAAATTCAAACGCAACGCTGTGACGCGTGCAGAATTCAAAATAGTCAGTACATCTTTTTACTGGACCAAACCTTCTTAAAAACGCGAAATTTGTCACTAAACGCAGCATCATCAGGAATACGAGATTAAGGAAACCGTTTATTTAGTACGTGTTAGTCCATACTAACTAAAATCTTATGCTGTGCTGTTTGCCTCTCCCAGCAATTAATTAGCGTCACCAGGCGGGAAGCTGCTGAAGAAACAACACGGAATCTACACCAAAAAGACGTCGGCTGTATTGCCACTAACCGCTGTGTGTTGTGACACATTCTTGTACTGGAGTTCGGCGAGAAAACAGCTCTTGATGATGTCTAGTGTAGGTGAAACACGTGCCGAAGAGGTTTTAGTTGAAAAAAATATTGATTTTCGAAGCATCCATCTTATAAGGCTGCAATTTGCTGCACTCTGCTTCTTTGCCTTTAGTTTTTTCCAAATCTTTATAATATTCTTAGTCTATTTGTTTTTATAGGTATATGGTAGATATTTTAATGTTATTTTGACGGTTTACCTTACGCGGTAGGTACAGTCGAATATCGACCGGTTCTGTGACCGTCCGGGCCACTTCTTCACTTCTGAAGAAGTGGCCCGGACGGTGGTTAAAATGTGTAATACTTGTGTTTGAATCAAGTTATATGGTAGATAGACAGGTTTATACATATTGCAAAATACATTACTTTTTATGTATGAGTACAAAATTGTAAAATATATTGTTGACAGCCCTAATTGCCGCGCCATTGTCAACCCCACGTCGTAGTCGTCGGTTTCGCAGTGCGAAAGCGCGCGCGTGTGAATTGCATTTTATGCCAATTTAATTGTTGTAATCCCTCTTATTGTCGGGCAACAACGATCATAATCCAATGACATAAGATCAGTGATGTACAATTTCTTCAACGCCTGTGTGAGCTACTTTCCCGATGGAAACCCACCGAAGGTTTTTTGCAGCTTCATTTAGTGTCTTCTTAGATGAGATAGTTTGTCGCAACAGTCAAGTTTTTGCCCTGAGTAGCGACCTGCCATAATGTCTTCATTGCCTATTGTTAGTTATTGAGCATTGGTTTCGAATTGTTTTACTACCGCAATAAATCGATGTGTCTGTACATTGTTTTGAAGAAGTAACATGTATCTATTTTGAGTGATGGTTCGTTTCCTTGTGTTGTTTAGATCCTTGTGTTATTTTAATTCGAAGGCTCCGTTAGCATAGCTGGTAGTGACCCAGTCTTTGAAGCGAGTGCTTATGCCCTCGCTTCAAAGACTTCCACAGACTGCAACGTCGAGCTGTCCGTATTATTTTAGACACTGAAATCACTCAACACCTAGAACCCCTACAAATGCATAGAACTATAGCTTCTTTAAAGGGTTTTTTAACGTTTGTTTCATGGTGAATGTTCTGAAGAGCTCTTTAATCTTATTCCTTCCTCAGTAAACATGATAATAAAAATGAGTTTTGATAACAAGATTTCAAACAACTTTTTCTTTTTGATATTATAAATAGGTACTTACGTATTGTTTAATTTCTACACCACATAATCTAAGGCTCAATAAAAGTAGGAATATCACATACACCACATAAGTATTCTTAACCATCCTTAAAACCATTATCCGCTCGGGTTGTAGACAACAGTTTATTGCTTTAATTTAAAACATGTAGTGATAGAGTGAGAAGCTGATGTTTGTACTCGAGCCTTGGATGTTTTTGATGTTTTGTATGGCCACTCCTATACGCGACACCGGGAATCGTAGTGCGGGGTTTATGAGTATTGAGTGTGTGTTTTGAGTTTTTCTTTAGAATAATAGGATACTCGTATATTAAATAATATATTAAACGTATACAGTACAAACTATGAGTTATCTGTGCCACAGTTGTACTAATTGCGATGCAACAATACCTATGAATACGTTACACTTATGCAAATCTTACCAGGACCACTATTTGGTAAACGTGATTAGGTATAAATATATTGCGATATTTCAAATTATAATAGGCACCCCAATGGAGCTCATATTATATTACTTACCCCCAGTTTCTAGAACCTAGATTAGTTGACCAACTAAATACGAAACGCTCATTGGTCAATCGTATTTTATGACGCGATATGTGACCAATCAGCGGTCAGTATTCCATGCGCTGATCCAACTGTGACAAATTCTAATTTAATTTGTAATCTTATGAAACCGACTTATAATGTTTTTATTTACCCATAAATTGTCTGCAAATGGTCCAGAAACTGGAGGTAATTACTGCACGATGGTTTGATCTTTTCTAGTATTATCATGTTCACTGTAACCTAACTACTATCTGAATGGCATTCCAGGTGATCGAGAGATACCAGAATGAGAATGGCTCGGGCGGGCGGAGTAGTGGCATCCACTCAGCCAGCGCCAGCCCTACGCCTTCGGAGCGCTCCTCGCCGAGGTCACTCAATTCCAGGACCACCAGAGACATCACACCTCCTGTGAGTACTTATTACCCAACTAAAACCAACCTGGTCAGAGCCAGAAGCTCAGTCATTTTTCCATCGGTTTAACAATTAACTTTTTTTTAAAGGACTTAAGGAAAATACACATTAAAATCTTTGCTAAAAAATAACCTATCTAAATTCATTTTTCGGCGCCAGACGTGGTTGGCTTCTTACATAATGGAAGTAGGTATAAAAATATTGGAACCTCTCGTGAATTTGTCACATATTTAACTATTATTATTAACCGGTAAAACACTTACGTTAAGGATCGAATACGTCGACGGGCACTGACAGTCAGAGCCCGCCCCGGGAGCTCGCAGACGCCACTGCGCACTCGCCCTGAAGAGCATCAGACATGCACGAAACCCGGGTCGACGTATTCGATCCTTAACGTGAGTGTTTAGCCGGTTAATAATAATAGTTAAGTATTGGAACCTGTTTGAGTAGACAGCATATAAGTATATGCTGAAAAATGTAATAGTTTCTCAAATTGTTTATAGCAACTCCATTCCAACGTCCACTTATACTGTCTTACGAAGAATTCCATCTTGGTAACACCGCGCAGAGCTGAGAGGGGGGGGGGGGGAGATAAGTATTTTTAACGATAGCTTGCAACTGTTGGATTATCGTTCCGTTATCATCATTAGGTAGATACATTCACTGAATCTATAGAGACAGTGTTGTCCGGTAGACCAGAACGCAACGCGAGATCAGACATGCGTCAGATTGAGATCAGATGAAACACCTACCTACATAACTATCATATTAAAGCATACTTATTTGTAAGCTATTTATTATATCTGTAATGTTCTAGACACTTTGTTATAGAGGTACTTACATAAATATACACAGTGTAGTTTTGTCTAATCGTCTTGACCTTTGCCTCACAATGAAGCACCGACTTTATATCTCACTCGCGGTAATTATTTTATTATTATGTATTTTATAGAGTACCTACCATAATAACACTGGGTCATGCTAATATCTTAAACTATGTAGCTTCACTGAAGCTAATGTTCCCAATACTAAAAGGGTTATAGGGTACTACCTATACTTACCTAGGAGCTATTCCAGAGCTATGTAATATATAATTCATGCGGTCTCAATCAAGCTATAATCGATATTAGCGCGATAACAGTCGGTCCCTTTCACCGTGAGCGTGATTACGATGGTCCATGCTACGATATCGATGACGTCTTAACTGCCGCCATATTGACGATTACATGAACCATGCTCTACACCTATATCGTCGTGAGCGTTCTGTCAAAAGTGAAGTGACAGGTGTTTGTTTATTTCTACAAGGTCTTTACTGGTGTCCCTTGTTTTTGATGTAAAAGTTATTAAAGTCGGTCCATCCATTCCAATATTTCTTTTTAATCCACACACCACATAGTTAACCTTCACACTATGCACGTTATTTTTATGCATTTGTTTTTCGCGCGCAAATGGTTATTCGTTATTGCTACAACTCTGGTCCGATTTATCAACACGCTTACAGTGCCACGAGCTGTCAAAATCGCGATATTTGTCTCGGACCGGCTTTAGTACTTAGACGATAGCACTGTGAGCAAAAATATCGCGATACGGACCGCAGTGAATGTTTGGTAAACATCCGTTTAGTCGGTTAAAACAAAAACGCACGATGCGTACCTACGTTAGCCGTATCCTCGCCAAATACAACATTGACAATTCGAGCAGTTTCTGCTGCGTTAGTTCCCACATCGGAATTCGTATACGATAATTACTCGATTGCTGCTGTTACCATCTTCACCTTAATAACAATTGAAAGTCAATTAATGAAATGCATCCCTTTTTATATTTAGAATGTTATAGTTTTCGTGTGAAAATAAGTTTCACTCTGAAATCTGACACTATGAAGGATTTGTTTTATTTTAATTCAAGTGGCTATTTCGATAAATCGGCAATTTCATATTTAAACCCCTATTACTATTATATTACCTTTATATTATCTATCTTCTTTAAACTGACATGGTCACGCAAGATTTAACGTTAGAAACGGGGTATTTACCATGTATTGTATTTATTTTGAGCATGCGCCATGTTCACGAGTAAACTGAAGTACCTGCTGGTAGGTATTGTTATGAGCAGACGAAACGGTCTACTCTCTTCATTTCACGTTTCTTGCGATGATATCGAGAGCTCACAATAAATACAATACATGGTAAATATCCCGTTTCTAATTCTCTTACATTATCTTGATAGTTACGTGACAGATGTCCACTTAGCAGAGGTGGTGACTGTTCTGCAAGCATCTTTGTGTTCTATCTTTACTGACAATGATATAAAACGTACATTGCAGCTTCAGGAAGAAGACGACGTGTCAGATTGGGAAGAGGGCGAAGCCACCGACGAAGCCCTGGAAGTGCCGCGTCGCGTGCCTTTCCCGGAGTTTGGCGGCGACATAGTACATCACAACGGTGCGTTGAACTTCCTTTAATCCTATTTGGTGTTTTATAAAACAAGACAACGTTTCACGCAGATTTTCTACCACACAAAACAGCTTTCTGTTGCTTGATAAAGACAGTCAAAGTAATATTGAAATACTTTTGAGTTTAGCTGTTAGTTTAGTTTCCGATACTATTCAATTTAAAAAAAATATATAATATTAGTGTAGAAATATAGACGAGCCGTTTTAAATCCAGCTGTCTTTAAGCATTTAGAGCCTTACTTACAAATGCTGCTTATATTTAGTAGGTAGGTAGTGCGCACAGGAGTTATTTTGCGCCGTACTATGACGTTATTTAAATTTAAACAGCGTTCGAAATACATAAAAACTTTTAACTGTCATCCAACTGTCAATGAAAACCCATAATTAAAATTTAAAGTATTTGTTTAATTAACTTATCAAATTAATTTTATTAATTAAATATAAATATTAGGTAGTAAGGTAATATAATTATAAATGAGTCTTTGTAGGCAAAATTGTTCGTGTCCAAATATCCATAAAAATGCAGTTTTTTAATCTGGTAACACTGCCAACTATATATATAAACTTTGCAGTCTCGCGCCATTATATAAACTTACTGATTGTGTGCGTACTTTTTCCGTTTGTGTGTTTTTTGTGTGTTCATGATAATTCATGACTTGGCTATTAATTTTCTGAACCGATTCTTCTGTATTCGTACATGGTGCGGCTGTAGGCCAGTGGAAATGGTTTATCAGGCTTGTTCAGCAAGATACATTCTTAATATTAGGAACATATTTAATATATGTTGATCCGAATGCGTTTTTATTTTATGCTGTTTAAAAGTCAGTGCCACAAATCTTAAGTTATCATAAATATATGGGTGCCGCTACCCACTGTAGAGCGTAGACGTGTAAGTTAGTACTTTAAGACAACGACTATACCATTTGATCACTTTTAGAATAAAAATGATAACTAACTTAACATTTCATTATTCAGATAATGACGAGCGCGAATTCGACGAGGTGTCCAGTAGCGACCTGCAAGCGACAGACGGGACATGGGAAGAAAACTGGCTCTTCCAAAAGAAGAAGATAAAGACAATACAGTCAGTGCCGGTACCCATGCTGGTTCCCAACTCGAACACTGATTATCGAGCATTGATAGGAGACAGAGACGCGGACGACACCACAGATCTGTCAGATAATGCTAGCGATACCGAGGAACAAGCTGATATCGCAGAATACAAAAGTGACATCAAGAGAGTTTTAGATTCGAAACATGTCATTGGCGGAAAACCCAAAATAGATAGCGTATCAGATTTCGAACCAGACAGCCTCACGATCGAGGACACCAAAGATGAATTTGAGAAGCTTGTCGGTGATGAATACAAAGAAGATAAAGCAGTAGACGATATCATTAACCAAATTAATGACAACACCGTAACTATTGTACAGGCTAATAGCGCAAAGGCATCTGATGAGGTAGACGGAAAAGTGAATGGCAATGATTCCGTGATAAGGATGAGCATAGACGAAGGTCCGTTGCTGAAAGCGGAATTTAACTTGAAGGAGGAAATTCACAGAACTTTGATGAATGGAAATTTGGCACATTTTCCCGAAGAAGACACTAACGGGGAAGTATTCGATGACAGCATCGAAAGCCTTGCCGTAACCAAAGGTAAGTAAAATTTAGGTGTTAGGCACTCACTAAGAAATGCGCAGATTTCACAAAAAGTTCAAAACGTTAAATAATTGTTACAGAATCTGCAAATAATACCTTGAGCCACCACGAGCGAGAAGGCGAATATGAAGAAACAGTGACAATCCCAGTGCAGAGATACGCAGACAGCTTAAGAAGAAAACATTTCGAAGATGCGCCTAATCAGTGAGTTTGAGTTAAACATTCTAACTACAATATATAATTATAAAGGTATAAATAGAAATCTCATGTTATTATTTTTCTTTTAGAATTCACAATACATCTTCTGAACACAATAATAATGAAGAATTAATACCGGGTAAGTTTTTCACTGACTTCCTGACTGATCTATGTCCCGGGCCTATGCCCATTCCACATCCTATAAGTTTACGCTACAAAATCACGGAAACTATAAGCGTTATCGCCGTGGTTTTGAGTCTCATAATGGTATGGTGGTCACTATTATATTACCATTATCAGACTATTCACCACGTTCAATATGATAAGTATAAGCACTATACTAACACATAAAATTTATTTTAAACAGGATCAATAGCTTATAGAGAACGCAAGAAATGGTTAAACTATGTCGAAATGCCAAATAATCCTTATTCACCTGAAGCCATCCAGAAAAGGCTATCAGCTAAAAGCACTTCCTCTTTATTCGACATGATCACAACTAAAGACAAAGATTTCGACAATGATAGTTCTATCACATCTCACGATGAAGCGGACATAAAAGAAAATTTACAAAGAGAAAACCAATTATTAAAAGAAATTAAACCTCCTAGACTGTCAGCGGCTATTAGTGCAGATAATATCAGCACAAATGGAATAAGATCTAAAAGTCCATCGCCAAAGGTTTTAAAAGATGTCCTAGCTGAAGAAGTTCCACAGTATAAGCGGTATGTAATTTGCAATAGAAAATGTGTTATGAATAATAGTTCTTCAGAATGTTTACAATTTTATATTTTGTTTTGCAGTTATGGTAGAGACTATTACATAAAAGAAGCGAAAGCTTCCTCTGGCGGTCGCCAAAAGAACAGCTTCAGCGATACGAGCTCCATGTCGTCAATGAACAAGTCTACAAGCTTAGACAATTTCGATGCCGAGTTAGCATCGCCTGTAAGTGCCAGCAGTTCATTGAGCGACATCGAGGCCTGCGCCCTCCATCAGAATATCGTTCGAGTCGTGCTCAGTCCCAGAAATGCGAGCCCTAACTTCGCCATTAACCCCATTTTTGAAAATCCCGACAGACAAAACGATACTGCTGACGATTATCATGCGACAGAACGTTTTATCGATCGAAGGGCAAACGTAAGACAACAAAGTAGCAATGTGTGCAATGGAGGTGACGGTTATGTGGAAAACGAGGATATAGTTAGACTTAAAATACCGCAAAAACCCGAGATAACCGAAGATCTATTCGAAACGTATACGAATGTTAGGCGAAGCAACACGTTGAGGAGCGAGGACCTGTACGTTCGCTCCAAGCGGCGGCCGGGCCTCAATTACACGTTCGGTGGGAGTCTAAGGTTAAGCAGAGGCTTCCGTACCGACCTATGGTGATAGCCAGTTCTCTAGTTCCAATTTATCTTAATTTCACCATCTCCAGTCTAAATAGCACACCTACTTACAAACGAGTAACTCTCACAACGTGAATCTCTACTGTGTACTATACATACATAGATAAGAAGATCGAAGCTAATTAGGATATTAATATTAGGTTAAATCTGACATCATAACCACCTTTCATGAAAAACAGACTGGTGGAAGAACTTGCATCACATTCAAATGTAATCTAAAATATCTTCGTTTTGACACACAGTGTATTGCCTGATGTGTTGAGTTGGCATGTTGTTGAATAAACCGAAAGCTGACTAACAGCACTATGCACCTATTAATACGAGAATATCTCTTTAGAGCTGCACTTATATATTTGTGTTCTTACTTTAATACAGTTTCAGTACTATTTACTACAATAATACTACAAGACGTTAGTGGTGAGTGTTGTATGATTTTGGCAAATGGACTAACAGTTGAATGCTTGCCACTAAACTAACGCGATCTAAAGAAGATATTACTTCACCTAACAGCATTTGCTTTAATCATATTCATATCATCTTTCACTCATGTTTTAACATTAATAATACTACATGTATTAACCACTAATTTATTTGCATTTGCATCATTTTATTTAAAGCACAGAGCACATTGTCAATATAACAATCTATTAACATACGTTTAATTTAATATTTATCCCAAAGCGACTAACTCATTTCTTAAATTGAATCCTTTAAATTTACTGCCATATTTTTAAAGCTTCTCGAATTCACTAGCATTTCTATCACAATAATGTATCTATATTAAATTATATGACTCCTTATTTAATTTAATAAAATATCTGCATTTTATGTTATCGAATATTATCATGATAATAATTTTTTTCAGGGATTATTGATAGAGCAATTCAATACGATTGCAACACATCAACAATACACTAAATTCGCTAGCCAAGATCAATTCGAATCGATAACCACGGTGTCGGATAATAACAAAACTGATATTTTAATTGAATATGAAGATGCTAACGAACCGACAATATTTTCGGCGCGGCCTGCATTAGTCGATGACGATACTGATAAGAAATTCGAAGAAATCATACAATCAGCTTACAATTCAGATATGATACCCACCGATATCGACCAGGACAAAGTCGAAAAACCAATAGAATCGCCGGTTAGTGTGGCCAATTCGTACATAAGCTCCAGTAGTTTAGAGGATTCTATCAAAATCTACAACATTCAAACAGGTGAAGTTGTTAAATGTAGGCCCGAAGATAACTTATCAGCAAGATACGAGGCTGTAGCTGACAACAATGAAAACATCGATATAAAAGATAAGAGCATCCCGGGAGAAATTTTTGATAGCTTCAGTCAAAACGGAGATCGCCATGAGGAAGCAGTGATCGTCGAAGAAAGTGGAGAGCAAAGGTTGGAAAACAGTGAACTTGGGGACATTCTGCCTCACCTACCTAAAGTGAAGGAGTTGGCCAAAAAATTCGTCAGTATGGACAATGTTAATGAAACTGTAAAGGTAAGTTTTTAGTTATAATCTTGATGCTTGTAGGTATTGTTTGTTTAGTGATGACGATAACAAGTTTGCTTTGGGCTTAGGCGAGTTATGATAAAAAACTGCGGTAAAACGCGAATGTCATTTGGATGAATGACCTCGACATTTAGTTCTGGGTAACATTATGGTTAACTAAAATATTCATATCCTCGGACGGGATAGTGGATAGTGCTGTCAAAGCTGTTCAATAGATGTCGTTTCGCCCTCGTAAGAAGGTTAAATCAGATAAAGAGTTAAAATGCGAAGCTCGGACCTCGAGCCTCGGTGGCCTAGATAACTAAAATATTGTTGTATATTTCAATGCATAAAGCATAAGATAAACCAAGACACTCCAATAAAGCATGGTTTATATTATACCTGACATTCTTTCGGATTGGTTCGCTCATTTGTGACAAACTCCATCGGGTAATACACTCATACAAGGGATTTCATAGCACATAATTACGCGGTTCGTTAGATACCTCCCTTTTGTACTGACTGGATGGACTACAAATTTACCCATTAATTAATATCCGCACAAATAGTTTCTTTGAACAGTACGTCCCATTTTCAGGTCCCGCAACCTCAGATATACTCGAAAAGACGAAGAAGCAAAGAGAACATCCTCAACGACATGAATGCAGACAAACCCAACAAAATGTTCATGCATAGTCTCACAGCCAGAAGTATATCTAAGGAGTTTAGAGAAGAGCTCAAACTGTCCATGGCCACACCACTCACAGTACCAGGAGGGTCCAAGGAAATCCCTGAAGGAGAAGAAGTCACCAAAGAGTCCAGTAGACCAGGTAGTCCTTTGCCCGAACCCGGCACCATCAAGACCAAGTTAGCGTTCTTTGAAAGTCTCAAAAATAAGTTTAATAGTAAATAGAAATAAGTGCAATTGGGCAAAAAAACATGTGAATGTTTGAAATGTTGTGATGTAAAATAAGCAAGAACCTTTAAAATGAAGAACTGAAAACGCTGAATCTTAAAGTTTTTACACTGTCTTTTAAAAAGCCTTAAATCATTTTCTTGTAATGCATGATATAACATTTTCTAGTAAACACAGTGGTTTGACTACCGCTTTTTTAAAACACCAACCATTAGTGCTGCAGTTGAACCACTGTTATAGTTATTTATTTTAATTTTCTGACCACATATTGTACATATATATATATATATATATATATATATATCTGTGTTTACAGTCCTGCTAGTTTAATTTCTAGTTGATAATGAGTAGGGTCTATATATATTTTCTTTTTATAATGGATATTCCTGTGTTATACAATATTATTAAATATATACTTTATAAATTGAATCCAGTAGCAATCGTCAAATCTGCGTTTAAAGTGTCTATAGTCACCCTTTATTTTGTAGGTTGTAAATATTTAGTGCCATTTTGTAATCATCACTTTTCATTAATTTAAGTCATTTAGCGAATGCCAAAGTTGTAAATAAAAATGTTATTGGTTTTATAATAATAAAATCTTACTGTCTAGAGGTTGTATTGTAGTTTTATATGTAACATAGTCATATCTTTAGGTGTGCAATAAAATAAAATACCTTTGGGACCACATGTAAATGTAAATGTGATAAATAAACATTAAATGTTTCACAAACACAAATATTATAATGTATACAATGGATAAGGGTGTATTATTAAAATAAAATATGCATAATATTAAAGAGCAATGAATTTTATTTATTAAAATATATAATTAAATAGAATTTCAATAGACAATTGTTTGTTACTTTACTTTTATTTCTGCTCTACAGATTCTTAAATATAACAATTCCTAAACTATGTGATTACGGGTCACTTAAGGTTTGACGTCAAAACGTCCATATGACAAAAACGTCATTTTGTTTTTATACAGACAAAATGTCGCGGCGTTAAAAGGTCTGATGTTTGTTGCTGCTTCTTTTTTACTTCTTACTTACTTAGGCGTTCTAACTTTTGGAATAATTGACGCATTGACGATTTATCAATTTACCAATATGAATTTTCTTCATATCATGTCAAACAGTACTTTGGACACCAGAGCTAAATAACTTTATGACCAAATAAATTAATGTGTTGGCTTTTTGACGTTTGAGCCAAAGTTATCCGTAATCAACTATGTACATAAATATAAAGTTTCAGTCATATAGCAATTAATATTAATTTAATATAGGACAACATGGTTGGACTGTAGCCTTTGGGGCGCTGAGGTTTTTCTTGGGAATATGACCTTTCCTTAACAACCTTGCCCAAGGTCATAGACTTTGATTCCATTGTAAAAAAATCTACGTACTTTGTTTAGGTTTTCTGTAGGGCTATTATGTATCTCAGTTGTAACAAATGTTGATTGAAATCTTGAAAAATTTCGACACAGTGTGATATGTGCACATCAGCATACTGCTGCTCGCCCATAACCCAAATAAATAAAAGTTGGTGGCCTGAAGGTTCTCAACAGCATGCCATCAAAAATATACGGATAATAGGGGATAACATTTTTCATTGAAAAATCACGTTTATGCACAAGGAGTAGCATTAGAGGCGCATATATTTTCCCCTATTAACCCACCCTTTATTGTTGCCATCTTAGAGAGTTTCTACTGGAGACCAACTTTAGTTTATAAAATAGAATATGTACAATAGATACAATATGTACCTATACTACGTTAACGTAACTTACCTAGCACTAATTGACCGAAGCTTCGTACCGACACACAGACAGACATTTCAGACTTAAATACCTACATACATTATCTTCTGCATAGCCACGCATTCGACATACATACATAATCATACCCCGACCCGACATAGGTCAGGATATGATTGTATAGGATATATATATTGTGCATATTGTATATACCTCATATAGGTACACGTTGTATGTATTGTTTACATTATATTTAACTTTAGCGGCGCTGACGATTCCCAGAACAACTCCAAATACAAACCCTGTGCTAGATGCCGCGCCAGCCCAGTCTCGGTTACACCCTGTGTATATCTCTTAATAAGCGACGGAACCAGGCGGCACTGTATGGTTTTTTTTAAATATATTTTGCCTGTCATGTACCTATAGGCAAAATATATCTAAGCCAATTCCAGGGCCAGCTTAAAACATGTACCACTTTATTACCCATAAGGCGGATTAGGCAACTGTCTAGGGGCCCCGCACCGACTAGTCGGTCTAGCCCACGGAGGCGATGAGGGCCACGTACCAATAAAAAAAACGTATCATCTAAAAAAAACCGACATCCGCCTTAGGGCTTAGAATTGTACCCTCCCAACTCTTCCGGTGTGTGTGTAGTAGGCGGCTAAGGGATACCAAACCAGAAGGTGGGCAGCAGCACCTTCTGAGCAACATGAGACGTTATATCTCCAAAACTGTTCACCACTGCATTGGAAGACGCCTTCAAGGTCTTGGAAAGGCAAGGACTCGGCATCAATATTAACGGCGAGTACATCACTCACCTTCGATTGGCCGACGATATTGTAGTCATGGCAGAATCCATGGAAGACCTCAGCATCATAATGCTCGAAGGATTCAGTCGAGTTTGCCAATGGGTAGGCCTTAAGATAAACTTGAATAAGACAAAGATTATGTCTAATGTTCATGTTGTGCTACTCCAGTATCATTTGGGAACTCAGTTCTCGAAGGTGTTGACTAATACAGACACGCCTAGGACAGACATTCCAACTAGAATATCCAACTTCGAAAAATAGGTCAATCGTCAAATCCAACTCGACTGGGCAGCGTTCCGGAAACTTCAGGAATCTTCTCATCCAAAATACATAAGTGAAACATATGGCACTGAAACGTGGTCTCTTACTATAAGCTTCATAAGCAAGCTCAAAGTCGCGCAACCAGCTTAGGAGAGGGCTATGCTCGAGTATAGCCCTCTATGCTCGGGCATAGCCCTCTATGCTATATCTATGATATCATAGGCTATGCTCGGGGTTTCTCTACGTGATCGAATCAGAAATGAGCTCCGTAGACGAACAAAAGTCAACGACATGGCTCTGAAGATAAGCCTGAAGTGGCAGTGGGCAGGGCACATAGCACGCAAAACAGATGGCCGATGGGCCAGAAGGTTCTGGAGTGGAGACTACGGAACGGCAAGCGCACCGTAGGTCGTCCACCGACACGGTGGACAGACGACCTGATGCAAGACGACGTTGGATGTAGGCCGCATCCCACCGGTCTTTTTGAAAAAATATGGAGGTCTATGTTCAGCAGTGGACTTCCTACGGCTAAGATGATGATGATGACTTCATTATGAGACCTGTATCATCACTAATATAACTATATTTTATGCATTAAGATAATTTCAATGAAAGCAAAAAGCATTGAGTAAATCATGTAAGGTAATGCTGTAGCATCAAGTCAAGGTAACCATGTTGCAATATCACATACAAGCGGCCCGTCCTGGCTTCGCATGGGTGGACGTTTATAGCCTATAATCAGGCATAATGTAACATTAGATGGTAAAAGAATTTTTGAAATAAGTCCAGTAATTTTGGAATTATACATACATACAAATTATTCCTCTTTATAATAACAGTTTAGATGTAGAAGAGATAGAAATAACATTATACTAAAGGAGTCTATCTTATCTAACCGACTCGACTTTTGTAATAGCAAAAATGTATTTTAAAAGTAAAAAAGGGTTAAGGAAATGGGCCCCGCGAATCGCATTACCCAGCAGGAGCCCTAGCAGGGTTAATCCGGCACAGTTCAAGGGTGATCGTGTGAACTTTAACTTTAACATTGGGTGTACCCTGGACTGGCGTCCCTAAGCTAGAATTAACAGAGATATCTACCGTCCCAGCTACAAATAGGATTGACTGCTGCATGACCACTCATTCCCAAACCCACATGAACATCATGATATGCTCTGTGAATATCTGTCATCCGCCGTAGGGCTTAGAATTCGTGTGTATCGACAATTTCTATTGACCACCCAAAAACTCCGTCCGACCCGGGTGTCGATCCGAAGACCACGAGAATTGGAAGCAGCGCTTCCCCCACTACACCAACAAAGCAACCATTTTTATAGAGAACTTGTGTACAATATTACCAAGCTAAATAGTTAGTTTTTAGATTGTTTAAAATCATTAAGCCGCGAGATTCACTTACATAAGGATGTTATTAAATCCTTATATAAGTGAATCTTGCAGCCCAATATCAATGTATATTTTTTATTAACAGTAATCTAAAGGAATCTATCTCATCGACTCGACTTTTGTAATAGCAAAAATGTGTTTACTTTTAAAATATTACAGTAATTTAATGTGCTTTTTAATTTTAAATGCTATTACAAAAGTCGAGTCGGTAAAGGAAAGGGGCCCCGAAAATTGTATTGCCTAGTAGGAGCTCCGATAGGGTTAATCCGGCACAGTTCAATGGTGACCGCGTGAAATTTATCTCTAACATTGGGTGTACCTGGGACTGGTGACCAGATTAACAAGGATATCTACCGTCCGGCTGTGCATTTTTAAAACCTAGCAAGTAACATTTCTTGAAAACATACGGTGTTTGTATATTTTGACTTGAGGGAGGTGGTTGCAGATATATTTTAGTGGTCAAAACATCTGAAAATCACTCACAAACCAAATTTCACAAACTCAGAAACCTAACAACTGCCAGAAAATTTCAAAACACGCTTAAAAACCAGTTTAAAACCAAGCAAGTAACACTGACCAACAATCCTAGCAAGTGACTGCGCTTCTTAGGTTACGAAATTGTTTGTGCGAGTTGCTGGGATTTTGAAATGGTAACATCAACTTTAAAATTCCCGCGCGATTGTAGTATGTGAAGAGCGATCTAATATTCAATCGAATGAAAATCCTTCAAGCTCACCAATAACTGTTGGTGGTGATCAAAAACCAAAGAGAATTCATTCCAATAGGCATCCCGAGTTTTTCGAGCAATTTCACAATATATAAAAAAATAAAAAACACAAACCCTTTGGATGCTACTGATAGAACCCTTAAAACGCTGACTGATAGCTGTATCACTGTAGTCTATCTATAAACATCCAACACACACTTCTAATCAAAGATATCAAAACATAGATAACTATCTGATATATACAAATATAATGATGTGATAATTCGGTGGCTGACCCAGACTTTTAAATTACAGAATTATATAAAAAAAATTAATAAAATTGATTAATGAATTATTATACACAGTCAAAACTATTATTTCCGATGTAAAGATATTAATTTCAACCAAGACACATCAATTGTCATCAATCTCATTGTCAATACTACACCTGCTTTACCACGCATTTTACCACCAAATTCAGTTTACATAGCGACGTACTCAATTGTATTCATATATGTGGATACACAACAAGCAGCTTGCCACAAAGAACCGACTTACAACAGTGGAGGTTCAGCTGCAAATACAGCTGTTTTCATTGCTAAATATCCAGAACCCAGAACATAATTTCAATAAATAATTTCTTACATTCATTACAATGGAAAAATTATGAATGAAATATGAATTGCGACATATTTGTTTAAACAAATGAAATAAAATGATAAGAAAAACAGTCGGAAGTCAATCCTGATTCTAAATACAATAAAAAAGAAAGTAGACTATTACCTCCCTAATAACGAACTACTACCATATTATCAAAAACAGCGCATACCGTCCCAGCTACCAATGGTCTGAGATTAACTGCTGCATTGCCACTCATTCCCAAATCTTATGCTCAGTGCATATCTGACTACCTAACATTTCCTACTTTTCTTTATGTTTGATATCGATTGATTTGATGCCGTAGGAGTAACTGCTTAGTAACTGTAAGTTTGTAGGGGAGACCTATGTTCAGAAGTGGACATCCTACGGCTGAGTTGATGAAGATGATATCTGACATTATTTAAAAGCCGGGCTCGGTGTTCCTCTGAATGATGGGATCCAGTCCAGTGTAGCCCCGGCTTTTATCGCGGATGAGCTCTACATGGGCATTAGGAGTGAGGCGGCTCATACACCCAAAAGTCCAAGTTCGACGATGCAAAAGTCTTACCATATTATATTTTCCAAAACACCCAAAAACTCCGTCCGACCCGGGAATCGAACCTAAGTCCAAGAGATTTGAAAGCAGGGCTTCCACCGCTACACCAACAAAGCAGCCATATTTTATAGAGAACTTGTGTACAATATATTACCAAAGTAAATTGGTGATTATTAAATTGTTTAAAGAATTAATAAATCGCGACAATCACTTTAGTATTCAATGAATATCAATTTATCATACGAATTTGTATTTTGATTTTATTTCGAACAATAGGAGCAATACAATCCGCATAGTAGCAGGTTCCTCTTCACTTCACCGTGGTAACCCAAGGCACGGCTACTGAGCCCCCCCGCCACAGCAAGGCGGGAACCTTCTGGGGGGAGTTGCATCTATACCTACCATAACCATACTTATTGCCAAGCAAGCGTTTCTCTATACAAATGATGCGTAAGGGATATGATCGATTTCTGTGGCAAAGTCGAATCGGATATTTAACATAATCCTATTCTGCCTAAACCTAACCTAGTAAAAACTACAATGCGTGTTAACTTTTAGAGACACTCATCGAGATTGCATCAGAAAAGGATGAGTTAATAAGCGAAAAATAGTGCAACTCCAATCCTACTCGTGCATAAACGTGATTTGAAACTACAATAATTTTCAATGTCATCCCCTATTTCTTTATTTTTTTGATGGCATGCTGTTGAGGACCTTCGGGACACTAACTTTTGTACACCAACTCAGTCCGGCTGCAACGAGTTACAAATAAATTCGATGTACTTTCGACGACACGTAGTTGACGAAATTGAGTTTACAATACTAAACATGAATTCTATCGTAAACCACTTTAATTGTAAAATATCTTTACAAAGCAACAGGTAAGTAAGACGCCATGAATTTACAAGATGAACAAGCTGTGTATTACACCAGTGTTGCCAAACTTTGAACTAATATTGTATGTGACCTTGCAATCAGTGCCTTACCTTTAGTAAGCCTATTTTTTTCACCAGAATAACGATTAATGATCTAGAAGGGGAAGGTTGTTGACCTCTAAGGACAAAGAACCCAAAAAAATAATTCTCGGCGCCCCCATGACTACATTCCAATCTACGAGTTATATTATATACAAGTCTCGTAGTTATATTATATACAATATATACACACCCAGACGCAGGTCAAACAGACATGTTCATGCACTCAAATGTTGGGTGTATCCCTGTCCTGGGACTCGAACCCGGTGCTAGTGGCTGGGAAGGCACGGTTGCTACCAACTGCGCCAACTGGCCTGTATTTTTTTATAATACTACATAAATGTATAAAACTTAAACTTAAAGAAAACTAGTTAAAAACCAGTGTGATAGAAACATGGCCAGAATAGTGGTTGTATTACCTAATTTTTTTGCAAAATATGGGTGAGAATTCTGGGCCTTATCACTTTGATCATCTCAATCCAATAGAAGACGCGGGTGTGGGTTTACTGCAAGAGTTGGTGGGGTTTAACATGTGAATGGGCTTCTCCACACAGGAACAAAGAAATTTGACTAGCCTTACTTAGACAGGTTTGTACTTAGATACTAGTAGGTAAATAAAGGATAATATTTTTGTGTTCACCAAAAATCTAAAGGTACATCTATGTATGCATTTCTAAAATATTGATCTTAAACCCGTTTAATTGTTTTACTATAATTAAACTACTCGGCCAACAAAATATGTTACATCAAACAAATTCCAAATTAACAGCAAGATATAACACTTTTTTATTGTAGTGCGCTGCAAATATTCTATTGTAACAATAACTATTTTATTCTTCCCCGAAAAATACTGATCGTGCACCAAATATTCCTGAATGTTACACAAAATATTTAGTATGCATCCTAGTACCGTATACCCATATAAAACGGTTTTGTACAACTTTTATGTTACTGAAATAATTATAATTGAAGAACAAATAATGCATTTCGTAAAACATTACTTCTAAGACTTATATTTATTTTACTGAAAATGGTTTTGGCGCGCTTGCGACGCGCATATGCCTGCCGATTGCTCTCTGTTGTGCGACGGAGACGGCGCGCGGCGGCGTGGCGATGGCAGGCGGGGCGGTTCGTTGAGTGAGATAGAGATATTGCAGGATCATAGGAGAAAGCGAGACGTTAGATACACGTGCGACGTTACCGGCATGCTTCTAGTGTTTGTTATAAGAAGAAATAATAGTCAGGAAGCATAATTCAGAACAAATTCCACACAAAAAGTGGCCCTTCAAATCAAAACTACGTATGATTCCAAATACAAATTACTTCCGAGGTTACAAATAGACATGTTCGGTGATTGGTTTAAATTCAGAAGGAAAGCAGGGATTGGTTTACGCGCGTGCTGCAACGTCTACAATGACAGCAGAGTCATAGCGGCGTGGACGATGTTATGCAACAAGTGGACTGAACCAACTCAATAATAAATCAATCGTAAATCTCGTATGTCTCGCGAAATATGATTTATTTATTAAGTTTTTGTCTAGAAGACATTAGAAGAGATTCTTCGCAATGTAGTAAAGAAAGATTATGAAAAATTTTAGGCTTAATATACATTTTACCAAAAAAAATAAGTCGTTATTGGCCAGCTGGATGTTTTTCAGTGGTCACAGAATACCTTCATTATCAATTTCGAAAATTCAATCAATTTATAGAATAACTTTAGAAAAGCACTGTGTTGATATTACTGACTAATTAGCAACCCAGCTAAACCACTTTAAAATTAGCAGAGGATGAATATTCATTAGCTTGAAAAATTAAACGTGCTTTAATTTGAACAAACAATGAACTGTTTTTTTAATGCTGTATAGTTACCTATATTACATAACAACTGTAGGCAATCGTTTATTGTTCATTGTCTGTAGTATCTCTTTAGAGCGTAAGGCTTTGGAAGCGCCAATTCGCGTTTTGGCTGAGTATTTGAAGGGTCACATAATAATGATTGATATAGTATATTATGTCAATTATTCTTACTTGACGTAATAGAACATTATTTGATTAACAAGTTCAAGTTCCACAGACTTCATTTAGAAATTGTTTATTAGTTTGTTATTGCCGAGCGGTTTCTACACACACACGTTTTTAAAATTAATCATAAAACCGGTCGCGCCAGTCACGAATCGTCAGACGCGGCTGAGGCCTCTTAGAGAGAGGTCAGAGGACGTATCGCTCTGACGCCCGCGCTTACACAACTAAATATTAGTGCACTCAAAACTTCCTGATACTTATTGAGGTAACATTGCTAAGTGGGATTCTAACAAATAATTTTATATGACATCTAGTGCATCAACAATAGAAATTTCATTGTTATAATGACATCGACCCTTGAGAGGCTAGTATTTTGCTATTAACCAAATTTCTTATGCCATACCATATATCTTATACTTGGTATCCAGGAATCCATGCTGGAGTCTGAAACTGGTAGTAGGAACTATGTGATGTTTAATAGTAGACACACCATGTTTGGGATCGTATGAATCGTCTTCGCGATACCTTTTTTCTAGCTGGTGACCAGGACCTGATGAAACTGGTAGCAGGAACTATTTGATGATTGTTTCTTCATCTCTTTTTGGTAGTTACATGAGTTAAATCTTACTTTTTTCTAGTCTATGCTCTGGTAGATAACATGTACTTGATTAATAATTATCATTTTATGTTAATTAATGTCGATATTAAAAATAAAATGTGTCCTGCGTGATATTTTATTTCACCTTTTTGACCTACGTCTATTTGTGACATAAAAACTAAAGTAGATGAAAAAAAAAGATCCAAATATTAATGCGCGCTATTTTGCTCAAGCGGTAAGGCCACTGCCGCAGGGCGCGCTAGCAAGTAACTCGCTAATGTAAAATACCTAAACTCGCGCAGCGCTGCGCAGAATAAAGGCTCTTAAAGATGTTGGTGTTTCTTCGGGACAAATCATCAGCATAAAAAGATAAATATGATATTTTATATAACACAATTTAACAACTGGTAGGTAGGTACTGCAGTTTTGTGTAAATCTTTAATTTTATTGTATTCAGTCAAAATTAACGTAGTATAACTATGCTGGTTTTCACAGGCAGTCATACTCTTGTTTTTCTAGCTTAAGTGCAGCTAGGCACTTATTTTGCCGCATTGAATCGGCAAGCGAGCGAGAATAAAACATAACAAGCAAAACCATTGCACATTACATACATTTCAATATTTAGTCCTTAAGAAAAAATACATCCTAAATTAAATAAAAATTGACTGACTTAATTTTGCATAGTGTTGACCATCTCGATTTGTTAACGTATTTGAACATCTTTGAATAATTATAATTTTGCTATTATTTACTAGTAAAAGTGATCCCTGGACATTTTAATCGTGTATTGCTCCTGCACCACTTCACAACGAATGCTGGCATGATGATCCACAATTGAAGTTCACAATGATAAAAATGAAAATGTAAGCGAAGATTTGAAGTGTGCTCGCTTGCAAGTAAAATGTCCGACTGATGACGTACTGAACACGACTTTTAAGCCCCACCTACTTGAACACGACTTTTGTTGGGTCATTTTTTTAACGCAGTTACTGTTCCTGACTATATTTCTTCGTAGGTTAGTCCTTATAAAATCCAATATTATTTAACACTTAAAATGACACTTCTAAAAATAGGATTATTCTATGAAATTTTGGGTTATTTTACCGAGCACCAAGTTACGTGACGACTAAACTGTCTTGAATATGCCCACAATTGAAGAGAAATGTCTAATTTTAGTGCTGTCATTCGAAAGTGTTATACTAATTAGGATTTTAGCCTAAACAAAATAAGTACTGCCATAATTTGGAGATTTTTAGTTTTAGTAAGAGAATGCTTACAGAATCGACACCAGTGGCATACTCTGAATGGCTTATTCCACTATCCCCCCTGGAAATCCCTCTGAAGGGGGAAAACGGGATTCCTAAAAGAATTAAAATAATGAAATTTAATAAACCCCCGTAGATATCAAAAAGTAATTGCTTCGATAGGGCATATACCTATTCGACAAGTATTTGATCCCAATAGTGCTGCGTTATATCCTTAACGAAAGTATAACCTAATTCTGGCGCTTCACCGGCCGCTGCCGCGGGTTGGCTATAGCCGTCCGGTACCTGATTTTGATGAAGGTGCGAGTTTAGGGGTATCATTGGGGTCCACCTGAAGCCCTTCCAGCAATTTTTTTTTGCCGGAAACGTAGTTTAAATTAATTATGATTAAATTAAAATTTGATAAAAAAAAGTGAAATGGAACGCAATGTTGAGAAAATGGTACAATATTAAGTTGTCAAACTGAGTTAAACGAAACGTATCGTTATCGTTAAACGTAAGAAAAAAAAAAGGCGCCATTTTGTCTTACTGACAGATGGACTGTCATCCATTCATTCCGTTTCTCTCGTAGTTTCGTGAATGTGTGCTCTCTTGTTTTTCGATTTTTATTACGACTTTGGCTTTTTCCCTGGACTTCCTTCGATTGCGCGACGACTTGAAACTTGGCTTGCTTACCGGATTTGTTTGGATTGCTCTACGACTTGAACTTGGCCTGAAAACTGGACTGCACTTGGCTGTAATGGAGTATTACAGTACAATACCCGAAGCGGACGCGGTTTCGGCTCCTGATCTGCCCGTCGAATCTGTTGCCGGACCTTCTTCGGCTCCTGATCTGCCCGTCGAGCCTGTAGCCGGACCTTCTTCGGCTCCTGATCTGCCCGTTGAACCTGTCGCCGGACCTTCTTCGAGTAATGACGACGACGACAACGAGCTTATAACCAAACGAAAACTTTGCGTCACTGAAGTGATTGATCATTGGAATTTAACTGACGTTGTGCGAAAATTGGGCACTAAAGACCAATGCATCAAATATAGTGAAGACCAAGGTCTCATACCAACTGAGAAACGGTGTCGAACCCACAGGACATCCATGAAAGTGTCATACTCATGCGGATGCACAAGTTTTGGTACATTTGTGTGCTCAAAAAGATCATGCAAATCTAAATCGGGCAGCGGTGCCAAGATCTCTCGCAGAATTGGCACATTTTTCGAAAATATTGCTATCGACATAATGCATGTTTACTATCTTATATATGCATACTCACAAGGATGGACCTACGACCAAACAATTCACGAAGACCCTTATAAAAAAGAAAGGAAGCAATGTTTAAGCCCTATATATAGCCTAATAACTAAAATACTATAGCCGATTGGTTTAATTACTGCAGAGAAGTAGTTGTGATATTTTATTTGGAAAAACAAAATCTTTACAGCGGTAAAATTGGAGGCTGTGGGAAAATAGTGCAAATAGACGAAAGTAAATTTGGAAAAAGGAAATATAACAAAGGACGTCACATTGAAGGCCACTGGGTGCTGGGATTAATAGAAGATGGGTCTTAGGTGTGAAACAAAAAATAGGTTAGGTTAGAACATGACAAACAACGCACGAGCCAAGCGAGCGTGCCGCGGCAGCGGCCGGCGAAGTGCCAGAAGCGAACCGCCTTAATAAGTTAGGTGTGAAACAAAAAATAGGTTAGGTTAGGTTAGAACATGACAAACAACGCACGAGCCGAGCGAGCGAAGCGAGCGTGCCGCGGCAGCGGCCGGCGAAGTGCCAGAAGCGAACCGCCTTAATAGATTAGGTGTGAAACAAAAAATAGGTAAAAAATACTGATATAGCCGAAAGTGAGGTTAAGTACTAAAAAAATTATTACTCAAAAACTAAAGGCCTCCGGCGGGGGGGGGGGATGCAGGGGGGGCTTCACCCCCTCCCCCCTCCCCGCGGGTACCGGGCGACTATAGTTTAACCGCTGCCGCTGCACGCTCGCGCGTTGTGGGACATGCATATGTGGCGAGGCGCCGGTGCGACGCGTGTGTCACACAAAATGCCCTCGCCGTTTCTATACATTGTTCATGTGTCCCGCGGCTAACGCTCCTCGCTGCACTCGTCGTCGCACCCATAGTGACTTTGCTCTGATCTGACTATAGCTTTTCTGTAGTGGCTTAGGCAGTGAACTATGAGTGGTCAATCTGCATTTTAGATAAGTGGTAATTTTGTAAGTGTACCTTATGGGATGATACAGTTTATTAACACCATACTGTAACTCAATAAAAGTAGTTGTTGTGTTGTAAATACAAGTTTTTATCTTATCAATCATATATCACACAATTCGACATTAGTCATACATAACTTATTCTACAAAAGGCCATTATAAGAATATAACTAAATAACTATGTGCTAGCTTTCTTTAACCGTCCACATTATACTGTACCTATGAGATATTGCCAAAAGAGTACCTGGTATAGTAAAAACTGAATAGGAATGTACATACATACAGCAAGCACTTGGAGTGATTATAAGTACATGATCACATTTTGTTAACAATGGACTTCATTTCTTGACATAAATGTGTTTAATGACACCTCGTTCAATCTAATACTAGTTTTTATTTATGTAAAAATACATCTTTCTCTATTGCAATACATAGGGAACACAGGTCAATCACGCACTAAAGTACTTAAACTATAAATCTGTGCACAAAACAATCTTAAGACCAAATGGTCTTCCTCAAAATTTACTTTCCTTTCAGAATTCAATACCTTAATTACTTTAAAATATTTGATAGTAAATAAAAAATGTCAAAGTATTAAAATAAATACCGGCTCAACCAGTACTACTGAAGTACCTCACAACGCACCACCTTACTTATAGACTGGGATATTCTTTAGATAACTTGCGCCTGCCGAATTATACAGACGTCAAACAGTGAGTTTTATATCCAAATAATAAAGATTTATGGTTGACTATCAGAAAAAATTTAGCGTCAAATTCTAGTCTGTATAATCGATTCTGTAACAGTACAGCCAGCAGCAAAAGAAGAACACTGAATCATCCCAATCCGAGTGTCCCAACTAGTTTGTAATAATTGGAATCAATAATACTGTCAGTCTCCTTGTAAAGATGGGAGCGAGTTTAGAATTCCGCGTCAAGTGTGAACACATTGTCATTAGGATTGGCCATCACTCCCCACTTCTGGTACTCTCCTACTTTCTTCTCGAAGAAGTTTGTCTTTCCCTCCAGTGAGATGAGATTCATAAAGTCGAATGGGTTTTTAGTGTTGTAATGCTGAAACAAAATGTATAAATTAAGTAACAGTTGACAGCAATAGGTATTTAGAAGTTTAACAGCATGCTTATTTAGTTACTTATAAAATAATCATTTATAAAGTAAGAAACAATATACAATATTGCTGATAATTCCATACATTTTACTTTACAAGAAATTAAAAGCAAACTGGTGTAATGGGTCTACGCTAAAATTCAAATACATAGAACACATGTATAATTTATTATTTTATTCATGTAATTCTCTCAAACCAAATAGTTTGTTGCTAAATAACAACTATATGATAAGGTAATATTCAAAACTAGCTACTATTAAAGTGCTAGCAGTTAGTTTTAATTAATGTATTTCCATCCTCATCATCTCAGCCATAGGACATCGACCGCTGAACATATGCCTCCCCCAGAAATTGCCAAAAGGACCGGTTGGAAGCGGCCTGCATCCAACGTTGTCCTGCTACATTTGCCAAGTAATGTTCTTAATTGCTGTTAAACAGCACTAGATTTAGAGCTAGAAAATCTGCTGCTGATCTAGGCTCATCACCTGTATTTCAGCACACAGCGCTCCTCCCGTTGTATCCGACTGCTACCAGCCTCTACTTTAGTATTTTAAATTAATATAAAATAAAACTAATACAAGTGATTAAACTATTTTTTATGACTGTGCCTCTCTTTGATGAAAGGCAGCTCAATCGCAGAAGCGTCGCAGTAGTATGGGGGTTGTTCAATAGCTAAGAGACTTGGGCCCCAGTAATAAACATAACCTGACAAAGAAATACCAACCTTCTCCTCAATCAAGTCGACCAGGAGCCTGTCGGCTACGAACTCGATGTAGTTGGACATGAGCTCACAGTTCATGCCGAGCAGCCGCACGGGGAGGGCGTCTGTGAGGAACTCTTGCTCAATGGAGACTGCGTCCTTCACGATGTGCAGCACGCGCGCCTTGCTCGGCTTCTGCACGAGGTGCTTGAACATCAGGCACGCGAAGTCCGTGTGCAGGCCCTGGGGGAAACCATGGAAATGTCAATGATACAACATATTTTTTTTCTGTATGAGACAGGTTTTCGTGTCACCATCAAGGTATGCGGAAAGGCTGCCTGTAACAGTAATAATGCTACTTACTATCCTACCATGGCTGATTATTTTCTATATTTGGCGGAATCGATTCCCAGCTTAATTAAGTTGTTCTTATTTCTAAAAATAAGGACTATTTCTTTGAGAAAAATTTGATCATTGCTTTATCTCATATATGATTTTGGTTCGCCCTGTATAGTCCTCTTACTTTTTATGTAGTTATCATTGGTGATTTCATTACTTATTATTCATTGAATTTAACCCCGATTTTCGACTTTGCAGTATCATATCAAAAGTATATATAGGTTCAGAGAGGTGTATAAACACCCACATTTCGCCAGTTATATTTTTGCAAGGCAGGTGGCTGTACCCACCCGCCTTTCACAGTCGGTTGGCTTGCTCGGAAACTGTACAGCAAATTTATAAACAGAAATACAATTAGGAAATCGACTCCACTGCTGAAGTATCATCAAATTTCTATAGTGTAAATACATTCATTTGATTACGCATTTTTATTCGCCGTCCATTAAAGCGTTTTTGATACCTTTCTGTATTTTCGTATTAAACCTCATCTTAGAATTGGGCAGCCGATGTGAAAATTTAAGAAAATATTTGATGGACAACAAAAACTCACAGATGGATATAGAGGAAGGGCGAAAGTTCTCTATCCGAGCGAGAGGATTTACTATCATTACAATTTTAGAGAGAAAATTCACATCCTAGGACTGAATTCAAACACGCGTCTTCCGAAAACATTTGATAGGTACACGGTTGGTGAGCCTCGGTGGCCTAGTCAGACACGGACAGAGGATCGAACAATCGGAAATTGAAGAGGGACAACTTGGAGTTACTGTTAGTTTTGTTAGTAGTTGGAGTTACTCGTTGGCGAGTATCAAAATATGCGAGATAAATGGTCGTTGTGTTCAGATTGGCCAGTCTTATGATGGCTACTTACTTGCTTAAACATGCAATACTATCAAACTAAACACTTTGGAAAGCGGGGGCAGATGAGAAAGTTTTATTCCCGTCCGCCCCCAGTGGTAACACAAGAATACCCCGTATTTTTATTCCATTGACTTACGATTATTTTTGTCACTCCTATACCTGATGAACGATATTGATTTGATAAATACACGCATTCTTGAGGAAAGGACCTGAAAATACTTTCAGATCACACATCACTTTTTACAAAGTAGTCCGATTTTGGTAATTCTTTTTTGTTTGGTACATCTTCCGAGGTGGTCCCATTTAAATTTGATCAAATTCAGTCAAGCAGTTTTGAGTTACACTCCAATAACTGAAAAGTGTTTCGCCTATCTTGATGATGTCGTAATTGCGGTGAATGACAATCGATCGTAAGTTTTTTTTACACAAAAGGGAAAACACTTTTCAGTGTTGAAGTAGATTCCATTTTTTGGTAAAAATTGTTTTTTTGAAGGACGGTTCAAAACATTTGTTCATAACATAAGTTCTCTATTTGTAAGTAGGTACCTACCGACAACTGGCAAGATACATTCGAAGTAGGCACAGTCTGATTCACAGACACCTATAATTGTGTTCAGTGACTGGAAAGAATTACATGTTTATATTCTCAAGTTGCAAAAACATTTCCAATGACTGAGCACATAACCAATCTACATCCACTGTACGGCTATCGACAGTGAATTGTGCACCTACAAGGCATGGTCTCAGATTCTATAAAATCAGTAGACTTCTAAAAGCTTATCAGAAATGTTAACTGCCTATACGTTTGTTTGCGATGAAGCTGTACGTGAGGAAATGCACGCCAGATAACTGTACTTGCAATCAGCAAGTGTCTCTCAACTATCTAGATGCCCCTTATTCCCTTATATAAGTAGGTATATGATGATCTACATCAAATGGCCTAATATTGATAGGCTAGCCCATATTCTCCAATAAATGTATACTACTACACAAAATGGCCTACTTATGATAGCCTAGCATAACTTTACATTTTGTTACATTATTTATACTACTAATAGAAAATTCTACATGGCCGAGGAGAAACCTAATTGACTGAGCTATTCCAAAGCGTCTTTGCAATAGCTTGTGCAAAAATGCTTTCATATGCCTGTTTGTATTTTACTTTGTCAACTATTATACAGGTCGCATTTTTCAACTGATTATCGTGAAATTTTGTGAGTAGGTTTGATAATTATAAGGTATTTTTTGTTGATAGTGTTTATGGAAATTTTAAATATGTAAGTTTTAAGGATTTAGTAAAAGATGCACAGTGAATAATTATTCAGTTTTTTCCCGTTGACTCGCAATATTTGGGCAATAATACAATAGAATTCGCAGAAATCTACCTACTTTTCCAGGAACTGCAACATGTGTGGTTAAGCCATACATAGACAGCTACAGATTATCCAATGTTAATTAAAGCCAATGTATAAACTCAACTGAAGTTTCGACTCCTGTTTCTATTTATATTTAGTAGAATAACTATTATTATAGAGATCTGCATTGCTCGATCAAAACCTGGTATGGTATAATAATCAAGATGAATCACAACAAAATATTAAGAAAATAGAATAGTATATAAAATAAGCATTGACTTTATTTCAAAACAAAACTCTTTCAAATTAAACAAGAAGTCATAATGACTGTAGAGTCTAAACAGAATTATATACTGACCCAACTCTACCCTTCGGGTTTGTAGAACCAGGCTAATAATCGGTTATTTAGAAGGTATACAAACCTCATCCCTAGAAATCAGCTCATTGCTGAAGGTGAGGCCAGGCATCAAGCCGCGTTTCTTCAGCCAGAAAATGGATGCAAAACTGCCAGAGAAGAAAATGCCTTCGACTGCTGCAAACGCAACGATCCGCTCGCCGAATGTTGCCGTCTTGCTTCCAATCCACTGGAGTGCCCAGTCTGCTTTCTTCTTGATGCAGGGCAGGGTCTCAATAGCATTGAAGAGAAAGTCCCTAGTAATAAACATTTAAGAAATGTACTTTTTGTTACAGGTGTAGGATACCAGTATGAATGATAAATGAAAGTTTTGGCCATAGGTAAATTTAAGAATCAATAAAGATGTATTGAATAACAATCCTGTGTATAGATTTTGTTTTTTACCTTAAATCTCTGAATAATACAATTTAATTGATTTTGCAACATACTTATTCAGAAACAAATGTATAATAATAATAGTATGTGTATAATAAAGTGTGCCGTAATCTGTCCGAATCAGCAAGCCTCCAGTTCATTCGTAAATCTTTTTTATAGTGTAAACCTAATGCGAACAGATTAGTAGTATTTAGAAATACAAGTTGAAATTAGTACACTGATAATAAACATAAGAAATATCAAATCAAAATATACTGTTAACCCCAGGAAGCCAGAGGCCACAACCAGAAAATTCAGCGTGTACTCGCAAACAAAACACAGCACTCCATATCCTCAGCAACACAGTTGCTCACAACTGGAACAGGTTGCCGGAGGAGGTGGTTTGTGCTACATCTGTCAACATGTTTAAGAACCGACTGGATGGGTGGCTGCATACTACAAAAAAATCTCTTGGAAACCTCTAGCCAGTGAACTAAAACAGTGTATTTGTGGATATTACAATATTTCAACACAGCAGGATATAGGCACATCAGCATCATGCTGCTCGCCTATAATCAAATAAATAAATAAATAACACAATGTGCTAATATGGCCTAAGAAATTTTCCACAGATGAGTCATGCTATTATGATGCAATGATTGAAATGGCAGTAACATACAAACTTACCTTTCTTTTGGATCCCTGATGTATGTGTCAATAAGTAAAGAGTACATTTCAGAGTGTACATTCTCCATAGCTATCTGGAATCCATAGAAACACCTAGCTTCAGTCACTTGCACTTCTTGTGAGAATCTCTCCACCAGATTTTCATTGACAATGCCATCTGAAGCAGCGAAGAATGCCAGCACATGCTTGATGAAGTGTCTCTCGCAGTCCTTGAGGCTCTCCCAGTCTGATACATCCTGTAGGCATAAATCCTGTAGCTATAGGTACTCCAGAATACTAACCATGATATACTTCATCTAGAATACATTGCCTCTTCCAGGTTTGGCAAACTCAAGTCCAAGCTACAAGTAATAGTACAACAATAATTTATTAAAATTATGTATTGTACCAGAGATTTCTAACACAATTTCTAATGAGTCACAAAATAAAAGTACCATAAATGGATGTTTTTAATAAAATGAAACCAGTATCTACCCATTTATGTATGATTGACCATTATTTAGTATGTATAACTGTGACTACAATAATATTTAATAGGTATATTCATCTGTATTAGCAGATACTTCTCATAAAAAGTGCAGGTTGTGAAATATAATTTAGATCTATAGTATGTATAGTTTATTATAATGTCTCTAGATGCAGGTACCTACTGATTGTACTCTGTTTAGTATGTTATCTTAGAATATCTAAATTATTGCAGATACACAGTATTTGAAACTGATAAACAAACCTATGTGTAAGTCTGGAATTTCATCCATATAATGAATATATAATAAGAAGTACCTTTGATAGATCGACTTCTTCTACAGTCCAGAAGGATGCTTCTGCCTTCTTATACATTTTCCATATGTCAGGGTACTGGATTGGGAATATTACGAATCTGCGAGGGTTTTCTCTCAGAAGTGGCTCCTTTTGAGGATCAAATTCGGCCAACTTATCGTCCTTTTCCACTTCCATTTTTTCTTCTGTTACGTTCCCATTTTTAAGAGTCAGCACGTTATTCTTCACTGGAGACTACAATATAACAAGGAATTAAGGAATATAAATAAACTGGGGAGAGACTAAAATACTCATCGTTATGTACAAATTGTACAATACAACAAATATCTAACCTTAATGTGCACGTTGTTGATTCCATTGAGCAGATTCTCCTTGCCGTTTATTTGAGACATTGTTAATAAGTTTAAAATGCGACAGATTTATAAATAGTAATCCAAGGAACTTCTATAAATTTGTTGTAGGTGAGGTAATGCAATGATAAATGCCGCAAGCAAACTAAAATTTTCTACGCCGACCCGACTGACATCTGTTTTCCTTTCATTATTGGCGGGAAAATAAAATAACACGGTTCGAATTCAGTGCTCGGTCATATATTTCCAAATTTTTAATACACTGATGCCAGACGCCAAAATTATTTATTAAACCTAGTTCTATCACGTTTTGTTGAAGAATGCTTACACTACACATAAAAGACAGAAAACGAATTTTATTTGTAAATACGTTATCTAACACTCAATAATTGCACATGTAAATAAAACATTACTATTTTTATTTCTTTTTGTCACAATACCGATTGGTGCAAATTGAGCGATCGGTAATTTCGAACCGATTGCAAAAACAGGTGTTTCAAAGTTCAATGACCAAGTATGAATCAGCTGTATCAAAATGGCGCGAATATATCCATTCGTGTGCGATGGCCTTATACATGCAATACATATGGAAAAACTACTTTATTAAGTTGAACACTCCAAACTTTGGCAATTAACGTGGGTGAAATTTATGGTTGCTACCAAAAATATTATGCATTTAACAATACAATTAATAAAAACCCATTTCCCGCGTAAATAGTTTTCCAGTCATCCAGTCATTGGTTACGAAACAACCAATCACTTGGCTAGATTATACAAACAAAAGCGCGTTCAAAGCCCGTCAAATGTTTTTTTATGCATTTGGTCTCGTACTTCTGTACATTTTCCATTCTTCAAGTTACTTATAATAGTTGCATCATAGATTCCTACATTTTAAAATTTAGAAAAATGTAATAATTAAACTATGTAAAATTGTGGTAATAAACGATTATTATTATTATATTATTATTAAAAAAGTCACAGTCAAACCACAGGCACAATAAATAAGTCTAATATCATGCTATGGAATCTTCATAGAAAAAATATAACGCTATGATTTTGACAGCTCGATACACTGGAATTCGTAGTATCCTTTTCCTTTATTAGAGTCAGCATGTCATCCATCTTTGTTGTTCAGCCGACGTTAGTCGAGTTTTTTCAACCCCATCGTAAAGTGTCATATTGTCATATCTACCAACTTATAATTAGATCTACCTATTTTAGCTTGATTATACCTATCGACTACCTTAAGCCCTTTTTTTTTTTTAAGGCGGCGAAATGTTGTGCCCTTTCCTTCCGCCACGGTGGTGACGGAAAGGGGCGTGTGGGGCTCAGAAATACTAAAACCCCCCCGAGAACAGTCCTCCGCCAAGGTGGGGCGAGACAGGGTCGCGCTGGCAGTCACCATCTCGCCCCAGCGGTAGGCCCGGATTGATCTTGCCTCAAACTCAAACATTCCTTTATTAGATGGGTACTACTCATGCAGCTCGCAACGATCATTCAACCAAAATGATGGGCTAATATCCTACTGCAAAAATGGTCTTGTGACTGAAACTTATGAACAAATAGTCACCGATGGTACATGCCTTGTTATTAAAATTAATAGTTGTTTTATTATTATAGCAATTTATCATTCTCCTTCAGTTAAAAATATTCTTCCGTTTTTGAACTCTTTAGATGAATTGTTAAACTCTTTCAGAAATTATAAAAATGTTATTATAACCGGGGATTTAAATATAAATATATCAGCAGAACCTCTTGATCGTTTTGCTAGCGAATATCTTGACTTAACAGCAATGCATGGAATACTTCCGGCACATATTTTTCCGACCAGGGAAAACAGCTGTTTAGACCATATCATGTTGAGATCATCGTTTGACTGTCAAACATTAGTAATAAACAATACCCTCACGGATCATCTCACCTTATATTTACCAATAAATACGAAACAAAATAGCGTATTTTCCCCCACAACAATCTCAAAAATTAACCAACTTCAATTAAGTGACCTCTTAAAAGTTACATACAGACTTTTCAAAAATAATGTCTTCAGATGACTGTAATGTTGCTACTAATCTTTTTATTCAGATTATGACCCAAATTATTGCTAAAAGTACAATTAGCTCATTAGCGCCAAAGAGAAGTACCGCTCGTAAACCATGGATTACTTTAGGGCTAATCAGATGCATGAGAAATCGGGACAGGATGCATTTAAAACTCCGTAAACAACCTGATAATATTATTCTACAAAAAACTTATAAGAGATACCGAAATTTCTGTACCGCCATCATAAAAAAAGCCAAAGCTAAGTATGATTATGAGTGTCTGAAAGCTGCTAGCAACAGTAATAACTTAAAAAAAACATGGAAGGTTATTAACAACATAACCAGTTATAAATCTACTAAAAAATTACCACATGATCTTCTTAAATTAAGCGAGGTTCCTAAGACGTCCGTAAACTATGTCAACAAATATTTCGCCAATGTCGGGGAAAATCTTGCACAAAAAATTATATCCACCGAAAATGTCCACTGCAATCCAACTCTGACTGGAATATCATCCCAAAGCGTAAATTCTCTTGTGATGCTCGATACAGATGAAAATGAAGTAACTCGCATTATGAGCTCCTTAAAACCTGACAGTGCGGCAGGGTGGGATAATATATCGTCCAACATTTTTCATCAAAATGGGGAAAGCTTGGCCCCAATTATAACTCACCTGATTACTCTCTCTCTCCACACCGGTTGCTTCCCTAAAGCTTTGAAACATGCTATCGTAGTACCGATACACAAGAGTGGCGACAAGTTAGTAACCGGTAACTACCGACCTATTTCTTTGCTCACTTCTCTGACTAAAATATTTGAACGCATTATAAACAAACGTCTTATAGAATACTTAGAAAGTTATAATTTACTGTCAAAAAACCAATACGGGTTCCGAAGAAATAAATCAACATCAGATGCAGTTTTGAGACTTACAGACATTATAACAAAAAATCTTGACACGCAAAAAAAAACAATAGCTATATTCATCGACCTGGCTAAGGCTTTTGATAGTGTGTCTATACCTTTACTATTAAAAAACTCGAAGTAATTGGTATTAGGGGAACTCAATATAAACTTCTAAGTGACTATATGCAGGAAAGGACACAAAGTGTCAAAATAGCTGAATACATGTGTGAACCTTTACCCGTGAATTTTGGCGTTCCGCAAGGAAGTATACTCGGTCCAACACTCTTCCTGACGTATATAAATGACCTGTGTAAGATAAGTATTGACCACGGTAATATAATTACCTATGCGGACGATAGCGCCATTATTCTCCAGGGAGATAGTTGGGAGGAGGTGATCGGATCTGCTCAGCTGGCGATGGATAGGATCTCTTCCTGGATGAAAACAAACGTCCTATCGCTTAATGTTGAAAAAACAAAATATATCACTTTTACTTTGAGAGCATCACAACCCAAAGAATCTTTTTTGCTTGTGGTACATAAAAATTCCACTTGTTCACACTTATCACAACCTGAATGTAACTGTCCTATTTTAGAACGTGTAAGCACTATAAAATACCTCGGAGTCACAATTGATGAGAATATGACCTTTGCACCTCACATAAGCCAAGTGACGAAAAGGGTTCGAAAACTTACAGCAGTTTTTAAATCTATCAGAGACTGTGCAGTTTGGGAAATAATAAAACTCTTCTACTTTGCTCTCTGCCAATCTATCATAACTTACTGCATCACTTCGTGGGGTGGTACTTACAAAACCACGCTGCTGCCACTAGAAAGAGCCCAAAGAGGCCTATTAAAATGTAGCACTAAACGCCCTTTTAGATATCCCACAGTAGACCTTCATAGAGAATGCCAACTTCTTACAGTTAGACAACTTTATATACAACAAGCAGTTCTCTTTCAGCATATATCAAGCTCATACGATCCCATAGCATTACAAAGACGAGTCATACATAATGTTTTTATTATACCTAACGTTAATACTACTTTTGCTACTAAATTCATACATTATCTTGGTCCGTATAATGTACAACCAAATCAATAAAAAATATAAAATCCATTCTCTATCAAGTTACGAGGTTAAAAAAGTTTTATTTCGTTATCTAGTTGCCATGGATTATAATGATACTGAAAACTTACTTTTCTCATCAATTTAGTTAGTCAACAAGAAAAAAATATACTTTCACAACATACAACACACATATACAACACTACTCACATTCACTGACTACACTCACATCTGCACACTAGTCAAATTACCCTCACAGACACTTGCTATTAAATCTGATAAAATCGCACACACACGTTCCTTGCTCATATAAGTAGCTCCATAATGTTTGTATTTTAAATAACATATAACGTGTTAATTATTTTACTTATATTTAATAAACTCTTGGTATAATACTACTTTATACTACAGTTTGGTTTTGTTATTAGTATTATTTTTATTGGAATTAAATATTTGTTATTATTATGATTTTAAGATTTTGTTGTCTAATATTACTTTTATTGGAATGCAATGTTTGTTAATATTTGATTTTGATTGTGATTTTGATTGTGATTTTGATCTTATTATTAATCTGATTTTTATTTAAATTTAAATGTGAATATTAGTTCTAATCTGAATCCTATATTTAAATGTAATTTTAATTCTAAGTTTAGTGATATTGTTGTTTCTTATACTAATTTAAATTTTCTTTTCTTTTTAAATTTAATTTTAATTTTTATTGTATAAGAATTTAATGGCAATGATTTATCGGTTCACCGACGAGAGAGGCCTGGATCCTATCACACAGGCCTTTATGAGCCTAGTTTAGGAACCAGGTATTTCATTTATAAAATTTTTGTCACATTGCCTTGAACAAATAAATGATTTTTGATTTGATTTGATTTTGATCTTAACCCTCAGCGCCTGTGAAGGGATGACCTTGCTCACCAAGGTCACCCCCTAGACAGAGCCGTGTAAGCCGACGAAGAGTCCCCCGACTCTTCGCCAGTGACCCCACTACGGGGAAGGGAGGAGACGTGCGAACCATCTCCTCCGTTCCCCCGGTCGTCTGCGCCGGAGTGGATCAGCTCGGACATCGTTCTCCCTGATCCGCTCCGCAGCCTCTTTCTGCGCCATCACCGCTTCGCAGAAGGTGGCCATCGCCTGCCACGATCTCTCGCTGCCGAGCATGGAAATTACCACGCTCGGCAGGGAGAGATCTCCGCCTATTTCCGCTGAAAGCGTGTGCCGCTGCAGGCCCCATGCAGCACACACTTCCAGTGTGTGTTGCGCTGTATCTTCCGGCGCCCCACACTCGTGGCAGGTTGGGGTCGCCTCCCGTCTCGCGACTTGGTGCACGTACTTTCCGAAACATCCGTGTCCGGAAAGCACCTGCACCAATCGGAAGGTCAGCGAACCGTATCGCCGCCTCACCCACCTCTGGAGGACTGGGCGGATGGCCTTCACCGTTCACTGCCCAGGGACTGGTGGAGCCAGATCCTCCGTCCACCGCCGCAACAAGGCGTCCCGCGCCTGCCACCGCATACGTGTAACCTCCTCCCACGCTGGAGCGTCTCCACGGGATCTGCTCGCCGCCACGAAGTGATATACTTCGGTGACTACCTTAAGCCCTAAATCAACCTTTTTTGACCATATCTATGCAAAGATCGATAGTATATAGATAGTATGTCGATAGTATATCGATAGACGGACAGACGGATAGACGGACAAGCGAACGGTCAGGCACTGTGACTTTTTAAATCTTATGTTAGACATATTAAAAAAATGACATGGTTTATAAAATTATGTTAACAAGTTGTTTAAAATTAAGTGCGTAGGAGAAAAAAAAAACAGTACAATAAACATATATGAAGGCATATTTGGCTCGTATCAGCATCTTTATAGGATGGCATGCCCAATTTTGTGGATAGGCGTGGATTAAGCGGAGGAGGAGAATAAGATATCACATGTACAATAAGTCTGCTTTTATTTTGTCACACTGAGATCTATTATTACATAACATAGTGTTTAGAGATTAACTTGGGGACAAGGTATTCCACTTAGTAGCTAATGCTGTCAGGTTGTCACTATCAAACGCAAAGTGAGCTTCTCCGACCGCTTCGAGCGTGTTCGCGCGCTCCTCCCAACGCCTCTGTTGGACGATGACTAAGTACTCAACGGTAATAGGCTCTCAACGACCGACCAACCGACCAATCAGCAAACAGCGCACGCTACCGGAGTTATACCAGAGATGGCGCCACTTTGTCATCTCTAGTCTACCAAAACTAAACTAGGTGGTGCTTGAATTAATAAAAACGGTTAAAGCAAAAATAGATGGTCTTAGCGAGCATCTCAAAAAAAAAAACAAATTTATTTTTACTTGACTTTTATTTTAATTTTAAATTTTAAAAGGTGCAAAGTGCAACTATGCATTCCTCATAGTGGTGCCACACATAAAAAAGCTATGCGCCGACATATAAATAAACAATATATAATAAATAAACAGATAAACCATTCAATAAAGGAACGACCCTCCACAGGTGTTATACTTACAAGAACACGCATATAGACGTGTGAAAATATATATGGAATTTCAGAGCCAAAAAACTCCTTTATATCAAAAAAAATATCATTGAGTTGTTTCCTTGATAATTTACATGTTAATAATGTTACGTTCATAAGTATTTATTCACACCTGAATAGTATGTTCATCCCAGTGTTCGTTTTTAACATGTTAGAAATGTTTTATCTAAATATATCATTAATGGTAACGTCATTGTCAGCAAAAACAATGTAGAAGACAATGATGCATGCTGCAAACAATAATCATGTGTTCGACAAGACGATAATGACTGTTGTTGAGAACAATGATTTCGTGCGCTTCGATTGAAGTTAAGATGGGTAGAGCTAGTCACAATTGATTGGAAAACACTATGAATGAATCAATTATAAAAACTGGTCTAAGTGCGGGTCAGACTCACACAAGTTCCCGAACATCATAACGATCTATGCTGACATCAAACCTGGTACGAATGAATCAATTATAAAAAACTGGTCTAAGTGCGGGTCAGACTCACACAAGTTCCCGAACATCATAACAATCTATGCTGACATCAAACCTGGTACTGGAGAGCCTCTGTCCAGAGGTGAGAGCAGTACTCCATGTGAAGCTGAACTTGAGCCTTATAAAGTTGCAGGAGATGGGCTGATGTGAAGTATATTCTCGCTTTTCCAAGCACACTAAGCTTCTTAGAGGCTAATTTAGCCTTCCCTTCCAATTAACGACGAACGACCGAAACAGAACGACGCCCGAAATGTCAACGCCAAGAGTTCTGGCTGAGGCAGTTAGGCAAGTATCCTCAAAACAGAGGGGTACAACAAAGAGAGATTTAGTAGTAACCACGCAAACTTGTGTTTTCTTGGGATTAAATGGAACTAAGTTCAGTCGACCCCACTTCAAGAAGTTGGACAGTAAGGACTCGACTTACTGTCCAACTTCTCTCTCAACTCTCAACAACTACACAAGTTTGTTCCGACTCTCGTAAACGTTTGCCAGAGAAATTTTAGCACGGCCAGCGTATGGGGCATCGACGTTGCTGTTATCGCATGCATATGTCGCTGAATTGCAACAAGCCATCGATGTACAAGAGAAACAGGGTCAGAGATAAGACACAGCCTTGCGAATACCAGCATTTATTGTTTTAGGACGAAACATGTACCATCGATACCAACGACCTTGATGCTGCTATCTGCCAAATTACTAGAGATTTCACAGGAAATCCGTAGGAAGGAAGCTTCGAAAGAAGCACTTTCTTCCACACCCGATCAAAGGCCTTCACTATGTCAAAAGTAAACACCAACGCTTCACCTTTTAACTCTACCACTTCCACCCATGTGTATACTAGAAGATCACCAGCTGAGTGACCGCGACAAAAACCGCACTGGCGATCGCTAATCAGTTGGTGCTCCTCTAGATACTTCAAGAACTAGTTGTTGATAATGGGCGTTATGGCTATAGGGCGGTAGTTGAACGGATCAGAGCGGTCACCCTTTTGGGGATCAAATGCACCAAAGCAGTCTTCCATGTGATGGGGACAACGCATGATGTGTAGGAAATCCGGAAAAGACGCGTTATAACCGCTGTCATCCCTGGAGCCAAAGTCCGCAACACTATCGGAGGGATGCCCAATTGACTTATGAATGTCTAAGGAGAACAGTGCTTGACTTACTGCACGCTGCCGGAAAACAATGTCTGGCAAATAAATATCACATCGTGGTAAGGTCGGTGGTGAGTTCCCTCGGTAATTCAAATAGATTTGGCTCAAAGAGAGAGCCCCACAGATCGGCCTCCTCCTAAGCGACATAGGCCAGAGTGTCATCCTCTCTGTGCAGGGACGGTAGTGATGACTGACAAAAATTCTCTTGGACAGCCTGGGCAAGAGACCCGTACGCACGAGGTTCCGAAGGAAGATGGGCCAAATTTTCGCCAATTCTACGAATATGCTTGGACTTCGCTTTTGCGATAACTGTTTTGAAGAACCTAGAGGCAAAATTTTAGGTACTTATTTTTGAATTCGCTGGTATTTACATCTTTTGATGCCAGTGCATCGGGCCAAGCTTTGTAAAACTCTTGCTTTTGGCCTGAAGTCATTTAAAAAGAGCGATCATACCAAGGCTGGGACCTGCCACCAATGGCCACCACAGAATATGGAATGAAGAGTTCCATACCCTGAAGAAGGTTCTCGAGTGGAAAACACGCACCGGAAGATCGGTGTAAGCCGGTCCCTCGCTAGGTGGACCGACGACCTCGTCAAAACCGCGGGGAAATGCTGGATGCAGGAAGCGAGTAGCCGGTCCAAGCGGCGTTCTATGGGGGAGGCATATGTTCAGCACTGGACGTCTTCCGGCTGATAATGATGAAACCCTGAAGAACCAAATCAGCAACAGAGGCGGCAGCGACATCAGGATCCTCCGACGAGAAGCAAGCCTGCCTCCATGGGTAGGATGCAAAAAATGACCACATCTCGTCCCAATCTGCAGACCGTGGCCACAGCCTGCAAAACGGAGCCGTGTTAGGCGCGTAACCGACACCGAACTCCGGACCAGGTAGTAGTCCGACAATCCAAGAGGAGCGTTAACGAACATCGGTTTACTCACCGGTTGAGAGGTCAGCAGAAGGTCCAGCAGGTATGGTGATTGATTGATCATCTACATCTGGGATTCGTGGACGCGAGGTTACGATTTGTGTCAGATCATACTCCAAAGCGAAGCTGAGAACAAATCGCCCCGCATGATTGGTGGTGCGCTAACCAAGCCATTCGGTATGGTGGGCGTTGAAGTAGCCAAGTATCTCTGCAGTAGGGATCTGCTCAAGTGCGGAGTCTGTAGCCATCTATGCCTATGTGCTCCATAAATTGATCAACTATTTTGGTATTACTGTTATGATGGGACCTATAAATGCACACGTACACTTGTGGATGGTCATCGCAGTCTACACGCAGCCAGATGATAGCGCCAGTCCTTCAAGGATGTTTAAGCGGAGAGCACAGGGGTTCTGTTACAGAGCGGCTCAGGATTTAGTTTTAAAAAAGAAAACTATTATTAACACTAGAACTTATAATCTCAAAATGAAAATAGAAATATGGAATTAGAAATGGAAGTAGTAACAATAAAAACGTGTGGCCGTCACGAAGTTCCAGTACGGTCTGCCTTTACGTAAAACACTTAAAACAATGACGCGAGAATGGAATGCAACTTCAGCGGTTTTAGCTTCGTTGCATATACACGTGTAAGGGATTGTAACAAGTAGTTTCGAGTTCATCGTCGGTGAATCTAAGTTTCTGTCGGTTTCTATTACATTTACTGAATGTACTGGCTTTGTAACTATGCTAGACTTAGTATTACACTGGTTGTAAATTGATATGCAACAATTTGGGGCACTAATTTGATCACATAAAAGTTTCTTAGCTCTATATAGTAGATATAACAAAGTTATAATTGACATAATATAACCTACTGATACTTAGTGACCATAAGTTTCAAAATGTGACGGACTTTCTACTTTATTAAGTTCATTTTCTAGATCGCTTAGTGTAACACTCGCGTGTAGTAAAGAGTGGAGGTCACCGACACTATTCAGTTTCAAAAATGGAAGATTCACTAAAGTTTTGTTTCTTAGAGATTTATCACAACAGTCATCTTCAAGTAAATTAAAATTAGAAACACTTTTTATCGTATTTTTTAACACAAAAACGTCACTGGGCGTAAATTGAAAGGTTTTGAAAAACGCTTTGCACTTGGTAATGATAATATTCCGGTACCAAACCGGATTTCATCATACGTTTCACTTCACAAGTAATATGACACTTTCCCGGTTCCGATTGAACATAGATCCAGCGGTTATCACTTATCTTATGAAATAGGTCTATATCGCCCTTTAATAGCTTCACTACACACTGACTGGGTAATACGTGACTGCTTCGGTAAGCAGGATTGTCTCACAAGTAGGGTTAGCGATGGTTGACAGCACGTTCGCATCGGCTAACTCACACACGTGCCACGTTCCGGGAACAACTCTGCAGTTTTCGACAGTATCGAGCAGCGAGCAGAATAAATGATCAACTGTTATTGTCACGTAGGGTTTGATTGGAGCGATGAGGGCAAAGGTATTAGGTTTCGACATATCGTAAGGAACTGGCATAGGAATGACATGGTAGAGATTGTATATCTGGGGTAGAACTAGCGGGATTCTTAGTATGATAATAATTCTCTGGTTATGATAATAACTAAAAAGTTTAGATATATCTATTAAGTGGTGAACATTCTCCAATGACACAGTGATAGGTAGTTCGCAATGCCTAGGTAAGCTGTTTCTATGTGTTTCCAATTCATTGTATAATTGTTGCGGACTTAGCACAGTTGGATGCAAGATATTAAGCTTACTAAACAATATGGCATTGTTAATATCTTCGATATCGAATGAGATTGAATTAATTATGCTTTCTAATGAAATTAACAATAAATTTAGTTGGGATCTTATCTCTATTTTATCGCTTAGATTTGAGAGCTGTTCGAATGATTTATCAATTAACTCGAATTTTTTTAATCGTTTTTCATTTTCTTCAATCTTAGAAACGGTGCTGTTAAAAGTTGAAATAGTAGACTTTATGACATGAATATTATTCTTCATGGTGTATCTGTTGTTTTTCATTTGACTGCACCTTATCAATAGCTTTAGAGTATCGAATGGCATCTTCGTTATCTAAGGTTCTAAACAATGTTTTGAGTAATGACGCACCAGCATCGACTAATCCTCGTTTTACGCGAGTGGGTTGATTGCCAAGGACTAAATAAGATATTGAGGAGAACAAAGAGTTGTAGCATTCCTTTTGAATCTTTGATGACGTAGACACGCAGAAGGTTTTGACCTTATCAAATATTTTTTCTACTGTATTCAAATGTGGCTGAATATTATGTATATCTAAGGAGGCCACTATATCCCATTTATTATTACTGAATCTTACATCTAATAACTTATCATAGTAAAGGCCAGAACTATCTACTATAGCAGTAGAGAAGAGACGTCTCGAACACGTTGTTGGATGGAAAGTATACTTGGAATAGAAGATAGTTTACTATGAAGTATTGTCAGCGGCTAACTTAATCTCGTCGTAATGATGACGCACGTGGCGTCTATTCATAAGGAGCGTGACCGTATTGTTTCCGTTTATTTTAATGATTTGATACGGACCTTTCCATACTGGTAAAAAGGATTTGTTTTGTTTATGGTGACACTTTACATATACCATATCACCTACATTATACGTTGTTGGTTTTGTATGGGCATCGTAATACTTTTTAGACCTTTCTTTAGAGCTTTGGATGTTCTCAAGGGCCTTTTGTCTACTATAAAATAACCTGTGGTTAAGGGTCGAATATAGTCGGTATACGTGTTTGTTTCGATAGTGTCGATGGACTTTGGAACGTATGGTTTGAAACCGAATAATAGCTCGAACGGAGTAAAGCCGGTGGTGGTATGGACATTCGTGTTGTATGAAAGCATTGCTGTGTTGAAATAAAGATCCCATGCGTTTGAGTTTGAGTTGACAAATGGCCGTAAGTACTCCTTTAGTGTGGAGTGACTTCTATCGAGCGCGCCACACGTTTGTGGGTGATACGGAGAGGCGAATATGTGTTTTATGCCGAATAGGCGTTCTATTTGACGGAAGACTTCAGAGCAAAAATTTGTACCTTGGTCGGTTACGATCATTTTGGGAATGCCAACGTGAGACATAAAGTGAACGAATTTCTTAGCGGTTTCTTCAGCAGAGCACGTTTGTAAGGGATAAGCTTGGGAATATTTGGTTAGATCGTTTTGTAACGTTAGTATGAATTCGTATGTTTCGGGAAGTGGGCCGACGATGTCTAAATATACTTTTTCTGTAGGCCGTGTTGCAGTAGAAGTTATTATCATAGGAGCACGGTTAGTTTGTCTCAGGGGTTTGTTAATCTGACAAGATTTGCAGGCTTTTACGTAGTCTTCTATATCGGTTCTCATGTTTTTTCCACCAATACATGGACTTTATGGGTTCTAACATTCTGGATACCCGGGTGACCGGCTGAAGGTGAGTCATGATTATCTCTGAGAATTTACTTGACTTCGTCGGGCGTTGGATAGAAAATATTATTGTGGTATATATGTACCTTGATGCCAGTGTTATGGAAAAGAAAAGAAATGATGTTATATATCTTTGTGAAAGAGAGTTTTGTGAAGGGATTAGAAAAGTCGGAAATAGCTACTTCCTTATCTCTTCTAACCACCAGTGTTTAACCATATCTCGGTATTCGCGTATGAGATTAAATATGTCCTTTTATGAAATTTCGTCGTAATGATGTACTGTCAAAAAGAGATGAGTAAACATATGTTTATCGTTGCCTGTGTTGAAAAGCGTATGGAGTTCTCGTTCGGTGTCGCGAATACGAGGATCACTGGTTGACATAGATATTATTTCGGAACAGTAGGGAATCGAGTCGTCGAGGTCGATTGAGGTAGGATAAGCAATCATTTTACATTTAGCTTTTAGGAGAGATTCGTTATGTTCTTCGATTATAGTATTATAAGATGTAGAGGGTGAGTTGCGGCAAATTTGTAGGTATTTTTCGTATGTTTCAGAGGTTGACGGTGAACTAGGTGGGTTCAGCGAAACGCCAGAAGTCTGGGGTGAATTGAGTGGACCAGTAGATGTCAGAGGTAAGTTCGGTTCGATTGCAGACGTTGAAGCCGGACTCCGAGGATTATCAGAGGTTGAGGGTAGATACAGCGGGTCGTTAGAGATTGAGGGTAAGTTCGGTGGACCGTCATTGGATGGTAGGTTCAGTGGTTCGGTTGAGGTCGTCAGGGGACTACCGGGATTAGTAGGTCGATTTAGAAAGTCGTCAATATTTGTTGGAAGACCTAGCAACTCATCAAGGTTCGAGGATGGGCTTAGTAGGTCGTCGATATTTAACGGTATATTAAGTGGATCATTGGAGGTCGAGAGTAGATTCAGTGGATCTTCGTCTATAGATAGGATAGGTGGGTTTCTAGAAAGGGAGTCGGCGCTACCGTTGAGTTTTACCTTTTTGTACTCTATCTCGTAGTCGAACTCTTCGAGCTTAAGGCGCCATCGTACCAGTTTTGTGTTAAAACTGGCCACTGAAATTATTATAAGTAAATAGGTTTCGAATAATTCGAGTTGATGTTGTTAGATTCTGAAGTTAGTTATTAAAAATATGTCACTCGATCAAGTCTCGTTTTTCTTATGTATTTATTCTCCATATATAATTTGTAACGTCGTTAATATAGTTTCCATCACAAGCTTCCACCAAAACGCGTGCTCTAACAGGTTATGTGCGCAGCAATAGTAAAAAATGGAAAATTTAACGACAAAGTTTCAAATCGGACTACTTGAAGGAAAAGACAATTGGTCAACTTGGAGGTATAAAATATGCATTCTTCTAAAAAGCATAAACGATGCTATGGATGTAGTCGAAGGAAAACTTAGGAGACCTGAACAAGTGCAAGTTGGAGCAGGTGACGAAGATGTCAAGAAGTACAAATGTGAACTCGTCAGATTTGTAAAAGCGGACAGCAACGCTCTACTCCTTCTTACAACAAACATGAGTGAAGACACACTACGAAAAGTCATGCGATTTACGAGCGCCTACGAGGTATGGCTAGAACTACATAGACTGTTTGGAGGTACGTGTATGAAATTTTTCGGATTGAAAAGAGACCCAGATGATGATATAGCAACGCATATGTGTAAGTTGAAAAATATTTGGACTGAACTGAATCAAGAGTTATACAATGACAGTAAAGAGTTACCGCAACTTTTGTTGGTTTGTAAAATTCTGTTTACGCTTGGTGAAGAATATTTCTCATTTCGAAGCAGCTGGCTCTTAATACCTAAAACAGAGAGAACTGTAGAAAATCTTACTAGCCACTTATGTGCGTATGAAAGAGCTTTGTCAAGTAAGCACGTACCTGACCAAGAAGCTATGTCAGCTAATACGAAAACGCAGAAGCACATCAAGAACAACGCGAAGGATAAGAAGCTTTTATTGCTCCGAGATTGGTCATCGTGTTAGAAATTGCCAAAAGTGGATCAGCGACGGTCGACCACCGAAGAGTGATAACCCTAATCGTACCAGGGAAGGTGCCAACATGATGATGATGTCTGTAAACACAGTACAGGAAATGACGGCGGTTTTTTCGGCATAATGCGACAGAAATAATTGGTATGTCGAAAATGGAGCTACGAGTCACATCACCAACCGAGGCGATCTATTTCAAAGTTTTGAGAATTTCCATGAATATTCTACTGTCACAACAGCGAATGGAAATACGATTCAAGCGAAAGGAAAAGGATCAATTATAATTGAAGCGAACGTTAAAGGTAAAATCGTACTGATAACTCTTCAAGATGTGTGGTATGTTCCATCAATTCAAAAGAACTTATTCTCTGTCCTTGCTACTCACGACAAAAACCCACAAAGTGAATTCTCTTCAAGTCCAAATAAATGCAGCATGTCTATTAATGGAGAACTAAAACTGATTGGCGAACGATGTCACAGAGGTGGACTGTACAAACTTAACGTCACGAATGTACAACCATTTAGAAAACTAGAAGTGTTTATGACATCACAAACTCAGTTATATCATGAGAGACTCGGCCATCAAAATAATAGACACGTAAGAGCTCTTGTCAAACGTGAACTAGGAATTGAGCTACCAGTTGAACGTGAACTCTGTGAAGGCTGCGTACATGGAAAATCTCATAGATTGAAATTTGGAACTAGAGAAAGAGCCTTAGAAGCAGGCGAAATAATATACAGCGGACTATTTCCGAATTCGATTTCGAAATATCGGTATTTTTGCTATTCAAAGACGATTATACGAGCTTTAGGTACGTCTGCTTTCTGAAAGAGAAGTCAGAGGTAAGTAAATATTTAGAACAGATGATCGCTGAAGCAAAAACAAATGGCCAAAACTATCCTCAGCGATAACGGCGGAGAGTTTGATAACCAAAAGGTAAAAGATATTCTGGCTAGACATGGTATAAAACAGAGTCTAACAATGCCATACACACCAGAACAGAACGGTTCCAGTGAGAAAGAAAATCGAACACTAGTTGAGACTGCTAGATCGCTTATGTATGCTAATGAGACGCTGCCACAATACCTATGGGCAGAACTTGTGAACGCTGCAGCATATATATTAAATAGAACTGGTCCAACGCGTGTTGATGGGAAAACACCCTATGAATTCTGTTTTGGAAAGAAGGTGAACATAAAACAATTGCGCATCATTGCTAGTACGTGTTATGTTCATATTCCGAAACAAAAGAGAATTAAATTAAAAAAGAAGGCTGTAAAAGACATTTTAGTTGAATACGATGAATACGGATATCGTATATGGGTTGCAGAAGGTAACAATAATCGCCTTGTTAGATCACGAGACGTAAAATTTGACGAGAAACCATTATCAAAATTAAATACGAAGGACAGCACTGAAAATGACTAAACCATAAATGAGTATGATATTAAAGTGTCATCAGATTGTATACCTGTAGAACCAACTATTGAAGTTGAGTTTGACAATCATCATAACAGAACTGATGAAAGACAAGACTATCGATTGAGATATGAAAGTTACATACGACCGTTTGAGGGAGAGAATATAGTTGAAGATGAAGATGTCGTTGACGCATTTGAAAACGAATACGAAAATCAAGTCAATGAACCTGAGGACGAGTTTCTTGATACCGAAGGAGAACCCGCACCTTCGAGGCATTATGATTTACGTGACAGATCTACTCTTCAACGTCAAGCAAAGCTCGACGGCTATGTAAATTCAGTACTCATGAGTACTATGGCTGAACCACAGTCTTATAAGGAAGCCATAAACAATAACGAAAGACAGGAGTGGGTAAATGCTATGAAAAACGAACTCAAATCGTTACAAGAACACGGTACATGGACTTTACAGGACCTACCGACAGGAAGGAAAGCGATACCTTGTAAATGGGTCTTTAAAGTCGAGAGGAACTGTGACGGGTCAATTGGGAGATACAAAGCACGATTAGTAGCCAAAGGTTTTCGGTGTCTAGTTAGCTCTAATTAGTGTGGCTGCTAGTGAAAAAATGTACTTGACCCAATTCGACGTGACTACAGCATTCCTCTACGGCAAACTTACGGAAGAGATGTACATGACTCAACCCGAAGGTTTCGAAGATGGTTCAAACAAAGTATGTCGCCTTAAACGAAGCTTATATGGCTTGAAACAAGCTCCACGTTGCTGGAACTATTGTGTTCATGGAATTTTACTTGAGCTTGGTTTCAAACAAAGCATTGCGGATCCCTGCCTATATATGAATGGGACTGGTAAAAAAAAGATCCTGCTAACACTGTATGTTGATGATGGTCTCGTAGCTGCGTCGAGTTCGAGATTAGCGAATGAATTTCTACACGATCTGGGTAAAAGGTTAAAGATTACGAATAATCCTGCCACATTCTACCTAGGAATGGAAATTCAACAGTACAGTAGCGGAAAAATTGTTCTCAAACAAGAGACATATACAAAGAAAATATTGGAACGATTCAATATGAACAGTTGTAATCTTATAACGACGCCAATTGATAAAGAATCAGGGAGAGATTTAGATGTTTCTGTAGAGTCTGAAAACTTTCCATACAGAGAAGCTGTAGGCGCCTTGGCCTATTTGATAGTTGGCTCGCGCCCTGACATTACATACGCAGTAGGAGTGGCGTCGCGTAAACTAGAGAACCCTACAAAAGCTAATTGGCTCAGAGTGAAACGAATTTTGCGATAATTTAGAGGCACGAGTTCACATGGTATTCATTTTAAGCCAAATTATCTACCAGGCGTTCTGGAAGCTTTCAGTGATGCAGACCACGGGGGTGATGTAGCGGCAGGTCGTTCAACAACTGGTGTTGTTTGCCGCTACGCAGGTGGGACCATATCTTGGCTGAGCCAAAGACAAGCTTCCGTAGCTATTTCGACAACTGAAGCGGAGTTGGTTGCTGCAAGCGAAGCTGCTCGAGAACTTGCGTGGCTTACGAGGTTATTGAAGGAAATGACTTCGCTAAAATGTATCCCTACACTTAGTGTTGACAATGAAGCAGCAGTTCGTTTGGCTCACAACCCAGAGTTTCATAAGCGCTCGAAACACATTCGAATCAGGCACTTCTTCGTAAGAGAGCTTGTACTTGAAAATGAGATTCAAGTAAAGAGAGTCAGTACTGTAATCCAGCTCGCAGATATTATGACGAAAGTATTACCTTGGCCGAGATTTACTGGCCTGAGGGAAGCTCTTGGAATTGTGATTGCTCCTCCTATTACTTAAAGAATATTCAATGAGGGAAAGTGTTAGAACTGGCCACTGAAATTATTATAAGCAAATAGGTTTCGAATAATTTGAGTTGATGTTGTTAGATTCTGAAGTTAGTTTTTAAAAATGTGACACTCGATCAAGCCTCTTTTTTCTTATGTATTTATTCTCCATATATAATTTGTAACGTAGTTAATATAGTTTCCATCACAAGCTTCCACCAAAACGCGTGCTCTAATATTTTGAACTAGGATCCTTACAACTGAAAAGCCACCGTAAGGTTTATGATCGGTCACGATTTTGAATTTGTGACCGAAAAGATAGGGGTGAAATACTTTTGTTCCAAATATGATGGCTAGACATTATTTTTCTGTCTTCGAATAATTTCCTTCGGCTTTATTTAGAGTCCTTGATGCGAAGGTTATAGGTAGGTCTTTTAGTACTTCACCTTGAGATAATATGGCGGAAACTGCATAGTTGGAGGCGTCGGTGGTAAGTATAAAGGGTTTAGTAAAATCGGGATAAGAGCAGAAGTTATTTTAGTTTTAAGTATATCGAATGCCTTTTGCTGTTCTGGCGTCCAAACAAATTTAGTGTCCTTTTTCAGGAGGCTAGTTAAGGGTTTGGAAGTGTGCGAGAAATTGTAGATAAAACGCTTGTAGTAGCTAATCAACCCAAGAAATGATTTAATGTCTTTAGGTGACTTGGGCACTGGAAATTTAGCGACACATTCGATTTTTTTGGGGTCAGGTCTCACTTCTTGATCAGAGATGATATGTCCGAGATATTGGACTTCCCTACGAAAAAAATCACTCTTATCGGGTTGAAGTTTGAGGTTGTGATGACGTAATTTTTTGAAGACGATTTCTATACTCTTTAGGTGGCTTTTTAAGCTTGATTTGTGAATAATGACGTCATCCATATATGTATAGGAATGGAGACCTTGAAGGCCTGTTAGGACAACGTTCATCAAGCGTTGGAACGTGGAAGGTGCGTTGCGGAGCCCAAAAGGCATTCTGGTGAACTCATAATGCCCAGATGGCACGGAAAAAGCAGTGTTTTCGGTGTCCTTGATTTTGACCTGATGGAAGGAGGACGCGAGATCGAGCGTAGTAAAATATTTGCTACGACCTAACTGATCCAAAATGTCTTTTATATTTGGAATGGGATAGGCATCGCCAACAGTTACTTCATTAAAACGACGGTAGTCTATTACTATACGCCATTTTACCTTACCGGATGCGTCGGGTTTTTTAGGCACCACCCATATAGGTGCAGACCAGGGTGAGTTTGACGGTCGGATGATTTTCTGGCCTATCATCTCCTGTATCTGCCTATTGACCTCTTCTTTGTGGCACTCTGGGTATCTATAGCTTTTTACGTTGATTGAATTTTCGGAAGTAGTACGGATTTCATGGTGAATTGAACTAGTATAGGTTAGCTGATCACCTTCAAGGTGGAAAATATCAGAGTATTTGGAATAGAGCTCCCGTAATATAACGTTTCCTCTTCGTGGTTCATGTGGTCGCACCGTAAAGCGTCTTGTAGTTTGGAATCACGATCGGATTGTATGGTCATGACGCAGGGGATCTCTGAAGGATCGAGGCTTAGACACTCGTCGTCAAATGACTCTTGCAAAGAACTTAAGGGTTCTAGAACATGTTCGAAAGGTTCTAGGGTAAATTCAAGATTTTTTAAACAAACTTCTCTGGTGGATGTATTTAAGACAGAAATCACTACACGGTTATTGGTGTTAACATGGACGAGACATTTAGAGAAATAGAGTTCTGGATATTCGGGTCTAGTGGTATCTAAGATCAAACCCTCTTTGATTTCAGGGTTAGTAACAAGACATTCGACGAACATTTCGCTTCGGGCGGGAACTTTGAATACCGATTTAGTCATTTTGATATTGAAAAACCGTTCAGGGTCGTCAGATATTTCTAGCTTAGACTTTGCATATCTGATATTTGCTCCATAAGCTTTCATAAAACTTGTACCAATTATCCCATCATAATCTAGATTTATTTCTTTATCTACAACGTGGAAATAAAATGGTAACTGGTCCGTTTCGCATCTTATAAGACTCAACACAAATTTGCCTTTAGACTCGGCGTAAGAATGTACGTCATTAATTACTCTAAACTTTACAGTATGTTTTTCCAGTTTAGGCAGTGGAGATAGACTAGACTCTCTAATAAGGCACAGAGCACTTCCAGAATCGATTAAGAGGCGCAGAGGGGTATTGGAGTGAGAGGTAAGCACTTCCAAGTAAGGGAGTGAAAATTTATATTCCCTTATGTCTTATATTATAATTTTTTTGTGATTATTATATTTATCTTCTAATGTTTTATTTTCTGTTTCAGATTTTTTTTGTTGGAGAGGAGCCCGGAAGAAGTGGAGGGAAGAGCCGAAGATCGGTCGAGATTTTTAATTTTAATACTTTTATTTTGTTTTTCAGGTTCTTTGAGATCAGCAAAAGTCGGTGTAGCGTTATGGCAACCAGTGGCAGAAGATAACGAATTGAAACAGCGGTATCAGAAAGAGTGTTATGATGTGGTATGGAAGATAAAGGCTTAGTATTTCGGTGGACTTGCGGACCATTTGACATAGAAGTTTTAGATCTAATATAATGTTGGTCTTGCGAGGGACCATATGATACAGAGGGTAACGACTTGGTAACATAATGCCCATTAGAAACGGAGGGGCCATTTGACACAGAGGATGACCATTTAGTACTACGATGTCCATTAGAAACAGTGGGACCATGAGATTCGGTGGATAACGAGTTAGTATTAAAATGTCCATTAGAAACAGTGGGACGCTGAGATTCAGTGGATAACGACTTAGTATTAAAATTTCCATTAGAAACAGTGGGATCATGAGATTCAGTGGATGACGACTTAGTATTAAAATGTCCATTAGAAACAGTGGGACCATGAGGCTCAATGGATGAAGATTTAGTATTACGGTGTCCGTGAGAAACAGTGGACCATCTGACAGAGGGTGGTGACATGGCGTTATATAGGTTTTTGAAGGTGGCTGAACCTTGCGAACTAGAATTGTTCACCGACACACTTGAGGTCAGACGTCCTGCGACGACGTCACTATATCGCCTCGTATTTATTACAGAGGGAGGCGATTTCAAGTGGGTTTCGTGCCTATTTTATTATCGGGTATACGGCGGCACTCGATCGATACTCGAGATCACTACCACTTCATTTGTGTCAGGCGGCGTTGATTCAATAGCAACATGGTTGTGTTGCTGTGGTGTAAAATTTCGTTGCCTTGAGTTGTTGACCTTGCGTTTTATGCATTAAGATATATCGTGACCCGGATTTTTACAATACCTGCAGAATATTGTACTTGAACTTTGCTGTGACTGGGCTTTTTGGACAAAGTTAGGCCTTTGGGTAAATGATCTTGTAACAACCCCCCCCCCTATTTTTTATTTTTTTATTCTAATAAATCGTATTGGCCAATGATCGTCTAGTCTAGAAGGACCCTAACACTGAACCGCTGCTGTAACCTTGCTCTTTTCGGAAAGAATTGAAACAGAGAAAACTATTCAGAGCTATAGATGCCTAGAGTAAATGAAGTCAATGCTTAGGTATTCCGATATTACATTGGATATCCTTCTATTACAATAACTGAACTACTAGCTGCAAACGACAAGTCATGATGACCATACTAGAATGCATGTACTGTATACGTGAGATTACTACAGACTGACCGACCGAACTGATCCTAGATGCTTATGTACTTAATTTGACTTCTAATCATGGAATGTGTGAAAACGTGGAAATGAAATGGATATTAATCATCAAAATAAGTTTCTGAACTTAAGGTCTATGTTATTTGTCCATAGAACATAGATATAGCAGGTTATTTGCAAGTTTTACTATATAATTATTAGCTTGCAAAACTACCATAATTAGTTTTCTTTATAGATTTATGTTTGTTGCTATGAGCATTTAGCTGTTGATAAGATTGATATAATCTCTTGCAGACAATGTGTCTATATAATAGATACTATTTGTTTCGTTTATGGAAACTGCTAGGAAATAAATAACAAAAGTAAAGAAAGACCTCGCTTTATATGCGCTTTAGAAATCTTTTGTGATCAGTAGCTACTACACTGATTGTCCAATTCCTTTAGATAAATATTATCAGCCACTATTCCCTGAATAGTTCAATTGTTCAAGTTTAATCATTTACTTGTTTACTGAAAGCAATATATGGGAAATAATATCAGTGACTTAGAGAAATCTCTAGACCCTTGTTTGTGGTTTACAAGAATTCTCAAGGTGCTGCATTGCTTGACCAAGTTTGATAAGATTTACCACATACATAAATCTCCTTTTTATACGAGATTGCTATACTTAGATTACTAGTGTTTTACATGACATGCCATCTATTGAACCATTGTAGGAAAAGCAATTATTTTAAATACTTAAGTATTAGCAGAATCTTTGTTGTATTGGTTAGCTCAATACTAGCAGCCATATATTTATTATGATGATTATTATAATAGTTAGCTTTACTTTGCCGAGTAAATTATTGATATATAGTATAGATATAGTGATAGATATCTCTACAATTTAAAGATATAATATATTTTATTAATTTTCATATTGTAAGTAATTAGTTTGTTTTTTTTTAGATTTGCCGTAGAATTCTAGATTTATTATGATTTAGGAAGTACGATTCTTGGCATGTTCAAGGCTTACAACTCGAATGCTGGATTAAGAGCTGCTCTTTACTGTGACACAAATGTTCTCCATCATGCCAAGAACCTCTTCTATTTACCCCAAAATTAGTAAGGCCTCACTAAGTCCGTTTGGTAGTTTTCCAAATGTAGAGTTTGCGTCTATAAGCGATTATAATATTATTTATCTCTTCTTAATATTATTATTTATCATTATGAATTATCATTTGATTCTAAATATTACATTTGATACTTTCAGCAAATAATTCAATTGCTATAATTTATTACCGCATTCTCATGCTAGAATCAGAGTTGACAACCTAGCCCAAACTCGATTCATTAGCAAATATATAACATATTATTGCAACAAATACATTACATTTCGTTTGAACTAATATTTCTATATTCCTTTGCAGGCAAATATTTCTGTATTCCTTACTTTATACTGATTAAAAATATATTTATTTTGTCATTTTTATTTCGTAGTTAGTCTTTAGTTTCTAAGTCTAGCATACTAATAGATTGTATTGATATGACGAATTCATTATTGAATCCTACGTCTCTAGTGGTAGACACCACTAGCGCGTGAATTTACTTATTTACTCCCGATTGAACCATTACGAAGTTAATGTATATCCCGGTAAACAAAAATACTGTTTCCTAAACCTACTTCGGTCCTAAATAAATTCCTAGTCTGCTAGAGTGTGTGTAAATCCCCAACAAACCCCCCAAAGTTAATTGCGCATGAGCTTTCATCCCCCTGATAGGATGGCTCAAGTTTGATCCCTAACTAGCCTCTAAAGTTCGGTGCCAAGCCGAGAATCGAACATATGGCCCCTAGGGTGTCCAACTCCACGCACGGAAATAGTCGCGCGACTATACCGCTATAGCCGAAGCTATGGAAGGCTGCAGAGCGACGTTCTAGTATGAGAGGAAATAAATACATATAATAAATAGAAGACACTTCCACTGGAATATTCTTTCCAATCGAAGTGAGGAGCAGTTAATCGTACCCATTGCAATAGGTTAAAGCGATTGTTGGCTCGCTCCCAAAAGTGTCCAACTCTAAGGATTGGGCGTTCCCTATCGAGGTGGATCTTAGTTGTCACCGTGAGGTATCCAACCCACGTCCGGAACCATGTCCGTAGCAGAATATATTACCTCACAGAAGTTCGGGAATTTAATAAGCAATTTCTTGGTCTTTCTGCTGCTTATATACTTTCTCAAACTTGACAGTGACGCCGATTTGAGGCCGATAGGTATCCAATCAATGCCCTTTCTATCGGCGTCAAAACGGCTTCAGATCCACCTCAGCCAATCTCTGCCCTCCAGCGCATTCCTATTCTTATTTCAAATTATCATCAAAATCCGCTCATGACAACACATATTTTGAATTTCGAATGACGCCGATCAGAGGTACGTAGATCCAATCAAAGCCCTTTCTATCGGCTTCAGATCGGCGTCAATACTCATTTGTTTTAGGGTTCATTTTGATGAAGCAAACTCAAATACATGGACACACAACGAAAATGTGTTCCTCACATAACTTTGTATGGTTAGAAATATCAATGCTGCTTATTTTCATGGTAATTTTATTAATTTTGCTTGTAACTTTTATGTATTTAAAGGATTACTCAACATTTCATTTTACTTGAAGTAACTTATCAGTTCTATCTGAACAATCGATTTAAATGGTTAATACATAGAATATCTTGATAGCTTAAATATTCTAAGCTGCTTATCATTTTCAGTAAGTACCTATAGTCTTGCTATAAGAAGTACCTAACATCTAAATCTCAATATTACACATTAACGCTTTCTTCTACTTTTGATTGTCTAAATTTCATCAATATTTGTTCATACCAAAATGCTTTTTAAATGTATCTATATTTGTGAATCGTGACGGAAACCTCATCCAGAGCCTGTTCCGTTACAGCCAACCCCCAAAATTTACGCAGGTTCTCATAATTTACCGAAGGAAATTTTCCCATTCTCCATATATTCAACTTCACAAATATAGTCCCACCAAAACTGAATGTGTGCTTATCCTAATTTGTTAAAATTCGTTTTCAAACAAGGATATGAGTACGTGAACTCACTAGTGGAGTGTATTTAAAAGACCGAGTTAAAAATAAATTTACTGTAAGGGTTGATATATCCGATCTTAATGTCTCCTCCATGAGTAAAAATGACTTCTCACAAGGACAATCTGAAATAACGAAAGGGAACTAGTATTGTGCCAAATTGTGCACCTAGTCAATTCGAATAATTCAGCATACGTGCTACCACACAAACCAATTTTTCGTTTGGGATCGAGTATGTGGAGTAGAACCTACGCCACCCTTTATTACTCCAGATCTCGTTAATAGCTAACAAGCAATAATTCTCCATGGCTGATACATCCCTCTTCAAATCAAACCAAACAAGCAACCGCCTAATAACTCGGTGAATGTGAGTGTAATGGCTAAACATTGGCTACCTGTAAAGTACGAACTCTTTATGGAATAATTCAGTTGTAAATACTGATGTGGTGTCTTCTGACCTAAACCTATCTCCAATTTGTACTCCATAAATCATTCGTTGAATAGTGTGTGTCTGTCTGAAAACAAAACTTAACAAATCGACTCCAGTCGGTATTGTCGATTCATAGAGGCCCTCAACATGATAATATGCTAAACTCTTTCACACACAACTCCTCCCGCCTAGGACTTAATTCCATTCATCTCTACCATTCTTTTTCTAAAACTTTTAATGTTCTGTTCTCTTACATTGCCCTGCATTCTGCCTAAATCAACCTTCAACCCTTTTGTCTGGAGTCTACGAATAAGTTCCCACAATAATTAGTATTTACCAAATGAAATGTCTGACTTTTGTTTCTATAAACCCCATTTATTTTATCTTCAAATATTTTTACATCTAATGTAAAAAATAATAATAGGATAAGCTGCAACGAAAACCCACCCCGATGAGATCTACGCTCACTCTGTAACAAATGATTGAACATCTTCATTAATTTTATTAGTGTTTTATAAAATTTTGTAAACTTGGTATGTTTTTTATTTTTTTTATTTTCCTAACGCTTCCCGTGTTCATAGTTTGAAGGAAATCCTTAAAATTCTGACTCCTAATATTATCATTTTTCCTTTACTCTGTTCTTTTATTCTATCTAAACTAAATTCATTAGTTTTAACAATTGCGCAAAATGCATGACTTATTATATTAAATAATCTTTTTGTAATAATAATGTTAAATGTATTATTTAATTGTCATTCAAATCCTAAAACCTGGTTTTTCCTTATAAAAGTCTAAACTATCTGATTACTATTATTATATATTTAATATTAACGACAATAACATTTCTGCTATTACTAAAACATCTAAACCTGATTAAATCAACGCACCCAACTAAGACAGAATTGTGGCTTTCTATCTATAATATTCATTATTGCACAGATAAGCAACAACATCAGTTCAGTAAACCAGTCTGAATAATATAACTAGACATTCCTAACTCTATCCAACTCACACACTTTTACATAATACAAACAATATATTATATTGTAATCCTCAAAACACGAAGTTCTTATGTCATTTCCATTGTGGCCTAAATAACTTTGTACCTTTTTGCTACCTATATAGGTACCAAAATATTTCTTTTACCTTCTATACTCTCATTATTTGCTAATTCCTTTAATGTACTCTGTAAATTACAAATTATTATGCTTATCAATAATAACATCTTGATACTAGCAGTCCCGTAGTCATTACAATATAATAAACATCAACTGAAATATGATTAGATTGTTAACAGTCTACAACTAATCAGTTATTTCTTTTCCTTAGCTTGATCTTTACCTTATAACCTGCGGAATCTAAATGGTATTCATATTTTAATTTAGGTCGTACATACCAATAAAGCATTTAAATTATTTAATTTACTCCCATTTATCTATAAAGTTCCAACCCCCATCGTCTACAATCTACAACCTTCATGTTTCATTTACCTCGAATATACCTTGTTGACCTTGCAAACGTTTATCCCACAAATCCATAATAGTTTCTTTAAAAGTATCTATCCAATACATAGAACCTTCGTATAATTCTTATGTTTTCTAATTATAATCAGCCTTCTTCTCCTTTCCGATCTCATAGATAATGGATCTGTCAATAATTTTACTATACTTTATGTTCTTGCATCTTATTCTACTTCAGACCTAATTAAATAATGATACAAGAAATGGAAGATAGTCTACATATAAACTTAATTCCTTAGACCGCTGATAATATCCAAGTTAATTTACGTTCTACACAGGATACTAGTGATATTTTGAATTATTAGCTACAAAATACGTAGTTATGGAAATAGTTACTTCAAAACAAGTAACTTACTAAGTACGATTACGTTACGTCCAAAGTACGTATTACCCACGGGTAATAAAGAAAAAAAAATTTTTTTTTTTTTTTTGAAAAGGCCGCCGACACTCCCCTCCATCTATTAACACTAAGGAACACCTTAGTTATATACTTTGCAAACTTTAGCTAGAAGTGCAATAAAAATTGAATTCAAACAGGAGCCTTCAATGTTTATAGATGGGCCTTTCCCTGGCCTCCGGCAATTTTTTCCAACAGATTCATTTATTTCTAACTTTAATAATATTAATTAACAACTGAAACTTTTTTTTTACAATATATTATTTAATACTAGTAATTACTTCGTATAAAGTTATAAAATATATATATTAATAACTTGCTTCTTAACAGACTCAAATTTTCCAACTTAAAACCGCCAAATTAATTTAAAATATTAAATCTTATGTTATATTTTGCCACCACCAACCAAGTTTCAACAACTAATATTTAAACCCTTTTTTTACTTGGTCAATGATTTACTACTGGTTTAATTTTAATGTTCATTTACAACCAACTATAAAGAAAGTTACAAACTTTGACTAACAATACTTTAGTTGACTTACTCCTTAACAAATTAACTAATTCAGGAACACTTTCCCTCTATATTCTGACTTAACAAGATTTGAAGTTTCTGCCTCACTTCAAAATTACATAGCTAACAATAAACTTAAAATGATACGAACACTTTTGCTCAATTGAAACATAACACTTACTATGTTTTTATAGATGTGAAATTACTTTAAACAAATAGGTATATATACACTAACAACTAAAATAGCTTCCTAACTTACACATAAATGCAACTCCTTCCCCTAGAATAACCCCTCCCTTCCCCATCTTTACCCCGAGACAGTCTCAAACATAGGTACACAGTCAATCTCTGATAGCCGGATAATACCTCAGCAAATGAATTGTGTTAAACTTACCACGAATTTCCTTTGTTACCGGATCTACCAAAATATAAACGTTTTGATAAGGTTTACTAGCTATCAAAAATGGTCCCTCATATAATGGTGAAAATTTTTTCGTTAGTTTTTGTGTTGCATCTGATTTATTTAACTTTCTTAATTTCACTAAATCTCCTATTTCAAATTCTATAAGTCGATATCTCTGATTAAAACTCCGCTGACGCCGCTTTCCCATTTCTCGCAAGTTAAATTTTACCTTCTCCCTGACCTCTTCAACATTCAATTTGACTTCCTTTTTTATTTCCCTATCAAAAGTCAGCTTAGTTGAATCTCCATACATGATCTCACATGGTGTATACTTTGTACTCTCGTGAAACGTATTATTATAAAGTTCCTCTAATCTCGGTAGAACTGCTACCCAACCCCTATGATTATTCCTGCAGTATGTCCTAAAAAGCCGTCCCAGCTCTCTATTCACACGTTCTGTGGTATTTGGACGTGGATTCCTGACCGATGTATAAATAACATTTACCCCATTTTGCTTCATAAATTCTCTCCAGCTCTTACTTGCAAATTGCGAACCGTTATCTGACATAATCGCTTTTGGCTTTATAACCTTAAAAAACTTCCTTACCCCACTAAGCACTGCACTTGTGGTGGCTTTCCTGAGCTCATAAAATTTAACAAACTTACTGAAGGAATCTTGTATGACCAAAATATAACTCATTCCATATAACCCAGTGGGAAGAGGTCCATAAAGATCTATCATAACCATGTCCCCTACGTTTTCCGTTATTATGGACTGACAAGGTCCTACATACTTAACTGTTTGACTTTTTGTAATCTGACAATCATGACATGTTTTTATTTCCAACTTGACTGACCGCGTTAAATCTCTCCAATAAAATCTATCCCTTATATACTTTATTACTTTATGTGCCCCTTGATGCCCCATTTCTATATGAACTTGTCTAATTATATCAATTCTTAGCAACTCTGGTAAATAAATCACCGGTTCTAATTTATCTACTGGTCTAAAATACAGAATATCATTCTTTAGCATACACTTTTCCGCAACCCTCCCTTGTTTATCATCTTCCTTCCCTTTAGTATTTAATCGATCTAGTATTCCTTTTATTTCTATATCTTCCTTCTGTAACTTTTTTAACTGCCTTAACTTCAAATTTAGACCCTTATTTATTTGCGTTTCTAAGTAAGCGATTTCGGGCATACTTTTCCTTTCTTCTTGCAATAAATTCCCCTCGGGTGGAAATCGTGACAAAATATCTGGTATTATATTCTCTTTGCCCTTTATGTGTTGAACTTTATATTTGAAATTCTCTAAATAATGTACCCACCGAGACACTCTCGCATTGAACAATTTCCAAGTCCGAACAAATAACAACGCTTTGTGATCAGTCCTTATAATAACTTCAACCCCTCTTAAATAAGTTTCAAATTTTTCTAGACAATTTATCACCGCATAAAACTCTTGCTCCGTTACAGTCCAATTCAACTGAGCTCCCTTTAAAGCTTTACTGTGAAAGCCTATTATTTTTATTTCTCCCTTTGCATCAAGCTGATAAAGCACTCCAGCTAACCCTATACCAGAACTATCAGTCTGCAGATAATACGGCTTACTATAGTCTGGATGATTTAACAGTATTGTCTCTATGAAGAGTGATTTGATTTTATCAAAGGCTTCCTGCTCTACTGTGCTCCAATTCCACATTATGTCTTTCTGCAACAATTTACATAAAGGCTGAATATGAAAACTATAATCCCGAATAAATCGTCTATAAAAATTACATAATCCTAGGAAAGCTCTTACTTGCTTCACTTTCTTTGGCACTGGAAAATTTTGTATAGCTTTGACCTTATCTGGGTCTGATCTCAGCCCTTCGGTGGAAATTATGTATCCCAACATCTTAACTTCTTTGCTAAAAAACTCGCATTTCTTTTCGTTACATGTTAACCCTGCTTTACTCAATTTATTTAATACTTCATCTAAATGCTCTATATGTTTTTCTAATGTCCCTGTAGTTATTATCGCTAAATCATCTAAATAATTCACGCAATAATCCCTAACTTCATGTCCTAATATCACATCCATTGCTCGACTAAAACTACCCACTGATGTTTTCAAACCTTGAGGAAGTACATTGTAAACGTACGATTTGCCATTAAAAGTGAATCCCGTAAACTTTTTACTTGTCTCTGATATTGGTATTTGAAAATAGGCATTATTCAAGTCGATCACACTTATATAATTCGCACCATGGAATGAGTTCATAACATCTATTTGCATTGGGGGCTTCTCCGTTTCTGCTACCATATATTTGTTTATTTCCCTAGCATCTAATAACACTCTTATGGACCCATCCTTTTTTAGAGTAAATGTAAGTGGACTGCAATATGGCGTAGAAGCTCTAGTTATTATGCCTTGTTGTTCCATTTCTGCTAATTTCTCTTCTATTTTACCCCGATACGCATATGGCACCGGGTAAGTTTTCTTTACTATAGGCGCATGTGGATCCATTATGATTTCGTGTTTATAACACTTGGCCCTTCCTAGTTTAGACGAAAAAACATTCCCATACTTCCGTAATAACTCCCCTAATTTTTGCTCTGCTTCCTCAGTTTCCCTAGCATTTACTCCTAGCTCTCTGATTTCTATTCTGTTAGCTTGCTCACCTAAGTCTAAATGTTGACACTCAGCATTAATTGTTCCTTTGTTGCAAAACTTAATAAGCTGGTTTTCCGATCCTTGTTTTATCAATAAACCCTTTTCTTCTTTACTCAAACTAATTACTACCTCATTTTCCTTTAACCAATCGAAACCTAAAATCATGTGATTGATAAGTCCGGGTACTACCACAAATGCCGTATCCAAAACTACTGTACCTAGTCTCAATGGTAACAACACTATGCTCTTAACCTCCATACTTTTGTGACCTACCGCAGTTCTCACTTGAAAAGGCTTGATGGGCATTAAAGGTACCCTATGTGCAACATCCTGCCTTATTTCATCCCAAAATGTTTCCGAGATACATGTTATATCGCTGCCCGTATCAACTAAACTTATGATCTCAACATCAAAAACTCGCGCTACTATTTCAGACTTGCATTTCTCACGAATATTATCCTCTTCTTGTTCCTCAAAAATTGACTTCATTGCTGACGTGGATTTCAACCCTACACAATTCTGCTCTACTTTTAATTTTAGTACATCCACTAACCGCTCTAGAATATATGTCTCTCTTTCCTTCAAGGGTTTATATCCTAATCCCTCTGTTTCATTTCTATCTAACACCTTTCCTGATATAGGCACCCTAAGCCCCCTACCATTTACACCTAATTTTTGCCCTGGCTCCCACCCTAGTCTCTTCATTATTCGCAATCCTATGTTCCCTATGTTTGAAGCTGACTCGGGAACGAAGTTATCAGCTTCCTTCAGTTTAACGCATCCTCATTAGCATCATTAATAGTGACTTCATTGACTACCGCTGACTTTGGTTTGTTCCAATTTTGATATTCCCTTTGATATTCTCTCCTTCTTTTCTCGTACTCTTTGTTCTTCCCCGCTGACGTATATGTATGTGCTTCTTGTTTACTTATATCATCCATCTCTCGCAAAAACTCCGCTGTTTCTATGATGGTTCCTAACTTCGAAATAGCCCATCCCTGCTGAATATGTTTCGGATAATGTCTAATAATGTCTCCAACTAGCTCCTTTTCTGGAATCTGATAGTTTAACATCTTGGCCCTCCCGGTTATACGCAGAAAATGAGACAACATGGATGAGGTTTTGTGCCTGTCCCATGTTCCTTGCACTATAACCCTCCGCAACTCGTTCTGTTCCTTTTCTCCCCAATATGCCGCTAAAAAGTCGGCTTTGAAATCCTTCAGTTCCTTCCATCGATCCTTGTAAACACGAGCCCAATCCCTGACATCTCCTACCAGACATTCAATTATCAAATCCAACTCCCTGCCTGCTTTAGCCGACTTTCTTAAATAATTCTCAAGATCTTCTAAAAAGGTCACGGGATGTACTTCTATCTTACCGCCAAACTTCGGTTTTTCTACACTAATATTGCTAATGTTATATATTATGGTTCGAGTACTTTCCATCGATAACTCTCCTTCTCTTTCTACTACCGTTTCTTCCTCACTCAATATTCTACTGCCCTCTCCCTCTTCTTGCTCATTTGGTTTTACTTTCTTTACTTCTTCACACAACATGTCCACTTTCGAGGCTAAAGTTCCCACCATTCTCCTTAAAGCACGATATTTATAATCCGTCCCTGAACTACTCCCGACCTTCCGAATTTCTGTTTGTCTAGTCTCTTTCTTCCGCTTAGCTTGCGAGCTTTCCTCCCCCCGAACTGGTATGTCCTCATTTTCCTGTCCGACTATTGACGAAGCTATCCCACCGTTTCTTCCAGTTGTTGCTAAATCTTCTACAAGTCTTCTAGATTGTTTTCGTTTACGAGTTAGTCTTTCCATCTCTTTCAATTACTTGTTCCAAACACTATTTATTCAAAAATTTTCAGCTGCAATACATTAATCTCCTCTACTTGAACATATTTACGACTCAAATAGAGGAACCTAACAGGAACTCAAGATTCCTGTCACGTCCCTCATGCACTTTTGCTCGAACCTCCCTTGTTGATTATTCGAATATTGGTACTGAAGTCTAACAACTATTTTGCTGCATTTTACCGAATTAATACCATTCGCCCTACATCAGACCCTACTATTGTAATAAATAAAATTCCTACTAAGTAGGTACCTACTGTTTTTACTTTTTTTTTCACTACAGATTATTTAATTGTCAATTATTTGAAAGCAATGTAAACCTTTTATACTAGTACAAATTTACATTATTACCTAACCAATTTATGTTTTTTTTTATTTAATAGGTATTCCATACATTGTACATTATTTACTATTTCCTTATTATTATTTTTTGTAATATTCCGAAGTTCTCTTCTATTTTTATGTTCTCTATCCACAAATTTGCTATTACAAAATCAAGTGTACGCTGTGCTGTCACTGCGTGGTTACTCAAATTTCTCTAAATCTCCATGTCATTTCCCTGGCTACATCTTCCATGAATTTCAAAGCAAAAATCAACACGACTGTTTTTCCGATCCTCGAATAACCCTGCACTAATGTATGCATCTCGGCTATTAATGTACAGAAATCTTTAAACTTTGTAATGTGTGATAATGTGTTTGATTTTGAATAAAATTTATAATAATCACGTCATTATCATTACCACACTATATCTGCCAATGTCTTTGTAACGCATTACTGAACGATATCACTCAAAATATCCCATTACGATTATTAAGTCGATACGAAATTTTAAGTCTTAACGAAGTCGCTCCGTGCTATTTTACAACCATTTTGCGGTCGCATTACAACAACTAAACTTTTAAGTATTTTTTTATTACGACCACTACCAAAATTTCACTACTATATAACGACCCTAAATATCTGTGATTGCCTTTTATTACTTCCTTTTTTGTTCCCTAAATAAAATATAAACCTCAAATATCTATAAAGTATTGATATTACGTTTGCGCTTTTATAGACTTCTTGATCACAGAATCTCAAAGCGCATTTGTTGACCACAGGTAAGTTCTTATTCCATCTTATACCTAATCATACCGTTTATTATATCTATACTAATATATAACTTTAGCATTTAAATTATAGCTAGGTATATTAAACCTTGAACATGATTTCTATTTGTTACAAACTCTTTGGATATACACGTATGTGCTTATGACAGCTAGTTAAATATGTCGCTGTCAAAATAAAGGAAATAAAGTTCACGTCAAAAATATGATTTTCGCAAATTCTATGTACGTTCGCTGTACTCTACTTGTAATTATACTGTAACTCTATTTATCGTAGCATTTATTTACGTTTATCTTTGCAGTGTCCATGACGAAATCACTTCAATTTGCGAACCAATGTAGGCAGCGTATGCACGATACATTTGCCCAACAACTCCGATTGATATACAACAACTAGTTATACCTACATATTATTATATACATAGGTGTACATATTCCTACGAAACTACACTCCAGCTACTGGCAAGGTATGTATGTATAGTGTTATTTAGACTTGTTCATCTCTGCTTTGCTCCAACCAAACATCCTTTTTCCCTGTTCATATCTACATACTTCCTACAGATTATACCTACATAGAAATTACCAGTGTATTATGTACATACTTATCGTATTTTGTTACAACTGAACATTTCTTATTACATTACCTAGCTATGTCGTCAAACTCTTTGCAGGCAAATAATCCAAACATCATGACTCAACATTGATTTCCTAGTTCCATACCCACCATATACCATAAACACCTCCCTTTTATATAGATTCCAATAATTATCTATAAAATACCTAGGCATTATTCACCAGAACTCTTCTTTACGTGATACTATAGTAAAACGTAGTGTTTATATTCTCTTTACACTATGACAGCCCTAAGTGCCACATTCAAAAGTAAAAGCAAAGAACTCTTTTGTGTTTACCTTTCTGTAAAGTTTTGTAGCCTAGGTAACCTAAATGTTGATTGTCATGTCATTTTGATTGATTTTATTCTTGCTAACATTATTCTTATTCTACCTTTGTTTATTTATTCAATAGCAATTTTAAGATAGGTACCTAATTGCTCTGAACAAAGCTACTATAGATTTTCTCATATTTCTACGCGCCCTGATATACAACCTTCGGTTAGTTTTAGATTATTGATGAAATAACTGATTCTATATTTTACTCGTTATATGTTTATGTATATTTTATAGTTTTCCATGAATTCTAGATCCCTGCCTGCTGACTGTGGTGTTGTTATAGACCACAGTGAAACCTGACAAGCTCTACAGCTCACATAACCCACTCATCATTGATTGATAGGTACGCAAGTTTCGATATTTATTTAGTTAGTATCCTAAAGAAATATTTTCTAGGTACTAATATTACAAACACGACGTTTGTACGTAAGAATGAATGTTTGCTTCACCATCCCTCTTAAACGGCTGCGCCAATTTTGATGAAAATTGTTACGAAAGTAGATGTAGCTTTGAATTTACATATTATAAAATACTCTTCCTCATCATTATCATTATCCTAACAAGGTACCTAGGTACTAGTATTATTAACGCAAATGCTGGTATGTCTGAATGAATGTTTATTACATCAGTCCTGGCTGGACTAATTTTGATGAGATTTGGTATAAAAATAGATGATACTAGATTTACGCATAGATAACTTTTTATCATCACCACCTTCATCAGCTATCTCCATGCGGGTACATCCGCGACCGCAACTAGTAAAATATAAAATGAACGTTTGTATATTTGTCTGTTGTTCTGTAATAATCTCTCACTTGATTAAATGAATTCCACGATTCCTACGATTTTCATGGCATGGAACCGTTTTTTTATATTGCCCTAAACTCTAATATAGTTCTACTAGTATATAGTATATAGTCTACTAGTATTCAACAACCGAAATTGCCTATGTATACCAAGTTCAGATTGAAATGAAAGGTTATGAATACACATTGTGCGTACTGCTTACATATCAAATTATGTCACTTAAGAACATAAATACATACATAACTATTAAAATTCAAACAATTGTGCCTAACTATAACCTTTTTTTTTTTCGCTTTGATTTACTAACTCATCATTAATGTGTGTTTTTTTTTCAATTTTTTTTAAAGTTCAGTGGTAACCCGGCTTTGCTCACCATTCCCTAATTTTCCCTATTATATTTGCAGATCTCGTCAAGACGCACTACTCACCCAGCCGTTTCGCCCCAAAGCTGATATTCGGCGCTCCTCTTCAGCCTGCCTACATTGTCAACACATTACCAGCTTCATTCCGAAGACTCATCACTACCTAGCTATAATATTAGTTTTTTTATACTTGAATTCGGCGCTTACTATGTTTGTCTATTAAATCTGCATATCGTTGATTTATTTAACCTTTACGAACAACTATACAACCATCTGACTTGTCTATAAGAATTTTCACAATGCTAAGCATCTGAATGGGAAATTCAACCCCCCAATGTTACGACTAAACATATTTCAACAAAACTTCTAACAAGACTTATCATCGCTCAATTAAAGTTGCGCAACTTTGCATTTTATTGTAATCCTATTTATTTCCTTCGCAAATGCAATAGAAGTAATTACGTATGTAGATTTTTACTATCATTTAATTACCATAAATTTCATCGAACAAAAAGGTAAGCCATTTATTAATATTCACACATTTTTATATTCTTAATACTTCCGAACATAACAAACACCGATTATATACAGACATGTCCACGATCTGCGCTGTATTTTGCTGGTTACAAATGTAATCCTTGTGATGCAAATGCAGCGACGGCACTTTCAACATGTTAGAAACTCTCTTCCTTTCCTAGCACTATACAAGAACTCTTTCAGTACTCTACTATAACGCAATTCTTGGCTCCCAAGTGAGTTTCATAAGTCGTTCGATACTAAAAGTGTTCTTAAAACCTTCGGGTCACTTTGAGTAGAGTTCGATACTGACTATTTACCGTGTGCTTCCAGGAGAGTATCCTAGTCGTAAACACAACACGCAATCTGCCTTTCGAATGATAAGTGTACTTCTGGATTCTAGAGATCGACTATGGGGTACATGTAAATGACAAAGGTAGTTGCAGACTTTACATACATGAAACTTGCATACAACTTATCTTTCCCTGAATATCATTTAAGCGCTTCGTAGTAATCAGTATTTTAGTTATATTCCTAAAATAGCATATCCGGCTTATTTATTTCTTAGTTTATTGTAGAAATCTACTACTGTAGCCTAGAACAACAACATCATCACCTCATTATAGTATCCGTTGACTACCGATTTAGCCCTTTAAAAATCACCTATTGCAATAGCATCTCTGTTTCAATAAAATCCTATCCATTTCACGCCAACAAATTGTGCGGTTGACCGCAACTAATTCCTAGTAAAACTTCCGTAGTAACGTTATTCCAATCCTGTAGCTCTACCATGAGTTGACAATATTGACACCAATCGATGCTCGCTAGCGACTGTCGACGAAAATTTGTATGAAAAAAGAACAGTGCCACCTTGCGGTCACTTGTAGAACTAAAATCGGCACCACAAGTTTATTTTATTAACAGTCGCTTCGAAAACGAATCGTGAGTCGATAGCGACAATCGATGTCGATACGCGATTTGCTTGGATTTTCACTCAAACGGTACCATAAGTCATTATTTTGACAATCGCCTTCGAAAATTTCGATAGACGTTAGCGACTACGCCACTCACGAGAATTTTGAGGTGTGGAATCGTGTGAAAGGGAAAATAACCTATCGAGTTTCAATTCAAAATACTTACATAATCAAATAATTTTATTTGTATTACGATAAAATTGGCAGGAATAATTTATTTGGCTTTGAATATGGTGACAGCAGCTGAAAATGGAGATCACCAACGAGAATTCCCAATTTCAAGCCGAAATGAGAAAACAAGTTGGATGTCCACTAAACCTTAGTGAAGAAAGCTTTAAAGACTTTCTAAAAGCATCTTACCTGTGTATGCTTTTGAAGACATTTATTGTGGATTCAACAGATTTAATACCATCACAAAGAGTCTCACTAGGTTCTAAGATAAGCTGTAAACATATTTATTTTTTACATATTTGAGGTTATGCTAATAACTTACAAATAAAACTACAGACTATTTATTATTATTTTATTATAAACCCAGATAGGTATACTACTTTTTTATCTTTGCATTACAGGTTTTATTTGCATTGCTGTTCTATGCACAGCACGGGGACCACCCAAAAAGTATTTGAAGCTGCAAATCATTTTTCCCAGGAGGCAGTGTCAGAATAATTAATACTCCGAGGAGATCAGTGTGCAGAATCTCCTGAGTAGCTACACAGTAAGAAAACACCAAAACTGTTGGGATGACAGGAAGGACTGTAAACATGCGAAATCCATGTTTCCAATCCTAAACAAAAATACTACAAACAAATTACTATGATTACAACGTCAGGACCTTCGCCTAATGGTGGGAATTATCACTGCTCACAGTAATCTAAATTACCAGTTGCACAAGATCAGAGCTACGGACAGCCCACTATCTGGAGACTGTCTGCAGAAGGACAAGAGTGTGCAGACTGTGTTGCTGCACTGCAGGGCTACGGAAGATATTAGAGCAAAAACAGGATTACTGGAGGTCTACTCCAGAACGCATGATGCATCATCAGCATCATCGACGATTGTTTATACAACATCTCAAACTACATTGTAACAGTTGTGCCAGCGCCCCAAGGCCTTACTCCTCTATGTGAAGAAGTTAGGCTGGCTTGAGCAAATGTTGGCAGGGTGGAATGCACATAACACCCCAAGCGGGACGTCAGTGCAGGCCTCATCACTCCCAAAACGAATAAGAATAAGAGATCAGTGTATCTAAATAGAAGAAATCACTGTTGCTTAGAGTAAACCATGTACCTACCTAAACATCTTAAATACAATCATCAAGTTTCCAAACACAAAAGAGGATAGGAATGTTATAAAACAACGGTAGCTTACTACCTATATTTTTTTATATATAATGAAATTTCTATTGACTATTTTTATCAGACACTCTGTTTTCTGACACTTTGATTTAATAGTAAATTTATGATCCCAAGGGTAATTGGATGTGTTGATGGAAGACATTTTGAAATATTTACACCAAGCTTAAAAGATGAGCACTAATATTATGGCAGGAAGTTATCCAAGTCATTGGTAGTAATTCGCTTGTTAAGAACACCAAACTAAATTAGCAAACTAAAATCTGTTTTTAGTAAATTATCATCTGTTCTGTTAATTATAATCTATTCATGTTTATGTCCAAATTCATATAATGTTTGCAAGTGACAATACTTAAATTTGCCATTTCTGTTTAATTGTGGATATGTTTAGTGCAAATTTAACCATCATGTAAGTTCGTGCTCTCTAAACCATTCTAACTGATGTAAAACTACCCATATTTAAATAGTTATGTTTATAATTATAATTGTAAGTGTAACATGAATGTGGATTTCAGTATTAACATAATAAAAACTACCATAGTTTAGAGAAATTTAGTTTAGTATATGCACAAGCGAATCACTAAATAGCAATAAAACAATAGTCTTTTTTTGGCAGAAGTTTTACTGCTAGGAAAATTATTATTGTTCAACATTTCAGTTTGAGTAGGTTAGCTGTATGGAGGTTTTTAAAACATGCTTCAAATATCTATCTATGTAGTCATGTTTCTCTAGCAAAAATATTCCTTATGGTCTCTGCAATATCTTTTACTCACAAATTCATGTGTACACTAACAAAATTTCTTTCTTTCATAGAATCCTACTCGTATGAATGTGGAGAAGTGGTGATGAAAGCAATAATTGCAGTGAACCAATAGTGTATAGGACATTGCATGATCAATTAGCTTGGAGAATAAGTAATAATATTTAGTGATAATAAATAACATCTTTATTTGTATTCAAAACATTTTATTTCAACATACAACTTACAGAATAGTTCAGAAAAAAACTGAGTGGCCCACATCATAGCCTACTCACCAAAAACATTAGTCTTACATATGTAGTATGTATGTCTTTTATTTCACCTACCTTAAAATGTATAGGAATCATATATCAACTTAATCTTTACTATCACATCATTCAGGTACAATGATTATATTTAAAAAGCTACAAACATATATAGAAATGATTTATCTGCTTTTTATTTACAATAATATCAGATAATTTACAATGGTTGTTTTTAAAACTAGGATCATAATAACATTCACACTCATACCCCCATTAGAATTCCCCTGTGTCATTAAGTTCCGGGCCAAATATGTCTGTGATTGCCGGGGATCACACCTGGCAACCCTCTGTTCGAAGGTAGGGTCTAGCTAGGAAGGTAGAGTAACATGGTGGCTCGTCATGTACCTATTTAATACAATATGAGTATGAGTTTACTTGTTTTATTGTTTACTAATCATCTATTACTAATTATCTAATTACAACTAATATATATAGGTAGTTGTGGAAACATTTGAGGAAGGCCAACTTCAACACAATTATCGTGTTCCAATAACATCAGTTAGTTTTTCTCCTAACTCCGTCCCTCAAATCAAGCTGTCTCTGCATCTTGCTGGAAAACCTGCCGTTCATTGTCAGCTTTCACAAATGCCTGCTTTGCTAGTTTCGATTGTGAGGCTGGGTCCTCCTGCGGCTTGAAAAGGATGTGGTACCAGTAGCTCTAGTGGTCCATTAGGCTTGCTAAGGTCTCCATTTCCTGTAAAGTATAAGTATTAAGTTTACAAGGAACATAATTTTAAAACAAAATACATGTAAGTAACTCATATAGGTGATGACTATTAGAATAGGTTTACTTTATCTCCCAGATTAAGAAGCGAAGGCTGAGGCCTATGTTATTGTAGGAATTAACGTTATTATTATGTTTTTACACAAGTACGTATAGAGGTTATGTATGGTTAGTATGCCTGAGAGAGAATCACAATACAATAATCCCTGTTACTTCATTTTTCACATCGTCGTCGTGTATGATTAGAAAGCAACAGTACAGTAGAGATCATTGTAGAAATAATGTAAGAAAATTGATCAATAAACTAATTCGGGCTAAGTTACTAGTACTTACTAGTTCCATGAACTCCACCAGCATAAAAACATTTGGATGGGTTCATTTTCGCTATTTCTTGATTTAAAAAGAAACACTTTTAACTGGTTTTAATATACTATTTATTGTATGTACTTGTTACAAAACAAAATAAATATCTTCTTCATACAATTTTCTCTTTGTCTTCTTCTCCGCAAATACCAGTCGAAAGAGGAGCTGTCAGCTACGTACGTATAATGAATATAAATTCGAAGGTAATGGAGTTCACAGTAAGTAATAAGTAAATTAAGCTTATTTTGTTTTGTTGGTTTATATTGACGTCATACGCTCTCCTTCTTACGTACGTTGATAGAAAAAGACAAAATAATACGTGTGAAGCTAGTTCTTAGATAATGCCAACATAAAGAAATAACCAAATCGACACGAGACCCGCTAACGAGTATCGAATTGTCGAAAGCACCTTTTTAACGACTCATGGTGCCAATTAAATCAGCTCGCAATCGACGATCGTGTAGACGCTAGCGAGTATCGGCTATCGATGACGTTTTACGTTGCCAACTCATGGTAGAGCTACTGGTAACGGCATTACCAATTGTAACAACCCCCCCCCCCTATTTTTTATTTTTTTATTCTAATAAATCGTATTGGCCAATGATCGTCTAGTCTAGAAGGACCCTAACACTGAACCGCTGCTGTAACCTTGCTCTTTTCGGAAAGAATTGAAACAGAGAAAACTATTCAGAGCTATAGATGCCTAGAGTAAATGAAGTCAATGCTTAGGTATTCCGATATTACATTGGATATCCTTCTATTACAATAACTGAACTACTAGCTGCAAACGACAAGTCATGATGACCATACTAGAATGCATGTACTGTATACGTGAGATTACTACAGACTGACCGACCGAACTGATCCTAGATGCTTATGTACTTAATTTGACTTCTAATCATGGAATGTGTGAAAACGTGGAAATGAAATGGATATTAATCATCAAAATAAGTTTCTGAACTTAAGGTCTATGTTATTTGTCCATAGAACATAGATATAGCAGGTTATTTGCAAGTTTTACTATATAATTATTAGCTTGCAAAACTACCATAATTAGTTTTCTTTATAGATTTATGTTTGTTGCTATGAGCATTTAGCTGTTGATAAGATTGATATAATCTCTTGCAGACAATGTGTCTATATAATAGATACTATTTGTTTCGTTTATGGAAACTGCTAGGAAATAAATAACAAAAGTAAAGAAAGACCTCGCTTTATATGCGCTTTAGAAATCTTTTGTGATCAGTAGCTACTACACTGATTGTCCAATTCCTTTAGATAAATATTATCAGCCACTATTCCCTGAATAGTTCAATTGTTCAAGTTTAATCATTTACTTGTTTACTGAAAGCAATATATGGGAAATAATATCAGTGACTTAGAGAAATCTCTAGACCCTTGTTTGTGGTTTACAAGAATTCTCAAGGTGCTGCATTGCTTGACCAAGTTTGATAAGATTTACCACATACATAAATCTCCTTTTTATACGAGATTGCTATACTTAGATTACTAGTGTTTTACATGACATGCCATCTATTGAACCATTGTAGGAAAAGCAATTATTTTAAATACTTAAGTATTAGCAGAATCTTTGTTGTATTGGTTAGCTCAATACTAGCAGCCATATATTTATTATGATGATTATTATAATAGTTAGCTTTACTTTGCCGAGTAAATTATTGATATATAGTATAGATATAGTGATAGATATCTCTACAATTTAAAGATATAATATATTTTATTAATTTTCATATTGTAAGTAATTAGTTTGTTTTTTTTTAGATTTGCCGTAGAATTCTAGATTTATTATGATTTAGGAAGTACGATTCTTGGCATGTTCAAGGCTTACAACTCGAATGCTGGATTAAGAGCTGCTCTTTACTGTGACACAAATGTTCTCCATCATGCCAAGAACCTCTTCTATTTACCCCAAAATTAGTAAGGCCTCACTAAGTCCGTTTGGTAGTTTTCCAAATGTAGAGTTTGCGTCTATAAGCGATTATAATATTATTTATCTCTTCTTAATATTATTATTTATCATTATGAATTATCATTTGATTCTAAATATTACATTTGATACTTTCAGCAAATAATTCAATTGCTATAATTTATTACCGCATTCTCATGCTAGAATCAGAGTTGACAACCTAGCCCAAACTCGATTCATTAGCAAATATATAACATATTATTGCAACAAATACATTACATTTCGTTTGAACTAATATTTCTATATTCCTTTGCAGGCAAATATTTCTGTATTCCTTACTTTATACTGATTAAAAATATATTTATTTTGTCATTTTTATTTCGTAGTTAGTCTTTAGTTTCTAAGTCTAGCATACTAATAGATTGTATTGATATGACGAATTCATTATTGAATCCTACGTCTCTAGTGGTAGACACCACTAGCGCGTGAATTTACTTATTTACTCCCGATTGAACCATTACGAAGTTAATGTATATCCCGGTAAACAAAAATACTGTTTCCTAAACCTACTTCGGTCCTAAATAAATTCCTAGTCTGCTAGAGTGTGTGTAAATCCCCAACAAACCCCCCAAAGTTAATTGCGCATGAGCTTTCATCCCCCTGATAGGATGGCTCAAGTTTGATCCCTAACTAGCCTCTAAAGTTCGGTGCCAAGCCGAGAATCGAACATATGGCCCCTAGGGTGTCCAACTCCACGCACGGAAATAGTCGCGCGACTATACCGCTATAGCCGAAGCTATGGAAGGCTGCAGAGCGACGTTCTAGTATGAGAGGAAATAAATACATATAATAAATAGAAGACACTTCCACTGGAATATTCTTTCCAATCGAAGTGAGGAGCAGTTAATCGTACCCATTGCAATAGGTTAAAGCGATTGTTGGCTCGCTCCCAAAAGTGTCCAACTCTAAGGATTGGGCGTTCCCTATCGAGGTGGATCTTAGTTGTCACCGTGAGGTATCCAACCCACGTCCGGAACCATGTCCGTAGCAGAATATATTACCTCACAGAAGTTCGGGAATTTAATAAGCAATTTCTTGGTCTTTCTGCTGCTTATATACTTTCTCAAACTTGACAGTGACGCCGATTTGAGGCCGATAGGTATCCAATCAATGCCCTTTCTATCGGCGTCAAAACGGCTTCAGATCCACCTCAGCCAATCTCTGCCCTCCAGCGCATTCCTATTCTTATTTCAAATTATCATCAAAATCCGCTCATGACAACACATATTTTGAATTTCGAATGACGCCGATCAGAGGTACGTAGATCCAATCAAAGCCCTTTCTATCGGCTTCAGATCGGCGTCAATACTCATTTGTTTTAGGGTTCATTTTGATGAAGCAAACTCAAATACATGGACACACAACGAAAATGTGTTCCTCACATAACTTTGTATGGTTAGAAATATCAATGCTGCTTATTTTCATGGTAATTTTATTAATTTTGCTTGTAACTTTTATGTATTTAAAGGATTACTCAACATTTCATTTTACTTGAAGTAACTTATCAGTTCTATCTGAACAATCGATTTAAATGGTTAATACATAGAATATCTTGATAGCTTAAATATTCTAAGCTGCTTATCATTTTCAGTAAGTACCTATAGTCTTGCTATAAGAAGTACCTAACATCTAAATCTCAATATTACACATTAACGCTTTCTTCTACTTTTGATTGTCTAAATTTCATCAATATTTGTTCATACCAAAATGCTTTTTAAATGTATCTATATTTGTGAATCGTGACGGAAACCTCATCCAGAGCCTGTTCCGTTACAATCTCTCGGGCGAATATGGACCCGCAGACTGGGAAGCAACTGGCTTCTTTGCGCTACATTCTCGTTTAATATGGCCTTGTTTGTTGCAGTATCTGCACACAATACGAGCAGTAGTAGGACGCCCTTTAGACAGGAGGTTTTGTATTTTCTCCTCGCTGATGGCTATATTGATGGCAGCGTTGAGTGATTTTACGTCTCTGAACCGTACGGTACTCGTACAAGCGTACTGATATTCGGATGTAGCCCTAAATAAAAAGTAAGTAATCCTAAGTCTTCCGTCATCGCTAGTCTACCTGGTATGTCTTTTTTATACGTTTCAGAATTATGAATTTCGGACTGAAGATCTGTGACGTATGTCTCAACGCGTAGTGCGTTTGGCAGCTGTCGACATGATTGTAATTCGAGTAATAAATGTAAGTAGTGTTTGCGCTCACCAAAGTTTTGCTGGAGGACGGCTTTAAGCTCTTCAAAGGTGTCAAAAAGTCTAGTCGAACAGGCAACCTGTGCTTTACCTTCTAATTTGGAAATAATGTATTTCAACAATACATTCTTCTGGTCTTTAGAAGCTAACTCTAACGCGTTTTTACAATTCGTTAGGAATGCATGTAAAGTTTCTCGTTCTCCTTTGTACACACTTATAAAATTACACAATACATTGATTGGAAATTCCACTGATACAATTTCAACCGATTTATTAGATTCGCCTTTTACAGACATGATTAAAAGCTTATGTACAATATATAGTGTATTTTAGAAAATAGTAATTATTTTATTAGGTTCAGTACTTGTGAAATTATTTGTTTCAGGATATAAGGTATGTATCCAAATAATATAGAAATGAATGAGTATAGGATGCAGTGGAACGTGACAACAACATAAGTATTAAATATTCTACTCACAGTACGACTGCAATTCGTAGAACAGCAGCTATCATCTTACAGCAGGTGTCACGCGTATTTCCGGGGGGGGTTAGGTGCGGCGGCAGCACGGGGAGCGGCGGCGTGCGGCGGATGCGCGGGAAGCGGCGTCCTCAGGTAAGTACCAATTTCAGGTCGGCGCGACAGCGATAGCTGCAGTTACCAGCGGCAGGATTGGAGCGTAGCACGGTGATGATAACTTGAAGATTTCAGATTCACACGGTCCGTCCCGCGTGGCAATATCAGGATGCAGGGAAGTTTTCCTGATCGTCGTGGCGTTATACCCGTCCAGCGGAGGTCAGGATGCGAAGTTGTCTGCGTGGCTCAAAGCCAGCACAGATGTGGGACGCAACGTGGATTCGGGAACGCGCGGCTCAAGGCCCGCGTAGTTATCGCAGCAAAGGTGCAGCTCGCGCTATAGAGCGGATCGGTGTAGAGTTCTTGTTTTCGTGAATATCACGATTTGACCCGTCTGAGATGGTTAGCTCGATATTTTGCCAACCATCCCACTTCTGACACCACTGTTACAGAGCGGGTTAGGATTTAGTTTTTAAAAAAGAAAACTATTATTAACACTAGAACTTATAATCTCAAAATGAAAATAGAAATATGGAATTAGAAATGGAAGTAGTAACAATAAAAAACGTGTGGCCGTCACGAAGTTCCAGTACGGTCTGCCTTTACGTAAAACACTTAAAACAATGACGCGAGAATGGAATGCAACTTCAGCGGTTTAACCTTCGTTGTATATATACGTGTAAGGGATTGTAACAGTTCTCTCTGACGTAGAGATACACACCCACTCGCGGCAGAAAAGTATGTTCAGGCTTATACCTCGGGTATGTCACAAATGACATGTCTGTCAGAGAGCATATCTGCGTCTCGACGAGAAAAAGCAAGGCCAGCTTCGCAGTGTCCAAATGGTAATGGACAGTGTTTAGGTTAAAGCGGAAACCCCGTTTATTGCAGAAATCCACGGTGAGCGTGGTAAAGGGTGAGTAAGGAGTGAGGACTCCCGACTCGTTTGCCTCGGGCAACAGAAAGAGAGGAATTGAACACGGCTTACCCCGCTCCAAAATACCCAGGGCAACTCCGGCATCCATCTCCAGGCTCATCCCGAGAATAGATGCCCGGAGTACCATACAGGAGTAAAATCTCTGTTAACTGTGCTATCATATATTATGTCATATTAGAAAGGGTAAGGGTGGAGGGCTGTTGGGTAGGTGATAGGAGAAAGGAAAGGGGGGGGGGGCGGAATCGGGCCTCTGGCAACTACCACTGGCCAACTGGAACGCAATAACAAGCTATATTACTTCGCGTCGGTGTTATACTTACGGGAGTGTGGTACTTCCCTGGTCGTGCCAGCCCATTCGACTACCACCCACACAACGTAATTTCTACGTAACACAATTATATTGAGCGACTTTATTTGATTCTATTGTAATAATGTTTTTATTTTTTTTTATTTTTAAATTAGTTTTTATCGTAATAATTAACTATGTGTGTACGGGATCATACACTAACTGTGGCTGGGTTGGAAGAGTACTTGAAGAGAATATTGTCCAATCTTGAGTATAAGCTTCTTTATTCGAAGGTGTCCGACAGGTTACTACATAAAATTGCGTTTTTTTTTTTTTTAGGAAGGACATTGAGCTTTTTGCCACTACGGGCATTAAAAGCGACACAGGACTGTTGGTGAGTGCACGCAGCACTCAACCGAGGGACAACAAGGGCGCATAAAGCGCTAGACAACGACAAGGGCGAACCCTTGCCTAGTAGGGAATAGAGGTGCCGGTAGCCGCCAGCACTGTCTGAAAGAAAACACAACACAGGTTAATGAAATAAAACACAGGTTAATATTGATGATACTTATAAACTTTCAATCGAAAATCGATACGTTACCTTTACCTTAATACACATTACCAAAATATAATACAGATTACCTTGTGTCTGATTTAGGATTATTTCGAAGTCGCTTACGACGACCTCGATGTCTAACTGTGAAGACTGGAAATCCTAAATCAGACATATTACCTCTCGTGGCTCGGCGAGTAGACCCTGAAATACCTGAAATGTCAATATTACCAGGAGGCTGACTGATCGACGCCAGAGCTGTCGTGATGGGGTCGTCCGGGTCATCCAGGAGGTGTCGTGGGCGGCGGCGTGGCGGGGTGAAGTATGGATCTGATGTGTGTGTTGAGTAGTTAGCGGTTTGCACCACTAGTGGGTTGGGATGGTGTGGGGCCGCATCGAAGTAGCGGCGAGAACAGTCTTTCATGAACTGTACGATAGAGGGGAGTTCTAGGTCGCAGTGGAGGTCAGCGTTCCGTAAGTACCACGGTGCGCCTACTGCCTTGCGGGTAAAGCGATTTTGAATCACTTGAAGTCTATGAATGTGCCTATCTGAAGCATGACCGAACGTTACAGACGCGTAGGTCATGATCGGACGAATGCAAGTTTTGTAAAGTGTCACCTTATTTCTAAGGGACATTTTACTACTCTTGCATATAAGGGGATTGAGGCGACCTAGGATAAAAGCTGCCCTATTGCGAACACTTTCAATGTGTTTGGCGAAGGTGAGTCGCCTGTCAAGGATTACGCCTAGATATTTGGCGGACGTAGCCCATGGTATCGGTTCGCCAAAATACATAATGGGATCTGGCGGTTTCCGTGGACCAGCACTCTCGTGAAAGTACACTGCTGTACTTTTCTCTGGGTTGATAGCGATACGCCATTTGCGGAACCATGTTCCTACATGATGCAGGGCGTTTATGACTGACTTTCTCTGCCTGGTCTTGAACCAGCCAGTGCAGTAAAGTGCAGTGTCGTCTGCAAACTGAGCAATCTGAACATTGGGTTCGGATCGTGGGATGTCGCTGGTGTACAGCGAGAAGAGGACGGGTGAGAGTACAGAGCCCTGAGGGACTCCTGCGTGAATGGGGTGAGGGGAGGAGAGCTGTCCCTCTACGCGGTATTGAAAGCTACGATCCCTGAGAAAGTCTTGTATTATGAGTACAAGACGGTCTGGCACACCGAGTTGGTACAGCTTGTAGATCAAGCCGTTGTGCCAGACTTTATCGAAGGCTTTCGCTACATCGAGGAAGACAGCTACTGTCCCTTGAGGCTTTGGCTTCTTATTGAAGCCCTCGAGTATGTGCTCCGTGATGCGGTGCACCTGTTGGACGCATGAGTGTCTGGCCCTAAAGCCAAACTGCTCGTCAGGAAGCAGGTTGTTGGATTTGGCATGGGACCAGAGTCGACTCACAATGAGTCGCTCGTATATTTTCCCCAAGGAGCTGAGGAGACTGATAGGGCGGTAGCTAGTTGGCAGTGAGGCCAACTTGCCTGGTTTACGAATGCCAATTACAATGGCATGTTTCCAGGTGTCTGGAAAAAAGCAGTTGTTCATAGCCGCATTGAAGATGCTGACTAAGAGATGGATTAGTGGGACTGAGAGGTGTTTCAGCATTTTATTACTGATACCATCAGATCCAGGGGATTTGCGGGATTTTAGATCCTTGATCAGGGCGACCACTTCAGAAGATTTGATTAGTGGGAGGGGTGGGAGGTCTGAGATGGGCACAGAGCTTTTACGTTCGACTTCAGAGTCCACCGTATAGAGGTGACCCTGGTCTACGTGGTCTACATTGAGAGTACACTGATTTTCTAGACTATCAGCTAAACACTCGGCCTTTTCATCGTCAAAGAATGCTAGGGGTAGGGGTGGGGGCCTAAGGAGGGGAACCATAGTCGTCTGTTCATCCGATTTCATAGCTCGTGCCAACCGCCAGTACGCCTGGTGGGTTGGTTCGAGTTCTGATAAGGTGTCGTCCCACATTTGATCACGCAGCTCACTCATGCGTTTCCTCACAGCACGCTGAAAGTAGCGCATGGTGGCCTTGTTTTCGCAGGTTGGTGTCGAGTCATATGCCCTTGTGGCTGCGTTCTTGGCTGTCAGCAGCCTCCTCGCATCCTCGGGCAGTTCAAAGCGACGGTCATCCGCTACCTTGATCTGCTTTGAGGATTCACCTAGTGCGGTGCGGAGGTGGTCGCCGAGAGCTTCGATCGCCAAGGAGACGTCATCAACAGTCTGTATATCGTCAGGTATGCTATCCAGAGCGGGTGAACTGATCGCTCGGAGGGACTCCCTCAAAAGCTTCCAGTTCACGACCGTTTTAGTGATAGGGATTGAGTCAGTCGGGTCAGGGCCGAGTCGAAAGATGACTGGGCGGTGGTCAGAGTCGAGTTCCTGTAACACCTCTACGGCGCGTATGCGGAGGCTTACATTCCTAAGAAGGGCAATGTCAAGTATATCAGAAAGTCGTTGTCGTTCCTGGTTGGGATATCTTGTGGGCTCCAGAGGGGAGAGGACATCAAATTCTAGTGCGTCGACTAGTGAGTCTAGGATCTTACCGTTGGGGTTAGTTTGGGAGCAATTCCAAAGGATATGCTTACTGTTAAAGTCACCCATCAAAAGGATGGAGTCACCCATAGAAAATAGCGCTTCCAAGTCGCTGCGTAGTAAGACTTTATTCGGAGAGAGATAGCACGAGGCTATGACGACAGGTTGATGACCTGTCATCCCTAACAGGCAAAGTGACACCTCTAAGTTAACTAGAGGGGGAGGTACTAAAGGAATATAGTGTAGAGACCTTTTGTAGTAGATAAGTGTTCCGCCTCCATGGGTCATTCTATCATTACGGACTAACCGGTAATTAGCAAACCTAGGGTCCGCTTTTCCCGGTTTCAGGAAAGTTTCCTGAATGCATAGGACATCGACCTGATGGGTCTTACAGAATTCGTGAATTTCATCACGTTGACTAGAAAAGCCGTTAGCGTTGAAGGTGACTAACGTAACTGCGCGGGGTTTTACTCTTATTTTTGTACAATCCATATTAGTTGTACTAGTGTGTGTTTGGGACTGAGTAGCGCTTAATGGCGCCGATAACTCCCGCGTGCTCGAGCGTAGCTCGTAGGCGGTCGTTTTCGGATTTTGCCGTACGAAGTTTGTGTGCGAACATCCGTACTTCGTCTAAATCAATAGCCATGGCGTAGTCCATGACTAATGCTAGGTCTGCCGCCAAGTCAGGTTGGCTTGGTTCGCCCAGCTCAGCCATTGCGGCCCTTGGTAAGGCCGGAGTGGGCTTGCGACCAGGGGCAGAGGGGCGGGTAGTCGCTTTAGCGGGAGCGGGGGTTGGGGGATGAGCGGCAGCGGGGGCTGTTACTCGAGCGGGAGTGCCTTTCTGGACCATGCTCAGTGGCTTGGCCCAGGCACTGTGTGCGGGGGGAAAGCTAGGCACGTTAGTTGGTGCCGGAGTTGGAGGAGTAAGCGTCAGCTTAGGGCTGACACCTTGTGTGCGCGAAGGGTTCGCTAGGCTAGAAGGTAGCGGAGCCCTTTTTCCCGTTACCTTAGCGGTACGGGGCGCCTTAGGGCAGCCGCGATAATTTGCGGTGTGGCCTTGATTGCCACACAGAACGCAGCTTGGGGGATCCGGCGAGTCTCTAGTGCGAGAGCAGCTAGAGGTGCCGTGGTCACCTAGGCATTTAACGCACCGGGGACGGGCGAAACAAAAGCGAGCGGCATGCCCGTACAATTGACAGTTGTGACACTGTCCAGGGGTGCCATTACGATAGGGGGCCTGTACGGTGATACCCGACAGATTGACAATTGTCTTTATATTAAAAATGGCTTTGCCCTTGGGAGAGCGGTCAAGGATGACCAATACTAGGTCATAAGGGGACTTGGTTTTCCCGCTGTACATGCGGTGAACCTCGCGAACTGGGAAGCCTTGGGTTTTTAAGTCGGTGCCGACTAACTCCGTCGACACCTCCTTAGGGACGCCACGTATAACTACTCGTAGGAGTTTTTCCTCCTCGAGAGCATACGTATGGAAGCTAATTTTTGCATCTCGAAGAATCTTTGTGAGACCTCTGTGGTCAGAGGAGGTCGGGACTTGGACTCTAATGCCCTGCTGCGTGGAGCGGGCATTGGTGAAATTGAGCTTTCGCTCGGTTAGTAACTGGGATATGCGGTCCCATTTCGCCTTCTCTTGAATAAAGAGAGGTGGCGGAGGCTTTTCGCGTCTTGGCGCGGACGACCCCTGCGTAGGGTTATCTACCTGAGATGCAGGTAAGACGGGTGCGGGAGGAGCCGGTTTTTTGCCGGCGGAAGTGCAAACCGCTTTTGGCGGTGGGACAGGGGCGGGGGAGCCCCCCTTTCCACCGTGCTTTCTCTTGCCGGAGGTGACGGTAGTAAAACCGTCGTCGTCGTCGCTAGGGATAGCAGAGGGGACGGGGGGAGAAGTTTCAACCTCCATATCTGAATCATCCGAGTCGGATGCTACCAGAGGGGTAGGGAGGGGGAGTGGGGAGCGCGAGCGACCGCGCGTGCGGGAATAAGAGCGTGGGCGCAAGCGCAAGGGCGGGCGGTCAGGGGAGAGGGGGCTGTCGCGCATGAGCACGGCCGAAGAGCGAGACGGCAAGCTATTCGCAAGCGAGCCGGAGGGCGGAAGCAGAGTATCCTGCGTATTTACGTCCTGAATGACACATGAATTTTTCAAACATTGAGGGAGCGGATTTCATCACCCAACTGAGAAAGGCTTGCGCCATTTCGCCGTCGGGCAAGCGTTTCACTGACGTCATCCTGAGAGATATCTCAGGATGCGAGAACGGGAGAGGGTGACACTCCCCGCCAGGCAAGGGCGGGGAGGGTGTGTACCTACGTGTGCCGTAAGGCACTTACCCGGTGGCCAACGTCGCTTCACACACGAATCTGCACAAAAAAAGGTCCAAGTTATCACTGCAATCCAAATCGCACAACACAACACAACACTGCAACAGGAACGATAACAGGATTAGGGCGGTGATGCATCGAGGGCGAATCTGCAGCGAGCGCAAGCGTCTAGCGACCGTCTCGAGCGAGCGCGGTAACCGGACTGGAACATAAAATTGCGCAAATTGGCGCTGTTTATATACAATTTTACATCTATAGTTGTTTCATTCAGACTATTGCTATCCTTTTCTAAAATGTGACACTATTTATATGCCGTTATTTACTGTACAGAGAGCACCTACCTATTTTAATTTAACGCTTTATAGTCGGATCCTTACCTATAAGAGAGCCCCTAGCACTTTATTGCTTAATTCGGTAATTCCCTATCTGTTCCTAATAGACCTAGGTATCTTTATTTGCTAAGTACTTAAAACCTAGACTTAAGACTATGTTTATCTTACAAATTGCAATATCTTACGAGCTAACTTATACATTTCACACTTAATCTATTTAAACAAGCGACATCCTGTACAATGTGATTGAAAGTATGTAGAAATAGATACAATGAAAACCTCATTAATTTGTTACCTTATTTAGTATAGAATCTGTTGATCTGCAAAAAGACCTAGGAGTGTTAATAGCATCTAATCTTAAATGGGAAGATCAAATCATATCTATAGTGAAAAAGGCCAACTCATTTTTATATGTCATACAGAGATCATTCCAACTCTTCACTGTAGAAGTCTTTCTAAAAATATACAAAACATATATCAGACCCCTGCTAGAATATGGCTTTCAAGTTTGGAGCCCATACTTCCAAAAAGATATTAACCTTCTAGAAAGTGTCCAGAGGAAAGCAACCAAATTACCACAGGTCCTGCGTCACAAGTCCTATGAAGAGAGACTCCTAACACTACGCCTCACTAGTCTAGAAGAAAGACGCCTTAGGGGTGATCTTATTGAGACATTTAAGATAATTAATCAATATTATAACCTACCTAACATAGAAGACATTTATATAATCAGAGAAAGCTCAAGGCCAAACCGGGGACATAAAATCCAGCTGACTCGGGATTTGGCCAAAACAAAGCCTGCACACCATTTCCTGAGTAACAGAGTAGTGCATAACTGGAATAAACTACCAGAACATGTTGTGTCAGCCACATCAATAAACAATTTTAAAAATAAACTGGACAAATGGCTATCTACAGAAAAGAAATCTCTTCTGAAACTATAAATCCAACACTGCAATGATATGGACATATCAGCATATTGCTGCTCGTCCATTAATAATAAATAATAATAATATTTTTAATATTAAAAAAGGATTAATACTTAATGATTTCTGATCATAAATCTAAACGACTACTGGTTCCGAAACACATCTTTTTTATGTATGTTTACAAAAATATTATAAAATAATTGCTTGGATTGATAGTGACAAAAGTTCAGCTCGGGTCTGTTCTGGTCTGGTCATCATCGTGTCATCAGTGGTCATTATTTGCAACATTGCATCATTTTTCTCCGCACTAATGTCATTGTTCTCACAAATCATCATTGTTGGTAACAACTCAATTGAAAATTTGTAGTGGTTCCGTATGCCTAATAGAATACGAGTAGATTAATTAAAGAGTTCTATATCAACAAAAGAATCACCTCCATACAAAATGTAGCGTATATACCTAGGTTTAAAATATCCTATTTTGTTTTTAAATAAAATTCGAGGAGAACCATGTACGATCATTACCATGAACGTGTTTTTTATAGTACGTCCTTGAGTATGACGTTGCCGGACCACCTACAGTTAGAAGAATTTGGTATATTTTTACTATTCTGCTTAGATTTAGTAAATAAAATCTGGTTACTCATATTGCATGCATAGTGCATATGTTTGTTGTGTATGCAGTTTAGTGAATGGGCAACTCCAGGAATTTATAAATGTAGGCAAAAGTTATAAGAATTGTACCATGAAAAATCGCATAATCATAATCCTGTATTTTTGGAATATGTCAAACGTTATTCTTAGTTATTTAAACGAGCCTGTTCCTCAGCTAAATCCATTTATTAAAGAAATAAGATCAAAAATTCTGTTAATAAAATAAAAATGATGATGAACATTATAAACAGTGAAACTGGTAGAAATACAGTGCGTAATCGAGGCTTTCATTTAAAAATTAATAATAAAGATGTAAGAGCGGATTTGAAGGTAGCGGCCGAGTTTGAGAATTTCTTCACTAATATTCCTTCTTTAACAACCAAAACTCTAAAATCTTCCTCAATTTCTGCTGAGATCTTACTTAAACAAAGTGTAACTGAATGTGACACAACTTTTAAATTTTCAGTAGTTAATTGCAAAGATATTGTAAGCAGCTTCAAAAGTCTTAATGCAAAAAAAGGGCAGACCTATGGGGTCTTTCTGTAAAGACCGTTTCTCCAATTATAGATATCATTGAACCCAATCTAACAGCTGTGTTTAATAGTTGTGTTGCAAGTGGTGTATTTCCTGACCTAATGAAGCACAGTAAAGTGGTTCCTTTATTCAAATCTGGTAGTACTACTGATCCAACAAATTTTCAGCCTATTTCTGTACTACCTACGGCGTAGGATATACAAATAGGATAGACAAATATTGTCATCAATTATTTCTTGTATAGTATTTTGCGGCACACATGATATGCCTCTTAGGGGCAAACAAGCAGATGAGGGTGTTTTATTAGATTTATTGAAGTTGAGAATCAATTCAGGGGACGACAGATTAAAGAGTCACCTGGAAAAGTGCCGTCGCAATGCAGTTTACACATCACCAAAAATACAAAACGAATTGATAAATTTATGTGGCGAAGTTATTAAGGAGAATATAATTAGTGAGGTTCAGAAGACCATGGCTTACGCAGTCTTAGCTGATGAAACAGCAGACGTATCTGGGAAAGAACAGCTGTCAATAGGCGTGCGGTTCTACGACGAAAGCAAAAGGAAAATCAGAGAAGAATTTGTAGGGTTCGTTGAACTAAAAGCACAAAATGCTTCCGCAATTGCCGAAGCAATTGACAATTTCTTAATTAGTTCTAACCTCTCAACCGAAGATTGCGTAGGTTTTGGATTCGATGGCTGTTCTACAATGGCAGGGAAAGAGGGTGGCGTACAAGCCATTTTGAGAAAAAAATATCCTCGTGCTTTATATTTTCATTGCTCAAGTCACAAACTCAACCTTGTTGTGAATGATGCGAACGCAGTGCCAGAAATTAGAAATACTGTCGCCACTGTAAAGGATGTTATAACGTTTTTCAGGGAATCGACTACACGTCGAAACTACGCTCCAAACCTATCACGATTATGTGAGACGAGATGGTCAGAAAAATATAAATCAATCAGAAAGTTTTCTCAGCATTTTTCAGAGCTTGTGAAATCTCTAGAAACGTTATCCGTAGAAGGAAATTATGCCACCAGAAAATCTACATATCAGTTGCATTCAGCCGTTACAAAACCAGTGTTTATTGTTACTCTACAAACAATAGCCAAATATTCAGCAGTTTTAGAACCAGTAGTTAACGCACTGCAAGCTAAATCGATCGACATGATCTCGGTAGGGGAACACATCAAAAATATCAAGGACATTCTCAGAAATGACCGCGAGTTTCCTGATAGAATAAGTAATGAAATACTTCAAAAAGCACGAGCTGTTGCAATGGATTTGAACATAGAAATTTCGGTTCCACGTCTTGCTCATAAGCAAACACATAGAAGTAATCCGCCATCCGACAATGATAACGAATATTGGCGGCGTTCCCTGATAATCCCATACATTGATTCACTCATTTCATCACTGAATATTCGATTCTCCCAAGAAAACACTCCGGCGTTTGCTTTAAGCTGGCTACATCCCTTGTATATGACAAAAACCAGCATTACAGACCTACACAAAAACGCAGAATCATTCCAAGAATTTTATAACCTGGATATCACCGGAGAACTGAACCTTTGGCATAATTTATGGGTGACGAAGGCTTCATCAGATGATCAATTAAGGGACATAGAAGTAATTGATCTGTTCAACGAAGCCAACATTTTTTACCCTGCTGTCAGAAAGGCATTCATTATTTTAAGCACTATCCCATGCACCACGGCGACCGTAGAACGGTCCTTCAGTACGCTGCGAAGAGTTAAAACGTGGCTTAGAAGCACCATGGGTGAAGAAAGGCTTACGGGTTTATGTCTGATGAGCGTACATCGCAACTATTTAAAAGACAACAGTGAGTTTATTGAAAAGACTGTCATAGACAAATTTGCGGCAAATCCGAGAAGATTACTGTTAAATTAATATATACATACATAATATGATAATATATGACGGAATAAGAACCTCCGGAGTGTTTTTAAAAAGTGTGACGTCAGCAATGCTGACGTCACAATTGTTGTTTTCATGATGATCACTCATTTTTGGGTCCTCGAAGTAAAACTTCACAAGTACTTTTATAAGCTTCGTATATTCAACGAGCAGCGTAACAACGTCACAAAGAGGTCCGTACTGTACGGCGACTCGAGAGTGACTGAGACGAGCGCCTACAGTGCGGCCGTACTTATAGGACTCGGCGCACGTGCACGAGTTTACAAATTTGTTGGTAAAGTATTGAAATTACAATCATAACATTAATTTTACATCGTAATCAACTCAAAAATAATCAACTGATGATTTATAAACTATTTTTAGGGCAATCAAATGATTAAACTTAATTATTCTCGACAAACTGTTGTAGTTGCGCCGATACGGCCATACTGACAGGCGGTGCGCGCTCTGCACCAGCCTCGTTGGTTCTCGTAGATTGTTATGGATTCTCGTAGATTATTTGGATTCTCGTAGACCATTTATTCTGATGGGTCATCTTGGTTCGAGTCGTGGTTTGGCTGTACTTGCAGCCCTTCTCGTGAGGTCGACGGAATGGGCTCATTTGATTCTGCAGTAGGATCTCGTTGAATAGGTGATTCGTTTCCCGCCGATACGGTCAACTGATCCCCAGGTTGCGGAGCGCGGCGCAGCTGATCATGGGCAATCTTGCGAGGTCGTCCTCTACCGACAACTTTCTTTACCAGATATCGGTCATTATCCAGTATTCTACAAACTTCATATGGTTCGCTGTATTTAAGGTCAAGCGAGGTTTGGTTTCGAGGATTATTTTTCACCAATATGTAGTCTCCTCTTTGAAAATGATGGATTTTGGCCTTGTGTAGGTTGAAGCGTTGTCTGTCTTGTTTGCTACAACGAATCATTTTCTGTTGCACCTGTTGAGTGAGCGCTTTAATATCAACGGTTTCGTTGTCAATATCCACCAGGTTGAGAAGCTCAGGAGGTACACAGTGCTTTCGTTGTGTAATAAGTGTCAGTGGAGCAACACCGGTGACTCAGTAGGTTGTACAGTTCATTGCCAGCTGAAGTTCCTCGAGTACAGTGTGCCACTGCTCTGCTTCGTAATTTTTAATCATTACCAAAGCATTTTTGAGGGTTGCAACGACTCTTTCAACTTAGCCATTCGCTCGGCTGACTCCTGGAGCGATAGCATGGATATTTATTCCGATGGCGTCACAGTAGTCCTTGAACTCGCCAAGGAACCCTCTTCCTCCATCCACTATTATTTGAACCGGCGCACCAAATAGATGCACAGTGCGTTCTAGAGCGGCCAATGTGCTGTGTGGGTTTTTGTTGGTACTGAAGTACAGTAAAACGTACTTTGAGAAAGCGTCAATGGTGACTATGACGTATTGTTGATCATCTGGAGTGCCCAGCTTCCCTGTTATGTCCATATGAATAACTTGGAAGGCGGCCGTTGGTTTTTGTATGGGGTGTAACTGGGCTTGAATGACCCCGGATCTTCCTTTAGATGTTCGGCATACAACACAGTTATCCACAAATCTTTCGGATAATGGAACTCATTTTGTTCTCGTAGACCATTTATTCTGATGGGTCATCTTGGTTCGAGTCGTGGTTTGGCTGTACTTGCAGCCCTTCTCGTGAGGTCGACGGAATGGGCTCATTTGATTCTGCAGTAGGATCTCGTTGAATAGGTGATTCGTTTCCCGCCGATACGGTCAACTGATCCCCAGGTTGCGGAGCGCGGCGCAGCTGATCATGGGCAATCTTGCGAGGTCGTCCTCTACCGACAACTTTCTTTACCAGATATCGGTCATTATCCAGTATTCTACAAACTTCATATGGTTCGCTGTATTTAAGGTCAAGCGAGGTTTGGTTTCGAGGATTATTTTTCACCAATATGTAGTCTCCTCTTTGAAAATGATGGATTTTGGCCTTGTGTAGGTTGAAGCGTTGTCTGTCTTGTTTGCTACAACGAATCATTTTCTGTTGCACCTGTTGAGTGAGCGCTTTAATATCAACGGTTTCGTTGTCAATATCCACCAGGTTGAGAAGCTCAGGAGGTACACAGTGCTTTCGTTGTGTAATAAGTGTCAGTGGAGCAACACCGGTGACTCAGTAGGTTGTACAGTTCATTGCCAGCTGAAGTTCCTCGAGTACAGTGTGCCACTGCTCTGCTTCGTAATTTTTAATCATTACCAAAGCATTTTTGAGGGTTGCAACGACTCTTTCAACTTAGCCATTCGCTCGGCTGACTCCTGGAGCGATAGCATGGATATTTATTCCGATGGCGTCACAGTAGTCCTTGAACTCGCCAAGGAACCCTCTTCCTCCATCCACTATTATTTGAACCGGCGCACCAAATAGATGCACAGTGCGTTCTAGAGCGGCCAATGTGCTGTGTGGGTTTTTGTTGGTACTGAAGTACAGTAAAACGTACTTTGAGAAAGCGTCAATGGTGACTATGACGTATTGTTGATCATCTGGAGTGCCCAGCTTCCCTGTTATGTCCATATGAATAACTTGGAAGGCGGCCGTTGGTTTTTGTATGGGGTGTAACTGGGCTTGAATGACCCCGGATCTTCCTTTAGATGTTCGGCATACAACACAGTTATCCACAAATCTTTCGGATAATGGAACTCATTTTGTTGAACCAATAGGTTTCTCTGATCTTCTGCAGTGTCTTTTCCCAGCCAGGGTGTTTTAGTGCAGTGTGAAATGAGTTTATAATGCTCCATTGAAATGATTTGGGAACGACGGTACTGAGCTGCTGACCGAAGACAGGATCATTGACGTTCCTTTTTTTGAAACGTTGTCCTCTAATACATAGTCTTCCACTGGGTTATTGTCACTGAGACTGTCCATTATCGGACGCAGTTCTTCATCCCGTCGCTGTTCAATTTTGAGCCAGTTCAAGTCTCTTGTCATAACATTGACTGCAAGCTCAACTGGATTGCGACAGCGATGAATCCTTGGCAGAAGGTCCTTTTTGTGTTTTGACGCTTTTAATGCGTTGTAATCCGTTATCACGGTGAATTTTCGCCCATATAGATACTGGCGAAAGTGTTTTATGGCTCGTACCACTGCCAGTGTCTCCAACTCGTAGGAGTGGTACCGACTCTCGGCTTCCGTGGTTCTCATGCTCATAAAGGCAACAGCATGTTGTCGTTTTACACGTTGACTAATTATTGTTGGCTAATTTTTATATCCGCGTCGATACGGCCATACTGACAGGCGGTGCGCGCTCTGCACCAGCCTTGTTGACTCGTTAACTCTCGCAGACTGCTGTTAATTATGGCTGGCCTGCAAAGAATGAGATATTCTCTGAGTAGTGAGTCTGTAAACAACTTACGTTGCTATATCTTGTTTGTTACATTAACACAACTGTTATGTAACCTTAGGAGTCTTTTGATTAGTAAACAGTACACAAAGACATCATGCACTGCCTTATTGATTTAGAATCTGTGGTGTATACGTGTCTACCCATAGTTCCACAAGGCGTCCCCACGGTATCTCAGGGTTCACTTGTGGATGCATCAAGGATCCGTGGCTAGCTCAAGGGTAACACATGGTTAGCTCAGAGGTATCACTCTCCAGACATTTTTGTAGATTACTACAGTACACTAAGACATCTTAAGTGCACTGCCTTATTAATTTAGAATCTGTGGTGTATACGTGTCTACCCATAGTTCCACAAGGCGTCCCCACGGTATCTCATGGTTCACTGTGGATGCATCAAGGATCCGTGGCTAGCTCAAGGGTAACACATGGTTAGCTCAGAGGTATCACTCTCCAGACATTTTTGTAGATTACTACAGTACACTAAGACATCTTAAGTGCACTGCCTTATTAATTTAGAATCTGTGGTGTATACGTGTCTACCCATAGTTCCACAAGGCGTCCCCACGGTATCTCATGGTTCACTGTGGATGCATCAAGGATCCGTGGTTAGCTCAAGGGTAACACATGGTTAGCTCAGAGGTATCACTCTCCAGACATTTTATTCTTGTAGATTCTAGTTGAAAATATCGTGAAACATAATGAATTTTATACTCGCCGGTTTTAATCCGTTGATGCGTGTTCGTCGTTGTGAGTTATCCGGACTGACTGGCCAGCTTGAGATGTGGATGACACTGAATCAGGGGCGATTGCAGCGTTGTTTTGCAGTGTATCGAGATCATCTCCCGCAGCGATTGGTGTGGACGTCATGTCTGTGGTAATTCCCGTTGTGATGGGCTGCATGGTATTAAAGTTGTTTGCTGGTACTCCTGAAGTGTTCAATGAGGCAGGGCCTATCAGCCTGGTACTGCCCTACGCTGTTCCAGTCGTGACAGGTTGAACCGAAGTCGATGAGGATGTGGTTGGGACCAGAGCTTGTTCTGATCCCACTTCTGATGACGGAATAAGAACCTCCGGAGTGTTTTTAAAAAGTGTGACGTCAGCAATGCTGACGTCACAATTGTTGTTTTCATGATGATCACTCATTTTTGGGTCCTCGAAGTAAAACTTCACAAGTACTTTTATAAGCTTCGTATATTCAACGAGCAGCGTAACAACGTCACAAAGAGGTCCGTACTGTACGGCGACTCGAGAGTGACTGAGACGAGCGCCTACAGTGCGGCCGTACTTATAGGACTCGGCGCACGTGCACGAGTTTACAAATTTGTTGGTAAAGTATTGAAATTACAATCATAACATTAATTTTACATCGTAATCAACTCAAAAATAATCAACTGATGATTTATAAACTATTTTTAGGGCAATCAAATGATTAAACTTAATTATTCTCGACAAACTGTTGTAGTTGCGCCGATATATATATTATACATAATGTATGGTATAATTATGTATAATATTTTGTTTTGTGTCATCATCAAAATTAATGAATAAAAGTCAATTTTCATGATTTTTTGTTTCAATATACCTGACAGACGATCTTTTCGAAACAGGTATAAGCAGCCCCCTGCCCCCTCCTAGCTGAAATCCTGGGTACATCCTTGACCTACGCTAAGTAAGATTATCAAAAAAAATATATTACATCAATTAGACACTCATTTTAGTGCTAACAAAATTTTCCAATAAAATCAATTTGGGTTTACAAGGAATCGCTCTACTATAGACGCAGGTATAGAACTTATAAAATATGTGTTTGATGCCTGGAAGAACTCTCAGGATGCCTTAGGTGTTTTTTGTGACTTATCTAAGGCATTTGACTGCGTCCGACATGATATACTTGTCAGGAAATTACAACACTACGGTATTAGGAACGTGGCTCTCAACCTTTTGACTTCGTATTTAAATGATAGAATTCAAAGGGTTGACATAAATGATAAAAAATCGCCCGACTCTATAATCTCAATGGGCGTTCCATACTAGCATAGACTAAAATATATACTAGGCATACTAGGGCCGTTCTTTGAATTTAATCTATATTAATGACTTACCTTATTGTGTAGAGAAGAATCACGAGATTTTATTGTTTGCAGATGACACTACACTGTCATTTAAAATTAAAAGGCAGTTATTAAACTAAGACGATGTTAACAATGCACTCACTAAAGTTGCGAATTGGTTTAATGCAAATAATCTTCTCCTCGATGAGAAGAAAACTAATTGATAACGTTCTCGACACCAAGTGTAAGACAATATATGTAGAATCCAATATACAATTGAATGGAACAGGGTTGGACCTTGTGGAGTCAACGGTCTTTTTAGGAATCACTATAGACACTAAATTACAATGGGGTCCCCACATTAAAAAAATGCCTAGTAGGCTAAGTTTAGCGGTTTATTCTGTTAAAAAAATTAGGCTATTAACTGATGTAGACACAGCTAGAATAGTTTATTTTAGTTATTTCCATAGCGTTCTGACTTATGACATACTGCTCTGGGGATGTTCTGCAGATATTAATTCTATTTTTATACTGCAAAAAAGGGCTAACTATACGAGCGATCTACAGTTTAGCTCCCAGAGTTTCCCTAAGACAGAAGCACAGACAATTATATGTACTACGTAGACAGAAGTTTAAAGTCATCAACATTCTAACTGTTGTCTCTCAGTTTATCTATGAAAATGTAATGTATGTAAAGAAAAACATTAGCAGTTTTGATAAAAGGAGTGATGCTCATTCCATCAATACGCGAAATAAGCTGTTTTATCCTCTAATAGTAATTTTAAACTTATTAATAAATGCAAATCTCGGATAACATTGGGAACTTTATTATAGAATCGTAAACATTGTCCCATAAAAGAATAACCTATTCTGTGGAGATGCGTTACATGTACGGATAGTATACATAATATACATACATACATATATATATATATAAAATTACTATTAGAACTAAACTCTGTCAAAAAGGTTATTACAAAATTTCGGATTACTTGGAGGATAAAACAGCTTGGGACTGATCACTCCAGGATCTATCTACTCGTCCCCCCCGAAGGGTTCTCGCATTGACGTGGCGGGGGGGCTCAGTAACCGTGGCTAGGTACACCACGGTGAAGCCAAGAGGAACCCAGGGGCCGCGCCGGCGTTGGGGTGCGCTGGCCGGCTCAGGCGGGCCGCTCCTATGGGCTTTGGCCGCCAAGTCCACATAGGAGTGGCGGGGTCCGGGCGCTTTGGCGCAGACTCGAGGAGGTGGGGCCCGGGCGCTTTGGCGCAGGCTCGAGGAGGTGGGGCCCGGGCGCTTTGGCGCAGGCTCGAGGAGGGGGGCCCGGGCACTTTGGTGCAGGCTCGAGGAGGTGGGGTCCGGGCGCTCGGCGCAGACTCGAGGAGGTGGGGTCGCGGGGGGGCTATCCCTTGTGGCTGACGTAGCAGGCGGTGGGGCTACGTATCCGACCTACCGCAGGGAGACCACGGGCGACCAGACACGGGGAAGTCTGGCGCCCATTGTTGGCGAGTTTGGTCTCCGAGGCAGTTGCGGCGCGCCATGTGTTCTGGCGTGCCGCGAAGAGAAGGGTCCGGCAACGGACAGCCACGGCGGGTTCGCGGTCGTGTGAAAAATCTGTCCCGCGTTCCCGCCGAGGGCGGCAGTGACGGAACACCCCGGGGTTTTGGTGGGTATACGGACTCCCACATAACCACCTCCCTCCCCGTGGTGGGTGGTATCCATAAAGGATTTCCCCGGGACAAAAAAAAAAAAAAAAAAAAAAAAAAAAAAAGGATCTATCTACTTGTGTATTAAGATGTCAAAGTGTAGCGTGTCTTGCCCTACTGATACCATTATTATGTTCTCTTTTGTAAGGTAACACACTGGAGCTAATATTTGTAATACCTAAGTAAAAACATCTATATAAAAAGAATGGCCCCGAGTTTCTTGCCACTTCTTCTCTCTACATATTTTGGAACACGGCGGTAGTCTTTAAAGTATATTATAATGAAAAATTGACGTTCATAAGTGCGTCTTTGATGTCTAAATTAAATAAATGATTTTGACTTTGACTTATGAGAAGTTTGCCAAGTCTGATTTACCTATGGTAGATTTAATATTATTTTTGCATTTTCTCTTTTGACGTGACACTGGCAATAATGTTATAAACGTTTGCACAGACTGAACGTACATATTATAGTTTGTGCAAAGACTATTTTATATATAGGTACTATTAGTACCTACTACTACTAGCAGACTAGGACCGTACTAGCTATAGCTACCATATTAGTATTGAATTTGCATTGTTTTTTGTGACTTACGTACATACATATTAAGTAAATAATTTAAGATTATTTATATGTTTTAGCAAACTATACACTATACTATACTTATGGAAGATCTATATGCACCACCTTAAAGAATAATGCAGAGGTGGTATCATTCTTGGATGATTTGTTTATGACAGTGTCAGTGGTGCCAGTTTGTTTAATTCTTGAAGGAAACAAAAAGGTCTGCGGATAGACGTGACAGCCATGTCAACACATCGCAACTTTTGGAAAGTTAATATTGCTATTTAGTGTTTGGTTTGTTTAACATTAAGTTTGTAAATGAACAGTATTAAGAAATTAAGAAAATACTGTATCAAGCATTAAAAAATAGGTTTCTACCCTAAACAGTTCCGGAAGGCTGTGGCAATTTTTCAGCAACAAAGATATTAAAATAATGCGTCCTAATTATTTTAATTCAGATGCATGTGAAAATTACTTTGGTCAGGTTAGGGCATACTATTTTAGATATTATATTAATCCAGATGCCACACCTTTGTGAATACTTTTAAATCATTATGAGATGATTACGGGGTTTATTAAATTTTATTCTTTTTCATGTAACTATTATTAGCATTTAAGCAGCGCACCATGTGCCGGGTGGATGGTTTCGTGCAGGAAATAAAAGATGAGGTTATCCAGTAATTGCAGTCTATATTACTTATTAATATAGAGGCACAATCGTCGTCACTGATTCACAAATAAAATAAGGATTACAATTATATTATTATATTATTAATGCTTAGAGTGCAGAACGAACCGGCAGCCATGACGGGCGATCAGAGAGAAAAGAAGAAGAAAAAGAATCGAATCATTTTGACATTGACAACTCTAATAGATTTTAAATAAAGCGTCCATTCATGTTTAAAGCAGCCATTCATGCATTAACTACGTATTTCTCCTTTGAGGCATACAGTACATTTATCACTTCCCCTTATGCCTCATAAGGATTGCAGACAATACACAAAAAAAAATAACAATTAACAAACATGGCATTCTACATGTGACTTCTACAAAAATTTATATAAAACTAGTCTCTACAAAGACTTTGTCAGCTCTACAAATTATACATGTGATTCATACAACCAAAAATTAAAGACACTTACATTAAAAATATATATACTTTAACTTTATCACATAACATTCATTTGTTTCACAAAACAATCATATTTACAAGAGCTGAGCGGCTTAGTTAATACATCGGCAATCATTTTCTCTGTAGGCATATACTTTACTGAAATTACATTGTTCCTTATTAAGTCTTTCACATAATGATATATTATGTCTATATGTTTCGTTCTTTTGTGGCAATACTCTTTAGCTTCCAACAATTTTTGTGCACTTTGGTTGTCATTATATACAGTACAATCAATTGTCTTAGATATGAACTCTGATAGTAAATTTTTAACAAAAGAGATATCTTTACATAAATCGGCTATTGCAAGATATTCTGATTCAGTACTTGAGAGTGCTACACATTTCTGCTTACGCAACTCCCAATTAATAGTGTCATTTCCTAACTTTATAACAAAACCAGTATAAGATTTTCTGTCTGTGATGTCATTACCCCAATCCGCATCCGCATAAGCAAATAATTTCCAATTTCTACATTTTATAAAACATTTAATTACCTGGGACCTACTGCCAGTTAAATATCCAACAGTTTTTCTTGTGAAGTCATCCGTAAACGTGACAAGGTATTTCGCACCTCCCCAGCTTGCTTCTTGCATCGGGCCGCAGACGTCAGTGTGCACCAACTCCAATGGTTTGCTAGCGCGCTTTGCTTGTTTCTTGGGGAAAGGTTCGGCCGATAGCTTCCCCTCAAGACATGCTACGCTATTTTTTAAAGCTTGAGTCTGATCTTGTGTCTGGAATTGAAAACCGTTTGCAAGATTTTTCAACATGCACATACCTGACAAACTCAGATGGCCAAGACGCTTGTGCCACATCTCCAGTTGTGGCTCAGAAGTAGCGACTGCAGCACTCAGTGACTCCTGCCCATCTCGAAGGAGCAAAGAGTGCAACCTACATTGCGAAACACTACTAGACTGACACACAGAACCATTAAACTTATAAATCCCATTAACACATGAGCCCTGAGCAATACAGTTGCCAGTGATTTTACATTTGTCGAAAATATTACAACCACTACTATCGAATGTAACTGTGAGACTATCTTTAATTAACTGACTGACTGAAATGAGGTTCGTGGATAAGTTAGGGACATAGAGTACATTTTTTAATTGTCTTACCTCTTTCCCTGACTGAATATGAACTTCACCTTGAGAGTCACTAACAAGTTTATCATTATTGGCTACTGCAATACTATGCTGACATTTAGAGTCTCTAATGTTCACCATTAAGTCTTTGCTTTTACACAAATGATTTGACGAGCACGAATCAATGTTGAAATCGCCTGAACTGCTTGCAATAAATGCGGACGCTGTATTTGAATACGAGTTATCCTTCTTCTTTTTATCGCGTTTGAATTTAAAGCATTTTGCACGAACATGTCCAGGACGATTGCAATAATGACATATAATCTGAGTCTTCTTTGATAAAAATGCAGTATTTCCATTGCTAGTTCCTTCACTTTTCCTATGCGCTTCTTGAAGGAGACGAGAGCGGACCAGCTCACTATTGAAAGTGCTAGTTATGCAAGCCGTCTCCAGTGCAGAAACTAAGGAGTCATATTTCTCGGGCAATCCACTCAATAATAATTCAGCTACCTCTTCATCTTCAGTCACTTTTCCAATATCCGCCAGCTGTTGAACGAGGGTCATAATACCAGAAATGTATTCATTCATATCGTTGAATGCGCTGTACTGTATACTATGAAGTTGACGAAGCAGCAATACACGCCGGTAAAGGCCCTTATTTTCAAAAACATCCTTCAACTTGCTCCACGCTTCTTTAGAAGTTTTGGCATCGCGAACATATTGGTATAAATTCGACTTGATCGATAGGCAAATTCGCGCCAACGCCCTTTGGTCACGCGCAGCGTCGATTGCCGTCGATCCTTCGACTTGGTCCCACAAACCATCTAAGATAAGCGCCATTCGCACGGCGAATTTCCATGCGCTGTAGTTGGACGGTCCATCCAATTTATCAATTGTTCCAGCACCTCCAATAATCATGGACGACGACGACGTATGTGATGGCGGCGGCTGCGAGACACCAACATTACCGCTTCCATTTTCATTATTCATTGCTGCAATACTTTCCGCACCGAAACGAACATCCACCAATTAATATTGTCTTCGTCCTTCTTGGCTTGGCACTTCTTTCGTTGTCTGGGCTAAATAACCTATTAGCATTTAAGCAGCGCACCATGTGCCGGGTGGATGGTTTCGTGCAGGAAATAAAAGATGAGGTTATCCAGTAATTGCAGACTATATTACTTATTAATATAGAGGCACAATCGTCGTCACTGATTCACAAATAAAATAAGGATTACAATTATATTATTATATTATTAATGCTTAGAGTGCAGAACGAACCGGCAGCCATGACGGGCGATCAGAGAGAAAAGAAGAAGAAAAAGAATCGAATCATTTTGACATTGACAACTCTAATAGATTTTAAATAAAGCGTCCATTCATGTATAAAGCAGCCATTCATGCATTAACTACGTATTTCTCCTTTGAGGCATACAGTACATTTATCAACTATGAAGATGATGCCAGTAGGCAGTTAGTGAAAATAAATTCTTTATTTAGATCGCTTACTCAACCTCTCACTGATGAAATAGGTAAATCACGTCATAAATTAAATAAATCCCCAGACCAAGCAAGTAGTTGCCTAGTTGAAGATATAGTATCCTGGAGCAAGACGGAAATGACTAAATGTTCTTGCTTGAGCATACACTGCCGTAAAATATATAAGCAAATAAATAGGTATAAAAGCTGTGTAACCAATCTCACAAGAAGAAGAAAATGAAGAAAGTGAAGAAAATGAAACCCATACGAGGATAACGCCACTGAAAATTATGAATTATGCTTTCAAAGTCAAAATCATTTATCCAATTTAGGCATCAAAGACGCACTTATGAATGTCAACTTTTCATTATAATGTACTTTAAAGACTATACCGCCGCGTTCCAAAATATATAGAACCCATCGAGAAGAAGTGGCAAGAAACTCGGGGCCATTCTTTTTATATGGATGTTTACAATGTTTCTACTTAGGTACTACAAATATTACATTTTATGGGTGGCAGAGAGACAGCTTGCCAGAAGTGGAGTATTCCAAGCATCTTTATCTCCTATATAATGTCGAACTTTAGGCTGCCTGTTCTCTAGTGTCAATGAGATTATTTCCAGCATGCCCATGTATTAAAACTGGTTGTTAGCTAAAATAAACTACATTTCTTGTGACAAGTTTATAATGACATAATAGAACTGACAATACAGCAAAGATCGTTTTATAAAAGTAGAAAAGTATTCTATAGAAAGCACTGATAAAGAGCAATGAGGTTACAACATTCCTCCCTATTTAAATTTCGTCAATCAAGCGCCGTGGGGGTCGTCCCTGGCGCTGGCTGCGACGGGGCTGAGGTGCTGCTATAGTCTCTGTTGGTGTTGCGAAAATGGGTGATGAAGATGGTGATGATATGGATGACAAATCTGTGGGTGATCCAGACGGAAAAGAAGATGCAGGGGATGTGCACGTAGATGAGGCTGGTGTGGCAGGGGATGAGGATGCAGGCGGAACTGGTGTGGATTGTAAATGTGAAGATGGTGTGCAAGGAGATAGTATGGGCATTGGTGAGGTTGCAACACGTCTAGGTGACATGGTGACAGTAGGAGTGAGACGTGGTCTTATATGATCAGCATGTCTCCTTTTTTCCACCCCATTAGAATTGGTGACCACATAATAGTATTTATGTTTACGGCTTGCAACTACTGCAGGTTGCCACGTTTTTTCTAGTTGTGTCTTGATATACACTTTATCGCCTGGTTGGTACGTGGGTGTTGCAGAAGACATGATGTCAGCCTTCACCTGTTGATACTGTAATGTTCTCCTCTTATTCGGTCGTATATTGGACAACGCGCAGTTCAATTGTCTTCCAAACATCATTTCTGCTGGTGACTTGCCAGTAGTGGTATGTGGAGTATTTCGGTAACTGAATAAGAACTCCAGTAATCGACGACTAAGTTGACTTCCGTCACTGGAGGCCATTCTACTCTTGAAAGTTCTCACGAAGCGTTCAGCAAGTCCATTTGTACGGGGATGATAGGGTGATGAGGTAACATGTAGGATGCCTTGATTTTGGCAGTAGTCTTTAAAATCTTGTGATATGAACTGGGGTCCATTGTCAGATACTATCATTTGAGGAAGACCAAAAGTGCAAAATATGTCATCCAATATGTGACATAAGTTCTTTGATGTCATGTTTTTCATAGGCCTTAGTTCACACCATTTCGACAAAGCGTCGCACAAAACTAACCAGAATTTGCCCTCGAATGGACCTGCAAAGTCTATATGAATTCTCTCCCAAACTTGTTCAGGTATTGACCAAGAAAAAACTGGTAATTCAGTATTGGATGGCCTGTTTTCCTGGCATCTTTTGCAAGTTTTGACAAAATTCTCAATATCCTCGTCAAGTGATGGCCACCACACATAGAACCGTGCGAGTGCTTTCATAGCAGATATGCCTGGATGCCCTCCGTGCAAATAGCCTAAGATTTCCTTCCTGAGTACCTCGGGTATAACCATCCTGCCTTGCCACATAATAATTTTGCCTTCTTCTGACAATTCAAAACGTTTTCTGTAATAGTGTTTAATCTCTTGTTTATACTCCATCTCTCTCCACCCGGTCTTTAAGCACTGGCTTACGTGTGACAAAATTGGGTCCCTTGATGTCTCTAGGCTCAAATTCTTTTCCGTTATATGGAGGTCAGCTATTCTGTTTCCTAAAAGGCGCAAAGTTGTTCTATGTACAACACTTTCAACTTTTGATGGTTCAGTTTCTGGATTTGGTAACCTGGATAAGCAGTCAGCCAAAATATTATTTTCACCCTTTTGATAACATATTTCGTACTGATAACTTCCGATTAAAAGAGCCCATCTCACTAGTCTATTGTTAACTAACTTCGGCAGGTTACGCTGCGGTCCCAAAATGTAAATTAACGGTTTATGATCTGTTACTAATGTAAATTTCGTACCTCTTAGGTACTGGTCAAATTTCTTGATTCCAAATAATATTGCTAACGCTTCTCGGTCAATCACAGAATATTTGCGTTCAGCGTGCCATAGTTTCCTGGATGCAAATGCAATAGGTTGCTCGACATCTTTATTTTTATGGTAAATAACGGCCCCGACTCCTTTTTCAGATGCATCACACGCTAAATAGAGAGGACGATTTTCATCATATGCTAATAGTGATTTTGAAGTTGTAATGCTAGTTTTAGCGTCCTCAAAAATTTTATTTTCATAGTCTGACCAACGCCATTTCTGCTTGCCACTGGTTAGTTCGTAGAGATCTGCACATAATCCATGAAGATGTGGGATGAAGCGTTCGTAATAATTTATAAGTCCAAGAAAAGATCGTAATTCTTTTGCGTTGGTTGGTTGTGAAGCCTTGGTGATTGCGTCTATCTTCCCTTTTGTTGGGCGTATTCCATTTCGGTCAATTATGTGACCTAGATATTCAATTTCTTCTTGTAAAAAGCTACATTTCTTTAGATTCACTTTGAGGCCAGCCTCTTTTAGCCGGTTTAACACTGTACTGAGAGTCTGTAGGTGTGCATTTAGACTTTTCCCTGTGAGCGCAATGTCATCGAAATAGACGGCTACATTGGGTATATCTCCCAGCAATTGGTCGAGAACATTTTGAAATATTGATGGTGCGGTTGAAATACCGAATGGCATTCTATTGTACTGGTAATAACCCTTGTGCGTTGATATTGTCAAGTATTTATTTGAGTCTGGAGCTATCTCAAATTGTAAATAAGCATCTTTAAGATCGATTTTTGTATAGACTAAGCCGTTTGCTAGTTTCTGACGTAAATGATCAAAGATTGGTACTGGATGTAAATGTTTTGTTAGAACAGGATTTATTGTAGTGCTGTAGTCTCCACAAATTCTGATGTCACCGGTAGGTTTTAAAATATTTACGGTAGGTGTAGCCCACTCTAACGCAGTTAGATTTGGATCTACTTTGTGTATGATGCCAGTATCAATAAGACGATCCAACTCCCGTTCAGCGTTTCTTTTCATGCTGAACTTGATTGGTCGAGCAGGTAGGTGTATTGGCTCTGCACCAGGTTTAATATGAATGTTGACTTGGTAGTTGTTAACTTTACCTAGTTTACCGTTAAAAAGCTCGCTGTATTGTTTAAGTACTTCTTTGAGTGTTGTTGGGGTTAGAGTTTTGACTGAGTAGACTGGTTTTGGAAATTCCATTCCAAACTCTTCACTCCACTTTAGACCAAAAAGTATCGGGTTTGCATTCTTCATCACAACAACAGGCAAATTTTTTTGTCGGCCCTCAACTTCTACCTTTACGTCGGTAATTCCTTTTGTTTTTAATTTGTTGTTGCCGTAAGCTTTGAGCTTTGGCCCCTTGGTTAAAGCTGGGAATCCAATTCGCTTCCAGACTTCGGTACTGATAATTGAGTGTATGGAACCAGGGTCCCAATCCATAGTACATTTAACTCCGTCGATAATTACGTCGATTTGTTTGCAATCTTTATTTCTATTGCCGATAGTATTGCAGACATACTCGTCATCATCTTCACTACTGTCCGTTGACTCATATGTAGAGCTAGATGTTGAAGCTTGAGTATCGCTGATTCTGTGTAATTTTCGTTTGTATTTGTGTTTCCCCGTATCTTGTGAAATGTAAGCCCGTCCTGTTTTAATACAGCAGCTTTCAAAGTGTCCCTTGATATTACATTCATCACAAATGTGTTCCTTCGCAGCACACTTAGAGACGTTATGTTTGTCGTTTCTACCACATCTGAAACATTGTTCTGAACGTAACTTCCGTTGCATTTTCATACTTGATTTTGGTTTCTGCTTTCGGTTATTTTTGATCCTGTTGACATTTGTGCCCGGTATATCATGCTCTGCTTTTTCCCGTGATTGTGCAATGGAAAAAAATTCTCGAAATGTCACCTCTCTTCCTGACTCTTGTAAGTCAGGCCACTTTTGTTTCAGATCTGTTTCTAAATCTGTGTGATTTAAACCCGTAGCAAAACGATCTCGCAGTTGTCGTTCTAGTAGTTCGTCTTTGTAGCCGCAATCCCGACTCAGACTTTTAAGTCTGTTTGCGTATTGTTCCATTGATTCAGAGGATTCCCTTGTGCAACTCCAAAACTCTACTAATGCGCGGTATCTTGTTTTTTTAATTCTATATAAGTCTAGCAGCTTGGAGCATATGTCTTTATACGTACTTGAGTCAAAATTAGGCGTGAGTGCCACTTTTACCTCGCGGAATATGTCTGGTGTTAAAGTGTTTAACAAAATGTCTTTCTGTAAGTTTTCGTCAGTTATGTTGAGAATTTGACATTTATTTCCAAAGAAATCTATAAAATCTTCAATTCTGCAATGTTCCGGTTGGTATTTTTTCATATTGAAATTTTTTATAATCGTCATCTTGTCGCTCGATGTGGATGGAGTGCTGTTCACACTTTTCATCTGTGTGTCCTTACCTTTATGCATTGTTTGTACCAACAATTTTAAAATTTGTGTAACTTGTTCCTGTTGCGCCTGTTGAGCACTTAGGAACTGTGCAAATTGTTCTTCGTTCATGTTAAATAAATCACTTTTATCTCGTCGCCAATAAAATAAACTACATTTCTTGTGACAAGTTTATAATGACATAATAGAACTGACAATACAGCAAAGATCGTTTTATAAAAGTAGAAAATTATTCTATAGAAAGCACTGATAAAGAGCAATGAGGTTACAACACAGTTACAAGACAGCTTGCCAGAAGTGGAGTATTCCAAGCATCTTTATCTCCTATATAATGTCGAACTTTAGGCTGCCTGTTCTCTTGTGTCAATGAGTTTATTTCCAGCATGCCCATGTATTAAAACTGGTTGTTAGCATTCTATTTTTAGGACTTTTCTCGTACATAATTTTACTTTTAGTTATATTTTTGTCAATTTTGCTGATTCAAAAAACAATCTCATATATGTTATTTCTGTTTTATTTTACCAATAATAGTTGAATAAAATAAATTTGAAATAGAACAAGCCTAGAGCAGAGCACATATTTGGTTGAATAAAAAGTGACCACAAGTCATTAACTCCACAGTAAAAAAAAAGTGTTCATCATTTTCCCCTAGCAAATCAGGAGCCGTTACCTACGTACGGTCTCACCAATTTGTTAGCAAGATACCCTTCTCAATCGCTATGTAGTCTGGGCGTACTAGTCTGCTCTGTGGACTAATCATTTGGCAAAAAAAAAGTTATTAGGTTTGCTTCATAGACCAAAATATTGCATTGTTTTGCCTTGAGCCTTTGCCGTATTTCGACTGATAATTAATTACATTTCGTTGTAATGTCCGATAACGATGATGATTTCATGTGTGAGGAAGAGGAGGACTATGGTTTGGTAAGCACAATATATATTATGCCACTTCAATATTAAATGACTATAAATTGAATATCTTGTAATGCATCGTGCTAAATACACCGTACCTATGCAAAGATGACCGGCAAAACATGTAACTCGTCTTATTTTGCGACATTTACTAATGTCTTAGACGTATCCTAACAGCTTTGCTGTATATTAATAACCCTTGCCTTCATTGTCTTATGACTAATCTATCTAACGAACTCCAAGATATACTATGTCAACCACTGCAAGACATAAAATATGGGCATAAAATGTGTATAAGTGCCAATGCTGTAATCATATTTCAATCTATCTATGCTGCACAGGAATACTCAGAAGACAGCAACTCCGAGCCAGATGTAGATCTAGAGAACCAGTACTACAACAGCAAGGCCCTGAAGGAAGATGAGCCAAAGGCTGCACTCGTCAGCTTTCAGAAAGTGTTGGAGCTGGAGGGAGGGGACAAGGGAGAGTGGGGGTTCAAAGCACTAAAGCAGATGATAAAAATCAACTTTAAATTGGTAAGATGCTCATTAATCTGTCCGCATCAGGTTTATGCTATAATAAAAGATATATGAATGAACCGGAGGCTTGCTGATTCGAACTGATTAAAATATCAATGTTCGTCTGCTGACATTATGGAATCATAAAAACATAGTGATTGTATCTATAATCTGAGTATCTGCATTAGAGGTTATAGAGAGAGTATAGAGTTAATATATTAATATAGTCTGTGGGCTTAAAACTGGTAATCCACAGCCGCTCTGCGGAATCATGATTTAATGCATGAGTTAATGGAGTGAATCTAGACCTGACCTTGGTTTACTAAATAAACCGACATCCTAGTAGTATATAGTATTTGTAACCCAACCTCACAGTTGTAGTTTAATTCCAGTTGTGAATGAGGAATGTGCTTATATTCTTGTAAATTTTAATCATTGCTGATTAGCAAAATGGAATTGTTACATTCACTCATATGGGTGTTCCACAGCCCTTACATATATATTAAATAAGCACATCCCTCATTCATTAGCAGAATATTGTCAAAATAACCATAAAGGCTATAAATTTATTGTAGAAAATGTAGCTACATTTAATTATTTACCCATGTTCTTCCTCTAACAGGGTAACTTCACAGAGATGATGGCCAGATATAAGCAACTCCTCACTTACATCAAGAGTGCTGTGACCAGAAACCATTCAGAAAAGTCAATCAACTCTATACTTGATTACATTTCCACCTCTAGAAATGTGAGTGAAATAGTATGTCATTTTATAATCTTTTTATGATCTTTATACTGACTGCTTATTGCTATGATAGTTTGATGTGTAAATGTAAAAAGGTAATTTCAATAACATAGTGTAAATAGCTCCGAATGGAAAGTCCAGCTTCCATATCCAGTGTGGTGTCATCAGGGGGTAATAACATCTGAATTTTATATATACAGGGTCTGTCGTAAATAATGGATAACCCGTAAACCGGAGTTGGTCCGGGTGTGAAACTGTAAGAAATCGTATTTTTTTGCCGGGTTTTCTAACCGTATGAAAATGGTGTAGCCTTTATACTTTTTTATAAATTTCGCTACTTTTTTCATTCACTCCGTTGCCATTTCATCAAATTTAGGTATTTCTGTGTGATATTTTTTGTATTATACTCCTGAAGACGTGTATTATTTAATTTTAGTACAATTTTAGGTGTTTTTAACGTTAAACATTTTCAAAATCGTCATTTAAGTTTTTTTTTAAATATTTTTTTCTTAATGTTAACTTCTGATAATTTACTGTGAAAAAAAGAAGGACGGGGCTATAGCCATGGTCTTAATAAATTGTCTAGTATGTGTAGATTCTAAAAAGGTATTACAATGTGTATTTTACAAGCAATATTAAGTTACAGGAGTGAGATCAATATCAAGGTCTAAATTTTGATTTTCCAAGTATTTTTATAAATGGTTATAAAACTTCGTCATAACGAATTTATTCTACCAAGATTCTTTACACAAACAATATCGGGCCAGTAGCAGGGCTCTTGCCCTGCTACTTGCTGCTAGGGCAATATTGCGCCTAAAATCACAAAGTGAACAGGAAGACAAGCTGCTGGCATTCATCACGGATAGTGCAGCAGTTGTTCACGCACTGAGAAGACCGGTAACAAGGTCAAGAGTCCTAACGGAGTGTCATACTGCACTCCAAGGACTTTCAGAGAAGTACAAAATAATCATATCATGGACAAAGGGACATGGCCTTTGTGCTGGTAACAAAAGGGCAGACATACTAGCCAAAGAAGGAGCCAAAAAGCAGAGTAGCACTGAGGAAATGGAACTCTGCAGACCCTCAGCAATGGAAGTGCGGAATCTCCTGAGTCGCTACACAGAAAGAAAACACCAAAACTATTGGGATGACAGGAAGGACTGTAAACATGCGAAATCCATGTTTCCAATCATAAACAAAAATACTACGAACAAATTACTAGGATTACAACGTCAAGACCTTCGCCTAATGGTGGGCATCATCACTGGTCACTGTAATCTAAATTACCAGTTGCACAAGATTGGAGCTACGGACAGCCCACTATGTAGAGGCTGTCTGCTGAAAGACGAGACTGTGGAGCATGTGCTGCTGCACTGCAGGGCTCCGGAAGATATTAGAGCAAAAACAGGATTACTGGAGGTCCACTCCAGAACGCAAGATGCATCAGCATCGTTGACGTTTGTTCATACAACACCTCAAACTACACTGGAGCAGTTGTTGTGCCAGCGACCCAAGGCCATACTCCGCTATGTGAAGGAGTTAGGTTGGCTTGAGTAAATGCTGGCAGGGGGGAATGCACAAAACACCCCAAGCGGGACGTCAGTGCAGGCCTCATCGCCCCCAAAACGAATAAGAATAAGAATTAGAAGAATATCGGGCCACTAAACAGGATATTCAGAAGAAAACTCCATCGCAATAATGTAATAAAAGTGTTCAAAATAGTTGGTCTCTAATTCTAACATGGACAAGTTTCTTCGAAAAAAGGGTCATCAGGTAAATGCGTGAAAAGGACGATTGATGGTCATTGTTACTAGGCAGATGCCCACTGTCCCTTTTACGCTCACGGTGGGTGAAAAGGTTAGCATGTTTTTAGAGCGCGCTCCTAATTGTAGAGTGTACACATCTCAGTGTGATTTTAACTATCGCATGTGCTGTTGTCTTCATTACTTTCGCCAATTTGTTATCTACTGCTTTCTAATATCGGACTTTGATTTGGACTTGTGACACTGACGACTTAGCCCTCATTTACGGACATTGTTTTATGCTATCGATTGGAATTGTTGTTTTGGGAAAGTTTGTGTATCATGCCTCATCGATACACGCCGGCCGAATACGCAAACATGCATTACATTTATGGTTTGTGTAATGGCAACGCTAACAGAGCAGCAAGTGTATACCGTGAACAATATCCAAATGCTCGACATCCCGATTACCGTGTCTTCATTAGAGTGCACAATGCATTTATGGAAGGACGATTTCCTGGGACCAGCATAGGCGCGGCCAGTGAAGGACGACCTCAACGACACAATGCAGCCGAAGTATTAGAAATAGTCACAGAAGACCCTGGTACGTCCATAAGGGTTATTTCACGGCGTACTGGTATACCTCAAAAATCCGTACACAGAATTTTAAAAAGGCATGAATTATATCCCTATCATTATCAAAGGGTTCAAACATTAATGCCAAGGGACGCTGCTGCGAGAGTAACATTTTGTCGCACAATGCTGCGAAAGATGAGGGATGACCCAAGTTTTTTTAACAGAATTTTATGGAGTGACGAGTCAACTTGTCGAAAAGATGGTTTTTTGAACCTCCACAATTTACACAGCTGGCAACTCGAAAACCCAAGATTGATACAGATCGCGCGGCGAGAGTTTGGCTTTGACCTTCGGGTGGAGGGGATTACTGCGCATGGGTACTGTCGCGCCATGTGACAGAGAGAGACAAGAGTCCCTCGTCTTCGATGTGACAGAGAGAGACAAGAGTCCTTCGTCCCTCTAGCCACCCTGTGGGTATCACAGGGTGGCTAATTTTTGACTTCTGCGCAATAACGGTCAAAGCCAAACTCTCGCCGCGCGATCTGTACGCGAAGACCGATCGCAATACCAGTTTAAAATAAATTTATGGACTGGCATTATTAACGGACAAATCATTGGTCCATTTGAGTTGCCGGCAATATTAAATGCGGATATATATTTGAATTTTTTAGTTAATACATTACCTGGATTACTGCAAAACATCCCACAGGAGATAAGAAACGAGATGTGGCTACAAAATTATGGGTGTCCAGCACATTACGCTGTTCGTGTAAGGGAACATTTAAATAGCACGTACCCAGATAGATGGATAGGGCGATTGGGTCCAATTTTATGGCCTCCACGTTCGCCAGACCTTAACACGTTGGACTTTTCTTACTGGGGCTGTATTAAGGAAAAAGTGTACAGCGAAGCCATAAGTTCTGTGGAAGAGTTGCGTGCGCGGATTCAAGTAGCAGCAAGTAAAATTGAAGAATCCGGTTATGCGCGTCGGATTAAAAGATCTTTTATTAGGCGATGTAGAGCATGCATTGCTGCCGGCGGAGGGCACTTCGAGCATTTAGTTTGTTATAAAATAACTTTTTTTACTAAAATTAACCTGGTTTTCTTCTGAATATCCTGTTTATGGCCCGATATTGTTTGTGTAAAGAATCTTGGTAGAATAAATTCGTTATGACGAAGTTTTATAACCATTTATAAAAATACTTGGAAAATCAAAATTCAGACCTTGATATTGATCTCGCTCCTGTAACTTAATATTGCTTGTAAAATACACATTGTAATACCTTTTTAGAATCTACACATACTAGACAATTTATTAAGACCATGGGCAGCTATAGCCCCGTACTTTTTTTTTCACAGTAAATTATCAGAAGTTAACTTTAAGAAAAAAATATTTAAAAAAAAACTTAAATTGACGATTTTGAAAATGTTTAACGTTAAAAACACCTAAAATTGTACTAAAATTAAATAATACACGTCTTCAGGAGTATAATACAAAAAAAATCACACAGAAATACCTAAATTTGATGAAATGGCAACGGAGTGAATGAAAAAAGTAGCGAAATTTATAAAAAAGTATAAAGGCTACACCATTTTCATACGGTTAGAAAACCGGGCAAACAAATACGATTTTCTTACAGTTTCACACCTGGACCAACTCCGGTTTACGGGTTATCCATTATTTACGACAGACCCTTAGTAGTACATAATTATTGGTGAAATATGAGGTCAAGTTAATGAAGGCCATGAGCTAAGATAGAATGTATAGTATTATTAAGTTGCTGGTGTTTACAGATGGAGCTACTCCAAGACTTCTATGAGACAACTTTAGAAGCTCTCAAGGATGCAAAGAATGACCGTCTGTGGTTCAAAACAAACACAAAACTAGGCAAGCTCTACTACGACAGAGGCGATTTTAACAAACTAGCCAAGATATTGAAACAACTGCACCAGAGCTGTCAGGTAATTACTTTTGTATGTACCCACTTAATTAACAATTTGATATATTGATTGGTCCACCAATGAATTATAATTAATTAGGTATATTGCTCAATTATTTATTTACATAAGAGCACTTTTTTCACATGCCAATGCCTTCGAAGATAGACAAAAATTGTCTAAACAGCTATTACTTTGCATTTTAAATATTAAGAGGTTTGTTCACTAAGCAAAGTTACATATCTTGCAAAAATATTTAATTTGACTGTCAAAATAGATAAAAATGTTCTTTGATTCACATTGTATTGTCTTAATTAGTGATTTCAGGTAATTTCAACTTACTCCGTATTGGTACTTGATTTTTGGTTATAATTTGATGAAAGGAGCAAGTTTTATAAGATCCCACGGTGCTTTCCACCTGATACAATATCTAGATCATGTTTTCCTTGCTGACATTCTGGGTCTTTTGACTTGTTATGAGCCATTGTAATATTTTACATTTCTGTCATTATTTTTCTTGTATCTTATATTTATTCGGACATTACCAATTGATTTTAAATTTCAGACGGATGACGGCGAAGACGATTTAAAGAAAGGCACGCAACTGCTAGAGATTTACGCATTAGAAATACAAATGTACACAGCGCAGAAAAACAATAAAAAACTCAAAGCTTTGTATGAACAGTCATTGCATATCAAGTCTGCAATACCACACCCGCTGATCATGGGGGTTATAAGAGGTATGCAATATTATTAATTAGTACTTTGACTACTTGTATTTTGCCTTCATATCTTTGTGTGTTGCTGTTATTGTGCGATTTGTAATTTTGCGTTTTTTCTTATTGCGTTCCTGCCTCTTTGCGAATTTGATATTTCGTGAAGTCATATTTAAATTAAATTATGTACGTTTATTATGCTTGAGCCATTTTTGATAGCACCAAAAAATTTAGATTTAATATTCATGGGGAAGATATAGATATATTTTTTAATAACCGTACGTACCGCCAGCGGCTTGGTTTGCTAGGTCTATGTGATGTTAAACCACTGAAATTACTGCCGCCTTGATGTAGAAGTGAAAGATCTGCTTTGAAATCTTGAGGTCCTGAGTTTTGGGTCAAACAGCTATTGGAATTTTCTGACAAAGAAATTCTCAATTGTAAGAGGAAATAAAACAGTACCAACAATTATTATGTCAAAATAAATATTTATGGGTTTAAAAAGTTTCAATGTCTCAGTGTGGGGTTTCTGGTTATATGACGAGTCACGTGGCGCACGTAACCTATCCAGGTTTATATGTGCGCCCTGATTCTTCCACATGCGTGTTCTGTCTGCGTACTGGGATGGGTCAATGAAAGTACGACATTTCGGTGATCACCGTTACTATTTCTTCATATCAGAATTACTATATATATATCAACAGGTTACATTATGTAGGTGGGCTGAAGTACGGACACTCGGTACAAACGCGGCAGGGCAACTGAGCGCATGGCGCGACTTTTGCAATAACAGCAAATTGCGCTCACTTAACACCTTAATACTGCGTATTAGAAAATAAAACAGACTAAAAGTTTAAAAAGCTTAAAAGACAATCAACAGGATGGGGTTTGAACCATTGACTGTTAGCTTCAGAAGTGTACACTCACACTCACAGGCAGAGCCATGTTAACTTGAATGTTGTCAGCAAAATAAGCTTCATCATAATCAGCCCATTTTGTTCCCACTGCTGAGACTCGAGCCTTCCTCTCAGAGAGTTGGGCCATAATCCACCACGAGGCCCACTGCGGCTTGGTGGATAGGCTGGCTTCCCATGCTGAAGTTTTTAGGGCGCCCGAAGGACTTCGACATAGCCTAACGACTGTTGTCCTAAGGCAAACAACCAGGAGCGACGGCCCTCAGAAGCACGGAAGCGATCAGATGAAAATGCCACTAGCGGTCACCCATCCATATCCTGACCGCAGCAAGCATTGCTCTTATCGATCGACTTGTTGAATTACTCAAAAAACTTTGTCATCAACACATTCAATAATAGCACTCCGATATCATAGACAGGATGAAACATGACACAATTTAAGTGAACTTTTCAGCTACCGTACACAGAAAATAGCATAAAATCCATAGGGACGGAGCGACATCTATTGGATAGCTTGACAAGTTCTACTCATATTATCCACCTTATTTCCCGTTTGTTTTCAATAAAATATAATGAATTTTAGTGAGAATTTGATTTCTATCTTGTTTCTAGAGTGTGGCGGCAAAATGCACCTGCGCGAAGGTGAGTTCGAAAAGGCTCACACGGACTTTTTTGAAGCTTTCAAAAACTACGACGAGTCTGGGAGCCCGAGGCGGACCACTTGTCTCAAATATCTAGTCTTGGCTAATATGTAAGTAGGTACACATTCATTGACAATTGCTTGTAAATCGTCATCAGCTCGTAAAAGTGGGATGACATATAACATTTAAACCTATTTAATCGGGGCCTTATTGCAGTTGTCACGGGTACGCGTGACTCTTAAGGTGCTTCATCACCTGGAGCATTCACTTGTAATGTAACATTTTAAATACGATTTTGAGCTTTGCATTACAATGCTGCCTGTGTTCTTGACTTGACGAGCATTGTAATGTTGTAACTGGTGTTAAAAGTTGTATCAAGATATTACAAAGTGTATCAAGTTGTTATAAAGTTGCGCACTGTAATGCTCGGTGCTTTTCCCTCACCAAGAATCTGTAACCTTACAGTTTGCGCACTGTACTGCTCGATTCTCCTCCCTCACTGAGGTAATGCTCAACTCTGTAACGTTACATTACAGGCAAATGTTCGATGTGAGGGTGCACCTTTACATTCAGGCGTAGGCCTTGCTCACCTTGTACCTTATTAGTACAAGACAACAATACTTTATAGAACACCAAGCTTGTAAAAGAAAACAAAAGAATAGTTTACAAGACAGGTTGTACAATAGGCGGCCTTATCGCTATAAGCAATTGCCTGTAAGAAATTGCTTATAGCGATAAGGCCGCCCATTGTACAACCTGTTACAACCTTAATATAATAAAGGTGGAAGCTAGTATGTTCATAATGTTGATAATTAAAAAGTTCTTCAGAATTATTATATTAATTTTATTACTTATATTTGTCTTCTTGTTAATTTGACATTCTATTGAGTTTTTTCTCGGCTGAATCATGCATCATCTCATAGTTTCGCTAAAAAAACGTTATTGCTTGAAAAACCTATGATTTATAAAAGGATATATTGTTGTGGCAGGCTCATGAAGTCCGGCATCAACCCGTTCGACTCGCAAGAAGCGAAGCCGTACAAGAACGACCCCGAGATCCTCGCGATGACCAACCTCGTGATGGCCTACCAGAACAACGACATCAACGAGTTCGAATCTATACTCAAACACAACAGGTGAAATTGTTTAGTCTTTATAATGTGAAGAACGGGAGTCACTCCGGTAAATAAGTCAGATCTTTCAGACTATAGCTTCAACCAAATCCGGTGGTCTTTCTCAAGGAGAGTGCAGAGTCTGACTGTTTTGTTTTGTCGATATTATGCGAATTTAGCATTTTGTGTTCCCACATGTTACTGACATGAACCTCTATTAAAGTATTTACAGCTATTGATTGTAATAGCACCAATTATTTAGCATTAATGACTGGTTGACCCGACCGCGGCAATGCTCGCGTGGCTTCGCGGAATACGGCGTCTCAGATTTTTGTAAAATAAAAGTAGACTATGTTATTACTTATGAGATTAGCTATCTGCCAGTGAAAGTCCCGGCAAAATCAGTCCGGCCGTTTTAAATATTAGCTGGAACATACAGACACAGCCAAAAAGTTTAAACACTGTTTTGTTAAACATACCGAATATACTTTTATACGTACATTTAGTAAAAAGCTTTTGACATTACTTAAACCCTGATGATTAGCGCCACGCCTACTCATGACAGTTGCATTGTCACTCGGAGCTGTAAACGCTAGTTTTGGATGGCACTGCTCTGCACTCGTCACCTGAAAAAAAATCTAGTGTACTTCATACGCCCAGTAATTTTTTATGTTTTGGTTTTCTCATATCAAATGAATCACATAAAAATCATTTATTTAATTTAAGCATTAACGTATAATAAATAAATATAAATACGAGGGCTGCACTAAAAGTATCGGGAATGGAATATTTCCACTGTTCCTGTCATATTAAAATCTTTTTGATTGAAAACTCCTTGGTTTTAAAAATCGAATACTATTTATTTATTTAAAAAAAAGATTCTCGGTCTTGTCACAAGGTTTTGTCAAACTTGTTTAGTCGTTGAGAAAATGGAATTGACTCGAGAAAATTCAAGAGCGATGATTTATTATGACTTTCGAAGTGGTTTAACACAAAAACAGTGTGTTGACCGGATGATTTCTGCATTTGGTGATGAAGCCCCATCCAAAACCACAATTTATCGCTGGTTTGCTGAATTTCAACGTGGACGTGTCAAGCTCAGTGATGATCCCCGTCAAGGTCGTCCAAAAACTGCAGTCACCCAAGAAAACGTTGATGCTGTGCGTAAGCTGATTGAGGAAGATCGACATGTGACATACCGTGGTGGCTTTGAACGTGGAGTGTGTGGAGGCTCTTGAGAATAGTCACTCGAGCTGCCACATTCAACCACAACCAGACTGTACTAGCGCCCTCTCAACATCTCTATCAAATCAAAACAGACCAACGTTGATCACAGACACGGTCCCAGGCGGAGAGCAGTATGTCAGCTCTAATCCAGTTCAACCGCATAAAATCATGGTATTTTCAGACAAAATAGGTGTAGGCTTTGGTTCATTATTAAGTAACTCAGTGCAGTGTGCTGTGGAGAACTATTGTATGCCGGGAGCAACCTATGCTCAGATTGAAAAAACAATATTAAACTCAAAAATAGATAATAAATCAATAGTTGTTGTCTTCTTAGGTCATAGTTTAGGTATTGATAGAAAAGAGGTTATTACTAGAATAACCACTTTGTTAGAACTTAAGGCATGTAAAATAATGTTATGTGCCTTCCCTTATTCAGATTTATTGTCTGAAAAAGAGAACTTGCACATACACTCACTCAACACATTAATGTATAACTTGACATGTCGTCATAGTGACAAACTTTTATTTTTTGACTGCAATAAGTTTATTTGTAATTTTAAGTTGACATGGGACAGCATGTACTGTCCTAAAAAATCCAGACAGCTAATTGCTACTTTGGTAGCTTTCAATATTGAGGCAGTTATAGGAAATATAACAAAGAGTAGTGACAATGTTGTAGTTTTTAGTACATGTACTAATAATAGTAATAATGTAGTTATTAATTGTTTAAACTTTTAAACAAGACAACAGAGAAGTGTTCTGACATCTTATCGCTATTTTATCAAAATATTAACCGCTTCTCTGGCAAAATATTAGACATTGAACTTTTATTAGATAAACATAGATTTGATGTATTAGGCTTTACAGAAACGTGGCTAAAACCAGATAAAATGTTATTTAATGTTACACATTTTGAGGTAGCCAGTGCGTTCAACAGAATATCTGCTGAAGGGGGAGGGTGTATTATTCTTTGTAAAAGAAACATAAAATTTAAGGAACGGTCTGACATAGTAGGTTTTTCTGTTGAACGTGTCTGCGAAATTGCTTGTGCAGAACTGGAAAGTCATATATTATTGTGTGTATATCGGCCACCAGCATCTAATTTCTGTAATTTTATGTCCATAATGGAATGTGTACTCAAGAGACTAACTAAAAGCAATAAATCAATCATTGTATGCGGTGACTTCAATATTGATATTTTGGTAGATTCAACTGATAAAACTAATCTTATCTCTTTGTTTAAATCTTTTAATTTGAATTTTTTGTTCAGTGAGCCAACTAGAGTAACCGACTCTTCATCCACCTGCATTGATAATATTTTTTCAAACTGTAAGACTACAGAAAAATCAGTAATGGTGGGAGTTAGATCAGACCACAATGGCCTCGCTATCAAATTCGAAATCGGGAGAACTAAGAAAAATACCATTATCGAACATAGGCCGCTAACAAAAGGTAAACTAGAAAAGCTTAAACAAAATATAGAGTTGAAACTTAGACTGGTGGAATTCACTTCTGAAGATCCACATGACATTTATAGTACATTATTTTCATTAGTAAGTACAGAATTTAATGAAATCTGTCCGAAGAAAAAACTGCAGCTCAACGGTAGGTTACAATTTGGTGACTGGTCAACTAGAGGTATTCGAAAAAGTAGAGACATAATGTTTGAGTTATATCACAAAAAATCTTTAACTTCTAGTAAAGATTTTCATGATTATGTAAGAAATTACTCAAAAGTTTTTAAGTCAGTATGCAAACGCGCAAAAGCTTTGTTTATAAGGGATAAAATTCGAAAATCTAATGACAAAATTAAAACAGTTTGGAAAACTATTAATACAGAGACCGGCAAAAGTAAATCTTTTAATTCAGAATATGTGCTAGAAATAGATAACCAAAAAGTTTCAGACCCAAGTCATGTCGCGAATTCATTTGAAAATTTCTTTTCCAATATACCACTAGAAGTCACCAAATCTCTTGATTCTTGCCCTTGTGTTGCAGTGGGCTTTCTGAAAGACAACTTCCCGCTCCAAATTCCTGAGTTTAGGTTCCGACATATATCTACTTTTGAAATAATAAAAACATTTAAAAGTTTAAACGTTAAAGCAACAGAGGATTTATGGGGATTATCCGTAAAAATGCTAGAGTCAATAATAGAAGTTATAGCGCCACATTTGATGATCATATTTAATTTATGTATTGATAGAGGTACATTTCCTGACCTAATGAAAATGAGTAAAATCACCCCTATTTTCAAATCAGGTAGTAAGGCCGACCCCTCAAATTATAGACCGGTCTCTGTGCTTCCGGCTTTGAGCAAAATATTCGAAAAGATAATGCTTCAACAACTCTTGTCTCATTTTAATGAACATAGGATTTTACACGAAAATCAGTTCGGTTTCACGAAAAGCAGATCAACAACAGATGCAGGAGTCCAGTTAGTCAAGCATGTGCTGGAAGCTTGGGAGAGCTCACAGGATGCCATTGGCGTATTTTGTGATCTCTCCAAAGCTTTCGACTGTGTAGAGCACCGCACTCTAATTTATAAGCTACACCACTATGGAATTCGTGGAGCTGCTCTGAATCTTGTAGAATCATACTTATCTGATAGGCAGCAAAAAGTTGGCATTAATGGCGTGACATCTTCTGGATCTTTGTTTAGAATGGGGGTTCCACAGGGGTCGATCTTGGGTCCGTTCTTATTCTTAGCATATATCAATGACTTACCACATATGGTTGAGGGCCTTGCTGACATAGTTCTTTTTGCGGATGATACTTCTCTGATTTTTAAAGTAGATAGGAAAGATAGAGAACTAGTTCAAGTCAACAACGCGTTAACTATTGTTTCAAATTGGTTCGTCGCAAACAACCTGCTTCTCAACGCAAAGAAAACGAAATGTTTAAAATTTTCCATGCCTAATGTAAGACATATAGAGCCAAACGTATTACTCGACGGAAATAAATTGAAAATTGACAAGGCAATAGTCTTTCTAGGTATTAGCATAGACTCTAAATTACAATGGGGTCCTCATATTGATGCACTATCTGGAAGACTGAGCTCAGCTGCATATGCGGTTCATAAAATTAGGCAATTGACAGATATAGCTACTGCTCGACTGGTCTACTTTGCTTACTTCCACAGCATAATGTCATATGGTATCCTGCTGTGGGGGTCAGCGGCGGACATAGAGACAGTTTTTATATTGCAAAAGCGGGCAGTTCGAGCCATCTACGAAATGGGTCCCCGCGAATCCTTAAGACAAATGTTCAAAGAAATTAATATATTAACTCTTCCATCTTTGTATATCCTAGAAAATATAATGTACGTTCGTAAAAATATAAAGAAGTTTAGAATAAATAGTGATATGCATAATATTAATACTAGAAATAAGGATAGGATAGCTGTATCTAAATTTAGACTCACGAAAACTAAAAATAAGTCCTTCTTAGGCAATTGTGTACGTTTCTATAATAAAATCCCGAAAGACATTACTGAGCTCACTGAAGGGAAATTCAAGTTACGTGTCAAAAATATACTAATGAAAAAAGCCTATTATAAATTGAGTCACTACTTAGAAGACAAAGATGCCTGGAAGCTTTCCACTTCTGCCTAATAGCCAACTATTGAATAAATTTGTTATTTTAATATTACTCATATGTAACCTCAATGTACAAAGACTTGAAAAAATAATGGCCCACGAGTTTCTTGCTGCTTCTTCTCGGCGGTGGTTCTTTTCCGAAGACAGCGGTAGAATCATTTAAAAATTTTTGACGTTCATAAGAGTGTCTATGATGCCTAAACTGAATAAATAATTTTTGAATTTTGAATTTTGAATTTTTGACCGCAAAATTCAGGCAACTTTAGACATTGGCATGAGTCAAATACAAATTATCTTGCATGAACAATTAGGTGTAAAAAAGTTGTTTTCCCGATGGATACCGCATTCGCTCTGTGAAGAGCAAAAAGCGGCTCGCGTTACTTGGTGCGTCAGAACTCTCGAAAGATTCCACGTAGGATCCTCAAATGCTGTATACAATGCGATTAAAATAAGAATAGGACGGGCTCTCGGCTAACTTCACTCATATAAGTACGGTCAGCAGAACAAACTTAAAAATAGATTAATTTTAAATGAATGACTAAAAATCGTTCATTTTATAAAATTTATATATTTATTATTATATATTTATTAATTATATATTTATAAGGTTGGCAGCACAGACGCAGTGTTGCAAAAGTTTCCGATTTATTGGGAGATCTACTGATTTTGGTCATTGTCTCCCGATATCCCGATTTAGCAATTCAGTATCCCGATTTTTGAATTATCATCTAATGTAAAATAATATTCATAGATAAACATGGAAAATAATATTCTTCATACGGCAAAACTAAAAGATCTTGAATAAATGAAAATATTATTAACATAAAATACTCTTGTTTTATTCCGAATAAAAATCTCCCGATTTTTAGATGGCAAATTTAACGAATTTAATTTTTCAATTTTGCAACACTGGTGAGACGCCATCTTGATTTGATGACACATGTCTTATTTATCCGTCAGTGTACTACGCGACACGTTTCCAAGTGCATTTTTATGTTCTTACGCCCTTTTTGTTGATAATTTGTTTTTGTTGATTGTTTAATTTGTTCTACAATGAGCAAAAGAGGTAGTGTTTTACATCGGCGAGCTCGAGAGATTATCAGCAATGTTGATAAGTACTACGAGGAAGAGAAAAAACGTGCCATTATGTTGTTGGACCAGTTAAAACAAGCAAGAATTGTACCAGGGCCAGATGGCAATATTCATATATCGCGTGATGTATTTGAAAGTTTCATTAAGCATTTGGAAACTGCTTCGAAGGTAACCGAGCGAGTGACTTTAGCCACTGGTATTAATAAAAATACAGTGAGTCGCATTCGCCGTGAACAGAGAATAGCAACAGAAGCAAGCACAAGCAAAATAACGACACCTAAGAAGAAACCACGTCAAAAGAAAATTGTGTGTGACAGTTTTGAAATATGTGCGCTGAGCAACAATAAATTCTATATATACGGTGAGAAAAGAAATTCCTACACTAAAGAAAATTTATGCAGCTGCAAAACAAGATCTTAATTTTCCTGGCAGCTTGTCTACTATGAGAAAAATTATGATTGAGTCGCTAGGCTACAAATTTAAAAATTGCCAGCGTAAGAGATCGGTATTGATTCAAAGGCCAAACATTAAAGCCTGGCGCGCGAAGTACCTGCGGCGTATTCGAGCAAATGATGCATTGGAATCAAACAAAAAACCAGTAGTGTTTCTCGATGAAACTTGGATCCACGCACATTATACTGTGAAAAAATGCTGGCAATCTGCAAGCGCGGAAGGTGTAAAGAAAAATGACAGTGTTGGACGTCGTTGGATAATAACACATGCCGGTACCGAAGATGGCTTTATCGACGGGGCATTGCTAATGTTTAAAGCGAAACAGAAAAGTGGCGACTACCACGATGAAATGAATGGTGAAAATTTTATAAAATGGGTGAATGAAAAACTAATCCCGAACCTTCCCGAGACCTCACTTGTGGTAATGGATAACGCTCCTTATCATAGTATGGAGGAAACGAAAGCCCCGAACATGAGTGCTAGAAAACTGCAGATGCAGGAATGGCTTACACAAAACGATATTCAATATGAGCAAAGGCTCATGATGATTCACAAAGGCTGAACTTTATGAATTAATAAAAAAACAGGCCACCGAAAGATTACACAATAGATAACATATTTAGATCGCATGGCCATGAAGTGTTAAGACTGCCACCCTATAATTGCGATTTAAATCCGATAGAATACGTCTGGCATTTGGTAAAACGTAGAGTGGCAGACAAAAATGTTGAGCAATTAGAAAGCGCAATCGAACGTCTGACACTTGAGTCGATCGCATCAATCACGAAAGATGACTGGAAGAAAGAAATAAACCATGTAAAAAGGATTGAGAAAGACTACTTCGAAAGGGAATTACTTGAAGACGATGACAATGGCCCATTCAGTTTCATTATAAACATAGGTGACAGTAGTAGCAGCAGCAGTGATGATGACGACGATTACGAGGAGTCTGATTCAGTTGGGCATCAGGACATGAGTGGAATTGAAGAGCTGAGCGATTAAAATTAAAATACGTACATTCACTAAATAAAGACAGTTCAATGTGTTTCTGTGTTTACTTTAGTTTACCTACCTACGATTCGTTTTTAGACTATTTTTTTCTCTACCTATCAGATAAAAAAGTACGTGCTATTATACCAAGTTCCCGTAGTGACGTCACAACATGGCGCTAGGCCGGTCCTATTCTTATTTTAATCGCATTGTACAACATCGTATCAGGTGACGAATCCTGGATATATAATAAATAAGCGTACGAACCCGAAACAAAACACCAGACACGAGTTTGGGTGTTCGAAAATGAGTTAAAAAAGCCAACAAAAATTGTTCGTTCACGGAGTATTGCAAAAAAAATGGTGGCCACGTTTGTCTCCAAAACCGGCCATGTTACGACTATTTCTCTTGAGGGACAAAGAACGGTTAATGCAGAATGGTATGCTAGCATTTGTTTGCCACAGGTCGTTTCTGAACTCCGTAAAGAGAACTGCAACCGCCGCATCATCCTCCATCACGACAATGCGAGTTCTCACACCGCGCTCAGAACAAAAGAGTTTTTAGAGCAAGAAAACATAGAATTATTAGACCATCCGCCGTACAGTCCCGACCTAAGCCCTAATGATTTCTATACTTTCCCTAAAATAAAGAATAAATTGCGTGGACAGAGATTTTCATCACCTGAAGAAGCTGTGGACGCTTACAAAACGGCCATTTTGGAGACCCCAACTTCCGAATCGAATGGTTGCTTCAATGGTTGGTTCCATCGTATGGAAAAAATGTGTCAAATTTCGCGGAGAATACTTCGAAAAGCAATATTTCCCGAAATTTTCAGTGCCGCCCTCGTATAACGTCAAATATTACCTCATAGTTGCTTTACAATCCTACTGCCGCGTTCTAAAGTATATAAAGCCATTACCGAGAAGAACAGGCAAGAGTAGAGAGTAAATAGTTACAGATGGTTCAGTCTGAAAATGCACACTTCTCTGATGTATTTACCCCTACATGCAAAATAGTGTATAACGCAACCTCGTCAATATCACGGACTTGTTGGTCAACTAGTGCATAAATGGCACGGGCTCGCGCAGAGCGGACGTATCGTTCCATCACAAAACAAATATATTGTTACGAGCTTGGGGGTTCGCCATAAATAAACTGCACGATTTCACCAAATTAACACTGTTCATTATTGATGGGATATAATCTGTAGTTACAGCTTCAAAGCCACCACCTATTACTAAAGTGAACGTTTGAAGCTAAATTTTGACCATAGATAATACAAAATATTCTCGTAACCTCAGTTAGACCTCTATCGCGCAACCTAACGGATCTCTCCTTTCGAAAATTAATAATTCGAGGTTCGTTGGAGTTGCTTCGACTCCCTTTCGCATAATACAATACAATACAAATACAAATATAATTTATTGACATAAAATAATTCCACAATATGTTATGAATCCATAGGCTCCCGAACTAGTTTAAACTGTGTTTCAGGAGCCAGTGGCTTCTCCGACGTACATTCAAATGCATTATGTCTCCAATCAAAAAAAAGAAAAGAGCATTACATTAACATTAAGGTTTGTGTTAGTAGGGTGTATACGTGTGTGTGTGTGTGTGTGTGTGTGTGTGTGTGTGTGTGTGTGTGTGTGTGTGTGTGTGTGCGCGTGGTTGTGTGTAATCTTCCCGGCGATAGATAGACAAACATTCAAAATATAGTGAATCTTCTGACTCCCGGTGCAAATTTGTGGTGTACTTCAGCAACAGCAAACCTGGATGCCTGTAAGATAACGCCGCCTAGTTGGTACCCAGGTAGACTAAGTATAAGAACAGGCCTTAGTACTATATCTTAGATTTACTGCCCTAGGACGGGCGTGTCTAAAGCCAACCACAAAATAATATCTGGTGAGTCCTTCCATACTTTTCGTATTAGATACCCCTAGATTGTTTCGACAATCAAATAAAAAATACAGTCCATTATAATACAAACACTTATTTACAGTATCACTCAGTTCACAATCACTGATTCTTAATGTTCACAGTTCACAGCACTGATTACTTCACTTGTACTGTTCGCGTCGCAGAACTTCTTCCGCACTGTATAGCAATTCAAATTGAGCTAACCACGGTTGCCGGATTCCCGCGTATTTATACCAGGTCTTTAGAGGTCCAGAATGTTCGACATTAGCCACGAAACAGTAGCGGTCTCCTTTTGGGGTAAACAACTTCTAGTACAATTTATTATCAAGGAACAATCTACCTTAGGTCTCTGGTTTATTTGCTAGAGTTTGTTTTTAATAGTAAACAAGGCCATTGTTTGTTTGTGAAGTGTATTTAGACATTTTTGGAAGTACCGACCATTGTAAACAACGATAGATGTTTGTCGTAGATCTCGCGAATATATTTGTTTTGTGGTTCCATACAGAGCGCGCGCTCTCCGCCTCCGCCATGCACATGCCGGTACTTAAACCGATTGCGCGACTAGTTGACCTCTGAGTGCGCGGACGAATCTGAGTTCACAGTAACATCGCTGCACGCACACATGTAAAGCGTTGTAATAAATATTTCTTTTCACATATTTATATAATAGAGTTTAGTGGAGGAGCGTGCAGTTTTTAATTGAAATATCTCTAACACTGTACAGGAACAACATAATGGACGACCCGTTCATCCGCGAGCACATCGAGGACCTGCTGCGCAACATCCGCACGCAGGTGCTGATCAAGCTGATCGGACCCTACACGCGCATACACATACCCTTCGTCTCCAAGCAGCTCAACATCGACGAGAAGGAGGTCGAGAACCTGCTCGTCACCTGTATACTCGACAGGTCAGTATCACCTCACCACTATCACACCGGCCGAAAGCAGAAAGTTAGACTTCAGAACTTTGTTTGGACCAGTTAGTGGACACACATACTCATGATTATTATCTAAGATGAAATAGGATACGCTTCCAGGTGTTGTTTTTGATGTATTCCCATTCCTGTAAGTCTGTGAAAAATCTGGGGCTCACTGGATTGCTGTATGAAGTTGGATACACAGTGCTTGCGTCTGCAGGCTGCGTAACTATCTCCTCACCATCACTAAAATTTCATTAGTCTGTTACTGCACATTCTTGATACCTGCTATCTAGTTCTCATTGAGGAACAACTTATAAGCTTGAGTAGCTTCAAAATATTTATATTAGATTCATATTTGGTTTGCGCAAATATGATACTGGCTCGAATTTCAATTCCTCATTCGAGCTTATTAGCTCAAGTGGCTCCCCATACGTCTTCGCCGCAATACGTACATTCTTGTTTACTGTAAAATATTTTGTTTATTTCTTTATATCCGCGCTATCTCAAATAACTTCCTTAACACTCATTAAAGTCATCGGAAAATCTTGTTCTTGCAATGCAAAAAAAAACTATAAAGGGAACCTTCTTTTAAACCCCCTAGGGCTAACCTAAAAGGGCGGAGACGTTTAGGATGTGTGTTTGTCTCCTAACTGGTACAAACTCAGTTACGAAGTCAAGCTCTCGGCTTTCACAATTGCGTCCACAATCATTCCTTATCTAAACTATCTATAATTGTACGATTGAAAGAATAGTTCCCAGCCTATAGGACTCAGAACCAAAAGGCCAATTATTTAGCCGTGGCGTATGAACGAATATGGTTTAATTTAGTCATGACGTCATAACGTCCACATGACAAAAAAACTAGTTTTGTTTTTATAGAGACCAAAATGTCGAGGCGTTAAAAGGTGTTTGTTGTTCAAATGGGTAGGATGTTCTATATCTAAAAAATGTACAGATGCCAAAACGCCAATGCGATGATTAGACGAGTTAGGTTACATTAAAGATATGTATATTAATAGCTGCACTGAAACGATTTTGTGAGCAGGATAGTATACTTTTTTATAAGTTAATTTCCAGTTAGAAGATAAAATCTTCTTCCTTACGTAGCTACAATTTTCCTTTCATATAAATAAAGTTCTCACTCTTAGATGGAACTTGGTGGTTAACTTGTCTATGGTTATCTAATAATCAATGCTTCTTCTTTACTTCCTACTTTAGGAGTTCTGACTTTTGGAAAAATTGACGCATTGACAATTTATCGGTTTACCATAACAATCTTTTCTACCGACTTCCAAAAAAAGGAGGAGGTACTCAATTCAACTGTATTTTGTTTTTATGTGTGTGACCTCATAACTTTCGAAAGGGTGAACGGATTCTCAAAATTCTTTTTTTGTTTGAAAGCTGGTGCTTCAGTGTGGTCCCATTTAAATTTCATCAAATTTGGTTAGTAGTTTTTGAGTTACACTCCAATAACTGAATAGAATGGAAGTCGGTATTACATTTTTCAAATTGTACTTGTATGAAACAAGTTTAACGTTTGAATGTTTTGTTGTCGTTGTATCATATCACAAACAGTACTTTTGACACCAGAACTTAATAACATTATGACCATAATTGGTGCGTTGACTTTTTGACATTTGGTCCAAAGTTAGCCGTAGTCGTATATGAACGGTCCGAATGGCGGTGGATTAATGGGGGTTGTGTTGTTGGCAGCACGATAAGCGGACGCATCGACCAGGTGAACTCCGTGCTGGAGCTGGCGAGCAGCGCGCGCGGCGCGGCGCGGTACGGCGCGCTCGACAAGTGGACCACGCAGCTCGCCGCGCTGCATCAAGCGCTCGCCAACAAGATGGCGTAGAGTCCGTTTCACGAAAGACGTCCCTCAGCAGTGGCGCTAGTGTCTATGCAAAAAAGCTGGAAATCGAACTTTTTGTGTGGGGCTTAGTTAGTTCCACTGAAAAGCGTTCATCGTTCGTGAGACAGACTCTAACCGCTACCACTATACTCTACTCTATGGGGACTCCGCACTGCTCCCACTACAACTGTACCTCTCGACAATGTCCATCCATCCCTGCTCTCCGAGTGGAGTCATCACCGATTTTGGCGATAGCACTGTTCTTCATTCCGATTCAATAACACGTTTTTGACAGGTGAGATCAGCCATTCGGAATGGGCTAGCATAACGCTCACGTTATGCTTAACAACATTAGCACTGTGAGTGGATTTTAGAAACAATAAAATTTGACAGTAGTTATCGATAAAAACAGCCCGTGATATAGCCATCGCGACTACAATGCATATATAAAATCTGTTTATAGACTGTCTTATATCAGCTATCTTGCCTTTCCTCTAGCATGGACATCCATGCTAGAGGAAAGGCAAGATAGCTATACCACGGTCTGTCCTCTACTGATAATTTTATACTATGGACAATTCATGCTCGCATCGCGGTACCGCGAATTGACAAGAAGTTTCAAGAAAAGAGATTATCAAATAAATGCATGTTTGTTAGGGTATTGTACATAGTAAACACAAATATGCTTACGTGCTGCGTCCCTTCACGGTACCCCTATGAGTGGTCCATTCATTGTTGCATTTGTTTCTGCTCTAGTCCCCGCGGTGTGAAAAATTCGTTTGAATATGTAAAATATAGCCTTAAATTCTACAATGTACGTAGTCGATCGCGGTTTCCGCATCGGTTTCGTGGAATAGTCCATAAAATTATTATAAATATATATTAATACATGGACTTTATCCCTTACTATGAGGGTTTAATTAGAGTTTGGTATGATTGCAAGTATTGCTTTGCATAATTTATAAATATCTAACAAGAGTGGTTGTTAATAATTGTAAGCGCTCGCTCTTAGTGTGTAATGTCTATGTGCTACTTATTTATTGTTATAATTCTTAGTCAGTTTGTATGAACTTTGACTCCATACAACTGTAATATAAGGTGGACTCTCCCTATGACTCACCAATCATATTCTTAGTATAAACAACCTCCAAAAAGTTTATGAAACTACCATGAAACGGGGATTGGCAGGATTGCAATAAGCAGAGGCGCCATTAACGAAGAAGTCAAGTGAATTCAACCATAAAACAGTAAATTAGCTGCGATTTTATTCAGCTTTTTTATTAAGGGGAGCGAGCGAAGCGTCTCTGCTTTATCTAGCCAAATTGACTTTCATCTGTCCGTATGTTTGTTAGGTTCTATGTACGTCTTCCTGTAGCTCTACCATGAGTTGGCAACATAAATGTCATCTATAGTCGATACTCGATCTCGCCTACCTATTAAGCTTGTGATTGGCTTACTCGCTGTCAACTTTAGTTCTACAATTGACCGCGAGGTGGCACTGTTATTTTTTCATACATTTTTCGCGGCAGTCGATACCGAGCGTCGATGTGTGTCAATGTTGCAAACTCATGGCAGACCCACTGCACAGGTCGCATTTTTCAACCATTCTTGATGCATGTTTTAATATTCAATATAATTTTTTTGTCGTCGGTGATTTTTGAGTGCGGGGTACTTCTAAAAAGCCGTTTTGTAAAAATTTTGTACACAATAGGTACCTGTCTTAGGGGAATTTCGAATATGAGCATAATTGTTCATATTGTTACCGAGATAATAGGTTGTGAAGTACTGCGAAAGATTCCAGCTGACAAGACTATGTGGTCGCAAGGTTCACTGTTCGCAGAACTACTAGTGTACTAGTTTTGAAAGAGTAAATAAGCTCACGCGCGACCTCTACTCCTAGGACGCTGCACTTTTGTACAGACTTCACAAAAGAGCAGTTGTTGCTCGTGTCGCGCGACTCCGAGTGCAGATTAGATGATAGTTCCTATGTAACTGCCCTTGTTGCTGCTGCGAAAGCATTTAAACTTCACCACATAGTAGAGATATCCAAACTCCAACTTTGTTTGAAAAATTATCAACCAGAAATTTGTTTGTCATAATAGCAAAGATATTTTTTGTGTATTAAGATTAATTAATTAAGAGTGAGGTAACGTTATCGCGGAGTCCCTGAATTTTGTAAAAACCTGTGATTTCTATGAAATAATGTCAAGTTAATTTGTAAGTTATTACAATTTTTCATTGTCAAATACGTTGTATATGTACTGCGAAAAATAAAATGAAATGTATAAACTTAACTTTGGTTTTGTTATTTATATATTTCCTTGTTAGATATACTAATTTATGAGAGACAATCGCTGAGTAGTGGGTGCAGACTCTGTGATTGTGGACAATAATGGAATATGTTCTATATTAAAATGAATATTTCCCTTGGTCATCGCATTACGCGTAAACGGATGGAACAATTTCGCCAATCCTTTTTTGTTGTGTTAATTATAATGATATATTAATTTATTTGAACACAATGTAAAGCACTATTTACAATAGAATATAGGCAGTAGGGACTAATACAGTGATTGTCAGAAGATTCTTATGAAAGCAAAAAAATATCAGTAGAAGTCTATGTATTATATGTCTATGGCTTACAACTGCAGTTTTTGTTGGTACTGCACTGCCTCGTCACCCCGAGACTAGTTATGAGTTACTTTCGCCCAATAATTTCCCATGCTACAGTGCCCTTCACACGCTAACACAGTAATGTATGCGCACTGTTGCTTCACAGCAGCTGGCACTGCGGTGGTGCCGCACAAGACGGCGTCTCGCACAACTAGTACAATGATTTTTTGGTATTTCACAGCATCACGAAACATATATTTGAGTAAAAACATGGCCTTATAAACACAATAAATTTATATTATGTCATTTAGTACTGAGCACAACACTCGCAGTAGTATACCATTATGGAACAAGGAATGGAACTAATACGAGTGATCAGCCGTGCGGTTACGAGCAAACATCGTTGCATCTTTGACAACATCCATGAAACAAATGACGAGATGACAAGAAACGTTGGAAAAACAACCTTATGTACAAGGCGATATTTCAAAGTATTTGACATCGGTGAGCGCATCACGAATCATGAGAGAATCGCACGGCTGTTCGTGTATATCCAACAGTAGGATAATGAAACGAATAATTACATAGTAAAATTATATTTTATTATGTCGTAGTAAGACTACAAAATGGACGGATAGGTATATCACAGGTTAGTTATATACATTTTCCATTAGTATGATAAATAGTATACAAATTCGTGTAAACATCTAGTGTATATAATTAAGTAAACATATTATTAATAATACTTTACGAATTAAAAATAAGTACATAAATTTAGCATTTTATTAAGGCCGAATCCGACCAACCAATAAGTGCCTATTTCACAATAACCGTAAGCCGTGCACTTCATTCTTTTCTTAAACAGTTAAATTTTATAATTTTAATTATTAGGTCGTGTAAACAGGCCCTTATCAGAATAAAAAAGTAAATACGAAAACCAGGAGATTTCCCTCTCAGTTTGAAATTCTAGTTTGGTCGAACGGGGCGTAAATGGCACAATTCCTTTAAGTAACAATCCAATTACTGTTTTTATGATCCAAAAACAGGTAAAAGAGAAATTGATAGAGTCATTTTGAAAAATTTGAGCGTGTTAAGGTTAATCAATACTTTAATAATTAAATTGGCAGTGATTTTCTGGCGCGTTTTTACTTTATGTTTTTCATCTCTTACATTTTATTCACCACATAAATCTGGGAATAAAAATGTGTAGTTAAAATGCATTATAATTAGGTACTTTGAATAGACGAAAATGCGGTTCACTGGTTAAGTATACAAATAGCTCGAAGGGCTTGCTGGCAAGTGAGTAATAGGTGCGTCCGGGGTATTACACGGCCGAGTTTGGTTATCGGCCGGGTAGGTAAACAAAGCAAGCAAATCTGACCTCTGTGGCTTAAGCCAAATATTTGTTTGTACAAATATCAAATCTTATATTCAGCTCACGACGCTCACGATTTCATGCAAGAACAATACCACTGTAAGTCCGTAAATTACGTCACTTGCGACTTCCGATTTTGCCTACCATTTGCACGATTTTGACACACTTGAACTTATGCTAATAGCGACTACACGGTCACAAACAATTTATCAGGGTCCTAGCTGAAAGTCACTTCATTCATTCTACAGATGCAAACATTCAACGTTCGGCTCGACTTCTCAGCGACGCCATTAATGTCAAAATCAAAAAATTATGTTGATAGAGAAGTAACAATTGGCTAAGACCCCGCAAGTTCCATTATACACATAATACAAATTATTACATTTGTTTATCGATTCATTTATTACAAAATGCACCATACTCGCAAAATAATTATTTACATTATTAATTTCTTTCTTTCTGATTTCTTTATAAACTCTGATGTTTAAAGACTCAAGCTAAAAAAAAATACGTTATATTACACATTGAACTGCTTTGAACATTTTTCAAAAGTACATATGCAATAAAAGCAGTTTTTCGCCAGGCGCATAAGCAAGAACTTTACCAGCACGAGAAGTGAAAATATGTTACATGATACAGCATACGACAAACTAATACTGCGCAGTACTAAGTGAGTAAGTAGCGTGTGTAGCGGGGTCGGTGCGGTGGAGTCAGTGCGCCTGTTTCTCGTGCAGCCAGGGACGGAAGATTGGCAGCGTGGAGGGGTAGTGCGTGGGGGGCGCGGCGCCGCTCTCGTCGCGGAACGGGTACGTCGCCAGGAGGATTGGCAGCTGCAACTTCACCTCCTTTTCTAAACTCTTTGGCTCGATTATGAACTGCAACGGACAACAAATTATAAATCAACTCGGACCTGGTTGTCTTCACACTACACGTGCAAAGCTGTGACAGGCTTTAGCAATATTCTAAGTGAATGACGTGATGGCCCATAATTAAATAAATTAAGTAATTAATTATGCTTAGTAGTTTCCATTACCATGATGCCATTTTAGTACATACAAGGGCAATAATTTAATGCAATACATTACGCGCAATAATTGATCTTCAAGAATTGTAAGCAACGGTATACACGCGGTTATAAGAAAACAATGGAATGCAATAAATGCATGAGTCTTGACAAAAAAATTTGCAAATGTTTTGTTTACACATGATTAGGGTAGATATAAAGAATAATATGTGCCAATGGATGATGTATGATGAGTTAAATAATATGGGACAATGGATAAAGTATGATACGTTAAATAATATGCGACACTGCATAATGTATGATGAGTTAAATAATATGGGCCAACGTATAATGTATGATGAGTTAAATAATATGTGCCAATGGATAATGTATGATGAGTTAAATAATATGGGACAATGGCAAAAGTATGATACGTTAAATAATATGCGACACTGCATAATGTATGATGAGTTAAATAATATGGGCCAATGTATAATGTATGATGAGCTAAATAATATGTGCCAATGGATAATGTATGATGAGTTAAATAATATGGGACAATGGATTAAGTATGATAGGTTAAATAATATGCGACACTGCATAATGTATGATGAGTTAAATAATATGGGCCAATGTATAATGTATGATGAGTTAAATAATATGTGCCAATGGATAATGTTTGATGAGTTAAATAATATGGGACAATGGATAAAGTATGATAGGTTAAATAATATGCGACACTGCATAATGTATGATGAGTTAAATAATATGGGCCAATGTATAATGTATGATGAGTTAAATAATATGTGCCAATGGATAAAGTATGATACGTTAAATAATATGCGACACTGCATAATGTATGATGAGTTAAATAATATGGGCCAATGTATAATGTATGAAGAGTTAAATAATATGGGCCAATGGATAAAGTATGATACGTTAAATAAAATGCGACACTGCATAATGTATGATGAGTTAAATAATATGGGCCAATGTATAATGTATGATGAGTTAAATAATATGGGCCAATGTATGATGAGTTAAATAATATGTGCCAATGGATGATGTATGATGAGTTAAATAATATGGGACAATGGATAAAGTATGATACGTTAAATAATATGTGACACTGCATAATGTATGATGAGTTAAATAATATGCGACACTGCATAATGTATGATGAGTTAAATAATATGGGCCAATGTATAATGTATGATGAGTTAAATAATATGGGCCAATGTATAATGTATGATGAGTTAAATAATACGTGCCAATGGATAAAGTATGATACGTTAAATAATATGCGACACTGCATAATGTATGATGAGTTAAATAATATGGGCCAATGTATAATGTATGAAGAGTTAAATAATATGGGCCAATGGATAAAGTATGATACGTTAAATAATATGCGACACTGCATAATGTATGATGAGTTAAATAATATGGGCCAATGTATAATGTATGATGAGTTAAATAATATGGGCCAATGTATGATGAGTAAAATAATATGTGCCAATGGATAATGTATGATGAGTTAAATAATATGGGACAATGGATAAAGTATGATAGGTTAAATAATATGCGACACTGCATAATGTATGATGAGTTAATTAATATGGGGCAATGGATAATGTATGATGAGTTAAATAATATGTGCCAATGGATAAAGTATGATACGTTAAATAATATGCGACACTGCATAATGTATAATGAGTTAAATAATATGGGCCAATGTATAATGTATGATGAGTAAAATAATATGGGCCAATGGATAAAGTATGATACGTTAAATAATATGCGACACTGCATAATGTATGATGAGTTAAATAATATGGGCTAATGTATAATGTATGATGAGTTAAATAATATGGGCCAATGTATAATGTATGATGAGTTAAATAATATGCGCCAATGGATAACTTATGATAGGTTAAATAATATGCGACACTGCATAATGTATGATGAGTTAAATAATATGGGCCAACGTATAATGTATGATGAGTTAAATAATATGTGCCAATGGATAATGTATGATGAGTTAAATAATATGGGACAATGGATAAAGTATGATAGGTTAAATAATATGCGACACTGCATAATGTATGATGAGTTAATTAATATGGGGCAATGGATAATGTATGATGAGTTAAATAATATGTGCCAATGGATAAAGTATGATACGTTAAATAATATGCGACACTGCATAATGTATGATGAGTTAAATAATATGGGCCAACGTATAATGTATGATGAGTTAAATAATATGGGCCAATGGATAAAGTATGATACGTTAAATAATATGCGTCACTGCATAATGTATGATGAGTTAAATAATATGGGCCAATGTATAATGTATGATGAGTTAAATAATATGTGCCAATGGATAATGTATGATGAGTTAAATAATATGGGACAATGGATAAAGTATGATAGGTTAAATAATATGCGACACTGCATAATGTATGATGAGTTAATTAATATGGGGCAATGGATAATGTATGATGAGTTAAATAATATGTGCCAATGGATAAAGTATGATACGTTAAATAATATGCGATACTGCATAATGTATGATGAGTTAAATAATATGGGCCAATGGATAAAGTATGATACGTTAAATAATATGCGACACTGCATAATGTATGATGAGTTAAATAATATGGGCCAATGTATAATGTATGATGAGTTAAATAATATGGGCCAATGTATAATGTATGATGAGCTAAATAATATGCGCCAATGGATAAAGTATGATACGTTAAATAATATGCGACACTGCATAATGTATGATGAGTTAAATAATATGGGCCAATGTATAATGTATGATGAGTTAAATAATATGTGCCAATGGATAATGTATGATGAGTTAAATAATATGGGACAATGGATAAAGTATGATAGGTTAAATAATATGCGACACTGCATAATGTATGATGAGTTAATTAATATGGGGCAATGGATAATGTATGATCAGTTAGATAATATGGAACAACGAACACACAAGGTCTGCAGGTTCCAAACTAAGCAGAGCCTGTGGTAGCAAACTGATGATCACTAAACTTGATAATAATATATGTATCGCGCAGTGAGTACTTACAAAGACGTCATACTGCACAGATATGAGATGGCAGCCGCGGAGGTTGGTGGGCGGAAGCGGCGGCACGTACAGTAGCTCCTGTCGCCACTCGTCGCTGTCGCCAGGCCGTGTCTTGCCGTGCGAGAGGGACGCCAGCTCGCGCACTTCCTTCGCCGCCATCTTGCCATGCGCCGAGTATTGTATCGTCTGGAATAACAACTTAGCACATTACTATCGAGGCCTGAAACAAATCTATTCACGGCCGAGTTATATTCAGGGATTTAGCTACCGTTAAATAAAGGTATCTAAAATTTTCGGTATGACGTCATACCGGCATACAATTTCGGTACCGAAATAAGTCCTTATCGTGGTTCGTTGCTTTTGTTTGAATTAAATAGGCTCCAAAACTACTGAACCGATTTAAAAAAATCTTTTACCATTAGATTCCTACATTATCCCTGATGAACATAGGCGTATATAATTTGATGCATCATCATCATCCATCACCCATAACGAATAAACTCAAAAACCACTGGACCAATTTCAAAAATTCTTGTACCATTAGATAGTTTCATTATCTCTGAGTAACATATTTTATGTATTATGCTATATATTTAGATTCATCATCATCCATCATTACGTGGATGCCGCGGAGTACAGTTAGCAGTACATAAAGCAGCTTTTTTTTCAAGTTTTCGGCTTTATTTCTGTTGTGTAATTCGACAACTATTAGGCATTTAATAATGAATTCCTCATCTTCAACCTATTGTTGAAGATGAGGCGTACAGCGTTGAAACCTGAAAATGATCTGTCTTGCCGAATAGAACCATCGATTTTAATACTAATGCCAGTCTTTTAAATTCAATGCTTTTTGGCGCAAGGATGTTTTTGTGTAACCTAAGTTCTTAGCAGGTTTTGGTTTAGGTTTATACATAGATACAGAACATCATGCCCGTTTCTCCGAGGGGTAAGCAGAGATTACAGGTTACTAATTACTACGATCCTGGCACACCTCTTTTGCTTCGTCCACTCGCATCACAATCTTTCTACACAATCGGCAGTTCCGTGTTTCTTCAGAATATCTCCGATTTGATCGGAATACGTTCGTCAAAGTCTACCTCTTTCATTCTCTCCATCCACGCTCGTCTTGTACGCTTGTTTTGTCAGTCCTCTCTTCCATCCTTTCTACATGTCCAAACTCGCTAAGCATATTTCTTATTTATAGCCTTTCTCAACTCTAGCCACTACATATTCATTCACATTCATACACAATTGAAGGAGCCGCTTGTGGCTCCACCCTTTCAAACAATATTTCAAAATATTCCTTCCATCTCTTCAATATACACTCTTCTCCATTCACTATACTCCCAAAACTGGTTTCTTATTGAGTTCAGCTATGAGGAGCTTTTCCTCTCGCCGAAAGGACGTATCTCCAGTAAAACTTTATGATTGCCTGAAAATCATCAGACAACCTTCTGTCAAGCTCATTCTTTTGCTCATCTTTCTATCTTTTGATCATTTCTTTTACAATCTCTTATACTCTTTTCTAGCTATATCAACATTTTCTTTCGTAACCTTATTCACTTTTTCGTTAAGTTGAACAGCTAACTAATCCAACCACGCTTTCGTCTTCTCGCTCACTACTTTTTGTACATCTTTATCCCACGCAGCTAATGTTCTCATTGTCTATGAACGTTTTTGAACCCTTATACTGCAGAAAAAAATATTAATACAAATGTGTGCTTTAATATCTAGAGTCCACTTGGTTATCCAATAGACAAATTAGGTTGTCCAAAGAAAATATAAGGAACTCAAAAGCCTTATTTTGTAGTATTCGATCATGATCACGATTAGTTGATTGTAAATTGATTGCAAAACGGCATTATTCTATAATATGTAATATTAAAAACCCTAAAAAGCGTATGATTTTTGGTACATCTTCATAGATCAACCGCGTACCCATTTTATTGAAAAGATAGACAAATAGATTACAATACAGATAAGAATATGCTGTTTCTATTCAGAACAAAATTACAGGCAAAAATCTAGAGTATAATTCTTCTTTAAAATTTCGATTATCGAGTAGGGACAGAGCGAGGGTGTCGTTGGACAAATAAAAGTTGATTAACCCTACACGTCAAATAGGATAAAAGGTTGTTCAGGAAATTATTGCAATACAAAATAAGTAAATAAAACAAACAAATTTGAATTATACACGCGAAATTTACCCGCTACAGGTCGTAATTTTTGTCAAAAATTTAAATATCATAAATTTTATTGTAGGTCTGTACACACTCTACAAGTTTTATAGACTGTATTTTTACGATGTCTATCATTAAAAAAGATAATTGCAAAAAAGTTATTTCATTGCCGAAATTATTTACTTTTTCGATCGATATCTCGATAACGATGACCGATAGGTGAAAAATGAACTACTAACGAAAAGTTAGAACTTAAATTACAGAGCATAAGAAGCAACAAAAAAGTATTCCACCAAAATTTTCTTATTTCGACGGAGAGCCGAGTTATTGTAATTAAATTGAATTAAACGCTTTTTTCAAGAAGGCGGAAATGCAACCAGGAAATCTTGATCGAGTTTTTCAAGTTAAGCTTTTCTAGGCTTCCCCCACGTTATATCCAAAATTCATCTTTCCGGGTTCACATTCTTTTCCAAATGTATATAGTGACTGGATTACTACTAAAGCAACATATTTTTCTGCCACGAGGCGGAAGGCCGCACGTGTATAGAATGAAACAGCGTAGGCGAGCGCGGTGAAAACTTTGTGAGAGTGCGATAGATAGAGCAATAGGTACTCGGATCCTGTGCCGCAAACTCACTCGCACAACGCACGCTACTCTTTTGCATATCCTGCAACGCGCTGTCGCGCTCGCCGGATTTCGGTACCGAAATGTGATAACGGTTAAATAAGTGTAGAAAGTTTTCGGTTACTATACTACTATACTACTACTATATAACCTGTACAGAAATGCTTAAACTATTTATGATATAATATACAAACATACCTACATTTCTATAATGTCATTATATTATATATTTTTATAATATAATACATAAATACTTAATTAACAATAATATTAGTTTTACACACATAATAACATTACATTTTATAATTAAATTCTATATATAATATTGCTAACACCCTAACCTAAAAATAAGTAAATAATAAATATTATATCGTCCCGTGCATTGGATACGTTCGCGGGCTGCCTCGCATGACCTTTCCGCGCCCGCTAATGCACTCGGGCGCGCTCGGCAACCAGTCAGATTGTAACGATTGGACGCGAAGCCCGTGTCGCATTGTACGGCCGTCATTAGCTTACGAACACAGCTGATCTTTGTTTACGTTTGTCAAACGTCAACTATAATTGTAATTTGAACTGCTCAAATAAAATTCATGTTTGACGGCGAGTGGAGTCTTCTTACGCCTTAGAACACAACAACATAACCCGCTGCGCTCACGCTGAACATTAGTGGTAGTTGAGGACAGAACATCCAACACCCACAACAACACCACAAGTGATAAACCCTTATAGCTGTACCGTAATGAGTCTCTGGTTATATTGGATGCTCGAGGAAAGCACTTTGATAGATCACTCTCTCAATATATAATATATATATTATATAAATAATTAATTTTTGTTATATGATTTTTAAGCACTAACGTAACGCCGCCTAGCTGAAAATAAGTAAAAAGTAAAAAATAGTGCGTACACGGACAGTCGGAAGACGCGGGTTTGAATCCCGTCCGAGGATGTGATTTTTTTTCTTTAAAATTGCAATAAGTGATTGTGATTGTCTGTTGTCTGTTGCTACGAATCTAACGCAGCCATTTATTTACTACACCATAAGAATGTAAGATTTTCTGTTACAAAATATTGTGATGAATTGAATTTGTTATTTTAGAGTTTATAATATAAACACATGCATACATTACATCTCGCTCTTATATTCCAGAAGTGGTCACTGTAGGTGTATGAACTAAACAACCACTCTTCGCCAGGTATTTTTTAGTTCCATATAAGGGAACGAAATGTGCGAGACTATTGCCATGTACCGATTTACAGTCCTACAGTGAATTTATTATATAAAAACCCAGTACCATTTCGTGCGACGAACCTCGCTGCGTGACGCTTACGCCTTACACATACATATCTATGTGATTTATTTTACTATTTGTATAACACAGATTTTATTCCGATTTTACTTCATTCCATTTACCTAGATACATAGCATTGTTTCGGGTCATACCCAGAGACATTGGTAGAGGTGTATAAGCAATTAAGCACCTACATGTCCCCAGTTGCTCATAAAAGTAGCATGCAATGAAATGTACCTACTGTGTACCTAATTTTCTCTCCCTATAAAAAATTAGAACAAGAGAAAATTATTAACTGTAATGTAATTACTGACAAACTTACCATGTTTAATTAACATAATTGAATTGAATTACAGTTTACCGATTCAATTTACTCGTAAAAATTCTGCAATTTATAAAATTTACTTATCTATATAATTATTTACAATACTAGACTAGAATACATAATAACTGTACGCTTAAAGCTAATCACAGCATGTACAATAATCTTTTTGTTTTGTCACAAATCAATAATTTGAAATTAATTTGTAAATCGTACGTAATCCGGGATAAACCAATAAGACGACGACATGTTTAAAAACACATGTAGAATGATCATTTAATCAAACGTTTTTTAATAGTGCGACCATTTGACCACGTTATTAAAACTCATGCACATCATAATTTTGAAATTTGTGTATAATATATGTTGTCTAGTTAGTAGTACCATCTACTGTAGGTAGATATTTAGTAAAAAATACTAGACAAGTGAGTGCGAGCGCCTCGCGAAAGCATCCCGTACAATCAATGAAAATATGAGTCAGATCGAACTTTATAGTTGAAAAAAATTACTAGTGTACGTCGATATAAATAATGTGGGACAATGGATAATGTGTGATGAGTTAAATAACATGAGGCAATGATGATAATGTATGATGGGTTAAATAATATGGGCCAATGTATAATGTATGATGAGTTAAATAACATGAGACAATGGATAGTGTATGATGAGATAAATCATATGGGATAATGTAAGCATGATGAGTTAAATAATATAGGCCAATGAATAATGTATGACGAGTTAAAAATAATACGTGCCAATGGATAATGTATGATGAGTTAAATAATATGCGACACTGATAATGTATGATAATTCTACAACTGCAAATGTAAGGTTGTAATAGAAATTTAATAATAAGTTAATAATTTACGGATTTGTTCAACCTACTTTCGCCTTGGATAGAAATTAGTCCTCATATAAAATGCAATATTATAACAGTAAACTGGTGTGCCAAAGATGCTTCGCTTAATGGCAAAAGCGATTACAACAAAATGTACTTACACCCAGTGATTACTACATAGTTGTTGAAATACGGAAGTATACAGGCAACTGTAGTTAAACTCTAAAATCCCAAAGCGTAACTTTATGGTCAGTTACAACAGAGACTCCTTCGAAGATCTTGATTTTTGCGGCTTTATACTCATCGAATATTATATTTTATCCATACTTAATTAAAATTCCTGACACCATGATGCATGAATTCCAGTACATCAGAGCACATCACTGCCGATTAAAATTTATTTTTTCAGGTGTTAATTTGCGGAAATCCATTTTAAAACGATGTTAAAAGAAATATATAGGGGCACTTCCGTTGGAATAATGCTAATAGCAGTGATGCAGTGTGCACCACCCTCCCTCCCGCATAAACTGCAAATAGGAAGTATACAGAGTAAGCAACACACAAAACAACTCAATCGACCAAGGATTGGACGCGTCTCCGCCCTCTACATTAGGCATCCTCAGGAGACTCGTCAAGCGCTACACCGATAGTTTAACTGTCGGTGTCGAGAAGGAGAGTGGTGCTCACAGCATTTTTACCAGAAGTATTTTTCCAGCGGAATGGTCACTAAATACTGCCGATTATATTTTATTCAGTGGACGTTTTACGATTTACTGTTTTATCTAGGAAATGATTTGATTAGATATTGCACTGAAGGGTGGGTGGTTACCTCAGTGAGCGCCGCTATGGTGCACTTGAGGGTGGTGCGGGAGCGGTTATGCAGCGCGGCGGTCAGCACGATGCTCTGCCCGGGCCCGTAGCGCCGCAGTGGTGGGTGGGTGGTTACCTCAGTGAGCGCCGCTCTGGTGCACTTAAGGGTGGTGCGGGAACGGATGTGCAGCGCGGCGGTTAGCACGATGCTCTGCCCGGGCACGTAGCGCCGCAGTGGAGGGTGGGTGGTTACCTCAGTGAGCGCCGCTCTGGTGCACTTGAGGGTGGTGCGGGAGCGGTTGTGTAGCGCGGCGGTCAGCACGATGCTTTGCCCGGGCACGTAGGCGCCCCGGTCCAGCTCCACGACACACGACACGGCGCCGCCGCCCACGCACCCCACGCCGAACTTGTGCTCTATGCTGCACTCGAACGGTTGCTATAATAACAATATACTATTTCAAACTAACTACCAAGAATATTCAATAATTTATTTATTTATTTTTAATATCTATGAACGCATTTGCAATTATACATGTTATCAGTCTTTAAAACAAAATCCTAACTAATTTAGTTATTCTTAATAAAATGTCTAATTATTTATCATTTACAAAATGTTAACATTAAATTTACAATCCTAGTCGAACTATAATTAAAGTTTCCACAATCCGGGAACGTACTGATACACGCGTTGAGGTCGCACATCGCGCGGTGTATCGGAGAATAACACCGTTGTACCGTGCGACACAGCACAGGGAAGAAAAACTTGAAAATAATTGAATGGAAGTTGTTTTCATAATTTTCCTAGTGGATGCAAAAATACGTCACTTGTGCCATTAATGGTACTAGTCATTGGTCTACCTACTGAAATAACGTTAAAATTGTAAGACCCGATATTGATGATACAGTATTATGATCTAAAAAACCACTGGTCAGACCTTGAGCAAATTTAGATGGGACATGAGGAGCACCAGCTTATAAATAACAAAAATAATAATTAAAATAGGTTCACGATAAAAATAAATTCTGAGATAGACACATATGAGACAAGACACACAAAAAAATACTGTGGAATAGAGAAAATTCCTTTTTGGAAGACGGTTGAAAAACGACCATCATAGACCTTTCTGTGGCTCTTGTGGGCCTAGCACAAATAACTGCGTAAGTGTAACACAACGTGTCATCCACGTGAAACAGTATAAACTGACATTTATCTAGGACCACTGTGACACAGATAACTCATAGTTTGTACGCCGACGCGTGAAGCGTTGACGCTCACGATACGAATACTTTTTCGCATATTGTTTGTGCTACGGCCTCTGTTAATTGTTTAAAAAGCGTCATCTACGCGTCGCATAGATAACAACGGCCTCCATATAAAATAGGCTTATTGTCTCTGCCGCAACTTAGTAATTTAAAACTCGCTGTACAGTCCGACTTCACCTTGACAGCGTGTAATGTTTGCTAAAGCTAACATAACAATTATCAGATTGATAAATTTGACCTTTGTTTCACATGTAAAGTTGTATACGAGTTGTAAAGTTAAGGTCGAGTAGCGAGAACTAAATGAATGCCACCGCTTCACGAGAAACATTTTCACATAACTCCATTATATAACAATGCAACTTGCAATGCCAATGTAATTGTAAGCTTGCTTATCGCCTTACTCAACTAGACCCAGTGGTCTGATTACGGAGCACATGAGATAGAGGTAAGTTTTCTCATAACTTTGGTAAACAATGCTTCTTTATTGTATAATATTCGTGTAACTTCCGTATATTTGGCTCATTGTTATGAAAACACATTTTTGTATATTATGTCAATAATGAAATTGCTTCATGGTCTTATAACGGATCTTTATAAGTTATAAGTCTTATAAGTATCAATTTACATAAAATCATATACTTTGCAATGACAATGCAACATTCAACCAACGTAATATTAAATAACTTTTGGCATTAACTTTTACAAGACTTAAGTGGACATTCGCACGCCATTATGGCATGTATACAGTGCTACGCGCTTTTAATATAATACCTGTATCCCCTGTGTTCAGAGTTCGATTATGGAAAGAAAAGTCTGTTTCGGCAGCGGAATTTGAACCCACAACTACAGAATTCCGGTATGTCTCTTTACCAACTAATCCATAGTAGGGCCAACTACTATTGATCATTGAATGGTAATAACAATAAAATGTTTGTATACTTTGGAAGTAAAATAAATTTATATTAGTAAAAGAATGAGATATTTATGCTACAAGTGTTGAAATCATCTTCAAGCATCTGTATCATATAAGTTCTATTTTCGAGCACATCCACAACTTTTTTCTTTAATTCAGTTATTTTTAATATTGAATTACATAAATACCATCAAAATCCCTCGCTCTCCAGACAATATCAGTGTTTTCTACCAGTTAAAAATATTAAGTAAGAAAGGCACTTTAAGTATGCTCGTAACTTTATTTAGAAGATTGAATACTTACAGATAACACTGGAGGCTCCAAATTCAGGTCAATAGGGTTCATCACTATAAAAACTTGCTGGTTCTTATGTGTCAGTCCATTGGGCTCCCTTAATGCTGCTTTACAGAAGTATTGCACCCACCCGTGTGTGCCCAGAAATGTGGAAGGCAGGCCCATTGGAAGACCCAGCTTGAATGGGAAACTGTGGATGCCCGGAGACAGGATTGAGGTCCCATGTCCTGTGTAAAAGGTTATGTTATTACATTGTGTATTAACAAATAATAATAAAACAAATATTTGTGATAATTCATAAACAAAATGTGAGGTGTGTCATATCATCCGTATATCGTAAATTATTAAAAAAAATACTGAATACTGTTCATTAATAAGTCCATAACTTGAGAATGGCGTGACTGATTTGGATGAAGTTTATTTTTGTATGTTTATCATAGATGTTTACTCATTTTAACATAACTCACAGTCACACACAACCTCACAAACTTACATGCACTCTCTCTCACACACACATCTCTTAAATACACATACACTCACAGTGACAAAAACAAATCTTTAGATATTCATAGCATAACATGAAGTATGTACCACAAAGGATTTTACAGATACATAGATTAGAACACAAGTTATTTTGTAACTTGGTGTATAGTGTATAATATAGGCTACCTAGGGGTACCTTTTTGGATTAACCAAGAGTAATGTAAATAACCTGATAAACATTCTATTGGTCAGGATATAGGCTGTCAGGTCACCTAGTACGAGAGCGGCACGGAAAATTTCGGGAATCAAGGAAGTGACACAACATTACTATTTAAAAATGTATTTATTGCTTTTCGAAGTATTCTCCGCGAAATATGACACATTTTTCCATACGATGGAACCAATCATTGAAGCAACCATTCCATTCGGAAGTTGGGGTCTTCAAAGTGGCCGTTTTGTAGGCGTCTACAGCTTCTTCAGGTGATGAAAATCTCTGTCCACGCAATTTATTCTTTACTTTAGGGAAAGTATAGAAATCATTAGGGCTTAGGTCGGGGCTGTACGGCGGATGGTCTAATAATTCTATGTTTTCTTGCTCTAAAAACTCTTTTGTTCTGAGCGCGGTGTGAGAACTCGCATTGTCGTGATGGAGGATGATGCGGCGGTTGCAGTTCTCTTTACGGAGTTCAGAAACGACCTGTGGCAAACAAATGCTAGCATACCATTCTGCATTAACCGTTCTTTGTCCCTCAAGAGGAATAGTCGTAACATGGCTAAAGCCAACAAAAATCGTTCGAACTCATTTTCGAACACCCAAACTCGTGACTAGTTTTTTGTTTCGGGTTCGTACGCGTATATCCAGGATTCGTCACCTGATACGATGTTGTAGACAGCATTTGAGGATCCTACGCGGAATCTTTCGAGAGTTCTGACGCACCAAGTAACGCGAGCCGCTTTTTGCTCTTCACAGAGCGAATGCGGTATCCATCGGGAAAACAACTTTTTTACACCTAATTGTTCATGCAAGATAATTTGTATTTGACTCATGCCAATGTCTCAAGTTGCCTGAATTTCGCGGCATGTCACATGTCGATCTTCCTCAATCAGCTTACGCACAGCATCAGCGTTTTTTTGGGTGACTGCAGTTTTTGGACGGCCTTAACGGGAATCATCACTGAGCTTGACACGTCCACGTTGAAATTCAGCAAACCAGCGATAAATTGTGGTTTTGGATGGGGCTTCATCACCAAATGCAGAAATCATCCGGTCAACACACTGTTTTTGTGTTAAACCACTTCGAAAGTCATAATAAATCATCGCTCTTGAATTTTCTCGAGTCAATTCCATTTTCTCAACGACTAAACAAGTTTGACAAAACCTTGTGACAAGACCGAGAATCATTTTTTAAATAAATAAATGGTATTCGATTTTTAAAACCAAGGAGTTTTCAATTAAAAAGATTTAAATATGACAGGAACAGTGGAAATATTCTATTCCCGATACTTTTAGTGCAGCCCTCGTAACAAAATCTCTAAACATTCATGATCTAATTTTAAAGACTACGGCTCTTACTTATAAACATTGCTTAACTTTAAATGACGTTATTTAGTAGTGCGCTCAGCAAAATTGTTCTGCGCCGTACTAACCCCCAGTTTATAGAACGTTTGTCAAAGCCTTGATTGATTAGTGGTCAAAGGTATTCTATGACGCGTTATGTGATCAATCTGCGGTCAGTATTCCGTCTGTTAGCTGATCAAACAAATTGACAAACATCCAGAAACCGGATTATTTAGTGTGTGCAAATGATGACCGTTTTCTAATTATTGTAGTAGCTGTGTTTTATTGTAGTAGGTAACCTTTCATCTAAAAATTAGTTATTTTAATGCTAGAAGTGGAGACTTCTAAATGACTTTTTATTGTATTATTTTGGTGCCTAAATATACTTTTGTAGTCGATAGTCTTCCTAATAGAAAATAAAATTTGATGTGTTAGCAGTTAGTCATCCAATTGCAACTCTTTGTTAACATGTTAGACAAAATATTTCCTCTGATATGATCAAACAAACATGTTTGTTTTATATATTATTTTTAAAGCTTAGAGATCTTTGGACGGGATGCAGACCCGCCCCATACGACGGTTACAATCATAGTATATAGTATACTATACAGAGTTAAAATTAGATCCTCGGACGGTAAACCTCGGTAACTTATTGGTCATGGCGTCTGACACGGACTGACGGAAAACGCGGTTTCGAATTCCGTCCGAGAATGTTAATTTTCTCTTTAAATTGCAATAAATGTTATTAATCACTAGCTGATCTGCCCGCGGCTTCACTCGCTCGGTCTACGGGTGACGAAGCCAAATAAATTATTGAATTTCTTTGAAGCAGGGTAACACTGAGGAAATGGAACTCTGCATACCATCAGCAATGGAAGTGCGGAATCTCCTGAGTCGCTACACCGAAAGGTAACACCAAAACTGTTGGGATGACAGGAAGGACTGTAAACATGCAAAATCTGCTTTCGATCCTAAACAAAAATACTACGAACAAATTACTACGATTACAATGGCAGGACCTTCGCCTAATGGTGGGCATTATCACTGGTCACTGTAATCTAAATTACCAGTCACACAAGATTGGAGCAACGAACAGCCCACTATTTAGAGGCTGTCTGCAGGAGGACGAGACTGTGGAGCATGTGTTGCTGCACTGTAGTGCTACGGACGAAATTAGAGCAAAAACATGATTACTGGAGGTCCACTCCAGACCTCATGAAGCATCATCAGCATCATCGACAATTGTTCAAACAACACTGGAGCAGTTGTGCCAGCGACCCAAGGCCATACTCCGCTATGTGAAGGAGTAAGGCTGGCTTGAGTAAATGCTGGCAGGGGGGAATACACAAAACACCCCAAGCGGGACGTCAGTGCAGGCCTCATCGCCCCCAAAACGAATAAGAATATTGAATTTCTAAGATTTACGTTAATCATAGTAACTGCAAGAAAAAAGGAGCTTTATCTTTAGCTTTTAGGAGTATCTATGGGCTGAAATATGAATACAGTAACATTATCGTATATATCTTACAGTATAAAGATAACTTTTTAACACAGGCACAGCCATCGGCATCACACCATATTTACGATATTGTATTTTAAAAGCAACAGCAGGAATTTAGATCTAGAATAACACCTATGTTAATATAAAGTCAAATCTACGATCATTTCACTAATTAGCACGTAACTTCCATGCCTAATAGCAGACTCTCAAAGGGTCTAAAAAGATCCCCAACACAATACTAATATTATGGACTATGTCTGATGAAAAAATGTTTACCATACATCGGCCTATGGTCATAAAAAGATCACCCGTACGTACCTATACTACACTACAAATGCGGTAACATCTTACGCCAGTTTTCAATGAGACATGTACCCAATCACCACACTCTTGGCTTCAAGTTATTTTGAATGTCCATATAATATACTCATATGATAATTATCCTATGGCAATATGACTCCTTTGGAGTGATTTGACTTTAACAATACGTTATACGCCTGTTATATTTATATACAATGATAAAGTGCAAACGCCAGCTAAGGCGACCCATATATTCAATGTTTCCTACGAATCAGGGTTTTATGTTATTTGGGCTACATAATGAGGGTTGTGATGTCTGTAATTTCTGAAATACAAAACCGATGAACTTCAAATATTTACGGATCAATCTTTAAAGTACCTCCTATCTAACAAAGAAAAATAATTACAATCGGACTATGTGTTAATTAATAATAAGTAATAATACAGAATTCAACACATTATAGTTTTATTATAAGTATAGATAATTAAATATTAATGACAAGTATAATTATATGTGGTATTATAAAATTTTAATAGACTTGATAATATGCATGTCAACAAAAACAGATAAATCAGAATAAGGAAGCTTACAGAATGCATGATGCACACTCGGCCTGAACACTGGACATGCCCGAAAATCGGGTCAACACATTAAATCCTTAATGTGAGTGTTTTGCCGGTTATTAGTAATAGTTTAATATATAAATAAGGATATCATAATCCTTACACCCATATAATGATTGGAGATGTGTAAAGATTTGCTATCACCATCAGCATCATCGACGATTGTTCATACAACATCTCCAACTACACTGGATCAGTTGTGCCAGCGACCCAAGGCCATACTCCGCTATGTGAAGGAGTTAGGCTGGCTTGAGTAAATGGTGGCAGAGGGGAATGCACAAAACACCCCAAGCGGGACGTCAGTGCAGGCCTCATCGCCCCAAAACGAATAAGAATAATAAGAAGGAAGCTTGCAGACGCCGCTGCACACTCGCCCTGAACACTGGACATGCCCGAAAATCGGGTCAACACATTAAATCCTTAATGTGAGTGTTTTGCCGGTTATTAGTAATAGTTTAATATACAAATAAGGATATCATAATCCTTACACCCATATAATGATTGGAGATGTGTAAAGATTTGCTATTTATGTGTAATGCTCTACAGTAATCCTACTGAACATGTTAAAACAATATATATCAGATCAGATATAGAAAGAAATGTATAATCAAATTAGTTGAAAAATACAAGTAAATTATAATTACCTGGTTCACCAAGCAACCGCATTCTAAAGTCAATGTAGTTCTCTTTGTCAAACAGCCTCTCATGTCTGCCGGAACCTACTCGAACCACTCCCTCGCCTACCACATGGAAATGTAATCCTAAAAATGTTATTCAATATTATATTTATAACATACATACATACACATAGTGATATATATCAAATAGTGTATAAATAATAAACATTTAAGTGATCAGAATAATAAAAAAATATGAAACATATGAATGGACATAATGAAAATGAGGACATGATAAGGATTGTTTAAGATCTATCCGTGTTTTGATGTATCTAATATAAGCAGATAGGTATGTAAGTAATTTGTGTATGTTATATGATATATTTTATAAATGGATTTAGAGTGTATGGTATTGTTGTTGTTGAATCACGCACAGTGTATTATGTCCGTGCGTGACATTACCTGCCGTTCCCAACGGAAGACCAGCGTTGGTTGTTTACAACCGGCACTATGCTGAGTTGGGACCGGCTTGTGTCAACAAAAACCAGTTCATTTTCTTAATTATGTTTTATTTCCTTTTTCTGTAACCTGTTTTTTTTGGCACAATAAAATTTATGTCTATGTCTATGTCTATGTCTAATTATCCACACAGGTAACTGATGTAGGTGTAGTATATAATGAATTTGCATATGACTTTAGTCATCTTTTGAAGATGTAATATTTTAAATAAATAAGTCTAGATTTATTATTTTAAGTCGATAAATCTTGGACATAAAGTTTTACATGCTAACTATACTAACTGTCAAAGAAAGCAACCAAAGTTGTAAAAAAATCCTTATTTAACGACGACACTGCATCTTTTTTTCCAAAGTAATAGAGGTCTAATGCTGTAGGTGTAAGGGCACCTAAAAACACACTAAAGGTATGTTGTATGCTTGCATGCTTTTGCTTACATATCATCAACTAGCTGCGCCCCGCGGTTTCACCCGCGTGGTGATGGATGATGATGATGATGATGATGAAAAGTATCCTATGTGTTAATCCAGCGCCTCATCTACCCCCATACCAAATTTCATCAACATTAGCCCCCCCGTTTGTGCGTGAAAGAGTAACAAACATCCATACATCCATACATACAAACTTTCACGTTTATAATATTAATAGGATTAACTTCAGTTGAGACAATAGTCTATGAAACTGAATTAAATAATCGTTAGGAACTAATACCAATGACAAAATTGAAATCTGCTGATAAGAAAAATAATCTTAAGCAAAAATTTGTAAAAAGAACACTGAAGTGACTTGACTACTTGTCCTCTGCAACTGAGTAATGTCTCAATTCTGCCAGTATCACATACCCACTATGCTAGATTGACAAGTGATAAAGAATAATTTGTTTTAAATGTAGGTATGGTGCAGGTACTTAGGAGTATCAGAACTCTGGCTTCTAACTTTAAGAGTCAACAGTGGTGCCATGGTGGCTTGTTCATCTTGGCCAAGTGTCTATATTTCTGTATGATTCAAGCAGCTATTTCTAAAACTAACAAATTTAGAGCAGAATAAATATAAAAGAAAGGAGTATAATATTAAAGAAGTTAACTTTTCATTGTACAACTATAAAAGTATCCATTGAGTCATATAGCACTAATCATTAATGAGTACAGAGAGCTGTTGTTAACATTTTTGCATAAATAGTATGACGTATTGAGCTGTATAATTTACATGAGAGCAATTTGAATAACAAATGTCTAACTTACCTAGTACTGGGGTGTCATCCTGCAATTCCATCAATACTTTTCCTGACAAGAACTGCCCAGGAAAGTAGAGCAGCGACGTGTTATCAAACACTATCAGAAACTTGAGAAGCTTTCGCGGCATTTTCTCTAGTGAAGTCAGGAGCTGTTGTAAGTTTTACCTATGTATCAACGGAAGAAGGTTATAAATGATGAAGAATGAAAAAGAATTGATTAACAAAGTAATAGTCCACTTTATAATTATAATACAAAGAAGAAAGTTAATTCCGTGTTATCAGGGAAGTCAGGATAACAAACACTAAAATGAGTTACAGTAAAGTTTAACTCAGTTTATGGGATACGGGAACCTTGTATGTTCACGAGTCACACCCACGGAGACATTATCCTCAATTCTTTTACGTATGTACTCAGCAGTGCTGTGTTGAGAAATATGTTAATCGAAGGCCATCAACTACATCTATCACAACACCTACCTTATTTCGTAAATGGCTTGCCTTTGAATGAAAATTTAATTTATATCACGTACGAACCACTGCGAGCATTTATAAAAGCACAGCGCTACCAGTAAAGCTTTTGTAGCCTCACTTCAGTGTTAGAAAATCAAACAAAACCACACAAAACAAAACTTTCGACAACTTTTCTGAAACTTTACCATAGAATAAATTTACTCACTTTACCCTCAGACTTTTTTTTTGTTTACGGCCGTGGGAGGAGGGACTGGAGGGAGGTACGTGTCACTCTATGGTGGAGGTCACGCTACGATATCTTCATAGAAAAAATATAACGAAAAATATGACTTTGACAGCTCGATACACTAGAATACGTAGAGCACAGTATCCTTGAAGTATGTGATATATAGCGAGAAACGTATCTTCTCACTCTACGACTAGAAACTCTCGGCGATAGAGGCGGCATGTCATCCGTCCTTGTTTTGTAGTCGAGCGATTCCGACCCCATCATCATCATCATCATCATCTTAGCCGCAGGACGTCCACTGCAGAACTGAAACAAAAAACTGAACTGCCTTTCTCATAATTTTCCAATATGACCGGTTGGTAGCGGCCTGTCGCGCGCAGCGCGAGTTTCCGTGAACGAATTGGTGAGTGTAACTGTATCCTTATTGTCAATCTATTTTTGCACTATGGCAACTCTGCCTTTTGTAAGTGATTTGACGCAGGTACTCTGTGGCACAGACTAGCAGATGCTAACACATCTCTGGGGCAGACTACGAATGGCGTGCCGGCAGGAAGGAGGGTACAGAGAAAAATGGCGGATGGGTAAGAACGTGTGAGGCACTGGCTGAGGTCTCGATGGAAACAACCAGCAGAGGTTCTGGTAAGTGCTTTTAGCTCATGATTCCTAGTTCTACAAGAACCGTGTGATGTGATAATAAGACGACCGTTAACGAGTCACGTTTTACGGTTAGGCAGAGTCCAATGGTTGCGTACAATGTACATTAACTGGTAGTCAAGGAAATTGGACTGAAGAGCTAGCGAGTTCACCCCCTGAGCATCCATATCCGGGTGTAAGCTCAACAAGGGATAGCAAAATGATCGGTTATGTTGTTGAAGCATATGGGCAGGACTATGGGGATGGTGGAGGTCCTCGTGGGGAACACCCCATGTCCAGCTGGTGTCATTCCTGGGGTAAACTGTAATGACCAGGAACCCAATGAGAGAGATAACTTGTATAAATATACGCAATATCTAATGTAAACGGAAGACCCGGGCGCAGTAAACACGGTACTGCGCTCTGACTGGAGCCATAGTCGATCAAGGGTAACTGAACGGACCCTTGTATGAGGCAAAGCCTCCTAGCACCAAATGTTGCCTAAATTGCGTGCGTTGGTGGTCGACTCATTGTTTCATCCACGTGTTCTTCTTTATATTCTTTGTCGTGTGTTTGTTTTAGTATGATTATTTACCGGGCACACACAGTCATCTTGCTATGACATAGGAAGCGCGACACGGCCTGCATCCAACGTCGTCCTGCGACCTTTACCAGGTCGTCTGTCCACCGTGTCGATGGATGACCTACGCTGCGCTTGCCGGTCCGTGGTCTCCATTACAGAACCTTCCGGCCCGATCGGCCATCAGTTCTGCGTGCTATGCACAGACTATTTAGAGGTGCTATGTGCCCTGCCCACTGCCACTTTAACAGGCTATGTGGTAATAATAAACTCCTTGAAGAATAGACAGATACGTCAGGGTTGAGTATTGTCATAGAGAAAATTGTATATACGGTTTATTAATATTGTCTATTACATTAGAAAACATTTTACCCATAAGATATTGTAAGGTTTACTTTTTAATCGGAACATTGCGTGTTAACATTTTATGATATACATATATCGTACAAGTTTATTGTCTATTTACATATAGTGTGAACCACTGGCTTCGTGCAAACGATGTTCTCGTTAATTTAAGTACGTGAGCGTAATATGGTACACTTCGGTTGTGTATTACGTACGAGTAACATACTATGTATTGTACTCAATATACCTATTTCAATTTTCCCGCTACTTTCGAAAGTTACCGGGTTTATTTTGTAACACGTGTGTACATCATTTAATTTAAACAATGCATACATAGCATCTTATAAACATGTATACTAATAATACGGTAAATACTAGCTGTTATGTAATGCGGAGAGGAACGAAGAAAAATAGACATAATGATAAAAAAATTTATTCAAATTTGCTGCTGATGTGCAAAGTCTTTGTATAGGACGGCGCTGCGTGTGAGATGTGAAAATAAGAATACTCTGTTATGTTGTGTGCACCCCTTTCCTTTGTTGCCGGCTGGCGTTTCCCACTGTGTCTTTCGATTTGTTTCATGGTTAGTGTGAAGTAATATTTACTTATTAGCAGTCTATAACTGTGTATGTAGATGGAATACGTGCTTGGTAATAATAGTATAGAGTGTGTAATTAGCGTCTTTGCAAAAGTCAATTAATGAAAGGAAAGCAAGAATATAATTGAAGATGTGCTATTTCTGGCGCGTTTCAGACAGCGTCCCAAAGACGAATCATATATATTGCAAAAGCGGCTCTTGCTTTTTGCTATATAAATAATCGAAGACGACCTTGTATTGATAGTCTGTACACAAATTGGTTAAGCAGTTTGTCGTTTGTTTGGCGTGGGGTCGCTGGGGATTATCCCCTGTGGCTGACGTAGCACGCGGTGGGGCTACGTATCCGACCCACCGCAGGGAGACCACGGGCGTCCAGACACGGGGAAGTCTGGCGCTCATTGTTGGCGGGTTTGGTCTCCGAGGTAGTTGCGGCGTGCCATGTGTTCTGGCGTGCCACGAAGAGAAGGGTCCGGCAACGGACAGTCACGGCGGGTTCGCGGTCGTGTGGAAAATCTGTCGCACGTTCCCGCCGAGGGCGGCAGTGACGGAACACCCCGGGGTTTTGGTGGGTATACGGACTCCCACATTACCACCTACCTCCCCGTGGTAGGTGGTATCCATAAAGGATTTCCCCGGGACAAAAAAAAAAAAGAAGGAACAACATGGGCATTAGACATAATTTTCGTCTAGTCCATGTTCATCTTAAAGCCTTCCCGTTGGGAAACTCGATGGAGGCCTTCGAGCATTGTCTTTAGATATAGTCTGATTAATTTACAGAGCATTGTACTGAGGTCTTCCAAAGAACCCATCGAAATACTTACTTTTAAAAACGATTTTACGGATTACGGGTTTTCTACGAAAGAGAATGAGCACAAATACAGTCAAGGAAGAGGAAATGTAATGACTGTTTTTTTAATTTTGTAGTTATTTTTATTTTATTATTAGTATTTACTGATCGATTTACTGGTTGACTACTCTAGGTACAAAGTATTTAAATGTAATACTTAAACAAAAGTTTCTAACGCACACGGTGTGCACGCCTTATATGAACTCGCTATCCGTATCTCCTCTTGGACTAAACTTCTTCATATTGTTGTATACGTCTGTAAGTTCGCAAAGTTAGTATGCCACCGTAGCACTACTGCAGTGACTGTTGTTCATCTTGATATCATTGAAAATAAGTTTCTTCGCCCCCTGCTGTAACCTACCTGCCTAGAGCGACTAGGTGATTAGCCCAAAAAGAGAAAAAAGTTCTAGACGTTTAGTAGTCCAAAGCTAGGTCGTGAGTTTCAGACAGATTATGTAATAGCCTGCCTTGTTACGGGGACTTATCTCAGATTAAGTAGTGTAGTAACTGGCAGAGGGCAGAGACGTAGACCGGAGTACGGGCAGCCGCAGATTCCAGCAGCAGTCGGGTCTTTTACGGACGCCCCGCAGGAATCAGAGTTCTGGGGTAGTAGCGATCGCTCCTATGATGTGTGCAGTTATTGGCCAGCAGTCTAGCCAGCGGAAGGTTTCTCGCCAGCGGTAAGATGTAGCCACCGGTAAGATGTAGCCAGCCGTCAGATGTAGCCAGCCGTAGGATGTAGCCAGCCGTATGATGTAGCCACCTGTATGATCCTCTAAGATGGGGAATATTCACAATAAATTTAGATTATTTGCTTAGCTACGAGTATGATGATACTACTCCAACAATATTCACTTGTCACGGTACTTGATTGTTGCTGGTATATACAAAGTACTCTGTGTTCGGGTGCTGCCGCTAGTCTCGCCGGCTGGGGTCGCAATGGCAGAGCTGGGTGCGGAAGTTTTTCGTCATCCATACGTGACTCCGCCCTTTGCCTTTCACATCGAACATCACCTTATTTGGTAATGTTTAAGCGCTATTCCAGAGTAAGGGGGCCGAAACGTGCGTTACGTGTGAAACATAATTTATTTTTCCTATACACAGGATAAACCACGGGGATAAACTCTCTTGCTTTATTAGCAATTAGCGACACCTGGTGTCGAACAGTGCCTTCGAGGAGCTAGTACTATTTGAGTCGCCTAGATGGCGACTCTCGTAACGGATTATTTATATGTTTATATTTATTTACGGAACCGGACTAACAGGTTACACTGTAAAGACGACACATGGCAGAGGAATTAAAAATATTAATAGTAAAAAAATATGCTCACCGGCTTTCAATCGCTTAAGGCCGTTCATAGACGATGAGCTGGCCGATGATCCGCATTGGCGGGCGGCTCACAAATTCTACACTGGATTATACATATAAGCATCCAGTTATACTAACGCGCAAAGCTCATATTGTAGTGAACATTATTATGTAAAATATTTACACGCTAGACCAAAATTATAAATGTCGCTTTGCCGCTCAATATTCTGGATCATATCCGCTCTTTTTAATCAGCGTTCGGAAAGCTTAAAAAAGAGGTATTTTTGTCACCAAAAAGTGCAATTTTTGACCCACATCCGGAGCATGGTTGTTTGTGATTGTTACAAAGGTGCAAACGTGACAAAAATAACGGTTTTGAGCTTTACGAACGTTTTAATAAAAGAGCCATCAATGACAACCTACGAATAATAATAAGTCAGGAAGCATAATTCAGAACAAATTCCACACAAAAAGTAGCCCTTCAAACCAAAGCGACGTATGATTCCAAATACGAATTACTTCCGAGGTTACAAATAGACATGTTCGGTGATTGGTTTAAATTCAGAAGGAAAGCAGATTGGCTCACGCGCGTGCTGCAACGTCTACTATGACAACTGAGTCGTAGCGGCGTGGACGATGTAATGCAACAAGTGGATTGAACCAAGTCAATAATATTTTATTTGTTTTTTTATATCGGTTACTTTTTAAAATTCAGTGAACTTTATGTCCCACAAAATATTAAGTTTTCGTCTAGAAGTAATTAGAAGAGACTCTTTTTCCGCAATGTAGTAAAATGAGATTAAATAACCAAAAATATATTTAACTAGCTGGTGCCCGCGACTACGTCTGCGCAGGGTTAGGACTTCGAGTAGCTTATTATCTTCTCCAAGGCCTCACCCTGACCAGACATCCATCTAAAAATACCAAAATATCATAAAATATGTACATGGTCAAACGCCATTGCTATCATAGAAATCCAAGAAAAAAAAGAAATACTAAGTGTATCAATCTGTAAACACTAATAATAAAAGACAGGAATTACGAGTACATACAAATATAAAATTAATCACCATTAAAAAAACTGTCATTACATTTCATCACCCTTGACGGTATTTGTGTTACATTTCATCCCCCTTGAGTCTAGTGTATCGAGCTGTCAAAATACGAGCGACACAAACTTAAGGCACAAACAAAAAAAAAAAACTTAAATGTAGGCGTTGGAATACCGCTGCTTACCCCTTCGAGGATAAATAGGCGAAACCATTTGTTATGTTGTGTTTAAAAATAAATTGTAAGTATTGCGGGCGATTCACTCAAGACCGCTAGATTGATGTTTCACCTAATCGCGATGCCGGAATCGCTCGACTACAGTCGGCTGAACAACAAAGACGGATGACATGCCAACTCTATCGCCAAGCACTTCTAGTGTATCCGAGCTAGCAAAATCATTGCGTGCTTTTGACTAGAGGTGCGTTCGTTTAGCAATGAGGGCATTGGAGACGTTGCAATTGTTGGCTTTTTTGTTCAAGCGTTCGTAAAGCTCAAAATCGTTATTATTGCCGCTATTCCCACACTCTACTCGAACGCTAAGCCGTGCATAAGACCTAAAATCGTACGATTGTGCTGTCAAATAGATAGTTGTGTCAAAACATGATCAAAAACAACCGCAAAAGTACAATTATTAATCCGGACGTGGGTTAATAATTGTACTTTTCGGTGGCATAAATATTCCTTTCTTAGCTTTGCGGACGGTGGACAAAAGAGCCCTAAACGACATTTTCACCCACCAATTTCCAATTCGAACGCCATTGTGAGCGTTTTAGCGTTATTTTCGTCAACTTGGGGCTATTCGAACGCACTATATAATTTATCAGAAACTGACACAACTTTGACAGAACTCTATTGACGGAAAGTAAGTCATATTTACGATCTTGGCTTCGGAAGAGATCTTGTTATTTTGTCTATGCTGTACCCAAGAATATTAGGCCGTTTCACCCACGTGGGTGATGATAATGATGATGAAAATTAGCCTATGTGCTATTCCAGACTATAATCTATCTCTGTGACAAATTTTAATCAGATCCGTTTAGCCGTTCTGCCGTGATTGAATAACAAACATTCATTAAAATCATCCATTCATCCATCCACACTTTCACATTTATGATATTAGTGGGATATAAGTAGGAAGTAGGATAGGTTATTCGTTATTTGCCTGGTAGACGTTTTTCAGTGGTCGCAGAATACCTTCATTATAAATTATTTTCGAAAAGCATTGTGTTGATATTACTGACAGATTTATGAGCAACTCAAGTAAACCACTTCAAAATTTGCAGAGGGTGAATTTTCATTAGCTTGAAAAATTAAACGTACCAAACAATGACCTATTTTGTAATGCTATATTATGCAACTGTAGGTAATCGGTTATTACTGTTAATTGTTCATTTTCTGTAGTAATTTTTAAGGATGTTGATTTTTTTTCGGGACGAATCATCAGCGTTAAAATGCTTAATATAATATTTGATATACATAATAATATAACTAAAAAAACAGTAGTACTTACTGTACAAACTGGGAGGATCTGCAGTTTTGTGTAACATGGTACATTATACAATATCTTTCAATTTACTTTTTAATTTTTTTTCTTTAAATGAACGGAGTAAGTATATACTTACTCCGTTCATTACATACAATACAACGGAGTAAGTATATAATGCTGGTTTTCACAGGCATCTAGTCATACTCTTGTCTTTCTAGCTTAAGTGCAGAGGCATTTATTTTACTGCATTGGTTCGGCAAGGAAATGAAAATAAAACAAAATAAGCAAAATACATTGCTGTTACATTTCAATATTCAGTTCTGTAAAAAAATATACATTAAACAAAAATAGACTGACTTTATTTTGCATAGTATTGACCATCTCGGTTTGTATACGTATTTGAACATCTTTGAATATAAATATAATTTTGCTACTACGTACTAATAAAAGTGATTCCTGGACATTTTAATCTTGTATGGATCCTGCACCACTTCACAACACATGCTGGCATGATGATTCACAGTTGTAGTTCACAATGATAAAAATTAAAATGTATGCGAAGATTTCACGTGTGCTCGCTTGCAAGAAAAATGTCCGACTGATGACGTACTGAACACGACTTTTAAGCCCCGCCTACTTGAACACGACTTTTGTTGGGTAATTTTTTTAACGCAGTTACTGTTCCTGACTTATTATTATTCGTAGATGACAACGCAACCAATGCCCTCATAAGCTAGGCCGCGTTCAGATGCTCGGTGAGAGCGCACTCTAACGCCGTTTCGAACATCAGGGTAAATCACTCGGTTGTTCTAACTCGAGCGTTCCGAACCTCGGAGCGTCGCAACTTTTTAACCATCAAAATCGATTGGTAAAAGGTTGCAACCCGCATCTGACATAACTTTGACCAATGAGACTACAACAAACTTCTTCTTCTTCTCCCGTCTCAAAGAAAATTAGGTAAGGATCGAGTGATCTGTCAATGTCGAATTTGTCAAACTCTGAGGTTAGAAAACAACCGTGTCGTTCCGTACCTCAGAGCGAGTTAGAAAACAACTAAACAACCGCGCTCTGAGGTACGGAACGGCCTCGTTCAGAATCTCAGTGAGAGCGCACTCGGTTGCACTTAGTGCAACTTTTCGCACTAACGCCGTTCCGAACCTCAGGGTAAAGCACTCGGTTGTTCTAACCCGAGCGTCCCGAACCTCGGAGCGTCGCAACTTTTTAAACTTCTAAACGAACGCACCTTGTGGCTGAGCATTTATTAGCAAAACAAAAATGAAGAAGAAGAAATCAAAATAAACCATTGTTCAAAAGCCACAGAAGAAGAAGAAAATAAACCATCGTATGCACGACAAACGATAATGTTTACAGAATTTACAGATCTTTAGCAAGTCAACAAAAACTTTTGTGTTATATTTTATCATTTTAAGTGGAAAAAATTGTCAAGATGCCAAGTGAAATGATAACTTTGCAACTTGGCCAATGTGGGAACCAAAGTGAGTACTGAATAATAATATTGTGTAGTTTTCCAGCGGTTATTTTCAAAATTATATATATAAATATATATCCGATTTTTCTCTCACCAGTTGGTTTCGAGTTCTGGAAGCAGTTATGCATAGAACACGGGATATCTCCAGAAGGTATACTTGAGGAATTCGCGTCAGCAGGCTCGGATAGAAAAGATGTGTTTTTTTATCAAGCTGATGATGACCACTACATACCGCGAGCGGTACTCCTTGATCTGGAGCCTCGAGTTATAAATACAATATTGACATCTCCATATGCTAAGGTATATTCATCAATCAATTTATCATGGGGACGTACTCATACAGCTCACGGTAATTAAGTAAATATAAATTGAACCTATCCTTTGCGACGGCGAGCGCCTCATTCACGTAAGGACATTCGATGTCCACACTTGGAGCTAATCATGTTATATGTATATGTAATATGTCTCATAAAATTTATTGTAAAAATGTAATGCCATACTAGAGAAATAATGAGATTATAGTGATAAAATCGACAATGTTCTTCCTTCAAAGTTCCTTAACTTTTTGCAACCCTGTGCCTTAGGTTTCATATATAAATCTTTTGCTGTATGCATACCATCCTCGAACAGTTTGACCTGTGCAATCTTAGTCAATTTTTGTATCTGTAGTTTTAATTTAAAGTCATATTTTTTAAATAAATTTAGTAGTATAATTGTCTTTTTAGCTAACAATCTGTAAACTATTTGGGTTCATATTTTATTTTTGATTTCAGTTGTACAATCCTGAAAATGTGTACCTCTCCAAACATGGTGGAGGTGCAGGCAATAATTGGGCATCAGGGTATGCTCAGGGTGAGAAACTAAATGAAGAAGTATTTGATATCATAAACAGAGAAGCAGATGGCAGTGACAATTTAGAGGTATGCATGAAACATTTTATTAAACGAAAGAGAAGCAAAATTAGAATGTTTGGGGAATTCACCAAAGATTCATCCACAAATCTAATATTATTGTATATTTTGGGCTCCCAAGGTAGAGGTGACTTAGCTTAGTTTGGAGCCATCAGTTAAAGTGAATTATATTATAGGTATTTTATTTATATTGTACTCTAATATGAAGTAGGTAATTAAATTGCTAAATAAACATTATTATTATTATTATTTGTTACATATAAAAGAACAAGTCTTGTTTTTGTATTGAACATTATGTATTTTTAGGGTTTTGTGCTGTGTCACTCCATAGCAGGAGGCACAGGATCTGGCATGGGGTCATACATCCTGGAACACCTATCTGACAGATTTCCAAAGAAACTTGTTCAAACATATAGTGTCTTCCCTAACTTGGATGAAATAAGGTATGTACATCAGTGTCTGTTTCTTCTATCCCCGATTTTGTATTTGACACCTTATTGACTAGTAAAGTATACAAAAACATATTGCAGCCTAAATATAAAAGCTGGATGTTCAAAAACTTTTCTTTTGTATTATTTAAGGTTTACAAGCTGTTCAATAGATGAGCTCACTGCCTATTAACATTTGAATAGGTTAAAATAGCAAGTGACAATTTTGTTCTATTTGTTGTGTTGATATGTTGTTACCGGAGTAGATCTGGACATGATGAGTAAGAAGATTTAGTCTAAATACCACAAAATGAAATGATATAACATAGGTTACTCTCTCTCTCTCTCTCTCTTTACAGTGATGTAGTAGTCCAGCCATACAATTCCTTGCTAACACTACGTCGGTTGACAGAAAGTGCAGACTGTGTTATGGTACTGGATAATACAGCACTGAACCGCATCGCCAGTGACAGACTACATATCAAAAACCCCTCGTTCGCGCAAATAAACACACTTGTCTCGACAATTATGAGTGCCAGTACTGCTACATTGAGGTAAGTGGGTAAATGTGGTCATTAAAAAAAACCGGCCACTCGCACAGAAAGGGTTCTGTACCCTTATATTTATTTTAGTATTTTTTGTTATATCGGCACCAGAAATACATCATCAGTGAAAATTTCAACTGTCTAACTATCACAGTTCATGTAACATTGTCTGCACTGAGCCTAACTGGTACCTAACAAATTATTTTTTTAAACTTGCTTACGGGCTACAGATATAATTATTTTGAGCCCATGTAAAACCTAGCATGACAGATTGCCAGTGTCTGTTATACTACCTCTAGGAATGCGGACTGATGCTTCAACCCTTTCAGGCTACGATCTTATTGGGTTGTCTGCAATCTCTGCATTGATATCAGAAACCATATAACTCTAAGAGAGAACTTAAGGCTCAGCTTCCCGAAGTACGCTCAGTAGTAAATCTGACTTAAGTGCAATCTGAAAATGTTTTGTATGAATGTCTGTTAAACCTTCATTCAAGGCGAGATTTACAAGGGAGCGTCCGTCTGTAATACGGGTATATTAACCCAGGTACCCGTCGTACATGAACAACGACCTGATCAGCCTGGTGGCGCCGCTGATCCCCACCCCGCGCCTGCACTTCCTCATGACGGGCTACACGCCGCTCACGGCCGACCACGAGCTCAACACTGTCAGCAATGTAAGGACCTAAACAATACTACTTTCTAAAATAAACATTGAGTATCATCTGGATATTGAACAATAAAATATTTGCTGAATATACCCTATTGACAATGTGTAAATCAATTGGTAAATCCATTTGTGATGTGATTATTCAGTCGTTTTAGTATCTGAACTTTTACAACTGTTCTTTGAACATTTTGTTATTTTCTATAGAAACCGGGTGTTTACCATGTACCTAAATATTGTATTTATTTTGAGCTCTTGATATTTTGGCACAGTTCATCACCATCATCTCAGCTGTAGGAACTTCACTGCTGAACATATGCTTCCCCCATATATTGCCATCAGTTTGATGCGGCCTGCATCCAATGTTGTCCTGCGACCTTTATCAGGTTGTCTGTCCTCCTTGTCAGCGAACAACATACGCTGCGCTACTTGGTCCGTGGTATCCATTCCAGAACCTTTGGTCCCACGGCCATCAGTTCTGCGTGCTATGTGCCTTGCCCACTGCCACTTTAACTGGCCAATCTTCTGGACTATGTCGGTGACTTTCGTATTTCTACGGATTTCCTCATTTCTGATTCAAGGTAGTGAAACCCCAAGCATAGCTATCTCCATAGATTGTTGTAAGACTTTGAGCTTGCTTATGAGGCCCATAGTGAGAGACCACGTTACAGTTCCATATGTCATCACTGGTAACACACACTGATCAAAGAGTTTCGTCTTGAGGCAGCGAGGTACCTATGTTGGAAGAGGAAACTTCACGAAGTATCCGGAACGCTCCCCAGCCAGTTGGGTTCAACGATTGATCTCTTTCTCGAAGTTGGATCTGCCTAGTTGGGCTGTTTGTCATAAGTAGGCGTATTCGTCATCGTCAGTTCCCAACTAATACTGATATAGACACAACCTGAGCATTTGGCATAATCTTCGTCTTGCCCATGTTCTTAAGACCAGCCTGTTGGAAGACTGATTGAAGTCTCTGAGAATCATGCTGAGGTCTTCCATGGATTCTGCCATGAATACTATATCGTCGGCAAATAGAAGGTGAGTGATGTATTCGCCGTTGATGTTGATGCCGCGTCCTCTCCATTCCAGGAGCTTGAAGGAGTCTTCCTGGGATGCGGCGGTGAACAGTTGTAGCGGAGAACGGAGGTATAACGTTTCCCTGTTTCACGCCACTTTGTAATGGAACTGTCTTTGAACTTTGCTCCCGTACTCGGACTGACATGTTGGCATTATGTACAAGTACTTCAACACTTAGATAAAGCGATAGTCAATATGGCAGCGCTGGAGAGACTCAAGCACTGCCACACGTCACAATCGAATGCCTTCTCATTGTCCACAAACGCTAATCATGAAGTGAAGTTACACTTTTTGGTACTCTCTTGTATAACTTGCCGTAGCGTGTGGAGTGGTCTATTATACTATGGCCTCTTCGGAAACCGGCTTGTTTTGGAGACTGGAAGTGATCAAACCTGCGACTGAGACGATTCGTGATGACTTTCGAAAACAGCTTATAAATATGGCTCAAAAGCGAGATGGGCCTGTAATTCTTAAGCAAAGTGTTATCACCTCTCTTGAAGAATAGCACCACCACGCTTTTGTTCCACGCTTCTGGGGTTAAACCTTCGAGTAACCCTGTATTAAAGAACTTCCGAAGGACTTTTAAGTAGGTACCGGTGTTTCGTCCGCTTTCAGAAGCTCAGATGTGATGTCAAAAATTACTTGAGTGCCGCAAGACAAGAATCTTCGACTAGTGTGTGTTATCAGTGATGGCTTACGGCCGTTTTCAATAACCTATCTATCGCCGGTTTACCTTACTAAAGATAGATATTTGACACTATTTGTATGGAAGTTATGTCAAACTTTTATCGGTAGTAAGGAAAACTGTGGATAGATAGAATATTGAAAACGTCTGTTAATCGCACTGAAACGTGGTTCATTACTATGGGCCTCATAAGCAAGCTTAAAGTCGCACAACGAGCTATGGAGAGGGCTATGCTCGGGGTTTCTCTATGCGTGATCGAATCAGAAATGAGGAAATCCGTAGAAGAACGAAGGTCACTGACATACGCCAGAAGATAAGCCAGTTGAAGTGGCAGTGGGCAGGCCACATAGAGCAGAACAGATGCCGGCCGGCCGATGGGGCCGGAAGGTTTTGGAGTGGAGACCACGGACCGGCAAGTGCAGCGTAGGTCGTCCACCGACAATGTGGATAGACAACCTGATAAAGAACGACGTTGGATGCAGGCCGCTTCCGACCGGTCCCATTGGAAATTTGTGGGGAAGGCATGTGTTCAGCAGTGGACGTCCTGCGGCTGATATGATGATGATGGTGAATATATAGGTAGACTAAGTTACTCCTTACATTACAACATACAGATATCTGCCAGTAATGTAACATCAAAATCGGTCCAGCATTTTAAAAATAGATTTTTGTTATAAATAGCGCGTAAAATTTCATTTCATATACATTTAATAACAACCTGTTATTTTTGTAAAGACATTTGTTTTTATTTATTTGTTTCGATAGCTAAAACTGAACATTAGGCTGACAATGGACCAGTAAAATATATCACGAGATACTACAATATTGTAAGTTATCGGCCCTTATTATTATATGTATATATAATGTATATTGTTCGTCAGGCCCCAAAGATCCGCAAGACGACGGTGCTCGACGTGATGCAAAGACTGCTCCAACCAAAGAACATGATGGTGTCGCTCAGCCCCGACCGGACCAACCAACACTGCTATATCTCCATACTGAATATCATACAGGTCTGTTGCCTAGTGTTTACTTATCCACACTTTGTTGTAGCCAATAGTACCGTTTTTAGATTATGCTGTAAACATTATGGGCACCGCCCGGCCCGGTACCGGCATTTGATCAGGCCCGCGACATATTTTCAAATCCTGGGTGAAAAAAGAAGCCAACTATAAAGAAAGACTAGATAAATACGTGTAGTTCATAGTGATTTCGGGTCGTCAGAACTGAAATCACTATCGGATAGATCATTTTCCGATACATTTTATTTCTTTGAGAGCATGGAGAGTTGCTTTAAGTTTTTTGCAACTTCTACAACTTTTTGCTACAATAAACCTACGAAGTGCGTCAAGGAGACACACACTTGATTTCAAAATTTGACATTGTGGACCCAATTGACTTTTACAGGGAAAGTAACCTTGCATGGGAAAGGTGAGCAACTGAGAGCATTTGAACGAAAAATTATATGCGTATTTGGATTTTGGAAGCACATATAAATGTGAAATGCTGGGCTATTATGTATCTCAGTTGCTAACAAATGTGGATTGAAATCTGAAAAAATGGTCGCTCCATGTCACTTTTGTCAGCTTCAGTGATCAACTTACTAACATTTTTGCTTATCGGAGATGTCAAAACTGACATAGAGCGGCCATTTTTCAAGATTTCAGTCAACATTTGTTAGCAACTGAGATGCATAATAGCCCTGCAGTTCTTTTCAACCAGTAAGCAAGCTATCCGATGCCAATTTAGAAATCACCTCGCGCCTGTGCTTTAGTGGAATGTATATATACGTTGATCATCTTGTTTCTCAAGTTCAAGCTCACTCTTTCATTCTTTTATTTCTATATTAATTTTATTTGATATCACCAATATGTGACCTCATCAGTATTCTACGGTTTGGTCTGCAGCTTTCCAAAGGTTGCCCATCCCTGTAAGGCCACGAATACAGTTATATAAGCATAGGTATCCATGACAGAGATCTGTGTTTGCAAACATCTATAAAAGGAAATTATCAACTCAAATCTAAATTTCTATAGTATTACTTTCCAGCTTCAAATCTAAAGTTTATCATCATGATAAAGCAGCTTGCAGTGGCCTTGTCTTCCTTAGCCCGTCGCGTATCGAGCGTACACCATGTGTACGTCCAAAAAAGTGTAGCCATGTCGCGCATACTAATGTATACACATATTTATACCTCTGGTTTGTAACTAATTTTATCAGATCAAATGCGCACTACCGGTATAAACTTGTTTTTAGTTCGTCAAACTATTCAAGTGTAGTATTTTTTTATCTAAACTTTTATGCGTAGTTCCGAAAGACACCGAAAGAAGTAGACAATGGACGGGTTTACTGATGAACACGATAAAGCGAACATTACAGCGGGCATCACTTGGACAGGTGACCGATAGTGTTGTTTTCAACTGAGCGCTTCCGTGCTTCGGAGGGCTCGATAAGTCCCCTTTGGTATTTGAGGACAATGGAGGCGCTTTCCCCTTCGTGCTACATGAGAACTTCAACAATAAGGCATATTCCTCTTCTGCAAGCAACCGTAGCGAACGGACGTGTTTACTTTTTCTCTCCGTCGTCGAGTGTTTTCGCTAGTGTTTCGGCTGCCATTCGGCTGTGCACGAGAAGGACACAATCCGTATTTATACGTGTGAGTGTGACAACCATCTATTTTTACTTTTGTCTCAATCTCAAAGCCAGAACTCAGCGTGCACGTACACTTACGTATAAGTGCACTATAAAGAAACCTCCTCCAAAAAACCACTTGTCTAAAAATGCTTCGTTCCCCGGATAGAGCGATTTCTGATACCGAAAAACCTGGGAAGTCGTCCCGTTTCAAGCGCAACCGTGCTCATGATGAGGTAGATTGGCAAAAAGATTTTAAATTGTTTAAAGATGAATTAATGCAGTTTATGGATAGTTTTCGTGGTGAAATGACAACAAGGTTCACCAAAATGGAGAAACAGTTCGAGAAGTCACTTGAGTATCTGACATCCCGTTATGAGGATGTTTCTGAGAAACTTAACACATGTAATGAGAGAATTAAAGAGCAAGAATCGCTTATACATTCATTAGAAGCGAGAGTGGAAGACCTTTCACGCAGCTTACAAATATCGCACGTTGAGATTCGTAACGTGCCTGTAAAAGAAAACGAGTCCAAAAATGATCTTGAAAATTATATTTCTAAATTGTGTACTTTGCTAAAACTGGATCCATTGCAACCCCGGGACATTTATCGTCTGCCTGGAAAAAAAGATGGCAAACAAACAATAATAGTTGAATTTAGCAACTTCGATACGAAGTTTAAATTGCTAAAAGTGGGCAAAATATACAACACGAGTCATTCCAATAATAAACTCAACTCAACTCATTTGGGACTCTGTGGTAACCAGTCAAGTCCCATATATATTGGAGAACATCTCACGGCAAAAGCCAGGAGGCTGCACTATCTCGGGAGGCAGCTGGTTAAAGCAAAATCCTACAGGTTTTGCTGGACCGTTAACGGGAAAGTTTTCATTAGAAAAAACGAGACGTCACCTTCGATTCAACTACGTGACCAAGAACAGGTTGATAAGTTAAGAATCGATTGACTCAGCTTAATTATTTGTTGTATTAACTCGAAACTCATGTACACACCTGTTAGTATAACTTTCAACTTTCAACAAATGTTACTAAAACACATTTTCGATACAAGTATTTTTTGCGACTGCTGCATTACCGAACGAGTCTTTACGGTAATAACGTCACTACATACACATTTCTTCAAAATTACCATTAAAACATTATGCCGTCTTATATATCTAGATATTAATAAATATCAGTATTTGTCAGAGGTGACTACATTATATAATATTCTGTCTCAACATTATCTCATAAGGCTTGTTTTTCCAACACCTATTATCATACGATTTGTTACGTCATTACTAAAAAACTTAATAACTACAGTAATGCACACGTCATTAAAACATTATGTCAATAACAATAAACTATTAATGATATTGAAGCTAAGTTACAAACACAAGTTATATCACAAGAATCATCCGTTTACTAAAAACTGCACTATTCTGTCCACTACACGCTCATCCCACTATCTAAAGGCTCTCTCACACACGCGTCTTCGTTATTTTGATCTGAACTACTTGACTTTCTACCAAATGTCACTTTATATTTATTGTATTCGTGATAAAAATAGCTTATTCCATAATACTAAAACAATTATGCATATACTAAACCTTTTTGTAGTACCCAAAATAATAATAATTGTATGATGGCGTCTAAAAATATTATTAATGATTTGGATAAGTTAAATATTGCAACAGTAACATCGTGTGTACCAGAAAAATGTATAAAATACGTTGGGGATCACATAAATAGCCTTAAAATTATTAGTTTAAATATCAGAAGTGTTTACAAAAACTTTTTAGAGTTTAAAATACTTTTAAATCGTCTAAATTTTGAATGTGACATCGCAATCCTAACAGAATGCTGGCTTCATAACGACAAAAACCCTCCATTACTTGAAGGCTTTACGATGCATAAAACAGTCAACTGTCGCAATCAAAATGATGGTGTTTTACTCTATGTACGATCTCATCTTGTGTACGAAGTAACTGAGCCTCAATTTGAAGATGCAACCTGTCTTCTTCTCAAACTTAAACCTAACACGGCCATTCTCGCTATATATAGATCACCATCTTTTAAAAACAAAGAGCTATTCTTGAACTCTTTAGAAAACACACTATCTTCACTAAAATATTTTACAAATGTGGCAGTTCTTGGAGACATAAATTTAGACATTAAAAACGATATTTTAGAAAAAGATGTTTCTACTTATCTAAATCTTGCTGTTGAAGCTGGACTTTTTCCTGCTCACAATCTGCCCACTCGCTTAGGCAACTGTTTAGATCATGTTATTCTTAAAACTCATTTAGCTGCATATGTGGTAGTTATCAACACCGTGATAACTGATCATAACCCTATACTTCTATGCTTAAATAAAACTAAAAACCCAAACAAGCCACTGCGTTGCAAAACTAAATTTGACTGGGATTCTGCTTTACAACACTTAAAAGATGTGAACTTTGATACCCTGTTTATATCCGAAGTAAATCCAGACCTGTTAGCTGAAAAGTTTGTTAATCTTTTTACAAAAACAATTGCTGATAACACTAAAATTATTAAAATATCTAAAAAACTCAGGGTTTCTAAGCCCTGGATCACACCAGGACTCCTTCGATGTATTCGACATAAAGATAAACTTCACGACGATCACAAAAAAAAACCCACAAGATGTAACTATTAAGACAGTATACATGAGGTATAGAACTTTTTGTTTTGAGATAGTAAATAAAGCAAAAACTTACTATGACCAGGAAAGACTACAAAAGAACTTGCATGACTCTAAATTAACTTGGGAAGCTATTAAAGAGGTCTCAAATATTTCAAAAGTACGGTCAACTCCTGAAGAGTTGCTGCACTTAAAATCTACTGCGGAAGAATCTATTGAGGAAGTTAACACATACTTTTCTACTATAGGACGTTCACTAGCCGAAAAGATCCCTACAAAGAATACATTGTATACACCAAGAGAAAATATTAATAAATATCACACTTTAAACTCCATGGTACTTTTACCTACTGATGAAAGCGAAGTAGAAAATATCATTCTTAATCTGAAATCTTCATCAGCAACTGGATGGGATAATATTTCTTCTAAGTTTCTTAAAACTTCTAGACATATTATCGCTAAACCTTTAGCTCAACTTTTTAATATTTGCATCGACGAAGGCATTTTTCCGAAAGTTTTTAAAAAAGCTATAGTACACCCGATTCACAAAAATGGAGACAGACATCTACTAAGTAATTATAGACCAATATCGGTGCTGCCGTCAATATCAAAAGTATTTGAAAAAATTATTAATAGCAGACTAATTAACTACTTAAATAAACAAAATATTTTAGCCGACCAACAATACGGTTTTAGAGTTGGCAGATCGACTGAAGAAGCTGTAACAAATTTATGTACGGAAGTATCTGAATGCATAGATAAAAAGCAAAGATGCATAGCTTTATTTATTGATATTGCAAAGGCATTTGATACTGTATCTGTCTCTATTCTTATTTCGAAATTGGAACAAATTGGAATCCGAGGCAAATGTCTCGAACTCTTTAAAGATTACCTAACACATAGGACGCAAAGCGTAAAAATAGGAAACTTCATTAGTGCAGAAGCCCCAATTTCGTACGGCGTGCCTCAAGGCAGCATACTCGGACCGAGTCTCTTCCTGATTTATATAAATGAATTGTGTTCCATGAAAATAAATAATGCAAAAATTTTTACGTACGCAGATGACACGGCCATCGTATTTCGGGGAGAGACGTGGTCTGATGCTTATGCTGCTGCGGAAAGGGGTCTAAAGCTGGCTACTGTTTGGTTCAATGATAATCTATTAAGCCTAAACATCGCAAAAACAAAATATATAGCATTTGCCTTACGGAAACCTAGTGAACCACCAGAACATTTTTCTATCAAAGCCCATACTTGCTGTACTTTTACAAATTGCGATTGTGTTAGCTTAGAAAAAGTGAAGGAAATTAAATATCTTGGAGTAGTTCTTGATCAGCAATTATCATGGTCCCCTCACATAAAAATGTTGTCCACTAGAGTTAGAAAACTGATATGGATTTTTAAGAAACTGAGACATGTCACAACCTTTGAATTAATCATTACCATCTATTACGCTCTATGCCAATCCATTCTTAAATACTGTATTTCGGCTTGGGGTGGAGCTTTTAAATCACACCTAATATCTCTAGAAAGAGCTCAACGTTCACTACTAAAAGTTATAACATTCAAGCCTTTCAGGTTTCCAACAGAAGATTTGTATCGACACTGCAAGGTTTTATCCGTTCGACAACTTTATATACAAAATATTGCACTATTACAACACTCTAAAATGTCCTACGACTCTTCATTACTTGAAAAGAGACGTGGACACGAAGTGCCTTTAAAATTACAAAAATATCGAACTCATTTTATTCACACACAATCATGTTTTTTGGCTCCATACGTATATACAAAAATACATAGAAAGCTCCTAATTCACCCTTTGAACAAAATAAAATGCAAAATGAAACTCAAAGCTTGGCTTCTTACCCTAAACTACTCAGAAACTGAATCGTTGTTGCACATCTTGAGTTAAAAGTATATATATAGAATAAATTGTTTATTATGCTGCCAAATCAACTGTCTAAATATTGCTATTTTGGCTAGTTTACCACACACATTGCAAATTTCGGCATAGTTATATTATTAACGGGTATGATATATATACACTGTCATAATTTAGCTAACAGTACCTACCAACTGTAAAGCTCCGAGCAAAAAATAACATTTAAAATATAATATAAAAAGTTTTTGAAACGCGCTACTAAAATCCCTCTAATTTAGACATCTTACGTAACCTAAATGATACATAGTCTATAATATCCATTTTAGTCATTCTAAGCTCAAGCGTAACTAAATAAATTATATTGAAGTTGAATATGAAATTTTACGTGCTATTTAAAGATCTTCAATCAAATCAACATTGAACAACTCATCAAAAACAAGTCTACTACTAACACTATTTATATAAAAAAGGGTAATGTTTATAATTACAATCGCTAAGATTATTATTTTTTTTTTTTTCTCTACCAATATCTGATGTTTAAAAATAAAAAGTTTAAAATTTCTTCAATAAACAAATGCACACGTGTGTGAAAGGCTTAATATACGGCTATACGTATTACACACACATTCAAACAGTAGTTGCTCTTTGTGCACGTCGCCTTTTGTGAGTCGTGTTTCTATTGACAGATTAGTTTCTACCCGCCATTTACTAATAATTTTTACCGTGTATGTATTTACACAAGACGTAATTTTGAATTATACCGTAACTGCATGCAGGAGAGAATTGATACTCGGGAGGCAGATTTTCTTGTCCGAGTATCAAACACTACCTACTCTAATTGTTTGTGTTTATTTTTTATTTTACTTTTATGCATGTAAGTACTTACCTACCTACATTGAGAAGAGACCCATTGTTTTAGACAAATCGATAACAACAATATGAAATATAAGCACACTATGATTGTCACATCACTAGGTTTGTTCTTGTATTTAGTTTACTTTGTTCACTTTAAACCTAACTATCTACTAAATAAATGTTTGTATCGCATTTTTTTTTTTTTTAATGTCGAACTTTATATTCTCCAAACAACACTGCGTCCGCGTGGTGTATGATGTGTGCCGAGATTTCTTCTCTATGAGAAGAAGGCTATAGTACCAGGAGTAGGAGTGTAATGGACTGATTTATAAAATCTTCTGTTGACGATCTTGGCTGGAACAACCATTACGATTAATTGCAAGTCGAAAAGACTGGTACCTACATTTATCAATACAGTTGCTATGATCTCTTAAAAAAATCACAATATTTTCATTATACTGTGTGAATACATGATAAATCTTTGAATCATAAAATTGTAAAGTGCAACACCCTATTTATTATCCGTCTCGAATCGAGCTTAGCTAATGGTGTTGTATCACGCCAAAGTCGTTAAATATATAACTGAACAACATGTACCTACTTGTACTAGACTACAGTAGACTACACTCAAGCAATATTGATATAATATGAATTACGCTTTAAAACCGGCTAGGACTCGCGTGATATTTACCGGAAATATTCTCCGACCAGTTTCGAACTTATTTGAAGTTCTTCTTCTGGGAGTCACTCTTGTGCACAGCGGCGAGCGCGGGCCACAGCTCGTAACTGGCGCTGCGACGGTCGCGCTGTGTCTGTCGCGCTGTGTCTGTCAGATTTTTTCCGTCCGAACTTACTTTAAAGCGTAATTATGAACATAACTCGCGACAGTTTTCTATCTCAAATAATATGAATTACTAAAGGCGATATGGTCACCGGTCCGTTACACTCGACTCATGACTCGTGCCCACGGCAACATGGAAATGACAACATTTTAGTGCAGTAGAACTCTTTGTGCATGAGTTCGTCCGCGGAAGTACTGCGACCATACCGACCTATTTCTGTCTTGAAGCAGTAATGTTTGCAATACTGTGTTCTGGTTGCAAGGGTTTGGGTGCCGGCGAAATTACAGGCACGTGTGACTTACAGTTGAGTCATTTTAATTGGTAACATTTTATGTCTGTCAGTTTTATCTTCATAGTGAGGTGACCTGCTTAAAAACATCGATTAAAGTGAATGAATCGATACGGACAATTTAACAACACATTTTGTCGTCACTTGTGCCGTAATTGCATCTAATGTAGGTTACTACTTAACACTAGGGGTGCCTCGTGGTTGTACCGTCTTCTAATGGACTAACCACACGCAGGCAGCCATGAGAGAGATGAAGGTGCAGTACAACGACGCGTGGCGCGCGATGTTCCGGCTGCCCAGGTGGTGCAGCGCGAGCGCGATGTTCGCCGCGGGGCGCGCGCCCTGTTGGCCGGCGCTGCTCCGGAGCCGATCAGCGGCCGCGCGCACCGCCCTTTACCGCTCACACAACTCCCTAGTCGCCGCTGTCAGAGAGTGGGACACCAGCCCGCTACACAAAACGTGGAGAGCATATCACACTCCCATCACTTAGTTTAGTTTAGTAATAAGTAAATAATTTGTATTGTTATGGATCACAGTCTGGAATAAAAGTTATTTCATTTCATTTCATTTCATAATATTATAAAAAAATTGGAAACGTTCACAAATGTCAAAAATGGTCAAAAATTGATCTCAAATCAACACAAATAAAATTATGCCATTCTTATATCCCAAAGGAAGCAAATATTATTATTGTATATTATACGTTTTATAATTTCTGTTACAATTCGCTAGTAATTAATAGCAACACTAGTTATCTAGTTAGTAAGCTCGTTGCGGTAAACCTTCTTGTTATTGATTAAATACCTTTTAACGAGCAGTTCTTCAATAAATCGATCTAGCGTGGTTGAATTTTTAGGAAACGTCGGTTGATCCTTGTTTTCAGACAATGAAAACCTGCTAAAAAAACTGTTTTTCCGACACAACAGCAGTAAACCTATTTGACAATAGATGGCGTTGTTTAGCAACACTATGCCAATGAGTGTTTGGTTTCAGGTTAGACCAAGAAATTTAATTGTTACTTACTTATATTTTTAATGTATTATTGTTAATTTATTTATACATATATATAAATAAAATATATTTATATATTATGTATATATATATATATATAAATATATAGTAATTATATATATATATATATATATATATATATATATATATATATATAATTACGAACTCGGTCATACAATATCTCATAGAGAAATAATGGCCCCACTTATAAACACTGCGTAAATTTAAATAGCATCACGTAATGTATTTATGTTGTGTAAAATGTGTATAATTTGTATGTAAAGCTATGATGGGACTGTCAAAAACACGATGTTTAAAAGTCCCTAAATTAAAATAGATTAAAAATAAAAACTTAGGAACGTGCCTAACAGTTTTGTTATGCGCAGTTATTAACTTAACAACCTTTATAAGTTAGGCCAGAAATGTCTTAGCATAACACTATCGTTCAAATGTCGACGTGTAAATAGCAATTAAAGTCCATTAATTGTTGATTTTTATGTTGCAGGGTGAAGTGGACCCCTCACAAGTCCACAAATCTCTTCAGAGGATTCGTGAAAGGAAATTAGCCTCGTTCATACCGTGGGGTCCAGCGTCCATACAGGTAAGGAGGTTGGTTGAGGTCATAACCAGGCTGTACATGGAGTTAACAAGTATACTTAAACAAAGTTCTTAATGTGACGACGTGTTAAAAATGGGACGACGTACATAATAATGTAGTTTTAAATAATAACAACTTGAAGTATCACTAAAATATTTATATATTATAAGTATTTCAGTGACATTTCAACTTGTATAATGCTAGCTACGCCCCACGGTTTCACCCGCGTGATGATGAATGCTGATGACGCCATGATGATGAGTGTCCAATGTTCTGCCCCGGGATATAATCAAAATCTTGTCAAAATGTCATTACGATGTGTTTAGACGTACAGTGAGTAATTTACACATTTATAATAAAATTATAAACATGCTTAATCAATAATTACAAATATATATAACCTCACTCAGGAATAATGTAGCTTTCTACTGGTAAAATAAATTTCAAAATCGGTTTAAAATAATATTTACAACACAGAAACACACACGTTTAGTGGCAATAACTATTTAGTTATTAATGTTTAGTTAAGTATTTGTTCATGTTTTTTTGCCACAATAAACTTATTTCATTTAAACTTATTTCACATTTTAAAATATTACTTCATTATAATATTAACAATTCGATGATTCAGAACACCAAACTATACTAGCGAACCAAAATCTAATTTTAGTAAATTATTGTATTTCTTATTCTGTTTATGCTAAAGTCTAAATTCGAATAACGCCTGCGAATTGACAGTTCTTAAATCTGCCAATTCTATTAAATCGTGGTTATGTTTAGTGTAAATTTAGCCGTCAGGTATGGGGCCGTCCATTAATCACGACGTGATGTTTTTTTTAAGCATTTGTTAACCCCCCTCCCTCTTGGTGATACGTGGTGAGGTATAAAAATAACCCCCCAACCCCCACCGAAAATACGTGAATTTTTTGTACCTACAAATAATCCTAAAATTTTTAGAATATTGTCTTTAAATACAGGTATAAAGTATAATCTAATTTTATTATAGAAAATTATGGACCATGATAAAAAGTGTAGACGGAAAGGTTGCAGGTTGTTTTTGACTAGTATAAAAATAATATTAAAGGAAAAGTTTACTTATTCGAAAAAATTAAAACACGCGATATCTTACTACATCCCTCCCCCCCATGATATTTCGTGATTTTAGCCGAACCCTCTCCCCCCTTTTCAAGCCTCACGTAATTAATGGACGGCCCCTAACTTCGTGCTCTCCAAACTAGCCTATACTGATGTAAGACACGAATGAATATAATTCAGAGTGTTACACGATTATGAATTTTAGTTCAAACAAAATAAGAACTACTTACCATAGTGTAGAGAAATTTAGTTTAGTGTTAAGCGAATTACTAACAATATAAGATACTAGCTGACCCGCCAGCGGCTTCGCTCGCGTGGCCTCGCAGGATACGGTAATAACAGATTTCAATAGGGGTCTAGTGAGTACATAGGTCCAAAAAAGAACCCCCATGCAAAATTTTAAACTTTTAGCACTCGCAATAACAAAGTTTCATACAAACTAGCAACCCCAAAAAAACCCCTTAGGGGTTGAATTTCATAAAATCCCGTATTAGTGAGCACCTACGTCCTAAAAAGAACCCGCATGCAAAATTTCAAACTCCTAGCACTTGTAGTTTCTGAGATTTCGTGATGAGTGAGTGACCTTTCGCTTTTATATGTATAGATTATGTTAAATATAATAATTACTTAAAGGTTTCTTTTTTAAATTCATTATAATGGTAGTAAATTGTGAAGCTAGGAAATATGTATGTATTTGCTGTATGACTTATTGACCTCTATGATTGAGAAAGGCTACTCCTGCCTGTACCAATATAAGATAGGAACTCTGGTCAGTGGGACACTGCCATTAACGAAACAGAGATCGAGGTCCCTTGAGCTCTCACTTACCCAGGTTGTTCGACTGTAAATAGTTCAGATCAGAGAAGAACTATATGGCATTCTTATATAAAACTTTCATCTAACTGAAACAAAAATTTACACTAATATTATAAAACAAGTATAATTATATGAATGATTAAAACAACCCCCGTGGAGAGGGCATTGATTGTGAGGGACTTTGACAAAATCAAATCAAATGTGTTTTATGACATGATGTTAATTTTTATTAATTTCAAATAATGTTTAATTTATAGTGGACTATAAGTTTAATTGAATATTAAAACCTCTCAAATGAAATAACTAGAATAGCGGTTGACTCTTAATATTAAAACCCCCGTGGATATTGTATTTAAAACTTTTTATATGTATTCTAACAGTCAAGCCTTTTCATTTGATACCCATATTGAGGGAGTTTTGGAAAAAAATATGTAACGAAACAAGTACGCCATTTTCAACACACATAAAAAACAAAATTAAAATCACTTCATCTGTGCGGGAGCCACGATGCCACAGACACACACACAGAGACACGTCAAACTTATTACAGTAGTTTTTGCCGACAGGGATTAAAAAGACAGATTTGATTGTTTGTTTGTAATCGATACACTCAAAAACTACTTACCCGATTTTGAAAAGTTTCACCAATAGAAAGCTACGTTATTTCTCCTCCATAGGCTATATTTGATTCATTATCATCATCCATAACAACGCGGAAACCGCGGAGCCCAGCAAGTCTAATATCTTATGAAAGTGCATTGAATTATGCTAAGAGGAAAAAAGTTAATTTTATGACAGCACAGTTATTACGTAAAATAACGCCCTCATAACAAATAATAAGATTGTATATCAAACTATCTCCCCCGCACCAGTCGTCTGTAATACTTGTATTTGCGCAAAACAGTTGTGAATAAATAAGGTTATTTTTATAAATCGTAACAGCTTTTTACTCCAATCGTATGAGATTGAGTAAGTATAAATGGCAACACCCGGAAATCCTTTTTTTGGACTAATTTTTGACGTGATAACGTTTATAAATCGATGAACGCCGGCTGCACGCACGAAAAAGCATGGCTCATAGTCACGTTGCGCCTGAGCCGAGCGTGCAAGCGAGAGCAGAGAACCGATCGGCTTGTCTTATGATATTAACACGTAAAATTATCGTTCGTAAACCTACTTTATAGACAACCATTTCTTTTTTAAATTAGTCAAAAGGTAGGGATCCCCATTAGTATAGCACATTTAAGAAATACAACACTGTGCTATTTTTCAGGTGGCCCTCTCACGACGGTCTCCATACGTGCAAGCTACACACAAAGTCTCCGGGTTGTTGCTCGCTAACCACACGAACATATCTTCTGTAAGTCATTTATACATCATAAACATAATCACCCCGTTATGTTCCCACTGCTGGAACACGAAGGGCCATAATCTGCCACGTGCACCTAGTGTGGTTTGTACAATGTGAATTTGAATTTGTGGGCATCCTTTTAAATTAAGACATTATTAATGAGGATGATGATAATCATCTACAACAGCATGCTCTAGATATACCACGATGCTCAACTGTTCGATCTTAATACATTGTTTATTCATTTTTTGTTTTCATACATGCATTAGTTATATTTTTTTTGGTGTACGTAATATAAGTCTTAATGCAATTAGTATAATTAATAGTGACTTAATTTAAAAGTATGCCCATGAGTTGAAATTCACCTGGTATATTGGCTTATTGGTTAGCCTCAGAGTCGCGAGTTTAGAAACCACTCAAAGGCTTGTTCCTAATAGGAATGTCAACTGGAACCGACGACCACGCGTGCCTTTCGAAACACGGAAGCACTCAGTTGAAAATCTTGTTCAACAGTTATGAACCATCAAGCATGCTTGTTTTGAGGCTCACATACACAATAACAATTGAAGCTGATGATAATAGTTTTATGAGAGACCCTTCATAGTCCCTTTGTTAGGTCATAAGAAATCTTCTGACTCCTGAACAATTTGCTCTTCGTCTGTTATCTAAGCATTTCGCCTTTAGAATGTTCTGTCCCGTAACGAGACAGACAAGCCGTGCTGATGGCAGGCATTGCACTATGCTCTTCATCACGAGCTGTGGTTTTAGATCCATAACATTCATCCGTTTAAAGTTGTTTAATTTCAATGTATAAGAATGGCGAAAGCCTAAAAAATAGTTTTTGGTTTTAGAGTTCCACTAGCCCAGTAGTTTGATGCAGTGCCCTTTAAACCCTAACGCTGCTTGCACATAACTACTTGGGGACAGACCGTATGTTACTGCAGTGGTATTAGAGAACTCTTGCTAGATTTCAATGTGCCTACTCACATTGAAATAGATCTTTTTTTTATGGGTTAGGTTGGCAAACGAGCAAGCGGTTCATCTTGATGGTAAGTGATACCGTCGCCCACGGACATCCGCAATACCAGAGGTCTTGAGGATGCGTCGTTGACCTTTGAGGAAGGATGATAGGAAGAGATAGAAGGGGTGAGGGTGCAGGCGGAGGGGGAAGGAGAGGAAGAGAACGGGGAAGGGGTGAATCGGGCCGCCGGAACCTCGCACAAACCGACGAAACGCAATAGCAAGCTATGTTACTCGTCGGTGTTATGTATAGGAGTGTGGAACTTCTCCGGTCGTGCCGGCCCATTCGGCTGTGGGGTTGCAGCGTGGCACAAAAGATCTATCGTAGTCTCGTTTCTGTGTTGCATAATGATTATTGCCTTTCTTTTTTTTCACAATGTCTTCAGGTCTCAAACTAGGCAGAGCCTGTACTATGGTAACCTGCTGACCGATATTCGTACTAATACAGGCCGGTTTTTTGAGACGGGGCAGTAAGGGCAGAGAAGACTCTTTCATGACAACTGAAATATGAGTACAGGCCCTACGGTAAGTCACAAGACCGGGCTTACACGCGAGCACCTTACGCAGCGGGTATTGTATTATATTGGCTGGTGCTTGTGATACATTTATCAGTTTTTGTAAAGACGGACTTGTGGCATATTGTGAATAGATTGACAAATTATATTAAGATATGATTATTCGTTTTTCGGTACAAAATGTAGTCAAAAAAAGTACTCAAACATAATTTGGCCCTTTATAGTCTATTAATCACTTAATAGAAAAGAAACGAATGGCATTAAATAAAGTGTATTTTAGCATTTATTCTGCTGACTACATTTTTCCCAATATCTGTGAATTCAGTTCAGAATATCTCAATAAGTTATGGAAGATCTCCTAGGAACCCTTTCCTATAACTTAAATGGTTAAGGTTCAAAAATGCCTGCCCGGTCTCAAAAATCCACCCGGTATCAGTCAAATGTTTGGATCTGTCCGGGGATCGTATCCGGGACCAGCAGCTCAGAAGGCAAACGGTTTAAAATAAATTTAAAGACCACCAAGTTTTTCATCGCGAAAGAGATAGCCTTACTTTTATAACTAATATTCGGATAGATGAAATAGTATTTATATGAGCAATGTTGCAGCTGTTCGACAGATGCGTGCAGCAATTCGACAAGCTGCGTAAACGCGAGGCGTTCCTGGAAGTGTTCCGAAAGGAGCCGATGTTCAAGGAATCGCTGAAGGAATTCGACGAGTCGCGCGCCGTGGTCGACGAACTCGTCAGCGAGTACCGGGCCGCCGCCACTCCGGACTACGTGCATTGGAACCCAGGTCAGTAAGGTCGACGAACTCGTCAGCGATTTCCGGGCCGCCGCCACTCCGGACTACGTGCATTGGAACCCAGGTCAGTAAGGTCGATGAACTCGTCAGCGATTTCCGGGCCGCCGCCACTCCGGACTACGTGCATTGGAACCCAGGTCAGTAAGGTCTACCGGGCCGCCGCCACTCCGGTCTACGTGCATTGGAACCCAGGTCAGTAAGGTCGACGAACTCGTCAGCGAGTACCGGGCCGCCGCCACTCCGGACTACGTGCATTGGAACCCAGGTCAGTAAGGTCGACGAACTCGTCAGCGAGTACCGGGCCGCCGCCACTCCGGACTACATGCATTGGATCCCAGGTCAGTAAGGTCGACGAACTCGTCAGCGAGTACCGGGCCGCCGCCACTCCGGACTACATGCATTGGATCCCAGGTCAGTAAGGTCGACGAACTCGTCAGCGAGTACCGGGCCGCCGCCACTCCGGACTACATGCATTGGATCCCAGGTCAGTAAGGTCGACGAACTCGTCAGCGAGTACCGGGCCGCCGCCACTCCGGACTACGTGCATTGGAACCCAGGTCAGTAAGGTCGACGAACTCGGGGTGGGGCGCGACGTGTTCTTGGCGCGTTTACTTACTATGGAAATTGGAAAGCATAATTTGTCGTCATACATATTAAACCACGCTATCGCCGAGTTTTCGGCGTTCACCGCACTCACCGGGACCTGAGTGTTTCTTGCAATTAGATCGGTGATTGACGTCGGTCGTTTGGGCTAAACGCACATCATCATTTCCATACAAGCGTGCACGTCACGTCTCTGTTAACTATCGGTGCAAGCCGGGCAACCCTAGCGGGTTTCAGCGTATTGCCAAGCCAGTGTTGCCATACATAGAGATTTGTCTATATCTGTCCAGGTTTTAGGATGCCTACCGGTACAGTTTCTTCTCTAATTTAATGCAGTTTTTAGATTTAAACATGATTTACATTAAATAATAAGTACGGTAATGTTTCTATCTAAAATTGCAAGGTTTGGTCTCGCAAAGCAGGCGTTAGTTCTTTAAAAATCTTAAACTGTATTAAGAATAATTATGAAGGGTTGCGACATCAATGCCACAGTTAAGTGTTTGTAAAAGCTCTTCATTTGGTCGGATAAAGCTCGTCAAGCTGTTCCATAGATGTCGTATCGTTTCATCAGTCTTGGTGGAAGATAACTATTAAGTCTTTGATAAAAGGGCGATATTTACAGTTTGTTTCCTTCTTTAAATTATGATTTTGTATTTTTTTTTAATCTGTTAATTTACTGTTTGTTTCCTTTTTTAAATAAGGTTTTTGTAATATGTTTTTTCTTGTTAATGTTTTAACTACAAAAATTTATTGGTTTAGAAAATTTTTGCTTTCTTCTCATACAGATTTCTAGATACTGCATATTTTATGGCAACGCTGCCTGAAGCATTCTGTTGATTCGACGCGCAATGTGAATAGCTTTTGATGTGAATAGCGCCCAAAAGGATACCCGAGAATTCACGAGGATGTTTCCGCTTGAATTAAGATTTATTTTTGTTGGTGAAAACTGACCCAGTTCGAATAGTCGCCTCACTATAATATATAAGCCAATAAGTCTACAAAATTGTCGCTGCGTTAGGAGTGTATCTATATATGGAAATGTGTATTCACGATTGCATCAGCAATCTCCTGGACATTGTATCAATAGGATAGATAAAATACTAACTTTATAAGTCCTTTATGTTATGAGTATTGTTTCCTTAACCAGGCTTAGTGTTTCGAACTAGTTTTGCGTGGCACTGTGTTGCGCTTGTCACCCCAATACATTGGTTTTCGAGTCTCTTTCGTCCAGTAATTTCACATACTACAGTGCCCTCCATGCCCTAAAGGTGGTTCCACATTTGTGACATCGCCGAACATTATCCCGTGACCGTATTAGACAGAAACACAGTAATGCTTGCGCTGCACTATTGCTTCGCGGCAGTACATCAGGCACTGTAGTGGTTCCAACCAAGACGGTCTCTTGTAAAACAGACCTACTACATACTACAACAAGGTCAGCGGCCTTATTGTCTATCTTTACGGAGAATGGCAATTGTTTCTTCTCCTCCAGTTCGAATCCAGACGGCAGTTGGGCTATTTTTACCTTCTTCGTCCCTTCACGAAGTAAACACCCGTTAAATGTACACAGGCCACATATTATTATCCCATTATCATCTTCCGAAAACGGATTCTGTGGATACTCATAGAGCTACAGAGCGCAGTTAAAAAATGTATGACCACCCAAGTGCCCATCATTCTAAAAACTTGCCTAGTTCACTACGGTCTTAAAATGGCATAACACGTTACATTTTGATCAGCCAGTAACTGATATTAACTCATAAAGTGCACCAAAGTTGAAAATTTCAAGTTCTAAATTCATGCAATTGTTTTATTTTGTTTGCGTCACTGCGTTTTACTGCTGAATCTATTAATAATTCTTGGAAACTGATAGCGGCCCATGCACCTGAGGTACTGTCCTTATCTTTTATGGATCTAGTTAGAGATAGTTAATTACTACATTACTTGTAATAGTACGACAATTGCAACCCTAATGCCTAAAACGTGATATTTGGGATTGACATGAAAGTGTTAATATTAAATAAAACTGAAACAACGGTCATTAGGCAAATAAATTTATTCAAAAACTACAAATATTATTCCAAATGCCCACCTCGCGCTCGTCTGCAGGCTCTACACCGCCTTATGAACGAGCGCTTTATTTTGCGCACGTATCCAGTCTCATTTATTTCTCTTGCTGCAGTTACTATGCGCTCCTTTAATTGTTCCACATTGGCAATGGGTAATGGGGAATAAAAAAAATCTTAAGGGTTGAGATCAGGAGAACGTGGTGGCCATAATATTGCCCCTAGGCGTCCAATCGTTCTTCGAGGGAAAACTTCATCGAGATAATCCCGCACATTTCGGGCGTAATGTGCGGGACAACCGTCGTGCTGCAGCCATATTCTTCTCTCTTCAAGTGGTATATTTTCTAATAATGTAGGAAGATCACTCCTCAGAAACCGTAGATATCTCTCGGCATTTATTGTCTCTGGAAGCTCAAACGGGCCAATAATTTGGCCGTTCCATATTCCCGTCCATAAATTAATTTTAAATTGGTACTGAGATCTATCATCTCTCACCAAAAGGGGATTTGTGAGATGCCAGCTATGCAAGTTGTGCATATTGAAATAACCGTCTTTTTTACAGGTTGAATCGTCGCTCCACAGTATTTGGTCAAAAAAGTTTGGGTTGTCTCTTATTTTTCTCAACATTCGTTGGCAAAACGTGACTCGCAGAGAGTAGCCTCTTGGCAATAGGCACTGGACGCGTTTATAATGGTATGACTGTAGCTCCGCTCTTTTTAAAATCCCATGAACAATCGCTATGGATAGTCCCGTTCTTGCAATTACCCGTATTGAAGTGGTTAGATCTTCGGCAATTTCATCCAAAACTTGCTCATCTAATACTCTTGGTCTCCCAGAGCTTGAGCCACCGATACCAGTTCCAGGAGTGCGTCCTTCCAAATAGGCATTATGTACTCGGATGAAGACTCGATAGTCAGGATGTCGTGCGTTAGGAAATCTTTCCCGATAGAGAGCTGCGGCTCGGCTTGCATTGCCCCTACACTCGCCGTAAATGTAATGCATTTGAGCATACTCCATGGCAGTCCAAAGCGAGACATTACTTCGTTCACTATTCCAGTCCGTAAAGTAAATATCAGGTCCAATATCACAGCGCAAAGTCGTCGTAATAGTTCGCAGTAGTAAGGAAAATAATCAGCAAGGTGTAGCACGGTCGCAGTATGAGAACACACTAACTTGCTCTTCAAATTTCTTTCAAAAAAGTCAAAGGGCTCAAGGGTACATAGGCACGCTGGGAGCCAGGTAGTAATTAGCTATCTCTAACTAGAACCATAAAAAATAAGAACAGTACCTCAGGTGCATGGGCCGCTATCAGTTTCTAAGAATTATTAATAGATTTAGCAGTAAAACGCAGTGACACAAACAAAATAAAACAATTGTATGAATTTAGAACTTGAAATTTTCAACTTTGGTGCACTTTATGAGCTAATATCAGTTACTGGATGATCAAAATGTAACGTGTTATGCCATTTTAGGACCGTAGTGAACTAGGCACGTTTTTAGAATGATGGGCACTTGGGTGGTCATACATTTTTTTTCACCACAGGAGCTCCAAACATACGCACTAGTTTTTCTCCTTGAAAATGTTTGATAAAAAATATTAAAAAGCAAAAAAATCGACGATGCGAACATATTTTTTTTTATTTGGTTAGCCGTGACCCTCTCTGCCCGCAGGTAAAGTATTATCTACTCATTACTGAACACCCTGTATAACCTCTTTTTATAGCGTGTGAGCAGCTCACGTTTTTGGGTCACCCAAGCTTAGGTGACTATTTTGAAACCTAGAATTATGAACTTTTACGGATAAAATTTTTAGCTTTTACATTTCTTTTATGCGTGAGTGAATAAATATATATTTTAAGGCGGGAGTTTACAATTTACACACCTTGATCTATTTTGTATTTCAGAGAGCAGTCAGATATAACAGTCACAACATCTGAAGAATGAAACACTGCAGTAACATGACAAGGATTGAGTTTAAGAAAGGCATTCCAGTGGAGAAGTCGAAAAGTATTATTGAAAATGTTCACTCACCGTTGTTATAGGTATTTGTTTAACCTGTGCCATTTATTATTTATTTAGTAATCTCAATTGTTAACATTGTTTCTCGAATACTAGCCTAAGTCATGTTAAAAGTTTGTAAGATAATACGCACAGAAGCGAAATAAAATAAAATGCATTTTTACCAAGATATTATTTTAATTATTAACCACTATCTCTGTATCACTTCCATACACATATCACGCTCGTGCAACTCTACACCTTGTGGTTTGTACGTCCCTGAACTCTCTTTACAACTGCTTTGGGATATTTTAGACATCAATATTATAAGAGATTACTTACTATTGCTATGAACAGGATGGTGACAAGCATTAGCTACGGTTCAGAATAGGGGCACATTCTGGGAACTATGACAGCTTCTATCAACCACTGGGAAAAGTTAGTAAAATATATTTTGTATTCTGTTCCTAGAATGTACCGACTACTGCTAACACAGAAACCACAGAATACATCTTATAAAAATAAAGACATTGGTTTTTACATTTTCTGATACTGCACATTCATCTAAAGAGCAGATCTAAAACTTCATTGCTTTCTACTCCTACCTAATTGATAAAATATAGTCATGCTCAAAAACAGGTTTTAATCAAATTAATCATGTACGCCGTCTGTACAAAAGCCTGATTTACACTTCAATAAGTACAGTAGCGAGTTAACTTGCGACATCAGATAGTTAAGTTGTTATTGTCGTCTGAACGACAAAAGCGAGTTAAGCAGTAAGTTGTTGATTAAGTTGGTTTGAATAGACGCCATCCTATTTTTTAGCTAGTCCAGTGCGAAGTAGTCTTTCGCGTCTTCCGCAACCCGCCTACTTAACTGGCCGGTCCATAGATTTGTTGACAATAGGAAGTAGTAAACAAAACAACCGACGCGACTAGTCTTCTTCTCGAAACGGTAACTTGTGACTACTTAGTCGCCTACGTTTGGACACTACTTACAACTTATTACTGAACCGACTGATTTCTTAACTCGCTACTGTACTTATTGAAGTGTAAATCGGGCTTAAGACAAATAACAACAATAAACATGAAAACCCAAGTAGAATGCCTGAACCTGTGCTAAATCAGATAAATTAACCGAATTACATAAAATGTACACAGAAAACCATGACCGTTCGGAAAAAGCAGAGCAGAGGTATTAGTTACTTGGTTTGTTTATATATCCAAGCAGGTGTTATATCTAGCAATTAACGACAATAGTATATAATTCTAAAATAAATATAATCTAATACAATACATTCCTTGACAGTGTTGGCATATTAAATCAACTATATCAAAACTTGTGAACTAATAATGAGGCGAAACTTATGGATATACCTTACACTTTGTGGAGAACACACAGTTTAGAATCAATGACTATGCTTTTATTTGATGGCAATGTACCACTTTTTTATACCCCTAAGGCCTATGAGCAACAAGGTATCAGAAACCAAGGGACTCTAGAGGTTTTTAATGAGAGTACCATTATAATGGTACCATAATATATACATACATTAGATATAATTAAACAATGCTCACGTATTCTTACCATGCATAGCTACACCCTAATTTTTATACATTAATATAACAGTTGTTCATATAAAAATTTTGTAATTTCAACAAAGTCATGAATCATGATCAAAACATCACAATGTTGATATCAAATATAATTTTTAGTGCCATGATGGGATAGTGAGATGAGACTTAACTAAAGGTTGATGTACCAACTTTAATAAAAATGAAAGCGTCGCATTAGTGAGTAGGCAAAATGAAGTTGTGGAATTAATAAATGACACGGCCAGATGGCTGGTGACTATTGTTGGCTAGGAGGTCTGGCTGGATTGCTGGAATTTTGGTTGGATGATGGATGTCTTGCGAATGGGCACGGTCTCTGGCGTAGGGATGGCGTCGCCTGTCGAGATCTTAGCAGGCACTGCTGGTGCTTTGAATGGGGCAGCTAAATTCCCTGGTCGCTGTTTCGCCATTTGGTAGTCGCCTGAATCGAAGAACTTTTGCTGAAATGTATAATGGATATCATATTATCATCAACACCAAAACTAAAAAATATTGGGCTTTGTTGTTGATTTATACAGAACTAAAGACAAAATGTTAAATACCATTTTACATGAGGACTCTTTGCACAAAACACCCAATGCAGGACGGCAGTGCAGGACTTATTGCCGCCATATTATACAATACGCATAAGAGGACCAAATTGAATCAGTGACTTCATTAATTTCAACCACCCACATTACAACTGACCAATTTATATTATATAGGCGAGGAGTCACTTTGATGAACAAAACAACTATAAAAAAAATTATTTGCACCTAGAGCCATATTCCAATACACAAAGGAGTTAACAATACACCCCAAGCAGGCAGCCAATGCAGGATGTATAACCCCACACAGATATAGACAATAAGATAAGATCTAAAGGTATGATAGATTATCTATTTTGTCATTAGTTTCGCAATTTAGGGAGAAACATTGGTATGCCTTGGTCGCCTAGTGGTCAAGGCTTCTGACACAAATTGTCTGAAGATGCATATTCAAATTCAGTATGAGGATGTGTATTTTTCTCCCCTAAATTTTGTAAAAGTATGTTTGGATCAGCTAAGCTAACTTAGTTTGTGTTAGGTGTAAATTAAAAAATCAATTTGTTGTAATAGCCTATAGAATATGTTACGGACACATTCCAACAAACAAATTTTGATATATGATGAGAAAGGAAACACCTAATCGTGACTCATGGGGCGTAATAGATGTAATATTCACTCATTATAGGCAAAGCCTGCATGACAGGATGCAATAAAAAATTATATAGGACTGGGGGCCTAATCCCACCTGTTACGAAACTATCATAAACCAGGAGTGTTTTGTAATAAGCTTAGAATAATCATACTTACTATCATACTCCCACCGATACAAATTGGTCCACCAAATTGAATGGTAAGGTTGCAATAATGACTACTTTAATTATAGATTAAAGAGATGGGAGTACAGATCCTCAAAAATTTGACATTGGAACAATGAAACTGTGTCAAAAAAACTTCAAAGTATGCAAATTCAGTTAAATATTTGTTTATCAAAACATCTATCGTAATACACTATTATTTTAAGCTTGCTAAATTGATGTGGTGGTACCTAATTTAAAGGTAAGGTTGAAACATTACTACTTTATTCTCCCTTACTGGAGACATTAAGTTAAAATAGTTTCATTCATAAATCTTTATTTTTAAAGATTCAATCATCACAGTAGAAAAAGGATTAAACTCAGGACTATTGTTAGTCTCTGGTGCAAAGATGTAATGAATATTTAGAGTTATTGTTTTTCTACAGCATGGCTTCTGTCCATATCACTCCCCAGTATCTAACTTGCTATCATTATCATATCTGTCATCTAAGAGTGATCTAGTCAATTATGAAATGTTTTGAACTTACTCCTTTAGCAAGGCGTTTCTGTAAGAAAGCTGAATGTCCACTTGGCCCCCTTCCCAGCATAGCATTTGGAAACTTTGCTTTTAGTTTGGCTTCTTCCATCTTTTCCAATTCTTTTGGCTAGAAATATACAAAATATTTTAGTAGGTACCCTACTACTTTTGAGTTATGTGAGTATGTCTGGTAGGATAAGTACCTACTAGGGTTACAAAATGTCTATAATTTGACTAACATAGCTTTACTGCAGTAAATAGGTAGAAATTTACAGGTGGTTTTGGTTGACAGAACTTAAAAAAATGTAAAATAAATTTAAAGGCTTTGATACTTACATCCTTTGGGGGCTCATTCTGATCTGGAGAGTCACTCATTATAGAACTGGAAATAAAAAAAGACATTTCAGTACCTAGTTCAAAGAGCTCGGAAAATTGCAGGAATAATCCTGTTTTTTGTTTACCCTCATGCTTACAAAACCAACAAACTTTGACCGCCTTTGTTTTACGATTTCAGTATTTTAAGTAATATTGATGACAATGCGCAAATCGTAGTTCATCGAAACTAAGATATTTGGAAAACAAAAACACATGGTCCCAAGCCGTATGTAACGTAGTAACGAGAATATTTTTGTAAAAGTAATTGGACCGCGGGACGAAAAGTTGTTTACCTTGATTGTATTCTTCGTTATTTGAACAACGAAAATACAGTTTTCACCTGATAGAGAACAAATATTTTCGTTGAACTTTTAGGCAGTAACAGGGCAAGCAATATCGGCAAAATTGTTGAACGTAGCCAACCAATACAACGATTTCCGTGATTTTTGCGAAGTAAAAGTAAAAATGGCGTTTTTATATTTTCTTTCTGTTAGTTCATAGACAAATCCACAGACTAACAGATCCTAAGACAAATCAGACTCTCCTAATATAGTTTACTGTATGTCTGAAATTCATACAGTTTTTTGTCACATTTTATATGAATTTGAACTGGGGCCTTACTATGAGCTCTTAAAGCAGGCCTTCTAGACAACTGCACGCAACCGCATTATTGGTACCATGACAACTTTAAACCAGGCCTGCCCAGGCCTACTATTCAACAACCGCAGAAAAACCGTTCACCTGTTTTTTTTAGTATGGACTCTCGTTAACATGTCGCTCTAAATCCACTCAGTTTATTATCTTACAAACGTCTAGGCGTCTGCAATGTTAGTTATAGTAAATAATTAGAATGCAAAAGATAATATATCCGTTCACCTTTGAGAAAACAATATTCAAACAGTACACCTAAACAAGCGTCATAGTATGATTTTATTCAAAACTGTTTATGACAGGTTTAAGAATTGCACGGAACTTGCATGGTTTTTACGAAGCTGATAGTAAGGCCCCTTTTAAGGTTGCCATGGTACGAATAAACCGGGCAGTTGTCTAGAAGTCCTGCTTTAAGAGCTCATAGTGAGGTCCCTGGCAACATCATATACCGCAGATGGCAAAATACTGTGCTTTAAACATTTTTTAGTAAGTTGGAAGCATCTGTTACTTAGTCTGTGGTTGGAATTGAGTCACAACCACGGGGGTTTCAATTCCTTACTGTCCTGTGGGACTTATATGTCCTGTGGGAATACGGACCTTAGGGCCGTATTCCAGAAGCTTGCTCAGTTCTGAATCTAGTTTTAAAACTGGTTTTAGGTAGAGATTACATTCTAGAACAGTAACTGAGTCACGATTATTTGATCACAGTTCACCTGAGTGGCATCTAATTCTAAAACGCCACTAAGGCTCGTATTCCAAAAGCTACGCTAGAAAGAAGTTGTAATTTTCACCTTTGACATTCGTCTGTCAATCACTGACAACTGTCAAACAAATGATGATTAGACAACGATATGAGATTACGCAAACTCTTTACTCTAAAAAAAAACGTGGCTTCGTTTTTTTAGAGTAAATAGTTTAACATAACATAGATAACTGTAGTAAATAATGCGTGGTGGCACAACCATAGACAACATCTTCTTCTACTTATCTATATCTATATGGCTTGTTAATGTGGGAAGATTTTACTCTGCCAGTGTCATGTTCTTGCACTCCAAAAGGTTTTGCGGATATTTTGCCCCAACCCAGAAGGAGTGACCATTGTACGGTACGGGATCAAATGAAAGTAATATTAATATCAAAAGTATTAAAAACTGGTTTCGCTTATACAAACGTATATTATTGGTTTTAATAAAATTACATAACATATAAATAAATGTTGTGAAAACAAGCGATAAAAGAGAGTTAATATCAGTAGGTCTAGCGATATCAGAATTAAGTTTATCATACAAAGAACAACTTAGCTTAAGACATGAAAAGAAAATGTGATTTAATGTACCGTCATCTAGTCCACACTCACAAAGCGAATGATCCCTGACCGTGATCTTAGCAAGAAACACGGGAGAACAAACGTGACCTAGGCGCAAACGAATTGCGGTGGAAATGACCCTTTTTTCAGCTTTTTTAAACTTAAAAAACCTGAATTAAGCAAAAATTTCTACCTTCGACCATTCTTGTTCGATTCCAAATATTCGACCATTTGTCACTTAACTGCATTTTTGCAGTTACGTAAATCGCGAGAAAATTGTTGAAAGAACAGATGAAGTATGATCAGTAGCCTGCTTAGCAAAATGATCTGCAATTTCATTACCTTTAATGCCACTATGGTCTGGTATCCAAGCTAAAACTACTTCGATACCAGCTAAATAGCATCTATAAAGAATTCCTTTAATTTTCAAATTAGTGTGCAACATTATCCTTCGCACCAAATGGAAATTTATAAATGTCCTGTAAACCACTAGTAGAATCCGAAAATATGATGCATTTATTTAATTTATAAGATTCGACATATTTAACAGCTTCTAAAATTGTCATAGGGGACAGTAAAAATGGGTTGAATAGTAAATTGATAAATGGAGTGACACAAATTAGATGATTTGTTGTGTGAATTCAAAACACATGGAGGATTCTTGTGATGCCAGTAACGAGAGGATGAAACTTAATTACTAAGACAAATTAACTTGTGTAAAATTGGATGATTAGAAAAAAAAAACGATCAGAGAGATAATGACGACGAAGATAAAGAGGGGGCTCTACGCATTCAAATTGAAGAGCATTGATAGGAGAAGATTTAATGGCCCAGAAATAATCCGATGGCATTTGTATTGTACTAAATCAAATAATCTCAAAGAAAGTTTACTGCAAGCTTCTAACAGAAAAGTAGCATAGTCAAAATGACTTCTAATAATTGCATTGTATAGTACTTTTTGGGGTACTCATCCCCCACCAAACTCCTGAGAGAGCTCGGAGAATATTCACACTTTTTCACATTATTTTTTTATAAACTCTATGTGAGGTGAACCGGTAAATTCTTGAGTCTAATATAAGACCGAGAAATTTCTCTGGATTCTTAACCATTTTTTTTTGTCCCGGGGAAATCCTTTATGGATACCACCTACCACGGGGAGGTAGGTGGTTATGTGGGAGACCGTATATCCACCAAAACCCCGGGGTGTTCCGTCACTGCTGCCCTCGGCGGGAACGCGGGACAGATTTTCCACACGACCGCGAACCGGGTCGGGTCTTGAATCGAGTCGCCTGAATTTGAGGATTCTGCTACTGTGGAATGGTCAAGGGGCTTTGTCTTGACCCTCCCAATTCGATTTTGGCTGCCGGAGTTACGCGAAAGTATTTTAAATTAATATTTAAAGTTTCTGTAATTTCACACGAAAAACATGCGGATGCGTGAAACGGAACGCAATATCTGGAAATATTGCATAAATTTGAACGTCTGCTATGGGTACATCGATAAGAAAGTCAACCATTCGGACCCAGATAATCCATTTGTGGCCCCAGATGGGGTCAATACCCAGAGAATCGAATCTCAATGGAGAGCAGTGAAAAGGTTTTTTAAAAAAGACAATTAAAGCCTTCGTTTCGCTACGGAGGTGGCCGGCTCGCTTCGCTCGCCAGGTCCCCCCTTCGCTCAACTCGACTTCATGCGGCGAAGCAACGTTCAGGGGCGACCGCTAGAGCTTCTGGCGAGAGCCCACCCGGAGTCCAAGTCAGACCGGTTAGGTCGAAATTAGTGACAAATCCAACTCTGACCCCCGCCCCCTCTCTCTCTCCCCCCCCCCTAAATTTAGGTGTAAAAGTGTTAGTAGAGTAGACAAAATTATCTTTGATATTAAATTTTAAAAAAAACTACGCGGTTCCGGCAGGGGGAAATGGTAGGGGGGGGTTCCCTGCCCCCAACTCCCCCTCCTACCCACTCCCCCAGTAGAAAAATAGATCTTTGATATTAAATTTAAAAAAAACTACGCGATTCCGGCAGGGAAAAATGGTGGGGGGGGGGTTCCCCTCCCTCCCCCCCACACCCCCACACCCCTCCCCCCTCTCCCCCCCTTAATTCAGGCGACTCGATTCAAGACCTTACCCCGCGAACCCGCCGCGGCTGTCCGTTGCCGGACCCTTCTCTTCGCGGCACGCCAGAACACATGGCACGCCGCAACTACCTCGCAGACCAAACCCGCCAACAATGAGCACCAGACTTCCCCGTGTCTGGACGCCCGTGGTCTCCCTGCGGTGGGTCGGATACGTAGCCCCACCGCCTGCTACGTCAGCCACAGGGGATAATCCCCAGCGACCCCACCTCCTCGAGTCTGCGCCGAGCGCCTGGACCCCACCTCCTCGAGCCTGCACCAAAGTGCCCGGGCCCCACTCCTCGAGCCTGCGCCAAAGCGCCCGGGCCCCACCTCCTCGAGTCTGCGCCAAAGCGCCCGGACCCCGCCACTCCTATGTGGACTTGGCGGCCAAAGCCCATAGGAGCGGCCCCGCCTGAGCCGGTCAGCGCACCCCAACGCCGGCGCGGCCCCTGGGTTCCTCTTGGCTTCACCGTGGTGATCCAAGCCACGGCTACTGAGCCCCCCGCCACGTCAATGCGAGAACCCTTCGGGGGGGGTGGATTCTTAACCATAAGGCAATGATCGTTAACGTAAGTTGGAACATTAGGGATATACTGCTTTCTAGAGAATACATCAACATTACTTTTCTCTGAAGCTAACGAAAGCCCATGATCTACTAACCAGATATTTAGATAATGGAGGGCAGAATTTAGTCGAGAAACTGACTCCAAAAAAGTGTTCATTTCATCATTCAAAAAAAATCAGCATACTCAAGGATTTCACAAAATGAGTCTACACTATGATGGAGGTATATGTATATAAACAATAAAGTAGTGGACTTAGCACTGAACCTTGAGGAAGGCCTTTCCATACCATTTTTGGGGATAACAGAGAATTTTGATATCCTACCGATAAGTACTAGTCTAACTAACAAGAGATTAAAAATGACATAAGTCATCCGAAGAGGAAGATTTAACTGAAGCATTTTTTGTTTTAGGATATGGAGTTGCACATTGTCGTAAGCACCCGTGCTTACGACAATATTATAGATATTATCTAAAAAGACGCCAATCAAATGATCATCCTTAGAAAAAGCAATGCGAATATCAGTGGTAAAAACACCTAAACTATGAATAGTGCCAAATCCTTTTCCAAAGCAAAATTGAGACTTCGATAAAGTTTGATGATGTTCTAACAACCACTCTTAACTGTTTTTAAAAGATTTTCAAATATTTTTACCATAACAGATGATAGAGCAATAGGTCTGTATGAAGACGGGTTTGAAGGATTTTGGCCAGGTTTGAAAATTGGGATAATTATTTGATGTTTCCAAACATCAGAAAAGTTACAATTTGCGTATAAGTTATTGATGATATTCAACAAATATTTATTGGAATTCAAAGATGACCGACAAATGAGTGGATATGGAATTCCATCCAAGCCTGGAGAAGAGTCTTTAAGGTGATCTAAGGCAGCTGAAAGTTCATCGAATGAAAACGAGTCATCCATAGGTATAGTCATACTTAGGAGGAACTAAAGGAGGAGCTCGCTAGTCAGAAAAAGCTTCTAGACATTATTCTTGTCATTAGGTGACAAATCACGGCAATCATTTTTGGAATTTCGAAACGATTTTTTTTTTTCCATATAATTACCTTCCTACCTTAGTAGGAAGAAGAGCGAGGAGAAAGACTTTCGCTATATTTTGACCAGCCAATTTTTTTTAGAAATATTTCTTCTAGACCTTGCCAAAACCTTTTTGAATAGAATAAAGTTTTCATAAGTAATATTTTGTAAAAAGTATGCTTCTGCCTCATTTCACTCTTTGGCGACACTAGTACATTCAAAATCCCACCAAGGTAGAGGGATATTAGATCAAGGATTCTTTATGGGAATAGTAGAGTCTGCTGATGCAATAATGGCATTTACTAATTTTGTATATAAATGTAAGTAATTAAACTTATCAATAAGAGGTACAGAAGATACCTTGGAATCAAGAGTGGAAGAAAATGTATACGAATCAGCACTATTAAGTCTATATTTTAAAAGAGGAGGAAAACTAAACGGAGCTGGACATTGTGAGGAAGAGGAGATTAGAATAGGGAAATAATCACTTCCATGAGAGGTAGGAAGGACAGACCAAAACAATTTGGAGGATAGAGAAGCAGAAGTTAAAGATAAATCTACAGCACTAGGATTTTGAAGGGGGAAAACCTGTCGAGTGGAAGAACCATCATTTAAAATGCATAAATTGAAATCATAAATGAGATCAAGTAGGTAAGGTGAACATGAGTCAGGAGCAGGAGAACCCCACATAGGGTGATGACAATTGAAATCATCAAGAACGATGGCGGAGGAGAAAGAGAGGAAAAAATAAGTGAGAGTTCAAAAATTATAGAAGCATTTGGATGAGGAATATAAATTGAGAAAATAGATGTATTTAAAGATCTCACAACAAACAGCATTAAATCTCCTACTGTGACGATGAAGTGAGAGTAAAGAGTAGGGCATAGTTGTTTTAACCAAGCTGGCGCTACCTCCCCACCCATCGTCACGATCATCCCGAAAACAGGCGTAGCCAGGTAACCTAAAACTAGAACCTGGCTTCAGCCATAACTCCGAGATAGCCGCAACAACGGGTTTATACTTGTTAAGCAAGTAAATAAGCTCACATTTCTATGATATGGTGCTCCTCACATTCCATTGTAGAATCTGACCCATGTTGAGAATTAACGACAAAAGATATTTTTTTTAAAATCTGCAGAATATTGTTCGGTAGTGGCATTTTATCAAATTTTGAAATCATATTTAACAATGTACAAGATATTAATTCCTAAAGGTTTTCATTTTGAGAAAGTCTTTCAGAATTTAATGCACAACCATTAGCCATAGTTGAAGAAGGAAATGCAATAATTTCATTATGAGCTTCTTTATCTTAAGATTTGCAAACCAACGCAAGACAGCTTCGAACGGACACAGTTTTTTATAGGAGACAGGAGAAGATTGCGTCTGGGCCTTTTCAATAATAGGAGATGGAGGACTTGGACTTGGATGGAGGCGTTAATTTGACTATATCCGCATACAGACTGTAACGTAGCGTTACATAACATCATAAAACTTGTAAATAAACACTTTAAAAAAATAAGTAAACAGACAAAAGACAGGTAAAAATAATGTATTATTATAGAACGGCCGACCACTAATCTTTTGTCTTCCGAGCTCTCGGTTGGTTGCGGGAAGAGAGGGGACACGCTCAGCTGTCAAATCAGTTCCCGTTCCCGCGCCAGTCCGCTGCCGCATTGCTTAGAGCACGGGCATATCGTTTTATGCAAAATAAACCGTTACGTTTTACTTAACGTAACATAATCAAAACTACTTCTCACTTTTCATTCTCAATTAGGATTGTTGTGTTGTGATATCTGAAAGTGTTCCCGAACTGGGTAAGTTGTGCACATAGTACTTATTTAGACGCTGGTGTAGTTAGAAATCATTATACCTAGGTACTCCGCTGCAGTTTGAATATGGTGGAAACGGCTTCATTTGTCATTGTATCTCTAACCGTATTGTTAATTTTATAGCTCATCAGTATGTTCCTAACTAGGTAGATACTTGTAGTTATAGATTGAATAGCCTAGCAATCATTTATTGTAACCGTTTCTGCTAACTTAGTGTAGTTACTGCCTTGAACTCCTTCGCCTAGCAATTACTATCTTGTAGGCTGGTTTGCTTCACGAACCGAATTCTAACGAAATGATTCTACCGTGTACTACGGGCCTAAGCAGCACTCTAATGCGGGTTCGTGTTTCAGGAACAACGACCGGATTAAGACTTCCTTGACGGACAAATTCTAAGTCCAACAAGACTGTGGCGCGCTCACGGAGCTGGCCTGGCATCGTACCCTAGACACTGACCCCCGGATTGCAGTCCATCCTAACGCCAAGACACAGGAGGATACCAGGAGAGTGGGGTAGACCGCCATTAAACTGTTTGCGCGATCGACTTAGGCCAACCATACGACCCGCTATTTGTTAAAATCTATTTATGCATAAATTGTCAATTGACAACTAACATTGGTGTTATTTTCTCATCCTTATATTACTTATGTTCCCGCTATGAAGCGTGACAAGACGACGATTGATAGATGGAACCCGCGCGGATGCCTCCATATATGATATGCTTTCCTCCGAAACAATGTTAAGCTATTGCATAGCTTCTATCGCGGGCCTTGAGCGTGGAGACCGAATCCAGAAATTCAGTTACGAAAATAACCTAACACTCCCCACTCCGACTCCATCTATCGATGAATAGCAGAACTTTTAATGACTTTTTGAAATATCACGCTTGTCTCTTTAGTTCAGCAACTCGCCTCTTTATGGCATTGGTTAAATAATCATAATTGCATAAATTGATAAAAACAGCTACGCAATAGCTTAACCGCGGCAGTCCCCGAGTGCCACACGTCTTTTTTTAATTATTTTTTGTCTATTATGCTCAGGGCAAACCTTGTCTGTAGCAAGATGATTGCCTGAACAGAATATGAACGCGGTTTAGATCGGCAAAAAATCTGAGTATGACCAAATCGACAGCAGGACAAACAATGCATAGAAGGTAATCGATGTTTATCTACATTAATGGCAGCATTGAAACAGAAAATTTTCTTTGGTAGAAATGTACTCTTGAATGTAACTGCAACCGTTTGGGTCGGAATCCATACTGGCTTGTTTTCAATGAATGTTTACCTATTCAAGGCAAAGGCGGTTTTAAAGGCAAGGAGACTACTCCTTGCCTTTAAAACCGGCCCACAGCCAGAAGGACATTCAAGTGCATTAACCAATTCCTCCATGGACCAATCCACTGGAATGTCCTTAATAATAGCCGTGCGCGTCACGTTATAGGTCCGAATTTGAGCATGAAAGTCATAAGCAGCCAGAAATGCACAGTCCAAGAACTTGTTAGCACCATTCCACGTTTTGAATTGAAGCGCAACTTTATTTCGACCTATCAATTTGATTCCATCTGAACAACTGCCCGGAACTATATTTTTGAAAAGAAGTTGAGCTTTCTTTAAGACTCTTGAACTATAACCAGAAGCAGCGTCACTGATATTCTTTGTTAAGTGGAGCACATAGGGGCCCAAATCCGTCTGATCATAAAGAAGATCTTTTACGTCAAACTGGGGGACAATATAGAAATGTTGCGTCGAAGTTGAAGAACTGACATTTTTCTATTAGGAATTAAGTCATCCTGAGCACTAGGAGCACGTTGACGCTTCCTAGCTCCTGCAGAAAGACTAACCAACGTGCTATCTGTATTATTTGATTCCGATCCAAGATCAAGAGGATCACTCCACTAATCCAGTTCCGGATCACTATTTTTTTTCGAAAAATGAGTAATCTTAATCGCTTTTACCGATAATATAATTTTTTTTCTCGAGCTTATAACGCTTACATGATCAGGGGCTTAGGTTCTGTGTTCTCTTTTATCGTACTTCTTCTTACAGATTCTTGTAACTAATTCCATACTTTATAAACATTCCTTACTAATTTTATATCTATTTATTAATATCCAAGTCAATATATGTACATAGTAAATATATATAATTGACCTATGTACATAGCTATTTATTTTTGTTAATAATTTTTTTACATATTTTGATACAATAATTTAGGAACTTATCTCTTACATCTTTATTTTTAACTAATTCGTGTATTTTTTTTTATAGTATTACGTTTTAAAGCACTAACGCCTGCTTAAGCGATTTCAATAATTCGTGTATGTTTTCTTTAGTGACATTATCATTAATTTCATGCTCTTTATTGTAACGTTCAAAACCAAACGTAGAACATTATTTTATGACATGTATCGGTGTCTCCTCGCTTGTAGAATCACAGGGCATGAGGGGTTGTCCTTCAGCTTGAAGGTAAAAGTACCAACCAAAGAACCCACCATGCCCTGTCATTGTTTGCGAGAGTATGCTATCTATTTGTATAGTTCTAATTATTTTGTAGCTTCCTACTGAGCCCGGGAAAAATAATTTGGTAACAGATGCGGTACTTCCTGACATAATTATATCTACAATTCCATTCGTCAAGCGTTGCCAATCTTATTTGGCGCTTGATGAATGATACCGGACACCTGTCGTAGTTTGGCAGCGTTTTGGTTTTAAGTGCTGCGTCCTTAGCCAGGGCGTCTGCCCTCTCGTTCCCATTTAGACCTACATGCGCTTTGATCCAGTAAAGATTTACTGTCTTATTTTTGATTGCGCATTGGGACAATTAGTTGCGGGCTTCGAATGCGAGGGGATTGAGTGCGCTACCGTTGACCAGGGATTGCAGCGCCGACCTGGAGTCACTGTAAATACCGAACAACTCATCAGGGCTGTTCATTATCTCATCTGCCGCTTTGTATATAGCCAGCAGTTCAGCCTGATACACCGAGCAATAGGACGATAGTTTTAATTTCCGGCTCCTGGTCTCGGTGCCCCCTCTCCATAGAGTTATCGCCGCTCCCACTTTGCCTTCTATTTTGCTCCCATCCGTATATATAGAAACCGTTTGATTGCTCTGTGCAACTTGCTCAGGTTTCTCCAGGCACAGGAACTGCCAGTCCATATATGTTGCGGGATGAAGGGTGTCAGCATATGGGACTCTCTGTTTGACTTCCCTGTCTCCTAACTCCGGCCGGGGTATCGCTCTTCTCACCTTGTAGAGGGCAGCTGCTTCTTGTATCCTGAGATCAAGGGGTAGTATCCCGGCCAGTGTCAGTGCTGAGTTCAGTTTCTGTTACAGTTTCTGAGCAAAACCTCTTTGCACTTCATTCAACTCTTTTTGAATGTATTTTTTACAAGCGGCCCCGGTCCAGGCTTCTGCAGCATATTATGCTATTATTGGCTCAATCACGGCGACTTATATCGTTCTAATCACCTCAGGATTGAGTCCCCAGCTGGCTTTTGCGGCTTTGGATACTTGCCCGTAGATGTTGATTGCCTTTCTGCAAATATTTGTAGCGTGGCTTCCAAACGTTAACTTTTCAGTTATCCAAAGCCCCAACAGCTTTATCTCCTTTGCCATTGTGATGGGTATCCCGCCCATGACTAGGCGTGGTACGTCAAACTCATGCTTACGCGTAAATAAGATGGCATTTGTTTTATTCGGTGCAAATTTAAGCTTGTATTTGACGCCCCACTCCCGAACGTAGTCAAGAGCATCACTGGCTTCAATGATTTGAACGATATCGTTGGCAAAGGCCTGGCAGTAGTCGCCCCGAGCGTGGAGGCCTTTTAATAGCGGATCCAGTAATAAGTTCCACAGCATGGGCCCCACCTATGGGCCCTTGTACGCAGCCTTTTGTTGTCTGTCTAGAAACTTCCTCGTCCGCGTACCTAACCTTGACCTTCCTCTCCTCTAGGTAGCTGTTAATCAGTCTACGCAAGTTTATAGGGCACTTCTCTTCCGCAAGTCTGAGTCTGATGGCAGGCTACCAAGCACTATCAAAGTCTCCCTCTATATCTAGCGATACGAGCGTATAAGTTTCCGCTCCTTGACCTTATCCTTAACACGCTGGACCAGATCATAGAAAGATTCTTTGGTGCTCTTTTGCGGCATAAAACCATATTGGTGTTGACTCAGTTTTGGTACTAAGTGCCATTTAATTCTTTGTATCGCCATCTTCTCCAGAAGTTTTCCATGGTTTCGGGAAGTGGCCCAACTGTAGACATTTGTTGGCCAGTGATAGGAAGAGTTCCGGAAAAAAAACCATCAGATCCAGGTGCTTTTTTGGCGTTAAAGCTGTTGATGGCTGAGGTTAGTTCAACAGAGGTAAATGGTGAGTCATGTTGCTCATCATGGTTCGACACATTTACTTGTGCAGCCATCTCTCGGATCTTGTTGCAGTCCGAATTATTCTTTTCCAGTTTGTCTTCAGGATAAAACATTTGGGTTAGCAGTTTTGCGGATTCTTTACTGTCCAGCGTTGTACCCTTATTGAGGAGTGGAAGGTCTTCATGATGTTTGTCTTTTTTTCCTATAACACTATATAATTTGAAAGAAATTATAATTGTGCTCATTTTTCAACAGAAGCCGCCATCTTCCACCATAGATTCTGGATGGCACTTAAAAAACCAATCTTCCTGCTAACGTTCCGTTCTTTGCTTTAGTGATTTCTATCTTTCTTTAGATATAGTCTGTTTAATCTATGTTGATGTTTGTTTCTTTGTTGTTTGTTTGTGGTATGTTGTGGTGGTATGGTTTGTTTTGAATTTTCTGTTTTTGCGCGAAGGGAATTTAATGGATATTATGGATACTGAAAACGTAGAAGATATAGATGGCTGTATCCACAGCATTCACGTTAGGAATTTCTTTTGTCATGACAACTTGGAGGTGAACTTAAACAGAAATGTTAATTTTATAGTTGGCCGGAATGGTAGCGGCAAAAGTGCAATTTTGACCGCATTGGTCATCGGTTTGGGAGGCAGGGCCTCTGCTACCAATAGGGGAAGCAATTTACAATGTAAGTAATGTAATGTTTGTTTATCTTATACTAAGTACTACCGTCCGTGTGGAATATGTTTTTGCGATATTTTGGGAAATTTCCTGATCCGTATTCCATTTATTATTACATCCAAATGTAGGTCGCGGCACGTAAGTTGAAGTATGTGCAGAACACATTTTCGGGTTCCAATCGAAGTGCGGGCCATGCGTAACCATAGCAATGCGGCGACAAAGATAAACGATCACATCGGGGCCCCTCGCTACCCGCGCACGCTCCGCGTGACCACAGTAGATATATAGAGAACAGTACAGAAACTACCTTCAATCGTTCGAAATGGCCCACTGACAAACATGCGCATGAACGAGAACCCTAAGCGGTTCTCGCGGTGCCATCAGTAGTGAGTGTTATAAACAATTTTTACATCATAACCTTTTTTATATAATCTACACTATGAAATGTCACACTTAACTGGCTTTGTAGTTGTTTGGCTCACAATTGTAATAGTGGTCTTGTATGATCGATCATAAATCATAATAAATTCATAAAACATAACACAAAATACAAATCTTAGATGGCGGCTGCAATAGATTTTAATATTATTATGAACTATATCGTACTTGTTTTTATGGTTTTCAAGGATGTCGAAGCTGATAGTGCTGTCAAAATAGAAATCTAATTAGGCGTCTGCAGGAAATTATTAACTTTATCGTCATGGGTCTCGTTTTCATGGTTTTCGAAGGAGTCGAATACGATAATGCTATCAAAATAGAACTTTTTGAAAGAAATTATAAATCGGCGTTGAAGCCGATAGTGGTAACAAAATTGAAGTTGAAGATGGCAGCTGGGCGAAATTATCAACTTTTTTTGGAGTCAATAATTTGTAATTTATGAAGAATAAAAGTATTTTTTATGTAATTGATGTTGATTATGATGAACATGTTTTTTTTTAATTACAAGGTATCAAATGCATTTTTGGGGTTGAAACGCAGTATAGTTCAGCCCGAAAATGCTTGTCAAACACCCGAAAACAGAGCTCATGAGCACTGCACCCACGCTACCTGCCTACGCGCCTACCTCGGCTCGCGTACGCTCCCGCCAAAACTTGTAAAGGTTTTGCCATAATGATAAGTTAGTGTAGTAAACCTACAAAAAATCCTAAGATCTACAAGTGGTTGTGTGTCAATACTAAACTGTTTCCCGTATTTTAAACTATCAAGGTTAACCGACCCCATGATACACCTACATACATTTTATTTGTTAACTAGAATTAACTAGATTTAATGTCTACAGCAGACCAATGAATGTTTTATTAAAAAAAACAATACCTTAAAACATTAAAAGTGACAACCCTATGGCTTCAATGGGGCATAGATAATGATTTGATCAACTAGGCTTAGTTTTCATACTGTTGTATCTTTATACTGTGGCGTGACCCTGGTCACTTGAAAAATCCAATTCAGAATCTCCAACTCATATAAATTCGTCCATCATTTTATTTAACCCCTCAAGTGTTGATATCATTATAACAATGAAATTTCTTTTGTGTCTGGGTCATTCGACCTTTGATGAACTAGGACTTATACATATATATAATATATTAGGAGTCTTATTGTATACCATGTATTTTCGTATTATTATTTTAAATGGCAAAAACGTAAACGTTGTATATTTTCTGCACATTTTTTTTTAATATGGCTTCGTAACAGAAAAGTGTTTCTCTGACCTATATGTTAGCCCTGAAGGTATATCCATACCAATTTATACATATACAATATAGATACATTTTTGCATTAATAATATCCATAATATTTGTGGTTAGCAGGTTATTAATGAAAGATTTGAAATTATAGCTGTGTCCAGAATGTCATACAAGTAATTCTACATAATAATACTAATAAATATAAAAAGTCTCTAGTCTAAATCTAGCCTGATTGTTGGTCATGTTTTAACCTGCATAGAATGGTTCATCTAGATGAAATTTTGTAAGTAGACTTTACCTTGTTTACAAAAATTGGTACAATAAAAATAGAATAAAAAAACATAATTTTCCTTACCAAACCTAATTTTATTGAACACTAGCGACTGCCCGCGACTTCGTTCGCGTGGTAGGCTCGTCTTTCGTCCTCGCTATAACCTCCCGTCTTTTCTTATTGTTTTTAATTTAAGAACCTTCTACGAAGTATTAGAAAACATTAAAACAAGATGAATGAAGTTAGTATAGCCGTTTTTAAGTTATAGCGTGACCGGGAGAAATAAGGATTCATTTTTTTATATATATATATATAGATAACATACAAATTGGATCACCTGTTGTGGAGATTAACATGCACAAACAAACAGACAGACAGATAAACACATATACTAAAATTCTGAAAACAGGTTTATTAGGGTTTGTGTTGTTCTTTCAGAGAGTACCACTGGCTTGTTCCTTCAAATATTAGATTTCATCATTTTTATGTTTGTGTTTTAATATAAAGTCCTCTATTTCAATTTCAGCGTTCATTAAAAAAGGGCAAAACTCTGCAACTATTGAGATTAAAATTAAAAATAACAGCGCCAAGGCATTCAAACACAATATCTATGGCGATAACATTACTATTATCAGGCACATAAATGCATCTGGTGGGTCTAATTACAAAGTGAAGTCTTCCTCAGGTAAGCATTATAACAAGTTACTTTATTATTTCCGATGATATGGTAACTTTAACTATTTTTTTTTTTAAACAAAAATGCTACTGACTTCAACACTTAAAGTGTGAAATAACTTGTTGAAGTCAGTACCGTGATAGTTCAAAAGTAGATGTAAGCATATCATTATATACTAATATATAAATCTTGTTTTCTATGTACAATTGAGTCTTCTACTGGTTATATAAGGTATTTGTTAATTAATGGACAATATTGAACGGGGTGGTTTGGAATCGATAACTGGCCATGCAAGTAAAAGAAAAAAATGATAGTATATTTTTTATTATTATGAACCCATATGCGCCGCATCACGGCTGAACGCACGGTCCGACGTACCGCTACATCGCAGATAGATAGCAGTAAATACGCGAGACATGAAACCTACACGCTTAGAATAAGTACAACGTGCAGACGATGACCCGCCAGGGCCTGGCCGTCCTTTAGGCATAAATATCAGCTGCTAAACATTCGCGTGTAGCACTGCGGTCCCAATTGGCCATAATCGATATTAGCGCGATAAAAGTCGGTCCCTTTCACCGTGAGCGTGATTACGATGGCCCACGCTACGTCATCGATGACGTCTTTACTGCCGCCATATTGACGATTACATGAACCATGCTCTACACCATAATCGTCGTGAGCGTTCTGTCAAAAGTGACAGGTGTTTGTTTATTTCTACAATGTATTTACTGGTGTCCCTTCTTTTTGATGTAAAAGTTGTAAAAGTCGGTCCATCCATTCCATTATTTCTTTTTAATCCACACACTACATTATTAACCTTCACACTATGCACGATATTTTTATGAATTTGTTTTTCGCGCGCAAATGGTTCGTTATTGCTACAACTTTGGTCCGAATTAACAACACGCTTACAGTGCCACGAGCTGTCAAAATCGCGATATTTGTCTCGGACCAGCTTTGGTAGACGATAGCACTATGAGCAAAATTATCGCAAAACGGACCACGGCATAGGTTGGTTCGCACGTCGTTGTAGCTATTCTAAGAGGGTAGGTATGTCTCGCGTAGTCACTGTAGTCTATTCTGTGATGTAGCGGCGTGCGTTCAGTCGCGCAATGGTTATTAGCTGCGGAGCAATGAATATGGGTTCATAATAATAAAAAACATGATTTTTTCCTTCACTATAATGAGTTATCGATTACAAACCACCCCTTTCAATATTGTACTAATAATTAAATATGACATCATAGATTTTTGACGTGATAACGTCTTATAAATCGATGAACGCCGGCTGCACGCACGAAAAAGTATGACTGATTGTCCCGTTCCGCCTGAGCCGTGCGCAAGTGAAAGCCCGGAACAAGCGATAGAGAGGCACGATCGGGGAAACCGACTTTGCTGACAACCAGTTTTTTATCAACAATATTTATCTAATTTCCAGGAGAAGTGATATCAACAAAGTTTGAGGAAGTCAATGCAATCATACTTGCACATGATATTCAAGTAGATAATCCAATATCTGTCCTAAACCAAGACGATGCAAGGAGTTTCCACGCTTCAGACTCCAAGAAGAAGTACTCGTTGTTCAGGAAAGCCACCAACTTGGATCAGACTGAGAACAACTATGTACGAGCTCTGGAGAACTGCAACAAGGCAACAGCGATTTGGAACAAGAAGAATGATGTAAGTGTCTGGGTTTAACCTTAACAAACTTCTCAGGAAAATGGCAGAGTTTGCAGGGCGAGAATCTACAAACATATTTTATTTACTATATTTACCTTTGTAATATTAGTCTCAGTCTCTCATATTTCTGTTTAAATTGAATACATACAATTTACACTGTAGCAAATTAAAGTGGGATCAATACTGGATGAATAATGGAAATAATCTTGTTAAAAGATCTAAAGACTTCTTGTAAAACGTGAAATCATAGATTGTCAAGAGTTTAAACTTTGGTATAAACAAATTTTATATATGCAATTTGTTTAAACTATAGTTTAACTCGCGACTATTTAGTATACGTTTTATAATGAAGAGGAGAGTATTCTGATCCATATTTGAAATAGGGTCTCGACATGCAACAAAGATATTTTGAGTTAATCGTTTTTCGTTACAAAAGTTATGGGACAAGTATGCTGATTTCAAACATTTCTAGTAATCAAAGGTCAGTTGGTCCGGTAGTCTTTTGATCACTATATGAAATGGGATCAATTGGCATGAAACACATTTAGTTGGTATTTTAGCTGACAGTACATTTTACACAAAATCTGTGAATGAAGTTCAGAAAATACCAAATTGTATCCTAGGAATGTTTTCTTGTAACTGTAAAGGTTAAGGTACCTGCCCTTACTGCGCTGTCTCAATAATACACCCTGTATGTGTTGTACCCCATATCGCGGGCATCCTCATGGCTGCCCGTGATATATGTACTCACTTATTACTAACTTTTTGTTTAGGCTTGCATTGAGCTAGAAAAAGAGTTCAAAAAATGGAAAACCAGCCACGAACAGTTACAGTCTCGAGACGAGATTGAATCTCAGAAACAGGCCCTGCAAAACGAGTACTATTGGAGTGAGATCGCAGACTTTGAAAAAGAGGCCAACACTATCCAAGCACAGTATGACAAACAGAAGGCCAAAATGGAGAAGTTGGTCGAAAAGCTTAATAATATGGAGCAGAACTTTGGGAGCAATACGGACGCTATCCAGTAAGTGTGGATCAATAACTGTAACCATTTGTCTGAATTTATTTATATCCTGAATAACAAGTACAATTTGAAAAATGTAATACCGACTTCCATTCTATTCAGTTATTGGAGTGTAACTCAAAAACTACTGGACTGACCACACGGGAAGCACCCGCTTTCAAACAAACGAATTTCGAGAATCGGTTTACCCTATCCAAAGATATGAGGTAACAAACATTAAAAAAAATATGTCGAATTGAGTACCTCTCCTTTTTGGAAGTCGGTAGAAAATAGGTATAAGGTTTTCTCTTGATTATGTATACTACAACAGCCCCGGATCTACGATTTTTCGATCCGGGGCAGGACTTGGTAATGGCGCCCCTCTCTCCAGCGTTTGAGATAAATTAAGTACTTACAAAAGTAAAAATTTGTACTTTTTACCTATTTTTTCTTACAAGTCGACGGTGAGCCAACCCGGCCATACAATTATTTACGCTGTGACAAGGCTTTTGTATGTTAGGGCGCTTTGTAGACAAAGTTTTTTATTTGTTATCATAATACTTATATCATGGTTTTTGCGCTCCTTGAAAATACCGATCGGAAAAAACCCCGGTTTGCAGATTTTACTCAAATTCGTTCAGTCACTCAAGTAGTAAGACTCATACATATTCACTCAAAATTACGCAATTATAAGACTAATGTGATATTCTATTGTTTAATTCGTTTCTGTGGTTTTGTAGAGCTCTCAAAGACCAGCTTCAACGGAAGGGTGAAGAGAAGACGACAGCGGAACAAGAGCTGCACAGATTAGAGGCGGAAGTGCGAGAAGTGCAGTCGACGCTGCGCAGTGCACACAACTCCATCGGCAAGCAGAAGGAGTTGCTCAGTAGAGAGAAGAGGAAGGTTATCGATCTGGAGCGAGAGATACAGAACATTGAGTGAGTCACTTCTCATGTACATCTATCTATAGATAAGTATACAAATAAATAAAATTGAGTGACGGTAATTCCAAATTGACAGCTTCTCACTAAATGCATATGAAAGTATTACGGTGCTTATATAAAAACTTTTGTCTGTCTGTTGTTCCGGCTAATCTCTGAAACGGCTGGACCGATTCAAACGGGACTTTCACCGACAGATAGCTGATGTTATTAGGAGTAACTTAGGCTGCTTTTATTTCATCATTATCATCCATAACCACCCGGGTAAACTGCGGAGCGCAGCTAGTATTTGACTAAGTATTAGTTGTTAAGTATGTAAGCATTGGTTTATGTATGGATATACTTCAGATAATTTATTGATTCAGGCGTTACTTTGCGGAATCCATTATTAAAAAAAACGATATTAAAAAATATTTAGTGACACACAAGAAACCCCAAATAAACCAAAATCGATTTTGAATCGGTTTTGGTTTATTTGGGGTTTCTTGTGTGTTTTTTATTTTGTATTCTTCCTATTAGCATTTTATGCGGGGGAGGGAGGGTGGTGCACACCCCCAAATAGACCAAAATCATTGTTTTCTTTTCAGCGGAAGTGTCACTAAATATTTTTTAATATCGTTTTATGGATATAACGTTATATGTACGTTAATAATAGATTGTTATATACCTAAGCGACGAGCTTTAGCGAGGGAGTATACAGATACCGAGACATAATTACAATCACTTCTCACTACGATTACGACAAAATAAAATAATCCAATTAAATAACTTATTGGTTCAAGCGTTACTTTGCGTTAATTCATTTTTAAACGATATCATAAGAAATATTTAGTGACACTTCCGCTGAAAAAATGCTTATGGCCGAGTTGCAGTGTGCACCACCCTCCCTGCCGGATAAAACGATTTTTTATGTGATTGGTTGGCAAACGAGCAAGCGGCATACCTGATGGTAAGTGATACCGTCGCACACGGAAGAGATATAAGGGGTGAAGGTGGAGAGGGAGGGGAAAGCTTAGGGGAGAGGATCATCAGGAAATCGGGCCTCCGGAACCTCCCTCAAACCGACGGTGTTATGTGGGAATGTGGTACTTTTCCGATCGTGCCGGCTCATTCGGCTGTGGGGTTGCAGCGTGACACCAAAAAAGTTTTCAGTATTAATTAGTTTATTTTAATAAATGGACAATTTTAGATATTTAACAAGTGGCTTTTCCAATGTACCCATTCAACCGAAGAGGTTGCCACTATTAGTTTCATTTTCAAAAAATGTTTGTTTTATCAAACAGTAATAAGTGGATTGAGTGTTTATTCATGATTGGTCTACGTGTGAATAAAGATTTTTTTGTAACACATAATAAATCTTTTTACCCTAGAGGAAAATATGCTAATTTATCTTCGTCTGGTACACTACAATGACGGACTTTTTAACAATTGGATTTTTTATTTGTTATCACATCAATGATATAAAAGCGAAAGTTTGTGAGTTTGTTTGTTACTTCTTAACGGCTGGACCAAATTTGATAAACTGGTATGGAGGTATATGTGGTGCTGGATTAACACATAGGATACTTATCATTATGATTCATCACCACTAGGGTGTAACCTCGGGGCAAAGCTAGTATAATATAAAGCTACGTTCATAAAATGTAAATCTGGTATTAGTTGTATGGTTTATATACAGTAGAGAGGCCAATTCACAGAAACTACTTTATTTACGATTTTCGTAGGACTGAAAAGCTATATACCCACATGTGGTATCCTCGGAGACAGCGTGGTTTACTGATTTTCGAAATGCATGTTGTCGCTTTCTAAAACGCTGGAATGAGTATCTATGACGTAACAAAGATGGCACCTCATAGGTTTAGATTTCGTCGGTTAATGCCACTTATCCGATTTAAGCAAACTAGGTAGTTAATGATCGGTGGATCGTTTTAAATAACTAAGGCTCACCTCAATGTTTCCTTGTTCAGGTCAGGCAGTGGTACAGACAAACGCAGCTCGCTGGAGGCGGCGGCGGAGAGCGCGCGCAAGGCGGCTGAGGCGGCCGCGGCGCGCTACGACACGGCGCACCACGAGGCGGCGCAGGCCCGGGCCAACCTCGCGCACGCGCAAGGTCAGGCCGACCAGGCGCAGGCCCGGGCCGCCAGGCAGCGGGACTCCATCAGTATGTATTACATGTAACCTCTGTGCATACCGCTACCACTCACTCGTCAAACGTCTGCACTTTAGGCCTCCATTATATATACTGTTATTATTACATATACATTACATATTACTGCGGAGATGTGTCAATAAGAATAAATGTTCAGCGACAATGACTATGGATGGAAATATAGAGAAGACTATTCACAAAGTTCTCACATTTGTGCATCACATCATGGAGATAATGAAATAGCGCTGATGATGGATTCTTGTCGTATGTTGATTCATACTTAATGAATAATTTTTATCTGTCCGAGTGGTTTTTGTTCTAGACTGTAACATTGAAAAAGTAGGCATTTTGCTACTATGTCATTATGCGATGTAGTTATTTGTAATTATTTGTTTTCAAATTATTACAGTCTTACCAATCGGAATGCTTGTGTTGAATGTTTTCAGTGCCTAGCTGAATGCGACAACGTGGATGAGTTGAACAACGGGTTGGTGGAAACTGTCCAAACGGTTGGGTCCGAATTTTGTGAGACCAAACGCCGCAGGAAAGCTCAAAAACTCTCAAAAGAAACTCTGAAACTAATGGCAGAACGGAGCGAAATGAGACTGCAGTCTGCAGTTGATATGTCGGACTACGGTAAACTCAATAGACGAATTTGGAAGTCCATGCGACACGACTTGCGTGCTTATAATACTGCGCGTATTACGGCAGCAATTGAGCGGAACCAGGGCTCTAAAGTGTTTGCAAAGGATTCGTATATTGGGCAAAGCCAAATGACAAAACTGAAGACCGAAAATGGCAGTATCGTTTCATCCAAGCCTGAGATTCTGAGAGAGATTGAGAGCTTCTATTGACAGTTATATACCTCGACGCGCGAACCCGTTACTGAAGCAGCTCAGGACACCAGAGCAAAGTTAGTCCGACACTTTACCGAAGACATCCCGGACATCAGCCTGTACGAGATTAGAATGGCTCTCAAACAGCTTAAGAACAACAAGGCGCCAGGAGAGGACGGAATTACGACTGAACTTCTGAGAGCGGGTGGTAGACCGATACTTTTAGTCCTCCAGAAGTTATTCAATTCTGTCATCTTCGAAGGCAAAACGCCGGAAACGTGGCACAAGAGCGTGGTGGTGCTGTTCTTCAAAAAAGGTGATAAAACCTTATTAAAGAATTATAGGCCCATATCGCTCTTGAGCCACGTGTACAAGCTGTTTTCGAGAGTCATCACGAACCGTCTCGCACGCAAGTTTGATGAGTTCCAGCCTCCCGAACAAGCCGGTTTCCGAAGAGGCTTTAGCACTGTAGACCACATTCATACACTACGGCAGATTATACAGAAGACCGAAGAGTATAATCAGCCACTGTGTCTAGCGTTTGTGGATTACGAGAAAGCCTTCGATTCTATCGAGAAGTGGGCCATACTGCAGTCCTTGCAGCGATGCCAAATTGACTATAGGTATATCGAAGCGTTGAAGTGTTTATACAGCAAGGCCACTATGTCAGTCCGATTACAGGACCAGAGTACGGAACAAATTCCATTGCAGAGAGGTGTGAGACAGGGAGACGTCATCTCTCCGAAACTGTTCACTAACGCATTGGAGGATGTTTTCAAACTGTTGGACTGGAAAGGATGTGGCATCAACATTAATAGCGAATACATCACTAACCTTCGTTTTGCCGATAATATAGTTATAATGGCGGAGTCGCTCGAGGATATCGGCGCCATGCTCAACGACCTCAGTAGAGTTTCCCAACAGGTTGGTCTTAAGATGAACATGGATAAGACGAAAATCATGTACAATGTCCATGTTCCACCTATACCGGTAATTGTTGGCAACGATACACTCGAAGTTGTAGACGAGTACGTCTACCTGGGACAGACTGTCCAATTAGGTAGGTCCAACTGCAACAAGGAGGTCGCACAAAGAATCCAGCTCGGATGGGCAGCGTTCGGGAAGCTTCGATCCATCTTTTCGTCCCCAATACCTCAGAGCCTGAAAACCAAGGTTTTCAACCAGTGTGTGTTGCCAGTGATGACTTATGGCACTGAGACGTGGTCCCTTACTGTGGGTCTCATTAACAAGCTTGAAGTCGCTCAACGAGCAATGGAGAGGGCTATGCTTGGGGTTTCCCTGCGTGATAAGATCCGAAATGAGGAGATCCGTAGGAGAACTAAGGTCACCGACATAGCTCTCAAAATTAGCAAGTTGAAATGGCAATGGGCAGGCCACATCGCTCGCAGAACTGATAACCGATGGGGAAGAAAGGTTCTCGAGTGGCGACCACGCACAGGAAGGCGTAGTGTAGGCCGGCCACCCGCTAGGTGGACCGACGACCTCATAAAAACCGCGGGGAATCGCTGGATGCAGGAAGCGAGTAGCCGGTCTAAGTGGCGTTCTATGGGGGAGGCATATGTTCAGCAGTGGACGTCTTCCGGCTGATATTGATGATGATGATGAATCGGAATGCATGTTTTTATACAGGGCTGTGATTGTTGTGCGGGCTAATTGACGTTCATAATGGCGTCCACTTTGTCACTGTCAATACTCCGTCACTTTTGACAGCCGACCAAGATTTGCCTTTCTCAAAAGTTAGACAAATTTAACCAGTTGGGACAAAATTTGTTCTGACAGGGTGTCGTGAAACTAACATGATTTTGGCCTAGAGGCGTCGTGGACCGTCTGTTTTGTCAAATAACTCTAAGTCAACTTAATTACATACCTTTTGCAATATTTCTTTTGTGTACTTGTTTATAATCTAAACATGGTATATATTCTCTTCATTCAATCAAACATTTCTTTATCCCTTAGCCTTTTGGAATCGATTCCGATCTTATTCCTTATTATTAACATTATTACGTAGATTTTTGTCTTAAGTAAATTTAAGGTGAATACTCAAGCGGTTGATACTGTCATATACTTATATGTTACTTGTTTTGTAATGTAATCAAATATACTATTTTATATACTACTTAATAGCTTCTGTTTCTTTTATGAACAAACTGTGTATATCAATCTGCCAATACTTACTTTAAGTCTTTTAAACGATGTGTTCATTTTACCAATATAATGGTTGAGAATATGGTGTGGTCACTTTTTGGATAAATATGCTAAAAAAATGATGTTTGCTGATGAAATTGGATCAGAATTAGACACAATAAAAATACACTGTGATATTGTAAATGATGCTGAATATTATAAATATGCTATGCAAATGCCCCCGCTTCCTTGCCGCAAGGAGGGAACTTGAATGCCTGATGGACAGAAAGCTTGAGGAATCGGATCTCCCCAACATCTTAGCAGACCCCGATTGAAGACCACACTTTCTGTCTTTCACTGAAAGATCTTTCCGCATTGCGGCAAAAAGAAACTCTAATATCCCCCGGCCCCCCCTAAACAAGAACACAAATGCAGACACACGCACAAACAAACACATCTTCTCCCTCCATAGACGCCGCACACGACGAAATTCCCCAGCACCAGCACACAACCTCAAAGAACGTAGAGGCCGAACACCTGCTAGCCTACGCAGAAAGAGGTGTGCCAGGGATCAGGATTCGCGGTGTGGCTCTCTTTATGGAAGGGGACAGGGAAAGATTCGGGATGAGCTTTTGCTTAGCCCTGGACAAAAAACGAGCTCGTTTGTCCCCCGGCCTAGCATGTCTGCTCAATGGAAGCACTTACAAAGTCACAATGAAGCGGAAAGCATACAATGCGATGCCTGTGATAGAGGTTCTAGGCCATAGATGTCGATTAGTGCGATCGAAAAACAAAACGATCGCTCTGTTCGAATGGTCGGTTCAGACACCTTTCGCGCAGGTAAGCTCGCTGCTTACAAAGTTGAGTGACAAAGCAGACGGCAACCCCCGGGTGATAAGCGTAGACGCGATGGTGATCGAATATACGACGTGCGAAACCGTAGACCGGCTCGGATGCATAAATGCCTCTGAACATCATGAGGTGGTCGTGTATGAAAACAGAGGAGAAAATCTAAGTTATCTTAGGACTCCCACACACGACCGAACAAATGCAACCGACAGCTGGGGGAATCCCGTCCCTAGTTCGACCACCATCAGCGGCTCGGAGAGAGTCCAGCGTAAAGCAGCTGCCGAAAAAGCCACGGCACGTCAGAAAGGAGGTCGTGAGAAAGGCCAAGGCTCTATCTCCACCTTTATGACGGCGTTTAACACCATGGCGAAAACCGTGTTACGGATCCTGCCTCGAAAGGAGCTCTCCCCACAAAAGTCGCTCCATAGGACACAACAGCCGCCACAACAGATTGCTCGGACGAGCCGATATGGGACAGGTTAGTCCGCCTCGTTATATCCCAGCCCTGGGGCCGCGAGACCACGCCAGAAACGCACTTCTCGAATTTCTTGCCATCACGAGAGCGACTAAAGTAGTCAATCTCAGGAACTGCGAAAATATCCTGCAGTCCTTCAGGTTAGAAAACGAAGGCCTCTTAAAGGTGAGGCTCGAGGAGGCTGATGCAGCCATATACAATAACGACACCTCTCTGGTCATCAAGGGAACGATGAAAAGTCGGTATATGGCAGCATACAGTTCTGAGCGTGGTTTCGTGGCCCTAGACGAAGATGAGACGGAGCGGCTCGGAAAGCCTAAGTACGAAACACCACCGAACGACCCCATCGTGGTTTTCGCCCGCTGTACCAGGATAATGCTAGACGATAGGATCCTAGAAATGGCTAAAACCATGGAAGGGAGCCCTGGAGTCGAGGTAAAGTCCTGGGAAAGCTGGGAGGTACCGGAGATCCTATTCATATTCATATTCATATTTATTCATAAAATCTTATTTTACATGTCAATAATAAGTTACTATTTATATTACTTAAAATAATTGTGAAATAATATAATAATAAATGTCAAATTTAATGTAACAATGGAATATCAAAATTACATATAAAATAGAGCACAATAATATTAAGACAATGATGTCAAGTCCATTGAATATAAACCAATGTCAACATTATAATAAAATAAAATTATATTAAATATAAATTTACGGTCAGTAAAAAAAAATTAATAACAATAATAATACATAACATTCAAAAACAACAAAATTATAGTATAAAATAAAATGCAGCAAAAGCTATTTGTTATAATTATAAAAATTCATAAAAACTATAAAAAGATTGCTCAATCAGCCATTTTTTTAATTTGTGTTGAAAGGAATTCAGACTAGTGGCTGCTGTGATGTCGTCTGGCAGGTGGTTGTAGAAGGTCGGAGCCATGACATGCGTCAACTTGGAGGACTTCACCAACGTCCGCGGGACGGAAACGAGTCTATGTCTGTCACGAGTTGCAAACTTGTGCTTGGAGCCGCGCTCCGCATACGACTCTCGGTTAATCCTGGCGTACACTGCCACTTGATAAATCAAGATGCCAGGTAACGTCAGGATACCCAGCTCCTTGAAGTATGGACGAGCCGGGGTGTCCCAAGGTACTCGCGCCACGCACCGCACCGTGCGCTTCTGCATGCGGAACGCTCGTTCCCAGTCCGCGGCTCTAGCCCATATCTCTGCACCGTATTGCAGCTGCGAGTGCACCGTTGCAAAATAGCACGCTCGTGCCACCTCGCCCGGAACAACCTTTGCCACCCGACTCAGTGCGAAGCATGCGCTTCCGAGCCTACCACAAACCATGTCTATGTGGTGGTCCCACTTCAATCCCCGGTCTATTTCAAAGCCTAGAAACGTTGTTGATTCCTGCTCTTCAATCCTCACTCCATTCACAAGCACTGTCAAAGGTCTCAGGGATCTACCCGATAAACTAAACTGGATGTAATGAGTCTTAGTAAGGTTGAGAGCGAGACCGTTAATGTGCAACCACCCTGATAGTTGGGAAGCTGCGTCGTTCAATTTCCGCTCTAGCGCGTCTACCGTTGGGGCCGTGACCACTGCAGCCACGTCATCCGCGTACATGAGTACATCAGCAGCTGTCACAGCCTGCGGCAGATCATTTAGAAGTATATAGAAAACGATGTTCGAAACCGAAGACCCTTGTGCTACTCCTGTTTCTGACTTGATGGGATCAGATTTAAGGGTCCCGCCACAACAGACAACCACTTGCGATCGCTCCTGCAATAAATCTGTCAGAAGAGAGTACGAAGCACCTGCCACACCGTAATGCTGTAATTTGACAGCTAGTACATCGTGGTCTGCGACATCAAACGCTTTTGACAAGTCACAACAAAGAATCGCCACCTGGACCTTGGGCCTGGATTCACGGGCTGCCATTATACGGCGTATCACCTCGCGGGTTAGCGCCGTGGTCGAGCGCGCCTTGCGGTACGCGTATTGCTGGTCTGACAGGGCACACGTATCTGACAGGAACTCTATAAGTCGAGAACTGAGGCCATTCTCAAAAATTTTAGCGACAGCTGGTATAATCGAGACAGGTCTATAGCTGTCTACGTCCTCTCGTTTACCCTTTCCTTTGTATAATGGAGATACTTTGCTGATTTTTAGGGGGCTAGGAAAAGAACCTTCCTTCAAGCAGTCATTAAATAGGTTAGCTAGGATCGGTGCCAGTGATATAATAGCCATTCTAACGAGCTTCATTGAAATGTCATAAATATCTTTAGTCGTTTTTGGTGAAATCCGAGTCGTGACAATACTATATACTTCGTCAGCGCTAAATCTACGCAATTGCAATGAGCGGTCAGGCGGCGCGCGTGCTGCGGCCAGCAGATGACGCACTCGCGTGACATCAGCGCGAGGCGCACCGCACGCGGCGGCCGCACTAACAAATCTGGTGTTCATCGCATCGACGACAGATTTTTTACATTCGAATTTAGTTCCATCGCGTTTTTTTAATAAGTTTGTGAAGTCCACGTGGGGGGCATTGATTTTTCCACTCTTTTTATTTACTACACTCCACATGGCCTAAGAGGCATTACTATTGGTATAAATTAAATGTGAATAGTATTTACATTTTGTAATATTAATTAGTGAGTCATAATAATCGGTCATGTCAGATATAATTGTATTAATTTCGTCATTATTTGGATATTTGTTACTCATTTCAATTATGTCGAACAGTAAACATTTGTAATTTTTTATATCCGCTGTTACCCAAGATGAGTCCGGTTTCCTAGAAGTACATGTTTTTCTAAGAGGGAAACATATATCATATTTATTTTTAATAATGTTTAACACCGATGATACTTTCTTAGCAGCAGTATTTTTGTCTAACATTATGTTTATCCAGTCAATGCTATCTAGTGACAAAACAAAATTACGCTGGTTGGATAGTGAAAAACTTCTAACATACCGTGGAGTAGGTATATACTTTTGTTTATGACCTAACAAAGTACATTTAACACCGTGATGGTCGCTCAAGTTTGTGACAACAGGCGCCGCTATCAACGAACCCGCCGGCAGGTTGGTACAGGCAAGGTCTAAGCAGGTAGATGTTGTAGCCGTCACCCTCGTAGGAAAGTCCACCTCGTTTGTAATGCCATGAGCCGCCAATAAATTGGAAAGTGTCTTTAAATCACCTTTTGACGCATATGCACGATTTATATTGAATGATCTGTGCGATACAGGACACCTTGAAGAGGAACTATCCCACGTACAGATGGTGTTACGCAGGAATGGTTATAAGGCTCAGGTCGGTATAACCAAGCCAAGGAAGAAACTGATGAAACCGAAGGTGGAAAGACAGCCGACCTTTTTGCCATATGTTAAAGGAGTCACAGATAAAATAGGTCGAATTCTTGACAAATATGCTATCAAGACCATATTTACTCCTCATCAGAAAATTGCGCAATGTCTGCGTTCCCCTAAGGACAAGATTCCTTTTCAGCATCCCGGGGTGTACAAAATTAACTGCAGCTGCGGAAGTTCGTACATAGGACAGACGAAGCGAACTGTTTCATACCGCATCAAGGAACACATAAAGGCAGTAAAAAACAATGAAAGACACAAATCTGCCATAGCTGAGCATCTGCTGGACGCGGGTCCTAACCACTGGATTGAATTCCATAACCCTAAAATCTTGTCCACCGAACGCCATTACATACCAAGGCTAGTAAAGGAAACTATTGAGATCTCGAAATGCTAGAATTTCAATCGAGGTGATGGTTTTCAACTCGCCAGTGCGTGGAATCCAGTATTAGGTTGTTTTAAAAATAAAAGTCCGCGTTCAAAATGTGTTCAAAATACTATACGCAGTGATACAGTGAGTGTGTTTTGTCGGGACTTAGGATCGAGTTCGAGTTCCAGTGATAACCGTAGCAAAAGACTAAGAAAGAGGGTAGATCGTTATGTCTGCACCTAACTTTTAAACTTTTTGACCAACCACCCGCATTCTTCAGTCTTCCCGTGAACATGGTGCATGTAACTGCGCCGAAATATCGGGAGCTCATTCCACAACCTTACCACGGTAAATATCCCGTTAATAATCATATAACTTTAAAGAACAACCGTGATAGTTTAAAACAGTGCGGTGTCTGCGTCAACAAATGCTATCCGCGACTACAACTTGCAGATGGCCATAAAAGATCGGAATGTGGATGTGACGGAGGCCCTGGGCCGGGTAGAGAAAGCCGACTTATATTAAAATTAGTTATAAAAAAAATATTAGACAAGCTTAGGCTTTTGTATTATGTATGCGTGTATACCTTGAGCATTCACGCTCACTAAAAGGCTTCTTCTCGCGGCGGCGTCGTGTGGCGGGTCGTCCTCTTCCCTCAAATATGGCTGAGGAGGGCGATGGCTGGCACACGTGTCAAGCTCGTGAACGGGCGCTGCTTGCGGGAGCCGGTATGCTCTCGGTATGTACGATATTTAGAAATAAGTTAAAAGTCTATTTGTGTACAAAAAAAAATATTATGTAAGTTTAGTTAAGAAAAAAAAAATGTTCTCCTGTATTCCGTTACTAACTATAAAAAAAATATATATAAGTTAACAATATAAATGTAACCAATGCCACGGACCCATTGAGTCTGTGAACAAAAGCAATAATAAAAAAACCGGAACATAATTTTAAAATACTAGCACTAAATATTAGAAGTATACATAAAAACTTCGATAAATTGTTAGTCACCCTAAAACGACTAGATGTATCACTCGATATTCTAATTTTAACCGAGTGTTGGCTATCACACTCATTGACTATTCCACAAATACCAGGGTATAGCGCTTTTAATACCCATAGACATATAAATCAAAACAGTGGAGTTGTTGCGTATGTAAGAGAGATCTGGAGCGCCACAGTTTCAGAACCTGTACTAAATGATTGTGACTGCTTGTATTCCTAAAATCATTCACATTCTTGGAGTTTATCGCTCTCCGTCTTTTGAATACTTGGATAAATTTCTTTCTTCTTTAGAACACTACATAAACAAAACAAACGGGTTATCGTAAGCGACTGCTGGTGATGTAAATGTAAATATTTTAGACACTGTCAGTAAACGTGATGAACAGAAAAGCCTTGAATATTAATGTCTCATGGCGGAAAATGGATTTCTTCCCGTTATTTCGAAACCTACCAAAGATTTATCGTGTTTAGATCATATCTACGTTAAAAATATAGATAAACACGCAGTGGTTGGTATTGTATCGCAGATAGATGTTACAGACCATTATCCAGTTATGGCGGGAATGAGTCTACTGAAATTCAAACCTATCCGCCCCAGTAGCTTCGTCATGAAACGAGATTATAATGCTATTAAACAAGAGCTAATCTGCGCCGACTGGAGTATTATGACAAGCACGAGAGACATAAATAGAGCTAATGAAGCTTTTACAAAACGGTCATCAGATATTGTTGCCAAACACTCAAAAGCGGTAAAAATAAGTTGGTCAAAATATAACCTCAAACCTCCAGGTTTGATGAGTTATATGCGACATTGTGACAGATTGCATTTACAAGTACGAAATGAGCCTAAACAAATCTTAGAATAACATACAAACATTACCATAATTTCTTTACTGATTTACTGCGGAATGTAAAATTTAGTTATGAAGATAGAGAGCTCAAAGCCCATTAAAATTGGCTTTGGTTATCCCTTTGCACAAGGATGGTCCAAAGAATCTTATCAAAAACTACAGGCCTATTTCTATCCTCCCCGTGTTTGCAAAGGTTTTTGAGCAACTGCTTCATCCTATTCTGACATGGCATTTTAAAAACCTTATTAGTCCGCATCAGCACGGATTTATGAAGTCCAGATCCACGACAACGAACTTGTTGTCTTTCATCAATGCTGTTTCGGTTGAGGTTGATAAGCGCTCGGCGGTTGATGCCATTTATACTGATTTCAGTAAGGCATTTGACCGGGTAAATCATCAAATACTCCTCCAGAAACTTTCCGCCTACGGCGTTGCTGAACCGCTGCTGGGTTGGTGCTCATCTTATCTTTCTGCCCGGCAGTCTAAAGTTGTGGTTTCTGGTTTCTCCTCTGATCAGTTTCCTTCGATTTCAGGTGTACCACAGGGATCTCATCTCGGTCCTCTATTTTTCAACGTGTTTATGAACGACATCAGTGACTGTTTTCAACATTGTAGTCATTACTTGTTCGCTGACGACTAAAATTTTTTAAAGTCATTAAAAACCACACTGATACGATTCTTCTCCAAGATGACATCAATCGACTCGTCTCATGGTGCTGTTACAACGGCATGGACCTCAATGCATCCAAATGCTTTTCTATCCATTTTTCGAGGAAAAAATCGAAAACTCCCCAAAACAACAAAATATGTAACATTATGTTGAAAGAGCTAGATAGAATTGGAGACCTTGGTGTTGAGGTCGATAATGAATTGAAATTCAACTTTCATATTGATAGGATTTGTTTGAAGGCGTTCATTCGTAATTGTACATATTATTATCTACTTTAATTTGTGAACCGCTCGTTTATATTAGTGCGTGTAGTCGGTACCTATAATTGTGTTAGCATTTAGTCAGAGTGCGTAGTGAATTGTATTTATTATAATTGTCTTAATGTATAACATGTTGGTACTCAATAAATAAATAAATAAAAATAATCCCAAAAACTTTGGCGGTCAATTAAGACCATTTGTAATCTAGCTTCTTATAATAAAGAACCGGCTGAACTCCTTGTATTACCAAATTGTTTGAACGCCCAACAATCTTTGATTATGTGAATACACACTTCTCTTCTATAGGCCAAATGTTAGCAAATAAAATTCTATCTAAACTGAATAAAACTGAAATCAATCTCTCAGAATCTGTTAGAGTTAACAAATCTCCAGCGAATTCCTTTTTCATGAACCCTACAGACACAGTAGAAGTTAGAAAAATTAAAACAAACCTGCAAAATGACAAAGCAAGGAATTGACGGTTTTTCTAATTCTCTTATTAAGCACATAAAAAACTAAATTGCGTTACCTCTTACATTTATTTCCAATTTAAGTCTTTAAAGCGGAATTTTCCCACCAGATTGGAAACTGCATTGGTTTCGCCGATCTATAAAAAGGCTCTAAATGTTCTGTAGACAATTATAGGCCAATTTCACAATTAGGAACTTTCTCAAATATACTAGAAAGAATAGTTAACCAAAGCCTTGTGAATTTCATAGAATCTCATAATTTAATATTTCCTATACAATTTGGTTTCCGCAAGGGAACAAAAACACTGAGATGCAGTTAACTTACTTACAAAAACTGTATCCTCGCATTTGGATAGTAAAAAATGCTGTATTGGTGTCTTTTTAGACCTTTTTAATGTTATTTTGACGGTTTAATTTACGCGGTAGGTATAGTCGAATATCTCGACCGGTTTTGTGACCGTCCGGGCCACTTCTTCATGGAGTACTTGTGCACCCGGCTGCGTTCGCGCTAGTACTAGCGCTTTTTAGACCTGGTGAAAGCCTTTGACACTGTCTCCTTTTAAGAAACTCGAGGGAATGGGAATCCGAGGCAACCCCCTACAGTGGTTTAAAAGTTACCTCACAGATCGATGACAGTGTGTAAGGGTTAGTGAGACTATAAGCAGCCTTCAAACTGTTCATTTTGGTGTACCACAAGGAGGTATCCTCGGACCTACATTATTCCTTAAATATATTAATGACATTCACGACCTTTCAATGAAAAATGCTGCCACTTTGTGTTACGCTGATGATACTTCAATAATTTTGGCAGCCTGCAGTATGTTCCGTTGCTGAACAAGGTATGACCGTAATCAACAGATGGTTGCAGAAAAATCTTCTTACTCTAAACACTACGAAGACAACACACCTATGTTTTCATAAAACTTCTGCTTTAGCACCGGATATGACAACTAAAATCCAACTACACTACGAATCGTGCAATAAACATCCAGATTGTCAATGTAAAACTTTAACACGTGCAGCATTTTTGAAATATCTCGGAGTTCAAATCGACGATAATCTTACATTCAAAAAGCACATGTTCTCTCTAGCCGAATTAGAAAAGTTATAAATGAAATGTAAAATCTTCGGTATGTGGCTTGCATTGAACGCTTAGATTAGTTTAGTACGCACTTTGTCAGTCATTAATAGTGTACTGCATAACTTGTTGGGGTAGTGCGGCCAAAACTAACATTATTCTACCTGAGAGAGCCCAACGATTAGTTTTGAAGGTTATGCTTCGTAAATCTTTTAAGTTCCCTACTTCTAGCCTCCATAATGAGTCTGGAGTGCTAATTGTACGTCAGCTATTCATACTGAAAACTTCTCTTTCAGTCTACAGACTAGTGATTTCTTCTTGTGACTACGAGATTCAAGCAAATCGTAGAGTTTACAAACTGACCACACCTGTTGTTAACACCAAGTTTGCACATCGTTTTGGCGATTTTGTGAGATTATTTGTGTATAACAAAGTAGTTAAAATCTGTGACATAACAAATAAAACAGTTAATTAAGCAAAACATGTAATTTGTAAGTAGCTGAATACTTTAAATTATAATTACACGGAAGGTGTACTGAACATTTTAAATTAGGTAGTGTCTCTACTGTTATATCTATTTTTTTAGGATAAGTAGTGTTTAAAAATTGTTTATTTGCATTTTAAATTTAGTGAATATTATTGAAATATTTTGGATAACGTTTGTATTACTTTAGAATAAAGATAAAAAAAAATACATATGTTCGTATCTTAAGTTTAACTTTAGTATTAATATCGATATGATGTCTGCTGAGGATCGATATAGAACAATGTTTTAAGAAATCCGGTTTCCTCGATACAGGCTTGCCTAGTGAGGAAACCAAAGGATAGTTCTAGTTAGTTTCTAAAACTATCTTGCAAAATACTTATTATATTATATTATATTATATTGTGTTGTACGATATTTTTAAGTTTGCACTTTGTATATCAGATTTACTGTTTTGCATTAATACATTTTTGTTTTCATTTCAATTTTAGCTTGTCCTGTGGCTTGCTGGAACGCAGCCCATTACCATTACTTTATTTAAGACGGATACATGTCTATTAAATGATTGATGTGATTTAAAAAATAATCAAATTAATATCGTCGATGTGTTTTATATATAACTTTTGTTTCAGAGCAACTGAAGCAGCAACTCCGCGAACTGGAGTCTCGGGGCAACGACTCTCTCGGCGTGTATGGCAACAACATGGTCGAACTGTGCCAAAAAATCAAGAACGCTGCGAAGCAGTTCAGCGCGCCGCCAAGGGGGCCTGTAGGCAAGTCATCTCCATTCGTAACACATATACGTAGATGTTTTGCCTTGTGTGCAAACAATTATTTTCAACCGACTTCCAAAACAAAAGGAGGAGGTTCACAAGTGACTTGTATATTTTTAATGTATAATATGCAATACCATGCGCGCAATATTGCGATAATAGGTACTTTTGAACTATAGCAGTACTGACTTCAACAATTTATTTCACACATTTTAGTGTTCAACAAATGCTAAAAAAACTTCAGTGATTAATGGACGGCCCCTAAGGCCATCTATGTATATTCTGGCTTTCGTCTTCGTCTATTTTCCTTCCTATACCTTGAAAATTACAAGTACAATTTGAATACATTTATACCGACTTCCATTCTAATAAGTTCTTGGAGTGCATCTCAAAAACTACTGGACCGAATGGGGATCTTCACTGCCAATTTATCACGCCAGATGGCGCATCGTCGGGATGGCCATTGAAACCTGTCAGTTCCATTCATTTTGTAACCTTACATGCAGTAAACAATAATTTTCTCCAAATATGCCTTTGTGTGCTGTACCAGGATGTATAATAATAACGGTGTACATTTATTTTCCAAAAATCCACTATAAAAAAGTGGTTAATTTATGTTGAGTCAAATAATAATAATTAAATTACAACTAAATAACACTCTAATCTAAAACAGAACACTGTTAACCATTTGCGTACCAGAGACGTACATTTACGTCCATTTCATTCATACAGCTTTTGTTTTAATTTTCACGGTATATGAAGTATTAAAAGTAAATATTTAATTAGATAGTAGGTACCTCTCAACAAGATCGGCTTTTTTTCCAGTCATCTTTCCTCCTCGATTTTTTAGTTCGACTTTCAATTTTATAAGCTTCCAGGTAGCATACGTCTTGAAAGTAACGATGGTTGATCGGTTTCAACAAAAAAAACATATTTTTTTCCTGAAAAAACAAAGCGACACTAACATTACAGTGGCCATCTCGCCGCTGGCGCCCTCTGCGTTGAGCTTTGCGTGTGGATCCCCATTTGATGAAATTTAAATGGGAAACCACACGGGAAGCACCAGCTTTCAAACAAAAAAAATATCTATTCTTTTTCTTTCTTACTTTGGTTCTCAATGAATTTTGAGAATCGGTTCACCCTATCGAGAGGAATGATGTAACAAACATAAAAAAATACAGTTGAATTGAGTACCTCCTCCTTTTTGGAAGTCGGTAGAACACAAAAGATTTATGAATGAAACTGACGTATATTTAAGTATCTGGGACGCAAAGGGTTAAGACACGTATTGACGATCAGTAAGGATCGCCTAGCCGTATTAGCGCATGGCTTAGCGATGTCAGAGTGTGGTACATCACGTAGTACTTTCAGGTTCCTATTTGAAAGTGAAAGAGAAGAAATGGGCAGGCGCCCTGGAGCACATCATCGGAGGTTCCATGCAAGCATTTTGTGTCAACACTCCGGAGGATTCCAGAAAACTGTTTGAAATTATGGGCCAGGTATGCAATCACACTGTCGTACTATATATATTAAGAAAAATTACTACTAATAATATACCTTTCACGGAGACGTGGCTGCGAATTCACAGCCTACAGAAGCTGCCTTTTATAACAGAAAAGTAATATTGTGAGAGAGTTATTATCAGTGCGTTGAAAGCCGCGGGATATCGTTAACTTTTGCAAAAGGCATTGGCGCGGGCCAATCCCAATTTTATAATAATTTACGATGCTTTACGTAAGGTTGAAAATTTACGCTAATAATATTAAAAGTAAAATTTGAAAAAAATAATACCTACTTCCATTCTCTTCAGTTATTGGAGTGTATCTCAAAAACTATTGGACCGAGTTTGATGAAATTTAATTGGGACCGGACCACACGGGAACCCATTCGATAGTTATGAGGTAACAAACAAAAAAACAGTTAATTGAGTACCTCCTCCTTTTTTTGGAAGTCGGTAGATAAAGAGGAAAAATTTGTATTTTTGTGTGTTTGTAATAAATAAACTCAAAAGCTACTGTGCCGATTTCAAAAATTCTGTCACCATTGGAAAGCTACATTCACCCTGATGAACATAGGCTATATATTTTGATTCATCATCATCCATCACCACGCGTGTTTAAAAAACTACAGCTATGTATTACCTAAAAAAAAATGAATGTGTCATCGCTGAAAGTTCCGGGAGTTTGGACGTGTAAGTTTATTTTTGTGGAACTTTGTTGGATTTTTTTCTGCGTAAAGCGAGTGACATTTATGAATTCTATTTTTCGGTTACAATTATTTTCCTGTTCCTTTTCTAATCTAAGTATTTAAACCTTAACAACTAGTTTTTTAGCTTATGTTGTACATGAAGTAAATCTACCGCCGGAATAGAAATGTTACTATTATATATATATATTCTTATTCAATGTGGTGGTGACCAACGTTAAGGAGATGCCTTCATAGCCGTGCCCGATATATAAGTATGGCCTTACACAAAACTTACACTTACGTTAAAACACTTAATTTAAAGTCACTTAACTCCACTCAATAAGTGTTCGCGACGATGCACGAGCGTGGACAAATTGCACAAATAAAAATATTCTAAAACACCTAACCCTAGACTACGGCCAGTAGCGGGCATGACCCAAACTACCGGTGGTTAGGGCTGCAGACTGAGGAACCTCCTGCAATACGTGCCGTGTCGAGGAGTACTGCCTTCTGTATCTGTCCCTTGATCCGACCGTCTAGCGAGAGCCTCTTAAGGTGTTGGTCGAGGCTTTTTGCTATAAGACCGTTTGTTCAAACGACTATCGGGACAATGACGTCGCGTCAACATGCCACATGGCGGTCACCCTGTGAGCCAAGTCAAGGTTCTTGAAGGTTTTTACTCATTGTGGTTTGTGTCTCAATGTTGTAAGCACCTTAAAGTGCATATAAACGATTATGTTTTTCATCATCTTTAAGAGATAATGAATAGTGTACATTTTAATATAACATCAGAAAATATTATATAGTATAACATATATTTCTGTTGTTATATGAAATAAATACATTATATTTGATAAATCCTTTTACGGGTGCCTTTAATGTTAAGCTATCATATGATTCAAGCTATAATTGATTTTTAAATAAACAAAAATCCACTTGTCCTTCCCGGCATTCACGAGGTTCTCGCCATGAGGAAATGTAAGCATTGCTCATTATTATTAGAAATTATATTTTTTTTTTCGGGCATATAATTTCAATGTTATCCCTTGTTGTTTCCCAGGTATATGGCAACGCCCCCAAGCCGGGTGTGACTTGCAGCAAGTTCCTCGTGAAGGCTCACGACGTACGCGCGAACAAAGTGAGAGCGAGTGGGTTCCTTTCTGCGCTAGATTCGGTCAACGTCACTGATCCGGTGGTCGCTAACTTCTTGATCGACAATGTTGGACTGGAGTCTATACTGCTGGTGCCTGAACATGGTGATTTCCTATTCATTCTAAATAACCGTATTTTGCATAAACGGGCGTGGCATATTATAAGCCGGGGTCCATTTACCCAGCGATATATTGGACGTAGACGCTTGTGTGTCATCTGTCCAATAACGGGAATGGGTGCGATTGGCGTTTAGCCATGTCTTGCAATTAGTACGACATTATCCCAGTAATCGATTTTTTCACTTCCCCAATACAAACAAGGTACAATACAGTACAATTTGGCGCCAATGTCAGTATACTCGTAATAAGCAAAAACAGTTCATTAAACGCAATCCGGTTCACAAGAAAAACAAAAACGAGAAACATAGGAGAACGTAGTCTATGTACACGACTTTTGTCACATCACTACAAAAATCAAAAGTTGATTTATCCTTATAACAGCGTAGTATGGTTTAAAAAAAATATTGTTTCTGATAATAGTAAAAAAAAAATTCTTTTGAAAAATTTGTCTCGTATAAAACGAAGTGTTTTCCACAGAAAATATAGTTTATTGTTTCCCTTGTATGGAGCCAATAACCTATATCTAAATGTTGAATCCCTAATGCTCGCACATATTTAGTGCCTTGAGACCACTTCATAATTTTTTTGTGTTTGCGTAAACCGCGAAGAGTAAACGCACACTGATAATATTTCATCAAATTCGGTCAAGCCGTTTTTAGTTACTCTCCAATAACTGAAAAGTGCTTCGCCCATTTTGATGATTTGATGACAATCGATCCCGTAAGTAGCAAAGGTCAATAATAAGGGTGATTTTTTTTTGCCAAAATATGGAACCGACTTCAACACCAAAAAGTGCGAAATAACTTGTCGAAGTCGTTACCGCGCACACAATATTGTGACTTCAACAAGTTATTTCACACTTTTTGGTGTTGAAGCCGGTTCCGTATTTTGGTATTTTTTCTTTTATTATTAATTTTGTTAGTATATAAGAAGGACTTAATCCCACAGATGACGCGATCCGGTTATCCAGTAACGAAGAGAACGTCCCGGAGAACTGCAGCAAAATAGTGACGTTGGACGGTACGGAGTTCCACCCCGCGCCCAACTACCGCAGCTACGGCGGCGCCGACCGGCGCAGTCGGTACCTGCAGGTCAGCACCCACGAGAGGAAACGGTGAGTTGTATACCACAGCTATACGAAACAAGTCGGTGAAGGTTACAAGGATAGCAAGTTCCACAGGGTCATTCACAACTTCACATCCAAGGTGGTGACTTTACCAAGGGAGATGGGACTGGTGGGCGCAGCATCTATGGCGAACGTTCCGAAGACGAGAACTACTACACCACTATGGAGCCGGTTGGCTGTCGATGGCCAACGCTGGCAAGGACACCAATGGCTCACAGTTCTTCATCACCATCACGATGACTCCCTGTGAAGCGAGGGGTTAAAGCCGCCCATGACAAAGACAGGCTTTATCTTGGAGGTGTATACTCTACTGCGGGACAATAAAACTCAGAGCTTTAAAGTAGCAGTTATTTAGTTAAAATTAAAACACATTAATGGTTAATATTCAAATTAGACACATTTGTCCCGTTATAGAAGGACAGAGTACATCAGATCTTTGGAAGGAAAATTTTTTGGAAAACACTGTTTTAGACTTTCGCGGTTGTTAACTAAGTTATAATTAGTACTCACGAGATGTAGACCACGATTTAGTAGCTTTTGGAGCACCCGATATTTCGGTACAGTTACATGCACCACGTTGAAAATAATAATATATTATGAAAGTTAATTAACACCAAACATCATATCGTAGCGCGTAATTTCAACCAATATATAGCATTATCTATGACTTCAACTATGACCTTGAATGCGCAGAGAGGGGCCGTGTGTAACCCATAGCAACGCGGCGCACAATAATCGTGCGTTCGTTTAGCAATAAGGGAATTAGCTTTCAAACACTGAACAAAAAGAGCCATAAACGACATTTTCACCCATAGATTCCCAATTCGAACGCTCTTGTGAGCATTTTTAGCGTTATTTTCGCCAACTTAGGGCTATTCTAACGCACTACTTATAGTAAAACTATTTCGCGCCTTTTTTTTTTTGTGTGCTGTCTCCGTATTAAGAGAATTCCTACTACTAACGTTCCAGATACGAATCACTTTACTCCCCAGGGAGTTTCATACCACTTTACAGCCCCGCGTATGTAATGCCTTGCTTTACGTAGAGATTGCGTGACGTGTAATAGAACATTTTCGAGCAGGTTGTTTGAAAAATAAGTTTAATTTCATTACTTTCCTAGTGCATTTAACTAAATTAAATACGAAATATGTTGCGTCACAGCTTTACTACAGGTTGATAATGTTACTGGACATTCCACAAATTTACAAACATATTAAACTTGTGATAAAATAAATGTTAATACTTAAAGTAACAATTCAGACATTTTGTAATTTAGCCTAATTAAAGTCCTTGCTCGAAATGATTTTCTCTATTGTGTATGTACGCAAAGTCGCATTCTTTTTTTGTTGTGACTTAACCACCGAGAGGTCAAATTATTCCGCATCGCATTTTTGTGTTTATAATTCTTGTTTGAGTTCTTCCGCGGATGACACAGGCGAGACGTCGTAATCTGGGGATTTCATGTGATCCCAGACATAGAAATCGACTGGCGTTAAGTCCGGACTCCTCGCAGGCCACGGAATGGGTCCTCCTCGCCCTATCCAACGATTAGGAAAATAGCTATCAAGCCGCCGCCTATCAAGACATTGACACAAAAATTTGCAGGACATCCGTCTTGCTGGTATATGATGTTTTCCATTGTAGCCAAAGGCACATCTTCGAAGAGTTCAAACATTTCATTTGTCAAAAAAAATTCGTATGCAGTATTTACTCGGTCAAAAATGAGTTCCGATTAATTTGTTGTCAATTATTCCCATCCACATATTGACTGAAAAACGGCACTGCGACCCGTTTGGCCTCTTTTATTTAGGATTTTTGTGCACTTTCTCACTCCAATAATGACGAACAGCTTCACTGTTACCGTTGCAAAAACCGTAACAAAACACAATATCGGCGTATTCTTCATTTGTGTAATTTTAAAACATACGCTGTTCATTTCGCGCAATATCTTCCATATTACAATTCAAATTAAAAATTTAACTACAATAGTGAGTGTATTTACTTCAAAAAAACACGGCGCCAATTTTTAAATAAAACCAATGCACGCGAAAAAGGAACTCTTTGATCATATGTAGTACATATAATTGTCTGTGTCTAAATAATATCGTTTTTTGTCTCAATTTTTTAAATTTGGACCGAAACATGTTCTAATATTAATAATTAACCAGTGGTTTAATCGTTTTTATAAATCATAAAAAAGAAAATACATTTATTTTGATACATTTTTGATGTTGCATTTTTGACTTATTTAGAAAAAAAACCTTTAATAAAATGATAACTAATTAATGGTTCACTTCTGCATAATGCATATGGGGGCTAAAATTATCGTAAATAGTCATCCTTACCACCTGACGGGAATACGTCAAGTTACCAATAACCATGTATTATTTTTTCTTTCCACATATATAGATATAAAAAAAACTTGAGAGGTGTCAAGGGACACCCGGATGGAACGAAGTTCCTCATCAGAAAAAATAATGCTAAAATACAAAACCATGGTAAATATTCCAATAATAGGTTCCGATATTCGCTCGTATAGGGTTACTTCAATAAAACTTCTTTCTGCGTATGGGAAGTGTGCAAAAATATATATTTCTTAAAATTACATATTACATCCAGTGAATGAAATGCCTCCGCGAGCTAACTTTACCTGAGTCGCCATCTAGTATAAATTTACGGAACTAAATGGCGCCACTTGCTACGATTACAACATCTGGCTTGCTTTCTATAAGAGAGAGAGAGACAGACAGAGAAACATGCGACGCCGCACTTGCTTTCTATAAGAGAGAGAGACAGACAGACAGCTTACTATAGCAAAAAGTGTCGTGACAACTTTTCGTAAGATTTTTTTCCGTCTAGCCCCCTTTCACAACGCGCGAAAAGGAACTTCGTTCCAAAAACTTAAAAAAAGTCGTTTATACACGTAACTAAATGTCATCATCATCGTTTCCTATCTCCTTCCTTAGTTTCCAAACCATCATTTCCTTCTCAACTTTAAGCTCGTTGGAAATCACAGTTGTTCCACACTTGCAACACAATTATACTATGTATTTCTCACCAAGCTCTGGTATTTAAAAACAAATTTAGGTCAGTCGCAAGACATACATAGAAGCTCCTTATCCGTTCGGAAATATGTTGGCTAATATTCTTATTTTTTTTATATTTTCTACCAAGGCAAGTTGAGGCCGAGATCCAAGATGCGGAGTCAACCCTGCGAGCCCTAGACGCTAAAGTAGAAGAGTTGGACCAAGAGTCGCGACAAGCTCGTGACACCGAGCGCGCGGCTTCGAGAGCGCTTCAAGCGCTTCTGGCTGAGAGACATGAGAAAACTGAAGTGGCGAAAGTGGCTGCTGCAGCGCTGGAACAGCATCAGACCCCACATCACACTGTCTTGGTAAGACAATTGATTATTCTGAAATGTAAAGTGCTTCAACGTTTGAAACTTTCTATGATAAGTCGTCAAAACTTACATCTTAACTCCCTTAAATCCTTACTTGTGTAACTATTGGTCACCAGTGATAACAGATTAGATAGAATCGAAGATTCGCATTCGATTTAGAGAAAAAGACACCGCTACAGAAGTTGATTGAACAAAATTGTCCGTTCGCAGTGTTCAGTGTGTAGAGTGAAATAATGTTTAAAGTTCTAACAAAGTAAAAAGTATCATCGCCAAGGAGATTCTATCAATATTTGGGTTAAATTTTAAAATAAGACGCCCTTGTAGAAGTTTAAGTGAAAATCCAACACAATATTTGTGTTCAAATGGTGCGCATATGTACGAGGCGCGCCGTTTTAATATGTAGAATAAGAATTACAAAAAGTTTAATCCCAATTTATCCCGGGTTTAAGCGCCACTACTATACGTTTTGTTGTACTTAATTTTGTGGGGTTTCTTTTTATAAATAATACTTGAATAGATATTATGGGTAATAAACTATTTCTTAATCTTAACCTTAATTTTTATTTAGTAGGTTCAATCCCAATGTGCGAGAGTAGATAAAGTAGTGTTAGATAACTATGTATTATGCAACAGTTTCATAAACTACTATTATAGTTTCATGTAGTGTCCACCGCAGTGCGGTCCCGCGCAGAGGGTTGCATAGCTAGTACTTTCCATATTAAAAGTATAACTCTTTTCTATCTACTAATAACTCTTTTATACCTCTTAACATTGTCGATTTCAGTGTTTTTTTTTATGTAATCATCACATTGTTTGCTATGCCCGTATGTTTTGATTTTTTCAGTTTTTTTAAGTTCTAACAAGGAAATTTATAGTACTTTGAAATACTGAAATAATAAACGTAAGGGCATAGTAAGCAGTTGATTAAATTAAAAAAAAACACTAAAATCGGACAATGTTAGAGGAAGAAACGAGTTATTACTTTTAGTATGGAAAGTACTAGCTATGCAATCCTCTTAAGGTCTGCGCGGGACCGCACTGCGCTGGACACTACATGAAACTATAATAGTAGTACTATGCACAGGCGCGGTGGATATCATCAAATGAACAACCGTTTCTTCACCATACACATTGTTGTTACTAACAGGTGGAAGAGCTGAACATATCCAAGGATAAGCTGCGTACCCTGCAAGAGCAAGTAGACGCGTTCACGAAGAAGGACCAAGTGTTGAGGAAACGCATCGACGAGTTCGAATCGCAGATGAGATCTGTTAAAGCTCAGTTGGGAGAAGCGACCAACGCTTGTAGAAGTCTCAGTGTGAGTTCGTTTTCTACCTACTTCCAAAAAATAAAATAAAAGGGGAGGTACTCAATTCGACTGTATTTTTTTATGTTTGTTACCTCATAACTGTCTACTGGGTGAACTGATTCTCAAAATTCTCAAAATTGTTTTTGTTTGAAAGTTGGTGCTTCCCGTGTGGTCCCATTTAAATTTCATCAAATTCGGTCTAGTAGTTTTGGAGATACGCTCCAATAACTGAATAGAATGGAAGTCGGTATTAAATTTTTCAAATTGTACTTGTTATATGTATTTACATCTGCTGTGTTGCTATCGGTATGTCAACTTTTGGGTGCTCTAGGTTGAATTTATATTGAAGTACTCTTTTGGTATTTTCTAGAACAATTTTGAAATTAGTATCTACCTCTAGTTACTTTGAAATTTACTTCATATAAGATTTTCTTTACAACACAATATCAAATTGAATCCAACCAAGTTGCGAATCGTCATCGAAGACTGTTTAGAGTTACATATATGTTTATCTCACGTTAAGGAATAGCGGTTCACACGCGTCGTCGTTCAAGAACCTTTCGTAGTCACCTGGATAACGTAGACGTTATACATGCTTTCTAACATACATATACTTTAAATTGTTATAGATTAAATAATATTATACACAAATATATTAGAAACCATACTTAACTATAGCTTACTATCCATTCCATCAAAGTTTCAGATTAAGATTTATTTATTTGCCTTATAACAATGAACGTTATATTAGGTATGTCATTTTACAATAGATTCTTATTATTAACAATGGCATGAATTAATATAATTACAAAATTTGTGAATAATACAGAACATTGAATCAAAATAAAGTAAGTAGGTTTATTATAATTCTATAAATAAGTATGTCAAGTAGGTAATATAAAATTTAACAAAGAAACATTATTAAATAGAAAATTATTAAATTATATATTAAATTAAAATAAGTAAGTACATCAGTATCATCCAATAATCATTTATAAAATATGTCAAATGGTTAGTTATATAATTATAATCTATCAGAGTAACATTATTAAAATATTGTACCTATATGATTATGTATTTTGTTAGTCAATGTATATAAAAGAGGATACATTCATTTTCATATCCATTTAAATTGTAAAATGGATTTCTTTGGAAAAATGCTTTTAATTTTGTTTTAAAATCTAGCGTAGGTAAATCTGATATTGATATAGGCAGTTTATTGTACATTTTTATTTTGTTGTAGGAACCTTGCTTATTTACTTTGACAAGCTTCACCTTAGGTTCGTGAAGTTTCTTCTTGTTTCTTAATATGCCCGCATCAGGTTTACGCTATAACAAAAGATTTATGAATGAGCCGGAGGCTTGCTGATTCGGACCGATTAAGTTATATCTGTGAGTGTACATTTTCCTAAGATATTTATCTTTTTCAAGGTGTATCTGTAATAAACATATATGTAGAGGGAAATAACTGTCATGATTTTATTTTGAATAAAGTACTTCTTTGCTGATACCCTCCTTTTCAGTCCATTAATTATTATGACTGATCTCTTTTGACATCTTAATATTTTACCCACATCAGAACCATTTCCCCATATTGTTATTGCATAACTTAGCACAGAGTGAACATAGGCATAGTATACAGATATAAGCGTTGTTTTATTAACAAGGGGTTAAGTTTCAAAAGGGCGTAGTTCGCACTTGATAATTTTTGACATGCTTTATCAATATGAGGAGCATGACATGTATAGTCAATTGTGTAGCCGAGAAATACGTTTTCAGTTGTAGCTTTGTACTGTTTCCATTTTCTAGTGCAATATTTCATTATAATACTTTTATCTTTGTTTAAAACTATTCTATTACTTTCAAACCAAGTTTGCAAACTCACCATTGCCTTAATTATCTTTTCATTCAACATTAATTCATTCCGGTCTTTTATGCCTACATGGGTATCGTCAGCAAATAGGTTGATAGTAAGCCCATTCAGGAAGACAGTTTGCGAGGTCGTTGACATATATTAAAAACAAAAGTGGCCCAAGTACTGAACCCTGGGGGACACCTATATCAACATGACCCACTTCAGATTTGTACTCACTTACACTAACAATCTGTGATCGATCTGACAGATATGAAATCATCATATTTAATTATACTCCACAAAAACCATAGTGTTTTAATTTAAGGATAAGTATGTCATGTCGCAGACAATCAATCGACCTGTCGAAATAACGTTACTTTCATCCCATGTGCAGGTAATTCGCTGGGATAATAAACGAAACAATGTGAATCATATAATGAGAGCTATTCAAATCATAAAAATAGTGATTTGTGTAGTATAATGGGTAATGTGAATAATTTCGTTTGCTTTTCTTTACCATATTGTAGGAAGTCACTTTGTAGGTGGGTTAGGTTAGACACTTGTTACAGATGGGGCGAGTGGTGAATGCTAGCGCGACTCCATCTCGCCCCACCTTAGCAGAGGACTGCTCACGGGGGGTTTTAGTGGGTCTGAGCTCTACATACCTCCGACCCGAGACCCCGTCACGGGGCTGACGGAGGGAAGTGGGCAGCATTTCCTCCCCTCAAAAAAAGGTACACTCATGTAAAAATAGTTCGGGATATTGTGAATATTTATCACGTATGTAGCGCGACAGTATTATTAAGTAATTCTCGTAGTTCCCCTCCCGCAGAGCTCTAGTACCGTAAGAAACTATTGAGTTAGCAGTACGCCTATAGTTTGTATATCGTTCAACATTCATGAACATTGCTTGTAACAACATTAGGAAGAAATAGACCAGGAGCAACTGAAACTGGACCAAGGAGTGACGGAGAGACGCACTTGGCAACAGCGAGTGCGCGAGGACAGAATCAAACTGGCGCAAGTCGAGTCCATTCTCGAGGAGAAACGCGGCTGCATACAGACGAAGGTGCAGGAAGCTCTCACGTTGTGTCCCAGGATAGAACGGCCGAGGTTAGTTGTATTCCTGTACTCTCTGTTTGTTATAGCCACACACTCTCTCACCTCCCGCGCCCCGCTTCCTCATACCGTTTCAATACAAGTGTTTTTAAAATCGGACGTCTTTCTGGCCCATTCTGTACTATCTACTAGTATCAAACACTTACACGTACGGTCTTTTTCCCATAGGGACAAAATGATAGTGACCGCGGAGTTGAAAAAGATCCAGCTGAAGCTGAGTTCGATCCGCAGCGACGGGCTCACGAAGGCGCAGGTCGCGGAGAAACTGCTGCAAGTGGAGCGCAAGTACAGGCGCACCAAGCTCACCTTGGACAGGCTCAAAGTGCTCATTAACGATGTGAGTGGAACCCTACAAATCACTATCATCGCCATCATCACGAGCGTACAATTAGATTATTCACGGATTATGATTATACCAATAACTGGGGCCATTCGCTATGACCATTCAGACAAGTAATGCGCTGCGTTAAGATATTATCAAGGAACGATCGTGAAGTCAATACAATTTTAATATCGTTCTTTGTATATATCGTCGCGCCCGACTCAAGTGCATGTATGGTCATAGCGAATAGGCCGCCTGCTACCTATTGAGTCATGATTACTGAAATGTACGAAACATTGGGAAATATTAACAAAGCAAAAACTCCAAAAGCACACAAGGTACGAGTATGCTATGGATTTAGTATTATGTAACGAATTGCGTTCCTTTGAATAACTTGCTGTCCTGTTGCATAGAAAAATAAGGAACTTTAAGGAAAAAATATCGTCACGATATATAAGATACACAAAAACGCGCAATAAATTCTCAATTTATGTTTATTGTTTACTAGCGACTGCCCGCGTCTTCGTTCGCGTAGTAGGGTCGGCCTTCGGCCACGCCATAACCTCCCATCTTATCTTAATTTTTTTTTATTGTAGAACCTTCTACGAAGTATTAAATACATTCAAAAAATAGATTAATGAAATCGGTTAAGCCGTTCTCAAGTTATAGCGTGACCAAGAGAAATAGGGGTTCATTTTTATATACACTCGAGAGCAAAAAAATCGACTCAGGACGCAAGCTTACGGTTAAAATTCCCTTGCTCTGAAATCTGAAGCTTTCATTCAATTTTTGATTTTAACACCTCAAAGCTGTTAGTTTTAGCTTCTTTCTTTTCGCGTTTAGTTTTTTTGCTAGTGACTTGCGACTGCAGGTATATATATATATATATTATAACCGTTCCTCGTGTATGTATGCAGGAATGTTTGCTGACTTGAGTGATTATGTGTGTACAGATAACAGTGACAACGGACAAGCACTTGAAATTCTGCCATCGTGTGCAAACGTATATAGCGCGGAGGGTGCAGTACTGTTTCCAGTCTATTTTGAATCTGCGCGGTTATTCGGTAAGTCTACTGTTTTTTTACCAAACATTTTAGCCTCGTAAGTTAATAACACTTTGTATTTTTGTCATGCATATATTTGTCGAAGCGCTCGTAGCGGAGCTTGACTTGACGATCTTAATCGATCAACAAGTTAAGCAACACTTGCTGCGGTCAGGTGTTGGATGGGTGTGATGGGATGCTAGCGGCATTATTCAACTGAGCACTTCCGTGCTTCGGAGAATACGTTAATCCGTCGGTCTCGGTTGTGTCTTAAGACAACAGTCGTTAGGCTATGTCGAAGGCCTTCGGGCGGCCTGAAAACTTCGACATGGGTTTGCCACTAACCTATCCACCAATCCGCACTGGGCCCGCTGGGTGTTGGATTATTGCCCAACCACTTTCTCTGATAGGAAGGCTCAAGTCCCAGCAGTGGGAACAAAATGGGCTGATTATGATTATGATATTTGTCGCACTGCAAATGTGAACAACTTCGTTTTGACTTAAGAATTATATATTTTATGCTTTGAAATGATATGATCGAACCTTCCTTGCTTACATTTGCAGCACGCACGAAGAACTTTATAATCATGGTAATACTATTCTTTTTAAAATTTATTTATGATACACAAAACAAATTACAATCAATTTCTCACTTATAAATATTAATGCTAATACAATTCTTTACTCGATTGTAACTCAAAATAATGTGTATACAGAAAAATAAAAAGTACGTATGAAAGTATCAACCTGCAAAGCAGTGATCTGCAGATGAATATCAACAGGTTGATGCAGATGTTTATATATTATACATAATCTAGAATCTAAAACCGGATGGTTCAGACACAACTACGCTGTTGTGTCTGAACCATCCGGTTTAAGATGGAGGATATCTTTAACAGTTTTTATGTAACGGCTGAGCTTAGAATCAAAAATGTCCAATTCTGAGTTATTTAAAACCGGCTTATTATATTGTCGAGTCGTTCTTACAATGGGGTTAAAATAAGATGTATATTTTTTGTAGATATGAAGTGCAAAAATATTAGTGATATTGGCTCTGCGTGCTCTGTATCTAATGTTGAAGGGTATTTGATTTATGAGATCAGGGGAATCAATTATGTAGGGAATAATTTTATATAGGTATACAAAGTCGAAGTATTTTCTACGCGTTTTCAAGGACCAAACATTAAATTTCATCAACCTTCTCTCATAATTTAAATCAGAGCGTCCCACATGCTGACAATAACAAAGTATTCTCTAATATTTTTTTCTTGAACACGCTCAATGTTATTACAATGAGTTGTAGTGCGGAGACCATATTGGGCTGCCATATTCTGAAACACTTCTAACTAGAGAAAAGTAAAGACACAGAAGACTACGAGGTTTTTTAAACCTTTAGTGGGCCTTTGAAACAAAACCTAGAAGTTGATTTGATTTGGTAATAATATGTTGATGGTGAGGTCTGAATGAGAGCTTATCATCAAATAGTATGCCTAGATCTTTAACAATATCAGAACGTGTTAAGGCTTGCCCTTTGATTGTATATTGGTTCATAATTTTGTTCTGCTTTCCCGAAAATGATATTACAAAGCATTTATCAATGTTCAAGTACTTATAATTTATCTCACACCAATACGATACAATATTCATGTCTTTTTGCAAAATCTCACAATAATTTTCAGTTGAGATGATATTAAATATCTTCAAGTCGTCAGCATATAGTAGACATGAACATGTCAAGCGTTCGATGAGATCATAAATATGACAAAGAGAAGCAGCCCTAAATGGGATCCCTGAGGCACACCCGAAATTACCTCCACTGGAGATGAAACATATCCCTTCAGAGCAACAAGTTGATTTCTGTCATTGAGATAGGAACTTATCCGTTGAAACAGAGAACCCTGAATACCATATGAAGCTAGTTTATTATAAAGTAGACTATGGTTTACTTTATCGAATGTCTTAGAAAAATCTGTATATATAGAGTACACTAGACCTCCCACAGCGAAACTTTTACAAAGGTAATTTTTGTATTCAAGAAGATTTGTAACAGTTGACTTATTTTTTTACAAAACCATGCTGCTTCTCGGAGAGCATAGGTTTTAAGTGGTTATACAAATAACCGTACACTAATGACGCGAACAATGTTCTAAAGCACTGTGCTTGTCTTTTTTTATTACTAGCTGCGCCCCGTGGTTACACCCGTGTGGTGATAGATAATGATAATGAAAAGTATCATATGTGTTAATCCAGCGCCTCAGCTACCCCATAACAAATTTTATCAAAATTTGTTTAGTCGATTCAGCGTGAAGAAGTAAAAAACATACCCACAAACTTTCGCCTTTCTAATTAAAATTAATTATTAATATTAATTAATTCTAATTTCTTTCTAATTAAACGAGCGAAGCGTCTCTGCTTTAACTAGCCAAATTGGCTTTCATCTGTCCGTATGTTTGTTAGGTTGTATGTTGGTTTTCCCTGTACAGGTCGCATTTTTCAACCAATCTTGACGAAACTTGGTATGCGTGTTCTATTAAATATTTTTTTGTCGTTGAGTGGGGGAGGTACTATTCCTAAAAAGGGGGGAAGTTTGTTGCGGCGCTATTTACCGACCGATTTCGAATTTCGAATATGAACATACTTGGTCAGGTGGTTTCCGAGATACAATAGGTTGTGTACTGCGAAAAATTGCTGCTGATATCAGTGTGTGGTCGCGAGGTCTACCGTTCGCAGACCTACTAGTATTTAGTCTGATGTGTTTGGATTGAATGTTAGGGTCGGATGGACATTGACAACGGGCGCGGCGTTCTGGAGATCCTCTGCACGGGGCGGGAGTCGAGCACCAAGCGACACGCCAGCTCCACGTGCTCGCTGTCCGGCGGGGAGCGCTCCTACTCCACCGTCGCCTTCATCATGGCGCTGTGGGAGTGTGTGGAGTTGCCCTTCTACTTTATGGACGAGTTTGATGTGTTCATGGTGAGTACCACATTCTATATTATATTGAATGTTAGGGTCGGATGGACATTGACAACGGGCGCGGCGTTCTGGAGATCCTCTGCACGGAGGGCTGACTTCATCGCCTCCCATTCAGCAGACTTCTACAGTAAACGAATAAACAAACTGCCAACAAAATAGCAAAATTGTATAGATATTTTGTTTTTATTTTTAGTAATAAAAATGGTTGACTGTAAAGACGGTTTACGGACGACTATTTTACGTAATAAGGTCATAAGATAAGCCGAACGCTTAGGCCGATCGTGCCTCTCTATCACATGCTCCGCGCTCTCGCTTGCACACTTGGCTTGGGCGCCGTTCAACGATTTATAAAACGTTATCACATCAAACATATATTTTTTAATTTTCATACGGTTGGTTTATTTCATCAAATAATCCACTAGACTTTGTTTATTTTATACTTTACTAATATCAAATTAACCAACAGATTTAACCGCACCATTCAAGTGACATCTTTAACAGATATCATTCACACCATCCGATATACACAGATCAAGAACCTGAAATACTAGCTGCTCGGTTTGACTCACGTGGTGATGGATGATGATGAGGATGAATCAAATATACCGTATGATCATCATCATCATCTCAGCCGTAGGACGTCCACTGCTGAACACACTTCCCCATAATTTTCCAAAAGGACCGGTTGGAAACGGCCTGCATCGAACGTCGTCCTGCGACCTTTATCAGGTCGTCTGTCCACCGTGTCGATGGGCGACCTACGCTGCGCTTGCCGGTCCGTGACCATCTGTTCCGCTTGCTATGTGGCCTGCCACTGCCACTTCTGGTGTATGTCGGTTACTTTAGTTATATACAAGATACACACATACATTACATAAGTAAAGACCTATTATTATGTCGTTCATGCATTGTTCCTGTATATGATTGTGATGTTTTTCAGGACAATGTGAACCGCAAGATAGTGATGGAGCTGCTGATCGACCACGCACTCAAGAACACGAGCCGCCAGTTCGTGTTCCTCACGCCGCAGGACGCGTCCGCCGTCACCGCGCAGCCGCAGATCAGCATACATTTGTGAGCATTCATTTAACATTATATTTAACTGTTTTTGGAGTGATAAACTTCTTATGGGAGGGTAAACCGATTCGTTAAGTAACACGTTACGGCGCTAGTTTATCTGGCATCCCTTTCTATCACGCATCCTCTCACTTTAACCCACAGCGCTAGACTAGTTAAGTTATCCCTTTTGTCGGGCGTCCCGAGACGCACACGTTTTATTTAATTTAATTAATGTACACACTACAGACACTATGGTCCGTACCATTTAAACATATGAATTAATTATAAGAGCATACATTTCAATGGAGATTTCGTTTTCCAAACATCACAATTATTTTACATAACAAAAAAGAATACTTAATTTGCTCTTGGCTTTTATTTAGAATTTAATTTATCATACTTACAATATCAATCTGATAGTGAGTTGTGTGCGTTTATTACCATGCTTATCTCTCGGTACGCTATTGTATCTCTTACTTTTATATTGTAGTTGACGTTTCAATTTTAGAGAGAAATAATCACATCCTTGGACGGAATTAAATCCAGCTAATAAATATAATAAATTCATTCTGACAGCACCAGTTTCTAACAGATGCCTTACTCGAGCATAGTTTTATGCTATACAGTGTACATTGATATATGTAATGAATTGCTCACTTTTTTATGGATCGACTTAATCTGGGAATCCATCCATATAATGATAATAGATTGACGTTGGTGTCGGTATATCCCATACTAGCTGTGCTCCGCGGTTTTAATCGCGCGGTGAAGGATGATGAATCAAAATATACAAGCCTAATTTCATCAGTGGCTCTACCACGAGTTGGCAACATAAATGTCATGTATAGTCCATCTCGTTTACCTATTAAGCTTGTGATTGACATACTCGCTGTAAATTTTAGTTCTATAACTAACCGCAACGTGGCGCTGTTCTTTTTTCTTACATTGTTTGCGGCAGTCGATAGCGAGTATCGACTGGTGACAATGTTGTAAAGTCATGGTAGGCCTACAGGGATAATGAAGGATTCTAATATTAAATGAACTCAAATCGGTCCAGGGGCCTTACTATCAGCTTCGTAAAAACCATGCAAGTTCCGTGCAGTTCTTAAACCTGACAAACAGTTTTGAATGAAATTATACCATGACGCTCATTTAGGTGAACTGTTTGAACATTGTTTTCGCAAAGGTGAACGGATAACATTGTCTCTGGCATTCTAACAATTTACTATAACCAACATTGCAGACACCTAGACGTTTGTAATCTAATAAACTGAGTGGATTTAGAGCGACATGTTAACGAGAGTCCATACAAAAAAACAGGTGAACGGTTTTTCTGCGGTTCTTGAATAGTAGGCCTGAGCAGGCCTGCTTTAAAGTTGTCATGGTACGAATAAACCGGGCAGTTGTCTAGAAGTCCTTCTTTAAGAGCTCATAGTAAGGCCCCTGTAGTTTTGGAGCTTATTCAATTTAAACAAAGAAATATTTGTTGTAGTATAGATTTTAGGACACCTGAAATGTAACTTTCTTCAGTAAATGAAATCAAATCGGCCCAGTAGTTTCGGAGCTTATTCAATTCAAACAAAGAAATATTTGTTCTTTATATTATAGTATAGATTTTAGGACACCTGAAATGTGACTTTCTTCAGTAACTCACCCAAAAAATGAATTATGATTGTCAATATGTCACGAATCGAATTCTGACGTTTGTTCTTACGAAGTTAGAAAGGTTTTACTTTATATTTCGTACCACGTATACCAAAACCACCAAAGATGTTTTTGCGAGGACAACTATAATAAATGTCTTTCGAAGTATCTTCAAAATAATTCTCCGCATTTTGTAATCTAAATTCATCCAATCTTTTTAATTGAACTGGAAATAAAAATTTATTATTATTACCCACATTGTTTATTTCCTTTTCTTAAAATCCACTTTTTTACAATATTTCTATATACAATAAAAATAAATTAATAAAAAACATTGTAAAAAACCTAATCATAGGTTGCCATCGGCAGCGGGGCATGACCCAAACTACCAGTGGTTAGGGCTGCAGACTGAGGAACCTCCTGACAATACGTGCCGTGTCAAGAAGTACTGCCTTCTGTATCTGTCCCTTGATCCAACCGTCTAGCGAAAGCCTCTTAAGATGTTGGTCGAGGCTTTTTGCTATAAGGCCGTTTGCTGAAACCACTATCGGGACAGTTATTGTTGAATCAACATCCCACATGGCGGTCACCTCATGAGCCAAGTCAAGGTACTTGCTAAGCTTGTCCTTCTCAGCCTTCACGAGGTTCTCATCATGAGGAATGGTAACGTCAACAAGCATTACCCGGCGCTGAGATCGATAGATAACCACAATGTCAGGCTTATTGGCAACAATAGTCCTGTCCGTGATTATAGATCGATCCCAATAGAGTGTAGCACGACCGTTTTCAAGAACAGGCGTACTTATAGTACGGCACCTCAGACTCAATAAGGTCATATTGAAGGGCAAGTTGCTGGTGAATAATCCTGGCTACTTGGTTATGTATTTTTTTTTTTTTTTTATTTGACCCAACAATTTTTAACAAGTTTTTTTTAGAAAACATACTACTATTCCAGGAATTAGGACATGTGTGGTTAAAACTATATACTAATTCGAAATTATTTTGTTTCAGAATGGCGGATCCGCGGCCCTAGTGCGTTCGTGTTATATTGAACCCAGTGAACAACTCGTTTACATTGATTGTATGATCGTTACTTGATTTCCGACTCAATTTTATTTCTTATAGTAATTGTGATTTTAGTATTAATTAGTAACATTACAATTTACATACGAAACTCCAAATATAAGAAAAACTCTATTTTTAGTTTGTTGTTTCTTTACTACCAATACAAAATATACTAAAAATAATAGTCAATAAATATTCATCAACACCTTTATTTTAATACTTATACAGCTAAATTGCCGTGACTTCAGATGAGTACAAAAATGTGATCGAATGCAATATTGCACATATACACCACCAATATACACATTCCAGCGTGGGAGTGTTCCGCAAACATTGTAACGTTAGTCTAGTAATCTATTATATTAATTTATTATAATGAACTATTTTAACTATACACGAGGAATACAACTAATATTACAATGCTCACGGAACTCAGTGTTGATTACTTATGGAACTTTCTCTTGAGATCACACACACCTCATTTCAAAATACAATTCAAAAATATCTATTACAATTACGTTTTATATTAGTTTTCAAATAAATTGATATAAAAATAACTTAATTCTAAATGTGTTCTAAATCGAGCTAAGAATATATTCAAATTATTTTGATAACAAATCTAAGTCTTATTTAAAAGGCGAGGCCGCCTTAAGAGGATAAGCGTAATCGTTCGACTTAATTCTAAGTGGATTTACTAAAATTCAATAAAAATACCCGGTTTGTAAGGATTTCAGCTATGTTATATAGAAACACTATATATTGTATACTCTGTATCTCACCATTCCACGTGTTTTAATAAGAAAAGTAAAGAAGCTTTTACACATGCCAAATTAAATGTCTATTACACTGTTATGCAAAATGAATCAATGAAAATTAGAAGTAAATTATAAATATCAAAACAACTTACGGAAAGTTGTTAAACCTAACATAAAAGTGATTCTTTTTTTTATTAATATGGACACAAAGTGAATATTTTTTTAATTAATATTGATATACGTTGAAAAAAAAAATAGCGCTGGGAAGGCAATATTCTAACTATATATCCAGTATCTAAATAAGGCAGTAGAACTGGTTTCTATTCCATTCCCAGTTATTATTACCATATATTATTCATTTATTTAAGCGTTTGTGTAGCCAAAAATAACTTTGTTAAATAATTATATTTCCTAACTAATAAATTGTACAACTGTATTAATTACTAATGATCTGAAAACTGCATGCGTTGTTCATCGTTACACAGTGCCTACAACTAAATGTTCCAGCATTTTCTTGTTACGTTCAAGACGATAAATAAATTGCGTAATAAATTATACACAAACTTTTTTCTAGAAATGTTACCATGCTCAGAATTTTAAACGAATATGTATTTTAAGAATACAAAGATCTGATTCCAGAGCGACAGTCTTTGGTTAAAGTCGAAATAGCCGCATAAGATATCTTTCGTCGCGATATAGTTATATACTTAGAATTTAAAATATAATATAAGAATTTACCAGCGACTTCGAAAGTCTTGTAATCAGTCTCGTGAACACACCTTTTGTTCAACATCCATATGAAGAAATAATTTATCAAATAATTTACAATTTAAATTAATTGGGAATATAAACTAATCATACTATATATCTAAGAAACAGTTACATTTATTTTACGTTCGAAATGAAGTTAAATTTGATTGAGATTTAAACGAAAAAAAAAATCGTTTTTAGTATAGAAACATTAAACAAAAATATAATAGTTTTCAGATTTGTGCCAACTCATTTTAGGTTACGGATTATTATGACTTACATTAATAGTGATTTAAAATGATTGGTTGACAAAATGCATTCCTTACATATATTTACACATTATTACTATAAGTAAACTATGTTACGTTAATACACCAGATTGAACACAACCATTTCTTAGTATATGCACTTACCATTTCACATACATTCTGTTTCAGCTCGACTTGAGGCCTACGGGTACACAAATGTCATAGCAGAAACCGTAGATCACATGCGGCCAAATATTAAACTAAATCATATAATTAAACATTCATACAAACATATCATTATGAATAAATAATATATAACAATAAAATAGCGGTGGAATATTAATCTACTTAAACTCTGGGTCCTACAGTTGAATACAATGGAGACCAAATGTCATATCGGGTTAACGCGGGGACTTAATAAGTTAGTGTTAGTAATAAATGTGTATAATTACTTACACATAAATGTAAGGTATTATTGGAATGTGTAACACACGACACGAGTGCCAATAATTGCTAAACCAACAAATCAATATTTGAAATAAAAAATACCATAGTTTTTAAGACCTGTGTTGGCTTGTCATTCGCATGTGTTCATAACTGAACAATAGCTGATGATGTTCCAGCGACAAGTTTAACGAAAACATCGCAGTTCCATAATCTAAAATTACAAATCTGCTTCGTTGACGATTCAAGAGCAATTTAAGATGTAATAGCAGTTGACGCCATTATTAGTACTTTAAAATTATGTTTAACAAACATTTCGTTTACCAACTAGTTTAGGATAAGTTTTCAATTTTGTTAGTAACTCATACCTTAAAGTAAGAGTGATTTTGATATCAAATGTTTTGTCGTCGCCGCAATTATTTCGTCGTTTTTTTAGGCATCAGCCATGCTTCCTAATGTAATATTTCAAACCTTCCAACAATTCAGGTTAGTCGCATGTAAACTTCACAGCTGTGTTAGTATCAGTCAGTATGTTAAAAGCTTTCACTTCAAACTATTATGTCACTCTGGGGTTAGTTAAGTTTATTTATTGTAAGGACAGAATTATCTGTAGAAAAGTGGAACTAGTTTCGTTGGAAACATTTGATTTATTACCTAAAAGTTGCGCAGGGTGGGGATAAGTTAGTGAGACATATTGCTGTTAAATGATGGAAGGATATAACAACTTTTCTATTATTACATACATGCATATTTTTAAACCGCAACTACTTGTGTAGCATAATAAAATAGTTATATACTATTTCCACTTTTTAAGGTAAACTCATGTATCTATTTCTCTTCATCAAGTTTGTCTTCTGTCAATGACGTCTCAACATTGTCGAAACTGTTTTATAGTTTTCGTCTCCTAGTCAAAGAACATATTTCTTATTTTAACAACTCACACTTGTAGTGTCGATAAACTTTGTATGACTTTGCTAAACTACGCAATAATAACTGCAACTATAACTATGTACTGCTTTGGGATAAGCAGTGTTTAAATCATCACCCAACAAAGCTAACCACAAACTAAATTCTTTGATGTTTGATAAGTTGTGTGGTTTTATGAACTTTTTTAATGTTTGATAAGTTGTGTGGTTTTATGAGAAGTGTCTACCGCTAGTAATATACTATTTGTACAAAATTAAAGGTCAAGGCTTTACGTATTCGTTTCTGCTATAATTAAAGGCAAAAGAGCGATTGCAGATAACCGATTTTTATTCTGTTGCCGTCAAAAGAGTATCATTTTCGACTGCCACCGCTCGGTATTTTAGTGTTTTACAGCTTACTTGTGTATTGTTTTTGTTCTTCTGTCAATATATTTATCAAAGAATTTAATAGATACACTATTACGTCAAATTGGGATCATTCGAAGACAAAAGTCTGATATCAGTTTGCTTCAAACCGTAACTAAAGTTTGTTTATATGTATTTCTCTCTTCACGTTGCTACAAATGAACTGATTTGAAACAGCAATAGCTACAACAGAGGTTTTTTTAATAATAATAGTGATTTTCCCGTAAAAATAAAGATACCGTGTCACTTACCGCGCGGGCAGACCGGGGAGGGGAGCCACAATGTCGTACATGTAAAATCGGCATTTGTGCAAGAAGATACAGCAGTGGTACATTTACCGTTGTCATTATGCCTTAGCTTAAGCTTAACATATTTGTTAGTAACAATTTTCTTTGTAAGAGCTACTGATAATGAACACAAGTAGTACAGGAAATGCACATACTTTTCAAAATGGGGCTGTAGATAATTATGAAGATGTTCCAGTTTGCGGCGCTCTATGAAGCTTATGTACAAGTAGGTTATGGGACGAAGGATATATTGAACATCACTATATTAAAAACTGACATCGCTAAAATATGTTTTTATACCATCAAGCGACGATACAGGCAAGTTTCGACTTGCTACACGCATGCTCATGTCAGTGAAACCCAGAGTTCAAAACTAAAGTTTAACATGTCGCTATACGGCATTGTATTTTGCCCTAGCGACACGTTCATAAAGGAATCAATACTCGTATCCTCCCTTTACGCATATGCACCATATATCCGAAATATAAAAGGTGACTCTTGCACTATACCACCGTCATATATACAAACATTTTGTAACCACATTTAAAAACTTAACATCATTTTGTATCATCAACACCGAACAGTTATCTAACATACCAGTACAATACGACCTAAACACGGAACCTGCACAACACTCGTGCCAAACCTTCGCTACCCGTGGAGCAATAACAGTTTGGGAAAGAGAAGCCTATATAGTGATCTCTTTAGGTCGTGTTCTTTTATCACAACCATCGTGAGCAAGCTCGATACGTCATCGATAAAGCTTACGTCACGACCACAACGGTCGCTGATGAAAGGTGGGATTTTGCGGTCGTTGCGAGCTGTCACTGTCAAAATAACAAATAAGTTTAAAAATTCGACTGATTTGACAGAAAATTGGTGCGCATTTTCTGGCCGCGTGAGTGTTTTTTTGCGTTGGCCGTTAAACGCAATGGTACCAAAGGGAACGGCAAACCGGGGCGCGACAGTTGTGAGTGTTGACGGCTCCTACCGGAACGCACGTTTAGCAAATGTTCGCGTTAGTTATCTCTTTCCCACACTGCTATTGCTGCGCGGGCAGCGAAGATTTGGCAAGAGTAATGTTAAATTAGTAGTAGTAATATTATATTAGTAGTTTACTCTGTGGAATGCAATCTGACGTCAGGTGGTGGTGAGTGATGCCTGGTGGAGGGAGTCTTGGCGGTGGGCGTCTTCGGGCTTTTCTGGTCAGAGTGGGGCGGCGTCGGCGGGTAGATGTGCTCCGTGTCTTGTGACGTCGACGCGCCCGTGTCTTGCGTTGTCGACTGCTGCTCGAGTAGTTGCTGGTATACTTTATCCTGTGGACAATTAGGGATTGAATTAGTTATCTGGTGGTAAGCTTGATATGTTTGGAGTAGGCCTCTTGTAGAATATAATTGCCTGAGCGAGCGAAGCGTCTCTGCTCTAACTGGCCAAATTGACTTTATACCATATGTATATTAGGCTCCTGTACAGGTCGCATTTTTCAACCAATCTTGACGAAACTTGGTATGTATGTTATTATTATATATTTTTTTATGGTCGGCGATTTTGAGTTGTGTACTTTTCCTTAAAAGGAAGGAAGTTTGCTGCGGCGCTATTTACTAACCGATTTTGATAAAATTTGGTACCTACCTGACCTGAGTCATTTCGATTACGTACATAATTTTATTGGTCTAGTGGTTTTCGAGATAATAGGTTGTGAAGTTTATAAACTGGACGATTTTGATAATATTCGCCAAGAACATTTATGAATATATGCTTATCATTTCGGCGTATTTTTGAACCCTCCTAATTTTGTTGTGTGGCTTTGACTACCTATTGGACTAATATTCCAGCTCCAACTGTAGATAGCTCAGACGTCGAAAAATTGCTGCTGATATAATCATGTGATCTATTGAACCATAGTTTGATTTGTCACTGGCTCGACAATCAACTGTACTGAAACTAGGTACTGTATAATCTCAGTGAATCGGTTAACCGACCTGACAACCGCGACATCCGGAGTACGCGGAAAATATTGCATTAGATAAGCGGATAGCATTTTATAGTTCTATTTCGTGAGACAAAATCAGCGACACTCGACATTTTTAAATAAACCCTGGTCCTCCATATAAATACATACAATTGTGTCTGTTATCAAACAAGATTTGTTTTGAAAGTTCCACTTTTACGCAATAGTGCTTATTACTTATTTATACATTTATTTTTTCCAATTTTTTACTCTTGTGTCGGCCAAAGGTTTTTAGTAAAGTTTTACAAATTAGTCAAATATAGATTCTTTTTCATAGGGTACTTACAAACTAATACTTCATTAAATAGCTTGACCGTTATTTGAAAACCTTATTAAACATGAGATAAGCGACATCCGTTTCCGAGTCGTTCAAGCGAGTTCTTTCGTCCGTCCAATCATCGTTTTTACACTTTTTAGTACCCACCGTCTGACGTCACGTCCTACCGCCATCATGGTAGTCGAATTGGTTATGTTCAGTTCGATTTTCCTTCATTAGCGTCCCGTTTCTTGGCTGGTGAAGTTGGTCCCTAGGACTCTCACCAATAGATCTAGCAAGCGAGAATTAGTAAATTATAAAGTTGAAACCTTATAATTCATACGAAGGTACGTATAACGATTTTTCTTTGTCTTAACGGTGTTACCGTTCGATTTTTAAAAAATATTTTTAGCTTTCAGATTCCATTTTATCTAGATAAACCTGTGTAAAATGGATGACAATCCGTCCACATCTAGGACCGAGGAAGGATGCGCTGCGCCACTTTTGGATGGAAGGAAAAGAAAAGCAGTGTCACGATCAAGCTCTTCATCGTCTGACTCGAGTCGGTCGTCTTCGACATCCAGCTCTTCATCGGGTGAAAAACGTAAGAAACGTCCCAAAGACAAAAAGCGCAAACGTCGCCGCCATCGTAGAAACAGTAAGTTTGATGTACTTCTCACTGAAATAAGCAATCTAAAGCGAAAAATTTACTCGAAAAGTGTTGATAATTGTGACACAGAAAAAGACGATTACGTCAGCCTTGACGTAAGCGACGGCTGGTCCAGTTGTGCGCACGATCAAGCCAGCACATCAGGATCTCGACAACCGACAGTTCAACCAGATTTTACTTTCTCTCTAAGCACTAAAACTAAAGAGCCTGCCATTGCCCCCGCATGCCCGAAATTACTCGAGCACTTGAAAGATTTACAGAGATTTGAAAGTTCCGAGTGGAATAACATTCGTTATTCAGACGTACAAAAAACGTATCTACAAAACCCGGGGTTCACAAACCTAGAGGCCAATGAGGAGGTTAAAAGTTACGAGCGGTCGAAAACTAACGTCAATATGGAGAAAGCTTTCGCAAGTCTAACATGTGCTCTGCTTAAACAGCGCAACGCGCTTCAGAGCGATCTCAATGCATTTCTAACCACGATTCGACAAGGAAATACACTAAATTACGATGATGTGAATCAGGAATTAAACAATTCTTTATGCAACGGTGAGTACACTAAAATATTTAATGATGCTTTGCAAATTGTCTGCGGTCATAGAGCCGAGGTAGTGCAACATAGAAGAGAAACAATACTAGCAGCTGTAAAGGACCCCCTGTACAAAAACAGCCTTCGTAAAGTAGCTCCAAGCTGCTCCCATTTGTTTGAGCCCGAAAAGTTTTCAGCCGTGTTGGACAAAGCAGGTGGGGTCCGGAATGTATTCTGGAACAAAGATAAGGAACGTTTACGACCCACTCAACAACACAAGTCTTCAGCTCCGCCGGGGCACAAAAAAACCGCATACAGACCAGCTCGCCAAAAACAGTTTGCGAACAAGAAAGAACACTCCTTTCGCGGGTACCCTGGAAAAGGTTCAAACAAAAGTGATGAAAGAAATTCTACCCGAAACAAGTCGCCTCCCTCTTCCCACCGGGAAAGGAGATACAATCGTAAGTTCTGACTATATGAACAAAATCAGATTCCATGCTGGCCAGCTCCACATGTATCAACACAATTGGGAAAAGTTAAACGCTCCACCCTACATCCTAAAACTAATAAAAGGGTACCGCATTCCTTTCCTCAAAAAACCCCCTCTTCTTGTACCGGATGCGGAACACAGGGTAACCCCTCAATCCGAAAACATGACAAAAGCAATCTTAAAAATGATATCCCAAGGAGTGCTCGAAGAAGTACAAGCCTCGCCCAGTTTCGTGTCGCCAATGTTCCTTCGACCGAAACACGACGGCTCAATGAGACCGATTTTCAATCTAAAAAACCTCAACTGTTATGTGGGTACCGACAAATTCAAACTAATAAACATTCATCGAGTACCAGACTTTGTTCAAAAGAAAGACTGGGCTGTAAAAATAGATATTCATCAGGCCTACTTTCATCTACCAGTTGCAAAAGCTCACAGACGCTTCCTACGGCTACAATACAGCCTAAAAAACAAAACAAAACCAAAAATATACGAGATGACGTGCTTGCCATTCGGGCTAAGTTCTGCTCCAAAAACGTTCGCCTCAATAACAAACTGGATTGCACGCTATCTCCGCGAGCACGGTGTTCGCCTATTAGTGTACCTAGACGATTTCTACCTAGTGCATCAGAATTCAAAAAAACTCGAAGAACAAGTCACGTTCACTGTAACGACACTACAAAATTTGGGTTGGCATATAAACACAGACAAATCTGTGCTCAAACCTCAAAAGTGCATCGAATTCCTCGGAGTTTTATGGGATCCATGGAAAAACGCAAAATACCTCCCCAAAAGGTTAGTTGTCAAAATTCAATCCCTTGCATCGAAAATGATCACGGAAGAGAAAACGACCCTAAAAAAACTGCAAACAATTGTCGGCGTTCTCAACTTTGCGAGCTTTGTTATTCCAATGGGTCGATTAAACTACCGTCACTTACAGAGGCTTGCAAACTTTGCACTAACGGCCAAGCCTCCCATTTTTCTAAATGTAGATGTTATTCAAGAGCTGGCATGGTGGATAGAACATTGCAAGGACACATCTCTGATACATACACCACTTCCGTCTCATTACCTCGTTACAGACGCAAGCGACCTGGGTTGGGGAGCCAAATTAGACAACAAGACCCTATCGGGGACTTGGCTAGATCACCATCAAAACTTACACTGCAATCAGAAAGAAATGTTGGCGATATTGTTTGTCCTGAGAGACCATTGTCATGTCCTAAGCTCCAAAACATTGTTGATCCAGTGCGACAACAAAACAGTGGTCTCTTACTTACGAAACGAGGGGGGGACAAAATCAAAGGCCTTAATGAACTTGACAATAAAAATATTTCAAATCCTCGACAGCTACAGCATTCATATGTCGATATATCACATTCCAGGGACATACAACTGCGAAGCGGATCATGTGTCTCGACACAGACGTCTCCCAGAATGGCACCTACTGCCAACAATCACCAAGATTGTATTCAAGAAGTGGGGCACTCCAACGATCGACCTCTTTGCATCCAACCAAGCCCACGTAGTACCGACGTATTGCACGCTCGACAGGAACGACGGTCAGGCGAGTATGTACGATGCACTAGCAAACCGTTGGCATTTCGATCTAGCGTGGGTTTTTCCACCACCGTTTATGATACCTCGAGTACTACATCACCTGAACAGCGCTCAAGGGGTATATCTGATCATAGTCCCTCGTTGGAAACAAGTATATTGGAGACCAGACCTAAAAGACCGAGCTCTATCACCCCCGTTCACGGTGAAAAACCCACGCCAGGTCCTAGTAGACATGACAACTGGACTACCCCCACCTCAGGCGTCTCAAATGGCTCTCGAGATATGGAGATGTGCGGGTGGAATGAATTCTTAACCGACTGGTCACAAGAACAAAAATCGCTTTTGAAAAGTAGCTGGCGATCTTCTACAATAAAAACGTACAAGCCAGCCTGGAAACGCTGGGTTTCGTGGGCACAGTCGGCAAACGTTGACCCTCAGAGACCGTCGGGTTCAGACCTGGCAAAATTTTTGAGTGACTTACATCTAAAAGAAGGTCTATCTCTAGCTACAATACTAGTCTACAAATCTGTCGTTTCTACTTTTTGTGATCCTAGCCGCAGTAACAACTTGAGTGCCAATTTCCTTGTTAAACAAGTAATTAAAGCTATATCTATATCTGCGAGCAAAACTAAGTTAAAGACAAAACCACCCATATGGGACGTAGACGTCCTTTTCAACTACTTTCGTACTATAAACCCTAATACAGACAACTTTTTTGAAACCTCTCAGATGACTGCTGCTTTATTGCTCCTACTATCAGGTAGACGGGTACACGATTTGACACTCCTATGCATAGATTCAGCTTCATGTATCATTTCAGATGAATATATAACTTTTGGCCAAAATACGGTTCAAAAACCGACACAACACTACATCAACAATCCGGATGGAGGCTGAACCAAAATAAAGAAATCCAAGCATTAGATCCAGTACACTGGGTAAAACACCTCATCGAGCTATCAAAAGTGCGACGTGACTGTGCTAAAAGTAACAACTTATTCATATCTACTTGTAAGAAACCAAAGGCGGCTACACGCACAATTATAGGGGGCTGGATTAAGAAGCTACTACAAGACGTAGGAATCCAAGCTACCCCAGGAAGTTTCCGCTCGGCAGTGGCATCTAAAAGTTGGGTAGAAAACTGTCCAATCGACGAAATCCTCTCTAGAGGAAATTGGCGTTCTGCCAAAACCTTTAAGAAATATTATTGTAAGGAAGTGACACCAAACATTCAAAACAATAGTCTGCTTAAAAAGGACCTTTTTGTCCCTATCACAGATTGAGTATATTCTTAAAAATCAAGATGATTTCTAATAACTACTTATTGTTAGATTTGTATGCATAACGTTTGTAATCATACTGATTCATAATAATGCATTGATTATATGTATATTATATATATATATATATATATTGTGATGCCTTAAATACATTCATTTCTTACATACGATTGCATTATACACATGTTTCTACGTTACGAAGTCTTAGGAAATAAAACAAACTTATAAATGTGTGAAAATTTGCAATTTTATTTAAATTTCATCTTCTACTAAAGGTAGTTGAACTACAATCTCTTCACAGTACTAGGCGATTTAGCTTTTGAATTTTACCTTTTTTCCTTATGGCTGCAGACATTGCACTCATTAATTATAGATGCTGAAAAGTACTTACCATATAGGTATCAGTAAGGTAACAGTGTTCTGTGACATACTTACCATAATTATCATTTACTAGTTCACATTAGCGTCCTACCGCCACCAGGCGATAACAAACACATCTCATGTTTAATAAGGTTTTCAAATAACGGTCAAGCTATTTAATAGTGACGTTTTACCTGAAAATAAAACGTTTATTAAATACTTACCTTATTTGAAAACCTTACACTTTTAATCCCTGCCTGGTGGCAAAACATGAGCCTAATGAAGGAAAATCGAACTGAACATAACCAATTCGACTACCATGATGGCGGTAGGACGTGACGTCAGACGGTGGGTACTAAAAAGTGTAAAAACGATGATTGGACGGACGAAAGAACTCGCTTGAACGACTCGGAAACGGATGTCGCTTATCTCATGTTTAATAAGGTTTTCAAATAAGGTAAGTATTTAATAAACGTTTTATTTTCAGGTAAAACGTCACTATTAAACGTTTTATAAATCCTATTAACTTTGATTTTGATCAAAAAATAAAATTAGTTGATTCATCACTTGAACTCTTGTCATCAGAACTAAGTTATATGAAGTTATAAGAAAACTTTTGTTACTACAATTATTGTTGTTGAGTGGCTCAAGAAGACCGTTGTCTCGTCAATTAACACATTAATGTGGTTACACGTCTGTCAACCCGCTTCAATTCATGCAGCCACGGTTCTACGATATTTTCCACTTGGGAGCAACTTAGGACGCTTCTCCAGCGTTTCAGATAAATTACTTTAAAGAAACTCACATTATGTACTCTTTATTATCTATTTCTTATTATTCGACGGTGAGACAATCAAGCTTCCGCATGCTAGGCACTTTCTGGTACTATTTTATATATTATTTAATCCACACTTATCATAAAGGAGTGGATGCCAAAAAGTCTGTACTTGGACGAAAAATAAAGAATGTGGGTCAGAATACTTAATACCCTTCTGACCAAGAATAAGTAGTTTTTTGAAAAAAAAAAAAAAAAACTGTCTGTATGCTCACGCATAACCTAATCATACTATATAGTATCGTTTATTATAATTTTGCGCCCCCTGAAAGGCTGAAACTGCTGCCCGAGACGAGAGCCCGGTCTACAATGTATTTTAATCTTAAGCTTCTACACACTATATGTTCTAGGAACAGTATCTATACTGCAGTGGTGCTTTAGTTTTGCAGACCTAGCACGTATAACTGCTTGACGTGTCGTTCACGTGAAACAGTACAACCTTTAATGTATCTAGAGCAACTGTGACACAGATAGCTCGTAGTCTGTAGTGTGACGCTTTGACGCTTACGGTACGAATACTTTTTCGCTTTTTTTTTGTGCTACGGCCTTAGTGTAGGGCTGTACTCACAAACATGTCCAAAGAGACATTGTGGCTCTGTATCCGGTGCGACTCGTCGAGGTTGAGGTCGGGACAGATGAGGTCGAGTCCCGCGCCCCGCTGCATGAACTCTCCGTCCCCCCCGCGCACCACACACACCGCCCCCTCCTCCCGCACTACCGACACGAACGGGCTCAGCCAGCGGTGGCACGGCTCGATGCTGCTCCAACTGTACCCTGGAAACCACATCAACACACCTCTATATAAACTTATTTCTTTTTTTCTGATAAATAAATAAATAAAGACAAAATAACTTTTTATTCAGACTATAACTAGTTACAAAGTTTATAGTTCACTTATTATTCTATATCTATTCTTCATCCCTTTCACTGTCATAAAGAGAAAACAGACAGTATATATAGATATAGAGCAACTTGCAGCTAATATAGTTCTTTAAATACCCAAGCCACCACTTGAGAGCTTTCAAACTAACAAAAATATAGCATGTCGAGACCATATTAATTTACACTTATATTATATGATGAAATATGTGTTTGTTTGAATTGAATAGCCTCTGAAACTACGGGACCTATTTGAAAAATTCTTTAACCATTAGAATCCTACATGCCTGATGAAAATAGGCTAAAAGTTTTGATTCATCATCATCATCCATCATCACGTGGGTGAAACCGCAGACCGCAGCTAGTCAATATATATAAGAATCTAACTAAAGACTGACATACAACGTACAGCATAAACCGCTGTTCCATGTGACTTCAAATTTGGGGGGTTTTTTGTCTTGGTGGGTTGGAAAAAAAAACCTCTAGGTGTACTAAGAAAAGTTTTTTCAAAATTCTACCCTTAATGGGGTAAAAATGGGAGAAAATGTTTGTATAAAAGTCCTTTGATTTTGAACTTATAGGTGTAAACGTTTATATTTAGAGTTCATTAAAAATTAAAAATAATTGTTCTCTAACAGGTTCCCTGTCCCCACACATGACTTTTGACTATTGTCTATGTCCAAAGGGTTATTTTTTAAATTTTGTATTCCTTTAAAGCCAATATGTTTAGTTACGAGTATATGTATTAGGCTGTATATAACTCAAAAAAAACCTGCTAGAGGACATAAAAAAATACTTCCTTCTGTGATGCATGAGCGTATGCAGTGAAGTTTTATCACTAACGTTCAATATATGATAAATACTGATTCGAAGGCGATACGTCGGCTGTTATGCTAACAAGAAAGCTGAAAGAAGGAATCCCTTTGCAAGCTAAACAAGTACATACAGAATGCGCGGTAGGTATGCGTAAAATACTGTTGCCTTCATCGTTTCAAAGAAGCAACTACTACTACCTGGGAGCTTTTCATCAAGTTTTTTTATAAGAGTTTTGCTACTCTAGCTTTTTATACCTTGTTGGATAGCTAATGAAACGTAGATATTTTAAGCACATCTGCAGCATAACTGTCATAGATTTTTTTGAATATTTAAGAAAGAAAAAATATTTTATGCGAATTCATTTAATTTTATAACTATCAGTCGTCTATTACGACTCAGTTGGTTCAGTTAACTGCAGTTTTAGAATTGAGAATAATAAAACAACTTATCTACTAAACAAATAAATTGGAGCACAAACAAAGACGAAAAATAGGCGAATAGACAAAAAAATCGCCAATTTTAATAAAAAAACTTTAATGTCTAATATCTTGAAAACAGTTATGTTTGGGGTACGATATTTTATAGTCAAATCAGTCGGGAATGATGGAAACAACAACCTCTTGACGGATCTAGGTCGACTTAACCTATAACCCTGTATGTAATAGGCATTTAACACAACTTTTTATTATTACAATAATTCATATCTAGAAAAAAAGACTATGCGGATGAAGTCGTGGGCAATACTCTTTTGCTAATTACTCTTTTAACTGTTACTAATTGAATCAACATATCTATCATGATATTGCATATCTTAATATTATTTGTTGTTGTTGTGCAGTGAACATTTCTCCACAGGGCAATGATAGAGAGGGACGTGACAACGTCACATAACGAAAGAAAAAAAACGGAAAGGAAGCAGTAACAAGTACAATTTGAAAAATTTAATACCGACTGCCATTATATTCAGTTATTGGAGTGTAACTCAAAAACTACTGGACCGAATTTGATGAAATTTAAATGGGACCACACGGGAAGCACCAGCTTTCAAACAAAAATCGGTTTACCCAGTCCAAAGTTATGAGGTAACACACATAAAAAAATACAGTCGTATATAGCCTCCTCCTTTTTGGAAGTCGGTAGGAAAACCTACTTTTTAGTAAAAAAAGGTAATATGAAGGGATATTTCAAAATGGGTGAAAACTTTTGTATGAAAGTCCCTTTATTTTTGATCTCATGACTGAAAATTTGTATTTAGATAAGATTTAAAAAAATTATGGTTGAAAAATTCGACAGGGATGAATTAGGGGGATGAAATGGGAAATGAAACTTTGTATGGACAATAGTTTGGTTTTGAACTTATATGTGTAAAATATTATTCGTTAGATAGTTCGTTAACAATAAAAAAGTTTAAAAAAGGGGATAAAAATAAAAATAGTTCGTTTTATATAAAAAATTCTACTTAAACTCACGGTATTTGACAAAAGTAATGGCGGGCAATAGCCATCAACATATCAAAGCTCTATTTTGTTACAATAATTCATATAAAAACCCCACGCGGACGAAGTCGTGGGCTAGTATTATTTATAATACGCAAGTATGCCTGGATGGATAGTGCGTGGGGGCTAGCGCCCAGTCCTGCACTGACGTCCCGCTTAGGGTGTTTTGTGCATTTCCCCGCCTGCCTTTCTAACTCTCCGTGGACTCGCGATTCGCAATATTTGGCCAATACTACAGTATATTTCGCAGAAATCAACCTACTTTTCCAGGAACTGCAACGTGTGTGGTATATGTTCTGGGAGTTTCTCCGGTCGCTGGCACAGGTTCCGGGATGATCACTCCTTCTAGATCTCAAGCGCCACTGGCACTTAGTGACTGCATAATTAGTAACATTCGCTATTTGTCTAATTTAAATTCATATTTTCATCTACAATATTTCGATCGGAACCAAATAATAAAAACAGTATATCGATTAAACTTATTTAAAAATGTAGATACGCGAGTTCTGCAGGCGCAAAGCGTGACTGTGTACCGGAGTTTTCCTAAAAAAACTCAAAAATAAATACTTAGCTTTACTTTCCTTTCAAATAAATTCAATGAACATTATATTTTGTCGTTTTCTTGGACATTGCATGTGATTAATTAAAATTTGTTTCCAAATATGTTCCTTATTAACAAGTATTTTAAAACTTCTCACTAAAACAACATAAATAAAATACTAAACTTTACTTTCCTTTCAAATAAATTCAATTAACATTATTTGTCGTTCTCTTGTGCTTGCATGTGATTGCATTGTGATTGACTAGAAAAATTGTAAACATCTATATCAAAAGAATGGCCGAGTTTCTTGCCGCTTGTTCTCGATGGGCTCTTTATATTTTGGAACGCGGCGGTAGTCTTTAAAGTACATTATAATGAAAAATTGACGTTCATAAGTGCGTCTTTGATGCCTAAATTGAATAAATGATTTTGACTTTGACTTTGATTTATTAAAAGTTTGTTTCCAAATATGTTCATTATTACCAGGTATTTTGAAACTTAAATAAACTAGTCAAAAAAGTACCATTATCAGAGAGAATTAGAAACTGGCATCTTTGGGATTACCGAAACTGATCAGAGAATCTAGGCAAATAATTAATATTTAATGTTAATTTCTTTAAATTTTTCTGTTCTATATAACTTAATTATAGAACAACCTCTTTAAATAACAACCATATTTTTTAATAATAATAGGACTTTAAAGTTCTACCTCTTGCTTAGCGATACCACACATTTATTTACTATTTTAGACAAAAAATTGACGGGATTTGTACCAGCGTCTTTCGACAATCCGTGGCTGACTCCATGACCACTACTAGGCCACCGAGGCACGACAACCGAACACGGAATTTTAACTCTCAATTTGATTTTAACCGTCATTTGCGAACCGAGTGACATCTATTGAACAGCTTCATAGCAATTTACAACCGAAATGTTTTTTTTTCAAATACTTAACTTTTGTATTGATATCGCAACCCTTAATCATTTTTGAAGCCCTAACGCCATCTGTCTAAATTGCAATATGTGGTATCGCTAAGATACCACACATTGCAATTTAGACAGAAAAATAGACATTCTCAGACAGGTATCGAACCCTCGTCTTCCGGGTGAATTTATCTGCCTAAACTTTCAATGTCAACCAATCAGTTATCATTAATCAACAAGCATTGATCACAGAACCAACGAACCAATAAAGTACATGCTCCTCACCTGACACCCTGACCGCTAAGTCCTTGTTGAAAGAATGCGCCATCGCCGCGGCCGCTATCGCACTGTACGAGAACAGATTGATGTCAACGTGAAGCACCGCCAAGTCTATCAGCTGTCCACACACCACGAACTCCAGCGAAGAGTACTGAGGGAACACGAAAGTGTATCCTCTTAAAGCATTCGCGCCCAGGTCGCTTTCTCCAACCAGTCTCCGCTTAGCACTCTTCCCTTCGCTCGCGAGCTGCAAATACACATTCAACCAGCTGTTGATGGTGATCGGAGTGATGCTCCACGACAGGATCTTGAGGATGAGCAACTCTTCGAGTAGTATCTCGTCTGTGGTGCACGCTCCATCTGTGACGTAAGCGAATTCGCCAATTTTCGGCGGGTACACCTCTTCTACTTTGGCGGCGATGAATAAACATGTTATACCTGAAAATGAGAAAGATTTCTTTCAGATATTGCGATTGTTGTATGTAAGTAGTGCAGTTGTATTCTTCTTAGGTGTTTACAAAGGTTAAGCAGTAATTTCGAAATTAGGCAGTCATCTATTTATTAAAACTTAAAATAAAAGTAGTCACACTATCACACTTATATAATAAATGCAAGTTTTTGAATGTGTGAACGAGAATGTACGTTTGTAATTTATTTACAGTTTGACCTATTTGGACACATTTTTAAATGTAGATATCTTATATTGAGGATTAGCAATATTTTATTAGAGCTACTTTTTATCCCGAGTCAACGAGAATTTCTCCGAATCGCAACATAATTTCACACGGACGATATCGCGGGCAGACTAGTAGCAGTAATCTGTGAAATAGTTGAAGTAATTCATACTCGGTGCGTGTCTCGCACGGAGCGTGTCTCGCACGGCGCGTGTCTCGCACGGCGCGTGTCTTAGCAATCATCGTATAATATGTGCTAATGCAATTATTATAATATGCAACCTGCACTAAAACACACACACACACACACACAGATTACTAGACAGTTAATATAATAAAAAAGAATGTACCATGGCACATAACATCAGTAATCAACTGGTAAGGAAAAGCTTGCCGCGGTCAGCAAGGATTAAAGGCTGTGTAGTAATTAATTGGTAATCGTAGTATTTTTATCTGATTGCGCAAGAGGAGCGTCATTTTGTCCCGACTGGAAAACAGGCATGTTTTTAAATAGTATAAAGTATATACATTACGTAGTAATGGTACCTCAGTGAGTATATATGACAGATTCTTAGAAACACCCTACAGCCTATGACTAAACGGTTTGATTAATTTTGATAATAATAAGATAAATATATTATTGGATAATAACATAGATGTCTTATCCCAGCGCAGTTTCGTAGGATATAATATAATCTGTGGAAAAATCCAATATGGTGTCTGTTCTATCTTTCGTTTGAGTTTCGAATGAAACCAATATGCTAAACTTTTATAGAGCAAGGTATCAAAATAAAGTTACAAAAAGGCCAAAAACGCAGTAAATAAAAAAAATTAAAAAAATTTGACAGTTACGAATATTACTATAATTTTAATTACTATGTGACAAGTGGTCCGCGTTTTTTGTTTATTTTATTTATTGTACAAAATCCACAGCCCTTAAATAAACAGAACAGTATCAGGCAACTTAACTTAAGGCCAATAACGAATTTACATTATTTAAATGTAACTATTAACTACAGTCGTATACTAAATTGTAGTTGTTGTAAGGGTGTTGAGAAGGATAGGGAATGTGTGAATGTGTGTGTGGACGTGTGTGCGTGTGTGTTTATGTGAGTCCACACGCCCATAGCAGGCGGAGTATCGCCCATTTCAACTTTTAAAGCTTCATCCAGCACCACACTCGTCGTTACGTTTGGTTTGGTTCTTTAGCTGAACCGCCAACAATTTTTTTTCTTGTTCGCAGTAGAGTTCGTCGTTTTTTCCGGCTGTACAGCAAAGAAACAAGTTTCTACTCCTACCATTTTCCGTTCTCAATCTCTTCTTTAAATTGATGAAAATTTTAACATTTATTGTGAGGAAAGAGGTATTAACGGATAATGTATGCTTTGAAAGTAAATTGTTAGCAATGCAATAAGAAAGGGACTGATACTTACCTGGCGGGTGTTTTTACTCGACTGCGTCGAATCCCAATAGTAGGGTTATGTGTTTGACCTGTATGTATGTGTCCATTCCTAACTATTCGTACTTTAGGGGTAAACTGATTTAGATAAATGATAGGTCATTAGAGTCGTCTTGATGGCGCAAATGATGCATGTGTATATAAAATTGTCCAATAATTCAAAATGGCGGATCTTATGTGCTAAATATCATATATAGCGTATTCGGGTTTTTTGAAGTTTTAGTTTATTTTCTTTGTTATGAAAGGAAAGCAAACAAACAGTAGTAAAAATAAATTATGTGCACTAAAATCTGAAACGCACTCTCGAAGTGCTAGGTTCGTGTAGGCTGTTTTGCAAGACAAGTTGTAGACGTCCTCAAGGGACCTTTGATCCCAAAATTAAAATGTCTTGTTTTTTGGGACATTAAATCTCTGACCGCAACCGCTGTACCGCGCCTTAAATGAGAGACGTGGTGCGGAGAGGAAAGGCCTTAGTAACTGTTGAGTAATCCGTGGCAGCGAATACGCGCGTGAACCCCCGCGCCTCACCGCGCACATACCTAAGGCGCGGTACAGCGGTTGCGGTCAGACTATTGTTGATCTATTGTGGTATTTGTGTCGGTTGATCAATCTGTCTATCGTATATATGCATTGTAGTCGCTATCGAATGTACCTCATGATGCATAGGGCATAGAAACACACTTGGCGGCAGGTATTTAAATAATTCATTAGTTTCTAAATTTCCTGAAATACCTCAATTACACACGTGTCTAATTGAAGAAATCAAAGCTTCCTTAAAAGGAATGCATAGCTAGTACTTGTCCATACTAAATCTTTTTGTATGGACAAATAGCTATGCAATCCTCTTAACATATTTTCAGTTTAGTTTATATTCATATTTTCTGAATGAAAAACGTACTATACATGATATTCACACTACAATGAATATAAGTATATTTTTAAAGTTATTTTTTTGCGTTACCAACAATAACAGTTTAGATACTAATATCAAAGTGGTATGTCATGTTATCATTTAATTTGTTAACCACCGGCCCTTGAAATTCTTTTGTTCCTCGTGCCGCACGGCCCGCGAAACAATAGATTTCCAGGAAGCACGAGCCTACTGTTGAAGGTAGTCAAATTACCTATAAGTTGCAGTCTTCCCTTCTGCACATCTTCTGTGTTGGACAGATACCTGTCTATGTAGTCCACTGTGAGATGAAACGATTCTCTGTGTAGCTTGTACACTTCACACACCTGTTGAGAAAAAGCCGTTTTTACTCACTGTCCAAATTTATTTAGTGAATGGATTCAAGGGGCTACATACGGACACAGATAGCTATATACTAGAGATGCGCCGAGTACAAGTTTTACCGAGTACAGAGTTTTACTCGGAATTATGTTTACCGAACTGAGTACCGTTCAGTTTAGTTTTCGGCAACTTTTACGAAACAACTGCTACTAAATAGGGCAGAGTTTGGTTCCTGTGGGCCCAGCATAAAAATTTGTTTTAGTGTCACGTAAGCGACGTTGTTAACGTATTTAGTACAAACTGTCATTTATCTAGTACAATACTGGCACAGATAACTCATAGTTTGTACTGAATACGTAAACGATACGATAACGTTACACTTAAACAGATTTTCATGCTCGACCCACTGCACCATAACTTGAAATCGCCAGAGTACCAATATTAATATGGTAAATCTGAAGTACGAAGGTACACGATTCGTATCATACTAATAAAGAATTATTACTAATTAAACATGTTCGTTTAAATAGAGTGATTTTTCTAACTATCACAAACCTATATTAATATTGTATGATAAATAAATAATAAATATCATAAATAAATAAATACTCATAATTCATATTGCTACACCCAAATAGGGACATATGTTTCCTATCATAACTGTAATATCTAATACAATGTACATATGATTGCAATAAATAATTGAGTATGAGTTTGATTAGTATATGAGTTCAGGTTATAAGTCTTGAGGTTACAAGTACGAGTTACTCAGCTTGACTGCCGAAGTCAAGCTGAGTAATTCGGCCAATAACAAATACTAATGACCGAGTATACCGAGTAATAAACGAGTACTCGGCATACTCATCGCTACTCTATACACTTCCGCGTGCAGTTAAAGAGAGACGGAGCACGCGGATAGAGCACGCTAGGTTAAAAAATAATTATATCCCTAAATACTCGGGAAGCAAGCAGTCAATCAACATTCTGCTCTAGACGATCAAATAAATTTCGATTACCTAACAATTATTTCTTTATATACAACGGTTTTACAAGTATTAAAAGTGTGTACGAGTAATGAATGTATTTTGACGAGTAAAACTCATGTAACTTCGTTTACATTCAACAGGAAATATAGAGTTAACAAAACATTGTGTAATCCTAGTAACATACATAATACATGCAATTAAAAACCAGATATTACAATTCAGCCTCTGAAAATCCTCTTCAAAATGACATCTAAGACTAGTGATTGCCTGCGACTTCGTTCGCATAGTTATATAACCTCCCATCTTTTCTTGAATTTTCTTCCATAAAAACCTTCTCCTATCATTAAACATTTTTAATTAACACCACAAAAAATAATTAGCGAGATTGTTCCATATGTTCTAAAGTTATAGCGTGACCAGGAAAAAAATGGAGGGGTCGGGGATTTTTTTTGACCAACTTGTATTCTCCAAGTGGGCCCCGAACACGCTCATTTGGTTTGTCGGACCCTCTACCAAACACCCTATATATACGATAGATAACCGTAACCACACACTAGCTTCTCTTCTTCTTCTTGTTTGTATGGCTTGTGCGGCGTAACCACAATTTTGCCAATAACAGTTCGCGCGGATAGGAAGGACAACAAACGATGGAGAATGATCGGTAAAAAAGTTTTTAACTTTATGTACAGGCTATCCTTAGTACAGTGTCATGCAGGTCTTGTATTCCTTTTTTCTGCTTGGTATCGCGCTGCACGCGCATTCTGCCAGCAAAATACTTGGAGCACGCGGCCACGATATAGATATATTTACTTTGCTGCCTGTGTCTTGCTCTGTATTGTATCGGTAGCAGTGCATGCGTCTATTGTGTGCGTGAGTTTCATTCATTTCAGTCATTTCATTACTCACATTTTTTTTCAAATATGTGTCATAAGTACAATTTGAAAAAAATAATAATAATACTGACTTCCATTCTATTCTATATATGTATTGTTAAAGCGTTCGTAAAGCTCAAAAACTTTATTTTTGCCACTTTTAGCCGCATACTATTCGAACGCTCAATAGAGCATAAGACCTACAAGTGCAATTTGAAAAATGTAATACCGACTTCCATTCTATTACTTTGGTAAAAATCAGTTATTGAAGTGTATCTTAAAAACTACTGGACCGAATTTGATAAAATTTACGGGAAGCGCCAGCTTTCAAACAAAATCAAGAATGCAAATCAAGAATTTTGAAAATTGGTTTACCCTATCAAAAGATATGAGGTAACAAACATTAAAAAAAACAGTCGAATTGATTACCTCGTCTTTTTTGCCAGTCGGTAGAAAATAAGTTTAAACTCTGAAGTGTTAAATTTACAGACATTCTGTATACACCTACCTACTCATATCATAATTTTTTGAAAAATATATGTTTATATTTGAGCTAGCAAGGCGATTGAGGGCTACAGATAATTATTATATTATTATGTGCCAGAGAATTTATTACATAAACCTTTTGTTACCAACTAAAAACACGTACTGTAGCGGGTAACTATAAGATTGTAATGGAAACAAGAGTATACTATTGAATTATAAAGCTGCACTTTGGCTTATAAACATGAATGTACGCAGCCTCTTTTTACCATGGTATAACGTAGGAATATAATGATACTACAATAATTATATCAATATTTCTAAAGACTAACTAGTTGGAATGGTAAGGTTGTCTGTAGGTCTACCATTAGTTTACAACATTCACACCAATCGATGCTCGCTATCGACTGCCGTTAACAAATGTATGACAAAATAAACAGTGCCACCTCGCGGTCAATTGTAGAACAAAAATTGACAGCGAGTACGCCAATCAAAAGCTTAATAGGTAGGCGAGATCGAGTATCGACTATAGATGACATTTATGTTGCCAACTCATGGTAGAGCTACTGGAAGAGATCGCTCTAAGCGATAAGATCGGCAAGTGGGGAGCTGCAACAGTGTGTTGTCGGACCCTGAGTCACAGGATGCCAGAGCGTTGTTCGATATGTACCATACAGCTCTCAAATGTAGATCGCCAGCAGTTTATGATACGAGTATGTAACTTGTTTAGTTATAAGGGTGGCATTTTATTTAAAACCCTATATAAAAAATAAAGAAAAAAATCGATAAGACCGCCCATTGTACCTAGTTTAAAAGATATATTTCTAATCTGTTTTTTATTTTAATTTGGTGTCAATAAAGTGTTATTGTATTGTAGTTGAGTCATGAGTCAATTGTTTTTAACTCAGTGAAAACTCTACGCAGGTAATTATATGCAGTTTGTTTTACATTTTGTGCAATGTTTATTAAACAATTGTCTCAACAAGAAATTGAGTTACAAATGTATAGTATTAAAACTCTCGCTAGTTAGTGTACCAACGTAGAACGCAGATACAATCATAATCTATATATGTTTTATTAATAGCTAGTTCTTAATTAGTAATAAGTTTTAGTATTTTATGCTCATTGTAAGTGACCTACATTCTTTAAGACTAATAAATCGTTAAACCTAACCTAAACCTATCTTGAACTAAACAAAGTAATCGTAGAATTGTATTTAATTATAATGGCCACCCTAAGGGTACTGGCAAGAAGAGAATTCTAATCTATGGTTGAATCCGGACAGCATGTAATTTGGAGTTTAGAAAGTAAACGAATATAATAGTGACTAATTGTTTCATTGGAAAGTACACTAATAAACAGTATTACAGTAATTGCTAGCTGCATCCCGCGGTTTCACCCGCGTGGTAAATGATAAGGATGAAGAATATCCCATCTCCTTACACAGGATATAATCTCTCCTTGACCAATTTCATTACGCTCCATTCAGCCGCGAACGTTCATGAACAAACAAACTCGCTTTCGCATTTATAATATTAACTAGCTGGTGCCCGCGACTACGTCTGCGGTTAGTACTTAAGTAGCTTATTATTTCTCCAAGGGCAATCTATCTTTATACCAAAATCAAAAAACATGTACATGGTCAAACACAATTCCTATGATGGAATTATTTGAGTACATTTAAATACTTAGTATTCAATCAGTAAACAATAACGAAAAACATAAACTAATCACCATGGAAAAAAACTGTCATTACATTTCTTCACCCTTGGCGGTATTTGTGTTACATTTCATCACCCTTGACGGTCGCCGAACACGTCTAGTTTATAGAGCTGTCAAATTGACTTGGCTTTTGACTAAGCTATCAGAAACTGACACGAACTTTGACCGAACTGTCATCATTACGATCTTGACGTAGGCGGAGATCTTATTATTTTGTCTATGCTGTGCCCAAGCATATTACGCTTTTTCATCCGCTTGGTGATGGATGATGATGAAAAGTATCGTATGTGTTAACCAGTGCCTCATCTACCTCCATACCAAGTTTCATCAAAATTGCCCCCGCCGTTTGTGCGTTAATGAGTAACAAAGATCCACACATCCATACTCACACACATTCGCGTTTACAATATTAGTAGGATAAGTCGGATAGTAGGAAGGATAGGATAGTAGGATATAGGTAGTTAGGATAATTTTAATGTTTATTGTACATACCACAATTAACTAATAAGTATATTATCATAAAACTAGACGTGTATGTGAACTAAAAAGGTCTTACTAGTAGCCTGCTACGGCTTCAAAAGCAGCGAGAAAACATTGAGAAACTATTCTATAGGTTTTGCACTCCGATGCAGAAATCGGTTCCTTCTTAAATTTTAGGGATTCTTAACATCCGTCCCCCTACTACGTCTCTTCAGGGGGACAAACGGTAATAAATTGTTTACACAATTGAGACATTCAGTTGTTAACTCTCTTGTGTCTGTAATTTCGCCGGACCGCGAAATGTTGCACCTAGTTTTAATTTCATTTTCTAATATTAAGTATAAATGTGATGTCTCAATAGTGTTATCTATCTATCTATATTAAGGTGTGATGTGAACCTGCAGCCATAATTTTAAAAATATCATTTGGTCAAGTTTGCCTTTACGAAAGCTATGCTAACTAAGCTATCAAAACTTAAGTGGAAGGAACGTCATACATTAGCATAGTATTACATCTATCCATATCTGAGCAAGAGAGCAACTTAAACCCGTAGAATCGCTAGTAGCCATATTTTATTTTATTTTCTTCGGGGAGCTTACAGCTATAATTACAATGGTACATGGTAATTAACAATGAAAAGCCATTTACAAGCCTCCACCAGTAACAACAGTTCGATATATATGGCCAATAATATAATAGATTTCTAGGAAATCATACTACTATTCTAGGAATTGCGCGACATGTATGGTTAAGAAATTTTCCGTTTAGAATATAAGTGTATTTTTTAAAGGCAACAACTGCTTAGCGATACCAAACATTGCAATTTTAGAGAAAAAAACGACCCCATACGACGGTTAAAATCAAATAGTTTAAATTCGATGCTCGGACGGCGTGACTCGGTGGTCGCATCTTCCTACACGGATTGTCGGAAGACGCGGGTTCAAATTCCATCCGAAGATGTTATTTTTCTCTATGCTTATTATTATATTTAAATTAATAGCCTCTAAACTTGTTTTCGCATCTTGCACAGCACTACAGCTAAAATAGCTTAACTAAAAACACAACCTGCGAAACTACCGTTTGCTCTACAAGGCTATCAAGGATAAAGGCATTAGCACACGCATCTTCAGCCTCGCAAAAACCACTCATAATTTACGACCTGTACATTTAGGAACAGCTGTTCCTAATGAGGGCTTTTCTATTCTTGCACAGCATAACTAATAAATTCATGTTGATTTTTTTTGTTGCGTTGATGAGGCAATAAGCGAGGACAGTCGATTAAGACTTGTTAAGAGGTTTATTAGTATGTTTGGCCGCACTTCCGTGTCGAGAGCTAACTAATTTGACAAAAAAGTTTGACAGTCAAGCCGCAGACAATGCAAGCGTAGGTAAGTCATGGTACTTTGTATTAAGTCAATATATTCAAATCAATAAAGCACGGAGGCCCGCTGCGGGCGTGCAATGAGACATCGATCGTGGAAAGTATACAATAGCTTGCGATCTAACTGGAAACTAATTCTACTATTTCACAACATTCTACAATCTATCCAGCTGCAACTGCAATTCGACTCGTTCAACTACGGTTGTCAATCCATCATTAGCCAAAGACATTCTACTACTTCTATTGTATAACAAATTGGAACGTAACGTCATCGGTGTATATAAATACCTATTGTAAAGTAGAATGCGGCATTCTCCTTTACAATAGATATTTATAAGCACCTTCTTCTTCTTTGGGTGACTCTCCACTACTTTGTTCAGGGCAAGCCTGAACAGATCTTCAGCCCGTCTTATCCCGGTCCATTGTCGGATGTTGCGGAGCCAGGACAATTTCCTTCTTCCAACATTCCGTTTGCCTGCAACTTTGCCCATCATTATAGTTTGCAGCAGTTGATACCGGTTGTGCCGTAAAACATGACTTAAGTACGCAAGTTTTCCCCGTTTTGATGGTCCTGACAAGTTTAGTCTTTTCCAGTCGCATTCGTTTAAGGACATCGATGTTTCTAATCTTCTCTGTCCAGCTAATACGTAGCATACGTCGGTATGCCCACATTTCCAACGCTTCTAGTTTTTTACGGAGATCTTCCTTGATTGTCCAGTATTCACAACCATAGAGTGCAACTGGCCATATGTAGCATAGCAAGATTCTGGTGCGGAGTTGAATAGAGTCTTCGCGTAGTGAGCACTTTGCTCATTTTCATAAATTATGTTCTTGCATTCTCTATTCTAGCTCGTATCTCCGTTTCACTCTCCCAAGAGTCAGTTAACCATGATCCTAGATACCGGTACATCTTAACTCTCTCAAGACTGACTTGCCCCACATGCATACTACAGGTCTTAGGTACCTTAGACCTATCATAAATTTAGTTTTCGTCAAATTCATGCTAAGCCCTACTTTTTCACTGTACTCGAATAAGCGGTTCAGTATACTTTCAAGGCCGTCTGCTGTCGATGCTATTAGGATAGTATCGTCGGCGTAGCGCAGATTGTTAATCAAGTGACCATTGACGACGACTCCTTCTTCAACATTTTCGAGCGCTTCATTCATGATACTTTCCGAGTACAGATTAAACAAAAGTGGGGATAAAATGCAACCTTGACGAACACCTTGTTGTATTTTCATTGCCAGGTTTAAAGGTTTTTCATGTTGTAACAAACTTCTCACATTCCATTTACCTAATCTAAATGGTTTGATTTTCCGCCCAGGGATTCTTAGCCCCCCTGTTCCATTTAAGGAACGCCGGGCATTCGGGGTCATTTCTTTGTTTTGACTTTCCATTATTTTTGTTTAATTTAGCCAAGATGACTAACTAAGGAGAATTAATGATGGTAGTTTCCTCTTGCTTTCCTTCATCGCAGTTATCAGCCATACCGTCGCTGCGACTCTGCCTAATAAAAAACGTTAACAGAGCCGGTTTCGATGTCATTCATCTCCCGCCTTAGTCACTAATGTCAATGCTGCTGCCCATTGACATCCCGAGGTGAAACCTCTTCCGCCAGCTAAACCGTACCAAGAATTTTTTTTTCTTTCCGCTCTCGCTGCCGTTGGGCTTCACCCGTACCCCTGGGCAAGGGATCTACATTATACCCCGTAGAACTGGGTCCCTGTTGAATTTTTACACTCCGGCTTTTTAACTTTTTACAAACAGGAGTTACCCACCCATAAGTGGAACTTAGAGAAGATGTCTCTATTTCCCAAGGGCAGAATTAATGATTGTGTATGAAACCACAACCAAAGCCCCTATATATATATATATATAGCACCTGGGGACCTAAATTTCCTAGTGACTTGGGCATTCAGAATGCCCAAGTTACTAGGTTACACACTAACACATTATTACACCATTCAAGAACCGACCACAAACATTTCCGCTCATCACACAAATATATAACCTGTTTATGATAATGAGTATGGACTCTTTAGCTAGACTTAAAGCCGTCCTTAGCACCGACAACGCAGAACTTATAGAGCTTTACCGTACGTTTCGAGAGTGTGCTCTGTGGGCCGAGCACGAATATCTCCTATAGTAGTACTCCTACGATAAGTGTAACGTTATCTTATCGTTTACGTATTCAGTACAAACTATGAGTTATCTGTGTCACAATTGTACTAGATTAATGGCAGTTTGTACTGAATACGTTAACGATGCGATTACGTTACATTTAAACAGATTTTCGTGCTTAGCCCGCTGTCCTTCATCTCCATTCCGTAACCGTACAACAACGCAATATCTGCACAAACGAAATTGTATGGTGTTGTTTGCTGTTCTGTCAGGTGGCTCCTACCAAGTTGTTTAACAAAGATATTGGACCCTCGGCTTTACTCAATAGCTTGTTCTATGAGGCGTAGGCCCACCGAAGGTGACATCGTACCAGTTTGTATCTTCTTATTCAGAATCATCTGCGGTGCGCGCAGCAAAATAAAAAGCATGGAATGTCGATAGGATAAAATTATCGACAATCATCGCTAAAAGACAGCCCACGATATAGCTATTGCATCTAGATCCATACTAGAGACAAGGTAAGATAGCTGTAAAAGTCAGTTTATTGACTCGACAAGTTTATCGAGAGTTCCATGCTCGCACGGCTGATCGGACGACAGAGTTTGTGTGATTTCTCGACAGTGTGCCATGAGCCGGAGTCTCGTCTAAGAGCTTAGATTTCTGGCCATTGTTTTGCAGGTGGCAAAATTTCACATTCGAAATTGTATGTTGTGACGGTACGCTACGTCGGACACTCTTCCATCTTTCGCATATTGGTTGATGGAGCTAGACGCAATCAGTACAGTAGCTCTACCATGAGTTGGCAACATAAATGTCATCTTTTAGGTGCGTTCGTTTAGCTTATGAGGGCATTGGTGGCGTTGTCATTGATAGCTCTTTTGTTAAAGCGTTCGTAAAGCTCAAAAACGTTTATTTTTGACACTTATGCCACTTTTGCCCACACCCTATTCGAACGCTCAACTTAGCATAAGACCTAAAATAGCATGGTTATGCTGTCAACTACATATATAGCTGTCAAAAACGATCACAAACAACCATGCTCCGGACGCGGGTCAAAAATTGCACTTTTTGGTGGCAAAAATTGCAATTCCTCTTTTTTAGCTTTCCGAACGCTGAACAAAAAGAGGCATGAACGACATTTTCACCCACAGATTCCCAATTCGAACGCCCCTTGTGAGCGTTTTTAGCGTTATTTTAGCTAAAAACGCTCAGAAGTAATCTATTCGAACGCAATAATAGTCGATACTCGATCTCGCCTATCTATTAAGCTTGTGATTGGCGTGCTCGCTGTCAATTTTAGTTCTACAAGTGACCGCGAGGTGGCACTGTTCTTTTTTTCATACATTTTTTTGCGGCAGTCGATACCGAGCGTCGATTGGTGTCAATGTTGTAAACTCATGGTAAACCTACTGCATCCAAACATACGGCCAATATGAGGTAAGGGGATCGTCTCGTCGCATCGTGGACGCACCGGCGCGCTACCGTGACGTTTTGAATATGACGTTTGCTTTGCACCATTGTATGCGCTTGTTTCATGCATGACTTATTATTTTGCGTGAAGGGGCGAAAGGGTAAGTAGTGTAAGGGCTACTAAGACTATTATTTCTTCGTAGTGTAAGGGTGCATACATAACTTTAGCGACCTTGATTCTATAATTGCGTGAACCTGACAGTAAACTGTATACTACTAAGTAAATGCATATAGACAGCGTTGGTTTAACTGATGGGCTTGTTATCTCACTTATGGATGTAACAAACAAGTCATGCATAAAAGTACCCAAAGATTTAATTAGTAAAAATGTAATTACCTACATAGTAGTAATGAGTGATGACGTCAAACTTTTAATCTTTCGGAACCGGCTGACTCGTGTGATATTTATTGGAAATGTTTTGTAAATATTTGAAGTATAGGAGTCACTGTTACGCACAACGGCGCGGACTAAGCACGTAACTAGCGCTGAGACGGTCGCGATGTCTGTCTAATGTACTATGTTCTATGCACGGACAGTAAATCGGTTTTAGTAGATTTAGTAGTTTTGTTTAGACTAAATAGTCGGTATTAGTACTTACAGTGTATTTGTTTTTGGAATTTACTATTTCATTCCATCTATTCGAAAAGAACGACTTGGTTTGCCTTAAGTGCACCCAAAGGTGGAGTTTTCTATAATACATTTTAACGGGCAGTAATGAGTTTTTAATCCTCTGTATAAGTGCGCTGCAATTGTCTGTGCCGCACACCTTTTAAATTTCGAACATCTTAGTGTTCAGCGCCAAAGAAATCGAACGCAAATATTGTTTGAATAAAGACTGGCTGGCAGGATGGCCCATAGTCGCGCCACCGGTTAAATAAAAAAAAAGAAATCAAATTAAAAACGCGCGAACTACAGCCCGCTTTTTCGTCAATTTTCACGAATTGTTAGAAATTCATGTTTTTGTTTACAAAAATGAGTTCTTCCAGTGAAAGTATAGAATTAACTCCTGAGAGTATTAGAACTGACGCAAGAAAAAGCTACTTATTTGAAGTTGCCAGATATCCAGCTGTATACAGGACATTGTTTTCCTCGTACTTCTGCTACCCTTTTGGCAGATTCTAGAGTGGACATAACTGTTCGAAGTTGAGTGCTATAGCAGAGGGGTATATAGAAGATTTCATTGAGAACAAGGCGAAAATATTTGAACGCATCGTGGTAAACATTAAATTGCAACCTTCAATGATTCCATCCATGCCACTGTCGCCGCGCCCATCTACACCCAAATTCATCGTCACATTTTCCTCAAAATTAGCCAGATTCGAACATTATTTTTTATAAACACGCAAAATATAATGTCTACAACAATCTCTTTTCCTTATAAAACTGTAACAATACATCTTCATAATTGCGAAAATGTCTCAAATGTAAATATAAGTTTATAGTTATTTTGTTATTAGATACTATTTAATTTTAATTTAGTTGTTACTCTATGTTTTATTAAATAATAATATTACAATACAATATAAGGCGCCTTTTATTTTCTCATAGAGGGTGATGAGAAGTAGAGTGTATCACTCGGGCGCAAAATATTTTTTTTTCTCGGGCGACTTACTTTGAATCCCTCGATATGTACAGGATTCTACTAAAGAATCCCTCACTTCGTTCTGGATTCAAAAAAGCGCCCTCGCCGTAAAAATATTATTTTGCTCCCTTACGATACAATCTATTATCATATCATTCTATTAGCATACAATTAATGGTAACGAGATTAAACTAGTTTTTGAGTTACTCTAAATGCTATTTTACGGACAACTATAAGAACACATTATATTGATAATAATAATCTTAGGTTTGGATCACTAAATCGATGCTGCTCAATTTATTTTTTTATCGAGTTCTTTTGTTACTTAAGGTAACCTCTGCTTATTTTTTTTGTGATTAGATTAGGTGCCTTTCGTCACATGTTGAACTGCACTGTGTCTGTAATTTCGCCGGCACCCATAGCATTCAAACCAGAAGCCAGTAATACGAACATTACTGCTTCGCGGTAGAAGTAGGTAGGTATGGTGGCAGTGGTTCTCCTGACGAACTCATTCACGAGTTCTACTGCACTAAAAACCGCACAAAAACATGGGCTGATAATGTTCTGCCTATACTTGTACCGAATTACTAGTACTAATATAGGTTAATGGTGAACTCTACCTACATTGTCTCTTCTTATTGCAACATAAATATCTTAGTTTTGAATTATCAAACATAGCGTTTAATAAACGAAAGCGACAATAGATATACCAAACTCAAACTAGCTATCCAAAAAAAATCGACTTAGTCTGACTCGTGCACGAAGGGTTCCGTATCATTATCTATAAAAACGAGCAAAAAATATCCAGTTTGTTGTATCGGAGCTTCCTTGATTATTTATTTTATTCGGTTTTTTAGTATTTGTTGTTATAGCGGCAACAGAAAAAATCATCTGTGAAAATTTCAACTATACTATCACGGTTCATAGTACAAGATAGAGCCTGGTGACAGACGGAGAAGGAGAGACAGACGAACAGCGGAGTCTTAGTAATAGGGTGCCGTTCTTGAGGAGGTTCAGACCGTTCTCACAACAATTCGCGCAGACAAGTGCAGGGTGGGAACGGGTCATGAACAGGACCGAGAACGTCACATTCTGTCCACTACGATTAATGTTTGCTACAATCATAAAAGCTAAATAACAAAGCCATTTGAATTAGAAGACAATTGGATAGAGGCCCAATTGTTATATTTATAGCTGGATATATTTGAAGCAGAAACTTTTAACTGCTAAACAAACTCTGGAGCTCTCTCTATTTGAGTAAGATTATTTTTTTCAAATAGAGCAAAAAAATGTGATACGGAGAGTAAGACACGATCCCGAATCTTTTGTCTCGTAGGTACAAGGATGTAATGTTTCCCTTTTTGGAAAAAAAACATGAAATTTAAAAATAGGTAAATGGTGCCTCCTCGCTACGCATAAGTTAGTACTCAAGAATTAACAAGTACAATTTGAAAAATTTAATACAGACTTCCTTTCTATTCAGTTATTGGAGTGTAACTCAATAACTACTTGACCGAATTTGATGAAATTTAAATGGGACCACACGGGAAGCACTAATTTTCAAACAACAAAAAAATTGAGAATCGGTCTACCCAATCGAAAGTTATGAGGAAAAAATTTAAAAAAAACCAGCCGATTTGAGTACCTCCTCCTTTTTGGAAGTAGGTAGAAAATCATGTAATAAAAAACAATATAGGTACACAGATAATAAGAAACTACGCGCATTCTCATATAAACTATTCACGATGCGATCACGCTTAGTAAAATAAAAGATGATCAAACAAAAGCCGATCGATGTAATATCACAGAATAAGTGATAGTAGAGCAATGCCTTACAATCGAGATCATAAATCGTGAACGCAAACAAATGTATGTTTGTTTTGCATTTGTACAATTTTAACGGAAAATCTTTAAGAACCTGAAGGCAAAAGCTTGCTACCCGGGCTCCTTATCGCTGTCCTACTTTCCACGCGGACTTGCACGTATTCAATTAGTACATACGCTTATGTTATTGGACTTGTGGATATGACTTGTATGGCCACAAACCGTCATCATTTTCGTAGTAACAGTTATTGAATCAGATGTTTTGATAAACTATCTATACATATAAATCATATATTATAAAATTAGTCTCTATTACCCTTGGGCATCGCGTCACGCGCGAACGGATGAAACAATTTCGCCAATCCTGTTTTTGTTGTGTTAATTATTATCATTAGGTTCTTACAAAAGAAAACTGAAGAAAAGATGGTTGGTTCTGGCGAAGCCGAAGGCCGGGCCTTCTACGCGAACGAAATCGCGGGCAGTCAATAGTAAACAACTAACTTACAGCACGTGTATCAAACCACGTTTATGATGGGACACATGTGCGATTAAAACAATGATCAAAATAATAAATGGCATAATAGCAATCAAAAGGCCTGGTAAAAATGGCCCGCCGATAGCACTCAGATTTTACGCGCTGACATGAGAACATATTAGCATAGGTTTCCCACATTGAGAGTTATTTCTCCTAGTCTGTTATCCTCGCAGGCTGGCGAGAAAATAGGCCCAATTCGGCCGCAGTGACAAACAGCATCTTTAAGTTACCAGAAAAAAAATCAATAGCAATATGGGCACTTAGAGATTCGTAAGTAAAACATGTATTAAAATAAGTTTATTATTTCTATATGTCGCTGTTTTGAAACATTATGTTTATCACTTTTGCAAGATTTTAAATTTTGAACGACACTAAACTTCTGAAATCTTCTCATGGCTACGTAAGGTATATAGAAAGATCTGAGAAGTTTTGTCGTGCACTGTTATTTGTAGACATTACAGGAAATCGTGTATTAAGTGGTATCTTGCAGCCTCTGAACATTAGACGACAGAACGTGTTTGTTTATAGCGTATAATTAGATACTATAAAATAAAAATGTATATGTAAAACAAAATAATTTCTGAGTAAAAACTGCTTCTGCAAATCAGCAAAAACTTAGGTAAATTAAAAATAGATAACTGTAAACCAGGAAATACCGATGGTGGTGGTTCCGAATCGCGTTGGCTAAGAGGTCGATGCGCACAGCAAAAAAGGGTTCACTGAACCTTTTGTTACGTCACTAACGTACATACGGGATTCATGAAAAAAAAGACGATCGTCTTACCTTTTCCTGCTAATCTCTTCTGCAGCATGAAACGTACAATATAGAATTTAGAAAAGAGGCTACATCGGCTAATTTCGCTCTGCTCAACCCTAAATAAGGGAAATAGTCCGGTTGCACTACGAACTATTCAAGAACTTGCCACTGACGTACCAAACTTAACTTTAGCTACAGATACTATATCTGTTTGTATATAGATAACTAGCTGTCCCGCCAGCGGCTTCACTCGCGTGCCCTCGCGGGATACGGTTAATAGTTTTTTACTATCTCACGGAAACTCATTAATTTACCGGGATCAAAAGTATCCTATATGTTGACCAGGAATATATTCTACCTTCATTCAAAATTTCATTTAGATCGGTCCAGTCGTCTCGGAGATTCCGTACAAACAGACTGACGAACAGACAAACAGAAACAAATAATTTGAAAAAAATCTAAATTAGTTCGATTTCACTCCTGACTCGGTTTTTATATATTTTTTTCATTGTACAGAAATTCGACCCCTACAGTTATATTATATGTAGTGATAAAATACCTATCTCAAATAGTCTATTCTACAAAAGTACCTAGTGAAATTCAGATCGGCGACCCATATATCAAATGGACCTTGAGTTACTAATCTCGAGTAGTGTTTGTACTCAAGTCAAGGCATACTAGTGCGTGTACTAACTTTATATTTAACTTAGGTAGAGCTCCGGTAGCATCAGCAGCTGAGAGTCATTGTCTAGCTAATCGCGTGAAGGGAATGTAATAAAATAAATAACTACATAGTGGTATTGATTACTAACTGAACCCGCGTGGATTTAGACAATTGCCATCTCACAGGATTCCAGGATAAAAAGTATGCTACGTGATCAGATCTAAGGCATCTATGGATCAAGATTCGACATACAACATAAGTCCAGTCCAGCTGTCGTAGCGCCGACTGACTACAAACACATTTACACACACATGCAGGTGTATAAGTTGGAGGCTGCAACAATTGTTTCACGCTGAAATAATGCTTGCACCTGGGATCACAATCAAACTTTGTAGAAAGTAGATTCCAGATGGCCTTACCATTTGTCTGGTTCCAGGCTAGATGACGTAAGTTTGGTTTAATTTAGCCTAAAATTAACTATCACCCTAGCTAAACTATGTAGAGTGAAAGATAAATAACTTGGGTTAAAGATGATGATAAATAACCTAGGTTCAAGTCAAAACACCTGAGAAATTTCTGCTCCCCTAACTAAAATATAATGCTTAAGCTATTTCTAAGTATAGTAACTAGCTATCTATATAAATACATACGGAAACATTAGGCTAGACGTTAATAATAAAGCACTAGGCTGCCTGGATAAGACTGACAAAGCTAAATTTGTTTCAACCTGAGAATAAGCTCATCCAAGGTATACTGAGCTGTCTATGAAAGCAGCAACATCAAGGCTCGATCTAGATTTTCAGATAGAGACCTAAAAGAGCTACCTTTATCAAAGCTACCTATAGATAAGGTAACTGAGCTATTTTGTTTCGATAGACAGGTGTTTTGTTTAGCATGTTAAAACTTGTATCCAAGGTTTATTTAGCTAGAATACGACAACAGACAGATAAATAAATACACTATATTCTAGACAAAAGTTGGCCTGTACTGTGTGTAGCTGTAGCTATAAGAACGATTAGGCTAGTTTATTTCATCATAAAAAAATATCGTCGAAGGTAAGAAGATAGGTTTTGTCTAGGTTAATAGGATAAATATGATTATGACAAAGATTTATCTAGTTATATGTCGCATAAGGCAAGACATAGGTTTAATAGACCTAAGAGATTGGTCTAGGTCTCAGCAGTCTATAAAATCGACTAAGCTATTTTTAGACAGGCTCTCAGCCTGAAAAATCCCTAAAAAAGATGGCAGTGGTTTATCTTATCTAGAAAAGACTTTGTATTATAAAAACCTGACAGTAATTATTTTAACTATGTAGACTATATCTGGATGATGATGTCTAAGATATTTTTATTACAGCTTCAATGTTTTTGGATAGTGATCTCTGTAGGGGATACAATAAATATAATTAGCCTAGTTCTCATCTAGGTATTGTGGAAATGGATGCATTCCAAACATTTATATTAAACCTATTCTCATTTTAAATAATAACTACATTTTTATTTATTATCAAAACCGACGCGGTTTTTGATATTAAACAACTGTGTCAAACTCATGAGAATTTTCAAATAAAAATACCTACATTATACTTTATTGGAATACAAGTATTTTTTCCAGCTGAAATGTTGTTGAATAGAAGTTCCAGTTTATGCATTAAATAAATCATTTTCGCAACAATAACAATCTAGAGTTCACATGCAAACATTGAGTTCAAGTCCAGAAACAAATTAGTTTATTCTAAAATATATCAAAGAGGTGTATGACAGGAAGATATTCACATGCACAACAGCCCAAGCAGGACTACAGAACCCCTGACTACCTGCCCCAAACTAGTCTTTAAGACGCAGCACAATTAATTAGGTTCTACATGACTCACCTCATTCAACCAGTCTAGGAGTATAGCTCTCATCCTGGGTTGCAGGTTGGGGTGGTTATCAAACATGTTAGGGTTCCTCTTGGAGCTGGAGCGAGCATCACACTCACACATGCTGTTCCAGACGTCTGTAGGGTCCGCCCAGGACAGCCCAGGCAGGGGGCATTTACGCTTGGGCAGGGTCGGACAGGGGGGCTTGTTGGGGCTGAAAGTTAGTTCATAGTGAAAGGTCTGACAAGTACTTGTTTGTAAAGGAGGATTGTAATGTCACAATACTCTTACTGAAAAATTCAAGGGTTATACATAGTCTATATAAGGGATGCTAGAGCTGGGACTAAAAGAAATGTAGCAGGACCTATAAAATTATAGAGTGGGTGGATTTCAAACTCTACAATTAACAATTAACTACGACTAAAGTTAACTAGCTGGTAGTGAGTATAAATACCAAATAAAACTGTAAATTTTCAATTGACAATTGAGAAACAAGTTAACCTCATCAGCATTCTAAGTTGCTCTACTTAAATCCATACTGACACAGATTTGATTTGCAAACTCGTGTGTTTACAAAAAAAATGAGTACATAAGCAGTCGATGAAGTCATAAGTTGGCACTTATCTAAATTGTATGCAACAGCCCACCTATCACATTCTAAAAATAGCTGATATTCAATGAGAGTTCTCTGCTCTAAAAATATTGTATGAGGCCCCAATAGCAATCTTGCCTGGGCTATGACTGTACTCATCATTCTAGAATCAGAAAGTGGGCTTATTGGAAACTTACTTAAGTCTCTTGTTAGAGTGCGGAGTGGATTCACCCCTGGCAACATTTTCCAAGGGGCTAAGCACACAGTTTTCAGGAATGCTTGGTGGGCTCAAGAAACTGTCAGGGTTGAAGTCTAAATCTGTGTACACACTCCTCTGTTGCTCAATTTCATACTGTGAGCCCTCATCTTCGCTGGAGCAGGAAGATGACTCCACAACAACACTCTGTGCTGGTTGCTCAGTTAGCTCTTCTTCAGGTTGAGGCAAAACCTTTGCTGGAGGCATGTTCTCAAGCTACAACATCAAATAATAACACATTGTATGTAGAATTCGCAATATGTTTCATGAATAAATTATAGAGATACAAACCTCATCGTCAGTGGAGTTTCTTTTACGTTTTAGGTTCATACGTTTCTCAGTCTCTTCAGAAGAGGAACTGTGAACAAGTGTTACCGCCGGTAAGTAAACAAACCACACCAAGGTCAGTGTCTCATTGAAACAGGGACAAACTTCTACTTACCCGGCTTGTGCCATTATAGCAGGGTGAATTTCTCAGGTACTCTATTCCCACAGCCTAAAACATAATTCGGCTTTAATATTACCAATGATAAATGCATTTCAAGTCTTAGAACTAAGGGTAAATAGCCCAATAATACCGCATGTCATGTTCAAGATCCAAATAGGGTTATGTCACTTCGCGACCGCAATTGGGGGCATAAATTAAATTTTATCGTAGAACATATTTACGCCAAATCTGCTACTATCATCCTAGTCTAGCATAGAACACATGATGAAGGAATAACCTGGACTATAATGGGGTTTATCGACAAATGTCCCCGCAGCGTGCCCCCTGCTGATTGGCGGGAGATTTTTTTTCTGCGTTGTTTTGAGGCGGTAATAGCGAGAGATATTGCTTATTTAGGTGTTTTATAATCACTGCAGTTCATAATCTATCATTTAACACCATGAAAAACTGAAAAAGTATTAGTCAGCTGCTGTAAAAAATGCCACGAATCCGTCACAATCGCGCGCGAAAATCCTGCCGTCAGCGCCATTAGACACGTCGCAAGCTTGGGTTTCTCGCCACATCCACTTATGGAAATTGATAAAAATAGCACTAGCACGACATGCTATCGTCATAATACAAATATTTTACCGAAATATCACTATTTGAACCAAATCTAATGCACCCTTTATGATAAAATCGGTGACAATTTAATTGGCTTGGCTTATCGCCTACCAAAGGTTTCTAACCTAATTTCAGTAGGAAGGATAGCACTATATCTAAACTAATTATTTGCAAGGAGTTCAATGTATACTTTTGTCACATATTATTACAACGGAACATACCTGATCATTCACAAATAAATCCAAATTATATGTAACTCAATTTCCTCAGGCACCAGTTACGTGGGATGATTGCTGAGCACTATCGTCACTATTTCAGTGCTTTAAATCACAATGTAGTTCAGCACTATTCTAATTATTAAATTAATATTAATCACAAAATTATCCAGATGAGTCCTTTCTAGCTTTTTCACGGCTGGCCGATTGATATCCCGGCTTTCCGCGCGAAAATGTCGCGGCAAAACTCGGCCCTCAGCGGGTTTACAAGTGACTAACTTCACGTTTGTTTCTTCTGAAAACGTATATCAAACGTTGGTCACGATCCATTTTACGCAGCAATACTCCAGAGCATGTATTTTTAATAAGTATCATAATTAAATTTCTATCCCATATTAAAAAATCTTACAATTTCCATACAGAAAAAGTGGTTTGTTTCATGATTTGAATTCTATAGTATATATTAGTAAATTATTCCATTTGAAGGTGTTTAGTACACAAACAATTTAATAATAAAATAAAACATGAATAAGTAATTTCAAAGGGTAATAACAAGCTATTTTGGGCCAGAATGTTAGAAATTTTATTATTGTTTCGTAAGATAGTTTCGTTTTTCAGTATACTTTAACGGTTCTTAATACCGTGCAACGGAACGGCAAAATAATTTCAATACATCTATGTGATTGGCTAAAATGTAAATATGGCGCTGTAAAGGTACCAACTGAAGCAAATCGCTATATTTCTTGAGGTTGGTTATCCTGAAACAACTATATTCATGACATATTACAGCTGGGCGCCAGCTGATAGAAAATTGAGCGAGAAAAGTCAATAAAGGTGCATTATTTCAATAGTGATAACGTGGCCAAATATTAAGATTTAGCTTTAATAAGTGGGTTTAACGGGTTAATTCTGCGCGAATATTGTGTCTAGAATGGCTGCACAAAATATAGCCGTCAAATTGTGTGGTGTACTTCAAGCACAGGGTGACGAAGGTATGTCTCATTTAAAAACATTGTTTTTGTATGAAATGTCCTTGTTTACCCTTTCGACTTTCTTTAATTGTTATTTTCAGATGTAACAGCGCGGGAATGGCGCCTGCTTGGCCAGGAACAAGACGGGTCACAGCTGTTGACTTGGATAGCAGACAGGGATGATAAAGAGGTTTTGAATATTGGTGTTTACACAAACAGAACTAAAACTCTTGATATACTGCATATTTTCAATGAAAAGTTGAACATAATACAGGCATCAGTCAACGCCACTCGCAGTCTACTAGTTTATGTTGTGAAAAAATTGCCATCAGAAGATTCTGATTACAAAGATCCCTTGTATTGCCCATATTTGATATGTTTGTTACCTGACAAGAAGAGCGATCCTGAAGAGGTCGAAGAATGCTCTACCAAGCAAATAATGGTACAATATGTCTATGGTAAAAGCAATAAATACAGTCCAGGGATACGAAATGATAGATTCCTACTCTTCAAACATTTGGAATGTAAGTTTTACTAGTAAAATATATGAATACATGTCTAGTTTATAGATCTTTTTAAAGGAATATTTTTACCATTTTAGATATAAAAATTTACCGCACGCCCCTCTTTTTAAATGAATGTGAGGATGGTTCGGAGAAATGGGGCTTTGATGGTATATACCCAGAGCCTGAGACTATAGTGAAGGTGTTCTCTTGGGCGCAATGGGACTGTACCAATCAGGTAACTAAACTACCTCAATAATTTTGAATTATTAATTTTAGTAATTAGATCATAAGGTTATTTAATTCATCAAAGCTTGAATGACCCAGACACAATAGAAATTTCATTGTTATAATGGTATCGACACTTGAGGGGATAACATATTATACAAAGTAGATTATCAGATTGTTATAACAACAGACAAATTAATATTAGCAATATATATTAATATTACAATACAAAATTATTATTAGATTATTATAGACAAATTAATATTTATGTAAGGTAATAAATCAAAATATAAACTGATTTTGTTCTTTACAACATCATATTTTGCTATGCTTAATTAGGCCATAATGTGCCTACTGCTGGCACCACCTCTCAGATAGGAGAGCGTAGACCTTAACCCACCATGTGGTGAGGTCCCAATGTGGCTTTGTAGATAGACTAGTGGCCATATCTACATAGTACAAGCGCCACTGCCGTGTCAGATGTAATGGTGCACAACCACTAACTGACTTACTAAGCCAGTTAGTGGTTGTTACCACCACCATTATACGAGTATCTTACAACTTTACCGATTCTTATGAAATTTTGTGTGTATAATCAGTTGGTCTGAGAAAAAGACGTAAAGTACATTTCATCATCATTCATCACCACGTGGATGCGGCTAGTATTAATGCGTAACTTCTAGATGGTTGAAATTTTAATATGTCATTATTTTGTAATAACCTTTTTGACAGAGTTTAGTTTTAATAGTGATTTTAAACTTATTAATAGGCAAATCTCGGATAACACTGGCCGTGCGGATTAAGCGTGCGTCTTTAAACACGATAACTTTTCCCAGTTTTGTTGTTTAAAATTAAATAAGCCGTAAGGGAAAAAAATGTAGATATTTCGTTAATTAATTTAATAAATTACCTTTTTTTGATTACAAATGATATTTATATATATATTTACATATTATTATATAAGTCTTTTTTTAAACTTTTAACTATGCACTGTATTTTTTTCTTGTTTGTATCAGTAACTGTGCTTCTAAATTGTGCGACGAAAAACATAGCGTTTTACGGATTATTGGCTTCTGGTAGCGCCTGAAATAATCAGTTAACAGCTCATCTAGTTACTAGTAGGTACCTAAATTAAACATATTATTGTGTTTGTATTTCAGGTGTTGTACTACATCCACTACCGGCCGCCGACGCAAAGCTTCGCCGAAGGGGAGGAGGTGAAGTCTCCGACGTGCGAGATGACGCCCACACTGTCCGCGTTCCAGTTCCACGCAGACTTGCCCTATGAGACTGTGGTGAGTTCCTATACTACATCCACTACCGGCCGCCGACGCAAAGCTTCGCCGAAGGGGAGGAGGTGAAGTCTCCGACGTGCGAGATGACTCCCACTCTGTCCGCGTTCCAGTTCCACGCAGACTTGCCCTATGAGACTGTGGTGAGTTCCTATACTACATCCACTACCGGCCGCCGACGCAAAGCTTCGCCGAAGGGGAGGAGGTGAAGTCTCCGACGTGCGAGATGACGCCCACTCTGTCCGCGTTCCAGTTCCACGCAGACTTGCCCTATGAGACTGTGGTGAGTTCCTATACTACATCCACTACCGGCCGCCGACGCAAAGCTTCGCCGAAGGGGAGGAGGTGAAGTCTCCGACGTGCGAGATGACGCCCACTCTGTCCGCGTTCCAGTTCCACGCAGACTTGCCCTATGAGACTGTGGTGAGTTCCTATACTACATCCACTACCGGCCGCCGACGCAAAGCTTCGCCGAAGGGGAGGAGGTGAAGTCTCCGACGTGCGAGATGACTCCCACTCTGTCTGTGTTTCCGTTCCACGCAGACTTGCCCTATGAGTGGGGCTGTGGGGAGTTCCTATGTAACATCACACTATTATTATAAATGTGAATGAGTGAGTGATGTACCTACCTACCTACCTATTTCTTCACGGATTTTCGGATGAAATTTAAATGAAGATAGCTGTACATATGCAAGCTTTTTATTCTAATTCTTTGGGTAGTATCTCAAGGATCGCGATAATGTTTTGTTTTTCTGTATGCTGTCTGAGGGGACCAGTTCGGTTTTCGAATTGCTAGTTTGCAAAAACAAAATTGAACAATGCCCGTATTTACTCCGCACTAAGAGTTTTCCTGCAAATAACGTTCAAATCCAAATCACTTTAATCCCTTGGGAGTTTTATACAAGTTAACCTCCCTAGGTATGTAAAGCCTTGCTTTAAGTTCAGGGTTTGGGGGCCAATAAATCGATCTACCTAGATTTTATTTCTAGAAAAAATGTTTTTTTGGTAATTTCAGGTAACGAAAAACTGCTACACTAAACTGTTAACCGACACAGCTACACTAAAGCTACTTGACAATAGATGGCGTTGTTAAGCAACACTAGGCCAGTGAGTGTTTAGTTTGAGGTTAGACCAAGAAAATAAATTGTTTACTTACGAGCAAAACTCGGCCATCCAGGTACTATTATATTAATAAGTTACACTTACTTATTTTATCATATAGAGGGTGATTAAATTTAGAGTTTCCACCTCGGGAGCAACACTAATTTAAGCTACGAGTAACGTACTTTGAATGCCTCGTCACACGCAGCATTCTACTTTAGAATCCCTCGCTACGCTGAGGATTCTACTCTAGAATCCTTCGTTTCGCTGGGGATTCTGCTCTAGAATCCTTCGCTTTTCTTAATACATAATTTTGGTCCCTTGTGACACAGTTGAGTATTGAAATAACAGTAGTGTATATTTACCATCGGCAGCTGAACATTCCACTAAGCCTGCCGCACGTGTCGAGCTCGGCGGAGGGCGCGGCGTGCGGCGCGTACGAAGACGACGCCATCCCGCTGCGGGTGCACGACTGCAGCCTCGATCTGCAGATCGTCTGCGACCAGCGCGGGATCCTATGCATATGTCATCACTATTTGTACAAGGTACCTACGTTGATGTTAGCTTTTTAACCGACTTCAAAATTGAGGAGGTTATAATTAAATTTGTTCCATTATATGTATATTTTTTTGTGTATGTTAGCCGATTTCTCCCCATTTGTAGATCGATTCTCTTTTTGTTTGTTTGGTAGAGTATACTTCCGAGGTGACCATGAGGTGAAATGAGACCACATTTAAATTTCATCAAATTCGGTTAGGCAGTTTTTGAGTTACACTCCAAAAACCGAAAAGCGTTACGCCTATCTTGATGATATCATCATTGACGGTAAATGACAATCGATCCCGTAAGTAGCAAAGGTCACTTAAAATAGTGATTTTTTTTACCAAAAAATAGAATCGACTTCAACACTAAAAAGTGTAAAATAATTTGTCGAAGTCGGTACCATGTGCGCACAATATTGTGACAATAGGGAAGTACCTACTTTTGAACTATCGTGGTACCGACTTCAACAAGTTATTTAAGATGCACACTTTTCTTTCCATTTTTTGGTAAAAAAAATGAAGCTGACATGTTCACTAATTTTTATTTGTTTTTTTTATATTACTTTATATCTTCGCGGTTTCACCCGCGCGGTGATGGATGTTGACGATGATAATGAATCTTATATAACCTATGTTACTCAGGGTGAATGTAGCTTTCCAATGGTGAAAGAGTTTTTGAAATCGGTTCAGTACTTTTGAGCCTATTTGTTACAAACATACTTACATACAAATATTTCCTCTTTATAATAATAGTATAGATTGGTTCATCAACTTGCATGCGCCATGTTCACGAGTAAACTGAAGTATCTGCCAATAACCAATGTCTTGCAATACAAACGAATTTAAACGATTAGATCGCAAATATCTTAAATTAAATCCAGATATTTTCAATGCTTTGCAGTGACCATAGTCACGGCTAGAATATACATATAGGTAATAATTATCATATTTATTTAATCCACTATTTATTTTATATTTATCTTACATCTTACTAAGATTGTAAATGGGAATGTTTTGATTGATGGAGGTTCATTACTCAATCATGCCAGAACTGCTCAACGAATACGGATGAAATTTGGTATGCACATTGGTGAAGCGCTGGAATCACACATAAATAAATTGCAATTTTTATAGAGTAAAATTACACTTCCCGCGTCTATCGACAATCTGTGTCAGACGCCATGACCGCTAGGTCTCCAAGGCACGCCGTCCGAGCATCGAATTTTTATTCTCTATTTGATTTTAAACCGTCGTATGGGGACGGTCTGAAACAAGTAGAATATTATTATTATATATAACATGATGATATAATAATTATACGTTTTAGCCTCTCGACGACTCCACCACATCTCTGATCTTGGAAGACAGCGTTGACCTTAAAGACTCGGGCGTCAACTTCGCGTACTCCATAACCCTGCTGCAGCACGGCTGCGTTGTGCACACGGTGGTGCCAGACCTGCCCTGGTCTTTGGCCAAGTCTTTGCGCCCATCGTACATCTTGTATGCTGGTAAGTTCCGTGAAGTACATCTGAGTTTTCTGGTTCTAGATTTTACACGGACATAATTAATCACTTCTCATTGCATTCTAGAGTTTAAAACTGGATTTTTGAAAGCTCTGAACTTTGCTAGCCGTGAATTTCTTTGCCAAGTAATTTCTCTTTCAGTAGTACTGTGTTCACACTAACACAGTAATGCTCGGGCATCGACAGTCCCAGCATCCGCCCAGGTGGACAACGGATCTGTAACTTTAGCAAAGTCAACTCAATATGTTGTCCCACTCTCTATGTGTCAGACCACTCTCAATATGTCATCGCATTCTCAATGTGTTATCAGTATCACACTCTATGTTACTCCGCTCGAAAAATATTATCCTACTCTCAATATCTTATCCCAATCTCAATATGTTATCCTACTCTCTATATGTTAACCCACTCTATATGTTATTCTACTCTCAATATGTTATCCCATTCTCTTTATATTATTCTACTCTCAATATGTTATCCCACTATCTATATTAACCCACTCTCTATATGTTATTCTACTCTCAATATGTTATCCCACTCTCTATATGTTATCCTACTCTCTATATGTTAACCCACTCTATATGTTATTCTACTCTCAATATCTTATCCCAATCTCAGTATGATATCCCACTATCTATATTAACCCACTCTCTATATGTTATTCTACTCTCAATATCTTATCCCAATCTCAATATGTTATCCCACTATCTATATTAACCCACTCTCTATATGTTATTCTACTCTCAATATCTTATCCCAATCTCAATATGTTATCCCACTATCTATGTGTTATCCCACTCTCTATATGTTATCCCACTCTCTATGTGTTATCCCACTCTCAATATCTCATCCCAATCTCAATATGTTATCCCACTATCTATATTAACCCACTCTCTATATGTTATTCTACTCTCAATATCTTATCCCAATCTCAATATGTTATCCCACTATCTATATTAACCCACTCTCTATATGTTATTCTACTCTCAATATCTTATCCCAATCTGAATATGTTATCCCACTATCTATATTAACCCACTCTCTATATGTTTTTCTACTCTCAATATCTTATCCCAATCTCAATATGTTATCCCACTATCTATATTAACCCACTCTCTATATGTTATTCTACTCTCAATATCTTATCCCAATCTCAATATGTTATCCCACTATCTATATTAACCCACTCTCTATATGTTATTCTACTCTCAATATCTTATACCAATCTCAATATGTTATCCCACTATCTATGTGTTATCCCACTCTCAATATCTCATCCCAATCTCAATATGTTATCCCACTATCTATATTAACCCACACTCTATATGTTATTCTACTCTCAATATCTTATCCCAATCTCAATATGTTATCCCACTATCTATGTGTTATCCCACTCTCAATATCTCATCCCAATCTCAATATGTTATCCCACTATCTATATTAACCCACTCTCTATATGTTATTCTACTCTCAATATCTTATCCCAATCTCAGTATGTTATCCCACTATCTATATTAACTCACTCTCTATATGTTATTCTACTCTCAATATCTTATCCCAATCTCAATATGTTATCCCACTATCTATATTAACCCACTCTCTATATGTTATTCTACTCTCAATATCTTATCCCAATCTCAATATGTTATCCCACTATCTATGTGTTATCCCACTCTCAATATCTCATCCCAATCTCAATATGTTATCCCACTATCTATATTAACCCACTCTCTATATGTTATTCTACTCTCAATATCTTATCCCAATCTCAGTATGTTATCCCACTATCTATATTAACTCACTCTCTATATGTTATTCTACTCTCAATATCTTATCCCAATCTCAATATGTTATCCCACTATCTATATTAACCCACTCTCTATATGTTATTCTACTCTCAATATCTTATCCCAATCTCAATATGTTATCCCACTATCTATGTGTTATCCCACTCTCAATATCTCATCCCAATCTCAATATGTTATCCCACTATCTATATTAACCCACTCTCTATATGTTATTCTACTCTCAATATCTTATCCCAATCTCAATATGTTATCCCACTATCTATATTAACCCACTCTCTATATGTTATTCTACTCTCAATATCTTATCCCAATCTCAATATGTTATCCCACTATCTATGTGTTATCCCACTATCTATGTGTTATCCCACTCTCAATATCTCATCCCAATCTCAATATGTTATCCCACTATCTATATTAACTCACTCTCTATATGTTATTCTACTCTCAATATCTTATCCCAATCTCAATATGTTATCCCACTATCTATGTGTTATCCCACTCTCAATATCTCATCCCAATCTCAATATGTTATCCCACATCTATATTAACCCACTCTCTATATGTTATTCTACTCTCAATATCTTATCCCAATCTCAATATGTTATCCCACTATCTATGTGTTATCCCACTCTCAATATCTCATCCCAATCTCAATATGTTATCCCACATCTATATTAACCCACTCTCTATATGTTATTCTACTCTCAATATCTTATCCCAATCTCAATATGTTATCCCACTATCTATGTGTTATCCCACTCTCAATATCTCATCCCAATCTCAATATGTTATCCCACTATCTATATTAACCCACTCTCTATATGTTATTCTACTCTCAATATCTTATCCCAATCTCAATATGTTATCCCACTATCTATATTAACCCACTCTCTATATGTTATTCTACTCTCAATATCTTATACCAATCTCAATATGTTATCCCACTATCTATGTGTTATCCCACTCTCAATATCTCATCCCAATCTCAATATGTTATCCCACTATCTATGTGTTATCCCACTCTCTATATGTTATTCTACTCTCAATATCTTATCCCAATCTCAATATGTTATCCCACTATCTATGTGTTATCCCACTCTCTATATGTTATTCTACTCTCAATATCTTATCCCAATCTCAATATGTTATCCCACTATCTATGTGTTATCCCACTCTCTATATGTTATTCTACTCTCAATATCTTATCCCAATCTCAATATGTTATCCCACTATCTATGTGTTATCCCACTCTCTATATGTTATTCTACTCTCAATATCTTATCCCAATCTCAATATGTTATCCCACTATCTATGTGTTATCCCACTCTCAATATCTCATCCCAATCTCAATATGTTATCCCACTATCTATGTGTTATCCCAATCTCAATATGTTATCCCACTATCTATGTGTTATCCCACTCTCAATATCTCATCCCAATCTCAATATGTTATCCCACTATCTATGTGTTATCCCACTCTCAATATCTTATCCCAATCTCAATATGTTATCCCACTATCTATATTAACCCACTCTCTATATGTTATTCTACTCTCAATATCTTATCCCAATCTCAATATGTTATCCCACTATCTATGTGTTATCCCACTCTCAATATCTCATCCCAATCTCAATATGTTATCCCACTATCTATGTGTTATTCCACTCTCTATATGTTATTCTACTCTCAATATCTTATCCCAATCTCAATATGTTATCCCACTATCTATATTAACTCACTCTCTATATGTTATTCTACTCTCAATATCTTATCCCAATCTCAATATGTTATCCCACTATCTATATTAACCCACTCTCTATATGTTATTCTACTCTCAATATCTTATCCCAATCTCAATATGTTATCCCACTATCTATGTGTTATCCCACTCTCAATATCTCATCCCAATCTCAATATGTTATCCCACTATCTATGTGTTATCCCACTCTCTATATGTTATTCTACTCTCAATATCTTATCCCAATCTCAATATGTTATCCCACTATCTATGTGTTATCCCACTCTCTATATGTTATTCTACTCTCAATATCTTATCCCAATCTCAATATGTTATCCCACTATCTATGTGTTATCCCACTCTCTATATGTTATTCTACTCTCAATATCTTATCCCAATCTCAATATGTTATCCCACTATCTATGTGTTATCCCACTCTCTATATGTTATTCCACTCTCAATATCTTATCCCAATCTCAATATGTTATCCCACTATCTATGTGTTATCCCACTCTCTATATGTTATTCTACTCTCAATATCTTATCCCAATCTCAATATGTTATCCCACTATCTATGTGTTATCCCACTCTCTATATGTTATTCTACTCTCAATATCTTATCCCAATCTCAATATGTTAATCCACTATCTATATGTGTTATCCCACTCTCTATGTGTTATCCCACTCTCTATGTGTTATCCTACTCTCAATATGCATGCCCACTCCTAATATTTTAACTCAATATGTACCATATCTCAGCGGATACGGAACTTTATTGAGGAGAAACGTGAGGGCCCAGCGCGGGCTATATCATGACGTAATTAGTATAAAAACTGTTACTTTTCAGGTGTTTTGTGAAAATATCACTTATTAAAAATATAATGAATCTACAACTATTTATTTAGCTCAATATCAATCCCATCCATTACTCCATTTTTGGGATTGCCGGGAAACACTCATAACGGTTATTGTTGGGTTTGTTTAATTTTCTTAAATTTGTGTTTCTCTTAGTTTTCACGTGTAATATTGATGGATTACAAACCGTTAAGTGCTTTTACCGATTCAAGAACGATAGGCAAATCGTACAAAATCCTAATAAATTTATTTGGTTTCCTCGTCAATATCATTAGAAAGCTTTAGTAGTGCATGTACCGCTTTACTTTAACTTGACTTGGACAGAACAGTGATAACTGACTTATTTGTGCTTATCTTGATGCAACTATAAGTCTTAACTGAATTAACATGTATTATTGCAAATGCACGTCGCGAGAGGTAAAAAAACCTGCGGGGCAGTCTTAGGGGGCTTCGATAGAAGTGAAATCTATTCGAATTATTTTTAAGAACACCATCAACAACGATAGGTAGTCATGGAAACCATTATCGCGCCTAAAGAAGTGTTCACTTCAAAACTACATTATCTATGACAAACCGTTCGGTGATGGTGACGATGACGCGAGTTCCTTGATTTATCTTCACCCAAAGAGCGTTATCGCTGATGATGACGCGTGTCATGATTTTGTTCACGCAAAAAGTGATCTACGCGCCTTAAGGAGTTTTCACTTCAAAAAACTACTTTCCCTTTTCCACAGATACCCAACTGTTAGTGAAAATCCCCATGCTATATACGCACCTGATAGACATCAGCCTCCATCACGAGCCGTGCTGTGCCATAGTTATCCCTATGGAAGAGTGCGAGAGTGGGCCGAGCCTCGCCCCCATACTGGGGTGGGGACCTCACTCCATGGTGGACTTGAAGACCCTCGACGTTGTGGCCATGACCGTCGCGGAGAAAGACTTGGCAGCGACCTTCAAGAGTAACACGGTCGTTGAGAACAAGCTCGCGATCCTTCATTACTTGATACAGCATGAGGGGAACTTGGATTTGGCTGAGGAGGTGAGCTGAACATTAGATACATTAATTATACTACTATTTATTTACCAAGAATTCACTCACTGTTCGAAATCGAATTTTTCAATAGGGGTTAGTAAAAAATTTACAAACACATAATAGTAGTTTATGCAACTGTCATATAATACCCGTGTTATATGCAGTTGCATACACTACTTTATCTTCACTAATGCAATTAATCAAACAACAAGAGTAAAAGCTGACAATAGTTTATTTATAATAATTGTTCAAATTTTGGATGGTACAATTTTGAAAGTTAATGTTAATTATTGATCCAGCAGCTGTAGCGGTCGCGGGGCAAGCAGTAGAGCTCGTAGACGGAGTCGGAATATTTATAATTACTTCATTCGTCTTGTTTTCTATACTGTTCAAGATCGTATTTGAGACTTGAATTTTATTCATTAAAGACTCATCAATGTAGCTTTCAGCCACAGTAGAAGACTTCCACCCCCCGTGTCGTTTCAGTGCGGTCAAATCACCACCGCTATCTATGAGAAGGGTCGCCGAGGTGCGCCGGAAGCAATGCCCCGTGTACAACGCTGGGTTAGGCAGATTCAAAAAACTTGCGATAGTTTTTCCCAGAGCACCAAATTTATTAATACCAATTCTTTGATCGACGCACTTCCCCGATCTATAGCTCAAGAAAAAGGCAGGGTTTCGACAGGGGGTGGGTCGAAGTTCCATGTATTTTTTACATACGGCATAGCAGTTGCCCGTCACAACGAAAGAACGATCTATTTTCGTTTTTGTTTTCGAAACTTTCACCATGATTGTACTGTCGTCTATGTTAGAGACTGCATCGAACTGGATGTTGTATAGCTCTTGCCTTCGGCATGCCCCCATTATGCCGAAGATTAGTGCAACCTGTAACAATAAACGATATAATAAGCTTGAGGTACATAGCCAAGGCAAAAACTATGATTTATGAAGTAGTAAAGTGTAGGTACCTACTACCAAATTTATACACAAAGCGCTTAAACGGAGTGTCTAGATAACTTGCGTGTGTAATACGTAAGTACTAGGTAGATTAAATAACAGAACTAAAATACACTTACCTTTTCAAAAAGATACAAAATATCTGGTGAATCTTCCAGGAACATCTTTATTTGACCTGATGTAAACGTCAAGGACTTTTTTTCCTTGTGTCCTTCTGAACTGCGTTTCAGGAACGCTATGACCTTTGAATACTTCGTGATATCAATATTGTTGTAGATACTCAGTGTGGACTTGAGCATAGAATATTTAGCCCACATAGAAGATGGTTTGAATTTGTCGGAGAGGTCTTTGAGATACGCAAGAATGACATTTTCAGAAAATGATGTAGTTTTCTTTTCGGTCTTCCATGCCAAAAAGTTATTATATTCTTTTTCATATAATTTTCTATATTTTTCTGGCAAAAGATTGTGAGTTACTTTTGTTGCCAATTCTAGAATATCCGGAGGCGTACAAATATCATCGTCGCTATCCATTTTTAACTTTTAATTTGTATTTTAAAAACAAAACAAACATTAAATTCACGCGTATTTATTGTCACAGTGAACTTGCCGCCATTAAAATGCAGCTGCGCGCGCAGGGCCAATCAGGAGCGAGCGCGCGCTGTTCTTTTTTTATTTAATTGGCACAAGATCTTACCAAAGAGTTTTGTGTATGTAAGTTTAGTAGTTTCGACGAAGTTTTCACGTATAACCCAACTGTTTTCAAAAGCCAGCCTAATATCAAAATTTTATACAACTTGTATGAGGATTTTGACATAAGGCTCGCCACGTTAATTGGTCGCGTTTTATTGATGTTATAATGAGATTTTACGATATCGATGTGGATATTATACCATCATGTGAAATTGCTTAAATTGAGTGTTTTGTTGTCTGTTCTATAACAGTAGTAATTATAAGTCAAGTATTGGAAACATAAGTAGAATGTTACAACATTAGTGTAGATAAATAAAATTAAAGTGTCTGTTTGTAATCTCAAAATAATAGTTTTTTACTAAACTTACGCAAACATAAAGTACCCATAGTAAAAAAGTATTTTTAACTGCGTGTCTGTTTGTTTTAATGTTTGTTAATTTTTGTCGGCTAGTTCCCGACACGGAAATGTTTCATTAAGATAATCAAGTTTCCTTGATACGCACGTGCCCAAAAAGATAACCATTGCATACTTACTCACATTATGATTGTTATATTTTGTTATAAAAACTAACGTGGTTTTCACTCATTATTAATTAGAAATACGGGATTACTCACGTAATATTTATCGGATAGGTCCGACTATAGTTTCGACCACATTCGGTGGTCTTTTTCAAGGAGTGTTCGGGACGCCCGCGTCGAGGACGTCTCGCTTAGCACTGCGGGCGGCCGCTCGTAGCGCTCGTGATGTTAGAGGTTGGTGCGGGGGGCGGGATACACTATGTTGGGTTGGCGCGTCTCGGTGTGATCCCTCTTGATCGTCGTCGCTGGTGAAGCGCCTACTGGTTTGTGAGGGGACGTCCCCTCACACACGCCACCGAATGTGGTCGAAACTATAGTCGAACCTATCCGATAAATATTACGTGAATAATCCCGTATTTCTAATTAATAATGATTGTTATATTGTTGTATTTTGCAGTAATAAACGTTTCAACTCAAAACTAAGTTTGTAAACTAACGTACTCGTAAGTATCACTAATTATAATAATATGAAGATACCGGCTGCACTCACTTGGTATTATGCGTGTACACTCCCTGAAGAAGAACGCCTTATACTTTCGAAACGTCGCTCGTCCCACTTAAACCGACATAATACCAAGTGAGTGCAGCCGGTATCTTTATATTATTGGTGCGCGACGCGATCTCCGCGCGTGAACACTCCCTGAAGAAGAACGCCTTATACTTTCGAAACGTCGCTCGTCCCACTAAAACCGACATAATACCAAGTGAGTGCAGCCGGTATCTTTATATTATTGGTGCATGACGCGATCTCCGCGCGTGAACACTCCCTGAAGAAGAACGCCTTATACTTTCAAAACGTCGCTCGTCCCACTAAAACCGACATAATACCAAGTGAGTGCAGCCGGTATCTTTATATTATTGGTGCGCGACGCGATCTCCGCGCGTGAACACTCCCTGAAGAAGAACGCCTTATACTTTCGAAACGTCGCTCGTCCCACTAAAACCGACATAATACCAAGTGAGTGCAGCCGGTATCTTTATATTATTGGTGCATGACGCGATCTCCGCGCGTGAACACTCCCTGAAGAAGAACGCCTTATACTTTCGAAACGTCGCTCGTCCCACTAAAACCGACATAATACCAAGTGAGTGCAGCCGGTATCTTTATATTATTGGTGCGCGACGCGATCTCCGCGCGTGAACACTCCCTGAAGAAGAACGCCTTATACTTTCAAAACGTCGCTCGTCCCACTAAAACCGACATAATACCAAGTGAGTGCAGCCGGTATCTTTATATTATTGGTGCGCGACGCGATCTCCGCGCGTGAACACTCCCTGAAGAAGAACGCCTTATACTTTCGAAACGTCTCTCGTCCCACTAAAACCGACATAATACCAAGTGAGTGCAGCCGGTATCTTTATATAATTGGTGCGCGAAGCGATCTCCGCGCGTGAACACTCCCTGAAGAAGAACGCCTTATACTTTCGAAACGTCGCTCGTCCCACTAAAACCGACATAATACCAAGTGAGTGCAGCCGGTATCTTTATATTATTGGTGCGTGACGCGATCTCCGCGCGTGAACACTCCCTGAAGAAGAACGCCTTATACTTTCAAAACGTCGCTCGTCCCACTAAAACCGACATAATACCAAGTGAGTGCAGCCGGTATCTTTATATTATTGGTGCGCGACGCGATCTCCGCGCGTGAACACTCCCTGAAGAAGAACGCCTTATACTTTCGAAACGTCGCTCGTCCCACTAAAACCGACATAATACCAAGTGAGTGCAGCCGGTATCTTTATATTATTGGTGCGCGACGCGATCTCCGCGCGTGAACACTCCCTGAAGAAGAAAGCCTTATACTTTCGAAACGTCGCTCGTCCCACTAAAACCGACATAATACCAAGTGAGTGCAGCCGGTATCTTTATATTATTGGTGCGCGACGCGATCTCCGCGCGTGAACACTCCCTGAAGAAGAACGCCTTATACTTTCGAAACGTCACTCGTCCCACTAAAACCGACATAATACCAAGTGAGTGCAGCCGGTATCTTTATATTATTGGTGCGCGACGCGATCTCCGCGCGTGAACACTCCCTGAAGAAGAACGCCTTATACTTTCGAAACGTCGCTCGTCCCACTAAAACCGACATAATACCAAGTGAGTGCATCCGGTATCTTTATATTATTGGTGCGCGACGCGATCTCCGCGCGTGAACACTCCCTGAAGAAGAACGCCTTATACTTTCGAAACGTCGCTCGTCCCACTAAAACCGACATAATACCAAGTGAGTGCAGCCGGTATCTTTATATTATTGGTGCGCGACGCGATCTCCGCGCGTGAACACTCCCTGAAGAAGAACGCCTTATACTTTCGAAACGTCGCTCGTCCCACTAAAACCGACATAATACCAAGTGAGTGCAGCCGGTATCTTTATATTATTGGTGCGCGACGCGATCTCCGCGCGTGAACACTCCCTGAAGAAGAAAGCCTTATACTTTCGAAACGTCGCTCGTCCCACTAAAACCGACATAATACCAAGTGAGTGCAGCCGGTATCTTTATATTATTGGTGCGCGACGCGATCTCCGCGCGTGAACACTCCCTGAAGAAGAACGCCTTATACTTTCGAAACGTCACTCGTCCCACTAAAACCGACATAATACCAAGTGAGTGCAGCCGGTATCTTTATATTATTGGTGCGCGACGCGATCTCCGCGCGTGAACACTCCCTGAAGAAGAACGCCTTATACTTTCGAAACGTCGCTCGTCCCACTAAAACCGACATAATACCAAGTGAGTGCATCCGGTATCTTTATATTATTGGTGCGTGACGCGATCTCCGCGCGTGAACACTCCCTGAAGAAGAACGCCTTATACTTTCGAAACGTCGCTCGTCCCACTAAAACCGACATAATACCAAGTGAGTGCAGCCGGTATCTTTATATTATTGGTGCGCGACGCGATCTCCGCGCGTGAACACTCCCTGAAGAAGAACGCCTTATACTTTCGAAACGTCGCTCGTCCCACTAAAACCGACATAATACCAAGTGAGTGCAGCCGGTATCTTTATAATATTGGTACGCGACGCGATCTCCGCGCGTGAACACTCCCTGAAGAAGAACGCCTTATACTTTCGAAACGTCGCTCGTCCCACTAAAACCGACATAATACCAAGTGAGTGCAGCCGGTATCTTTATATTATTGGTGCGCGACGCGATCTCCGCGCGTGAACACTCCCTGAAGAAGAACGCCTTATACTTTCGAAACGTCGCTCGTCCCACTAAAACCGACATAATACCAAGTGAGTGCAGCCGGTATCTTTATATTATTGGTGCGCGACGCGATCTCCGCGCGTGAATACTCCCTGAAGAAGAACGCCTTATACTTTCGAAACGTCGCTCGTCCCACTAAAACCGACATAATACCAAGTGAGTGCAGCCGGTATCTTTATATTATTGGTGCGCGACGCGATCTCCGCGCGTGAACACTCCCTGAAGAAGAACGCCTTATACTTTCGAAACGTCGCTCGTCCCACTAAAACCGACATAATACCAAGTGAGTGCAGCCGGTATCTTTATATTATTGGTGCGCGACGCGATCTCCGCGCGTGAACACTCCCTGAAGAAGAACGCCTTATACTTTCGAAACGTCGCTCGTCCCACTAAAACCGACATAATACCAAGTGAGTGCAGCCGGTATCTTTATATTATTGGTGCGCGACGCGATCTCCGCGCGTGAACACTCCCTGAAGAAGAACGCCTTATACTTTCGAAACGTCGCTCGTCCCACTAAAACCGACATAATACCAAGTGAGTGCAGCCGGTATCTTTATATTATTGGTGCGCGACGCGATCTCCGCGCGTGAACACTCCCTGAAGAAGAACGCCTTATACTTTCGAAACGTCGCTCGTCCCACTAAAACCGACATAATACCAAGTGAGTGCAGCCGGTATCTTTATATTATTGGTGCGCGACGCGATCTCCGCGCGTGAACACTCCCTGAAGAAGAACGCCTTATACTTTCGAAACGTCGCTCGTCCCACTAAAACCGACATAATACCAAGTGAGTGCATCCGGTATCTTTATATTATTGGTGCGCGACGCGATCTCCGCGCGTGAACACTCCCTGAAGAAGAACGCCTTATACTTTCGAAACGTCGCTCGTCCCACTAAAACCGACATAATACCAAGTGAGTGCAGCCGGTATCTTTATATTATTGGTGCGCGACGCGATCTCCGCGCGTGAACACTCCCTGAAGAAGAACGCCTTATACTTTCGAAACGTCGCTCGTCCCACTAAAACCGACATAATACCAAGTGAGTGCAGCCGGTATCTTTATATTATTGGTGCGCGACGCGATCTCCGCGCGTGAACACTCCCTGAAGAAGAACGCCTTATACTTTCGAAACGTCGCTCGTCCCACTAAAACCGACATAATACCAAGTGAGTGCAGCCGGTATCTTTATATTATTGGTGCGCGACGCGATCTCCGCGCGTGAACACTCCCTGAAGAAGAACGCCTTATACTTTCGAAACGTCGCTCGTCCCACTAAAACCGACATAATACCAAGTGAGTACAGCCGGTATCTTTATATTATCACAACTAATGTGTTTCTACCATCTGATGGGACAGTTCGATCATCGTCGAAATAAAAATCGAAGTTTAATATTATTATACTATTGTAATGTTTGATTACACAGCTTTTTCTAGATCCATATAAAGGTTGATACACCTCTGCCGACCCGTAAGCGAACGTTATCATTATCTCCGCTGGAGACGTCCACTGCTGCACAAAGGCTTCGCCCATAGATTTCCAAAAGGACCGGTTGGAAGCGGACTGCGTGCAATGTCATCTTGCGACCTTTGTCAGATCGTCTGTCCACCTTATCGGTGGAGGACCTTCGCTGAGCTTGCAATTATGGTCTCCATTCCAGACCCTTCCGGCCTCATCATCAATCAGTTTTTCGAGCTATGTGCCCTGTTCATGAGAACGTAGAGCCATGAAAATGTACTTAGAAATAAAACTAGGCCCTGTAATAATTTCCAGCTGATATCGTGGATGTGCCTGAACCAGCGCGACGGCTTCAACAGCTTCCAGCGCGTGATGCAGGAGTACCTCGTCAGCACCACGTTCGCGCTCACTCGCCGCTCTCTGCCCGCTTCGGCTCTCAATCTCATGAGGATGCTGCCTTTCACGCATCATCTCAAGTTTGCTGATGTTAAGGTAAGATTTCCCCTCCCCCTCCAATGCCTCCATTTATTTATTTATTTAGCACATGTAACTTACATACTAATCCAAATCGTTACAAGGCAGAACTAAGGTAAGCAATAATTTCCGCTCGAATTTTGCCTACCCTATCACAATATATATCTAAATAAGGCTTTTGAGAGATCATGTCGTTGAGCAGCGTTATCACCCTAGCATTAGGTGCATTGTGTGCGCGGACGTAGTAGATGTGTGCCGGTGCAGCGAGCAAGCGACGTCGACGGCGAGGGCCATGCTCGGCGTCGGCGCCGCGCGTGTACTGTGTCGGCACATGCAGCCGCAGCTCCTCTAGCGCGGATGGGTTGTCTATTACGTTATGGATGAGTTGATAGTAATGGAACATGAGTAACATTTTTCGTCTGAGTTCTAGTGTATGAAGGCCCACCATACCCGTAACAAATAAAGATGGGAACATGTATGGGTAGTACCCGTATAGTCTTTTATAAATATATCTGGCAAACTTACGTTGGATTCTTTCGACCATAAGAGAATATTTATTCTCGTGGCCAAATAGCCGCGTTATACTCTAATTTGCTACGAACGTAGGCATAGTATAATGCTATTGCGGCATTGATATTTTTAAAATTATATGGTGTGCGCATTATAAAACCCAACATCCTATAGGCTTATGTACATATATCTATTATATGATCTCTTAAGTTAAGTTGTGCTTCCATAGATAAGCCAAGATCTTTAGTTGTAGTCACGCGTTCTATTTTTGTGTTTGTAATTTTATATTCGTAATGAATGGGGTTAAGAGTTCTAGTAACAGTGAAAACCTTACATTTCTTGGAGTTGAAATGGAGTCGATTTCTATAACTCCAATCCGCCACCCGATCAATATCTGCTTGCATGGAATCGCAATGAGCACTATTTGCTACTGCAGTAAATAGTTTAAGGTCGTCAGCAAAGAGAAGACATCGTGCAGCACTGATAATTTTCGGTAGATCATTTATCATTATCAGAAACTGCGTTGGTCCTAATGTAGAGCCTTGACTGACGCCCGATCTAGTATAATAACTCGATGATTTAAAATTCGACCACTTAACATATTGCAGGCGATTTTGAAGGTAACTAGCAAAAAGACTTAGGAGCTTTGGGTTAAAACCTATAGTTGCACATTTCGCCAAAAGAATGTCATTATCTACGCGATCAAACGCTTTTTCGAAGTCAAAATATGCTGCATACCCACCTTTAACCCATACTCACTCCTAATATATCCCACTTCAAACTTCCTACGCGATGGATCGCTCCTGTACCCCTGTACCCCTGTACCTCGTACTTCCGGCCCACACTTACCTAAACCCAACTTATGCGGTGGGAGGGACGTGTATACCGTTCGCACCGACTTTTCACAAAGCACAATTACACCTTAAAAAAGGTAGGATTTGATTTCTATAATTTTCCCATCATCTCTAGTTCCGATAATAGGTCGTTTTCAACTCGAAATAAGGGATTGCATCCCAACTAATCCCAAGGGATATAAGTAAATTTAGAAATCTAATCGAGGCTCCATTAGATACTCTACAATTTGACATGTTAAAAGAAACTTACTGGCACTAGCACGTCGATCGCAAGAAAATCAATATTCAGTAGGAACATTCAATTTAGCTTCCTAGGGATGTGCAAAATTGATAATAAGTCGAGGCTACACAATGCTTACACTTTTCAACCGACTTCTAAAAAAGAAGGAGGTTCTCAATTCGAGTTCAAACGAGTATTTATGATCGTGACCTCATAACTTTTTAGTGAACCGATTCTCATGATTATTTTTTTATTTGAAACTATTACTGCTTTTTACTAATGTGCTCGTAGTCCTATTAAAATTTAATCAAGATCTGACCAGTAGTTTTTAGGTAATAATTTATTATCAACATCTTTCATAAAAAAACTTATAAGACAATGTAGCACTTGATTTAGGATATATGGACAGCATAGTAATGGTAGCCACTGACGATCGGAACAGCGTCCGGATAGAATTGATATTAACAGAAGTCGTCGTAATGTCACAGATAAAGAATAGCACATTCACTACTGGAGTTTTATTCCGAGCACCGTGAGTCGACCGTGATTAAAAAAGAAAACTTAACAAAAACTTAAAAAAGAGTAAACTACTTAACGTAATGAAACAAAATGATTCCATAATTTTACAAAAAAATTTATTAATGTATTTTTTTTTACTGATTAACGTTTCGGGCATTTAGAAAAGCAATCTACAGTAGGTGCAATGCACAGAATCATGAACATAATCGTAACATCATTGGAAGAAAATAAAGTTTGTTCTGCAGTGCTCCTAGACGTAGCATAAGCATTTGATAAACCGTGGCACGATCAGCTAATTCATAAACTGAGAAATATTATGTTACTGATACGATTTTCGGATAAAATAGAATCTTTTCTTATACAGAGAATGTTCAGGATAAGAGAAGGTGATTCATACTCTGAAATGAAACATTAAAGCTGGATTACCACAGGGAAGTGTCCTTGGTCCGATCTTGTACTTACTGTATTCGTGTTATTTTCCACAGTTAGTAAATATTGCAACCTTTGCTGATGACACAGCCATCATGGCTATAGGGACCACTCAATAGGAAGACATAGTAAAAGTTCAATAAAAGTTGAAGTTAAAGATCAATGAATCTAAATCTGTCTGTAAAGCTTTCACAAAAAAAATGCTTGACCATTCGAAACTACGTCCAAATACCTTGGCATAACACTTGATGCTAAGCTTCACTGGAAAGCTCATTTGAAAAATAAACGCAAAGATCTAGAATTCTGTACGAGTATGTACTCTTACTCGGTTACTCGGAAGCATTCCTCATTATCTGTACAAAATCAAATTTTATTGTATAAGCAATTCAGCAGTGTGCCAATAGCTCCTCTTGTTTATGTTTCTTGTGGATTTTCTGTATCGTGTGATTTTTATATGATAATGGTGTTATGAAAATGCTATATCTGGTGCCTTTATTTGTATTTTTTTGTATTTTATATGTTTACAATTGAAACAACCCAAGACGTTTGGAAAGCGAGCAATTCTATAAATACTAACAATGGCAACGCTGATTCCTCCCATATCAGACACAGTTAGTAGGTGGCTTACCAGTTGCATAAAATCTCAAAGTTTCATTCGAGTAATAACGATTGATTGGTGACACCTCTTCATTTCATAGTCAATGTTACCATATCAAGTATTATTTTGTACTTATATGTACTAACTACCGGGGATAGTAAGTATTTAATGAAAAGTTTTGGTTATGTTTATTGTATACTTATATTATTATACTTTATTGTATCTTTCCTATTTTTACAAGGAATAAATACACAAGTATAATAAATCCGTCCGAGGATGTGAATTTTTCTCTTTATAAATTTCAAAGTATAATAAAATTGTTAATTATCTAAAATCATACCTGTTGTCTGTATATTCTAACAATTGTTCCATTTTGTCTAATTAAAATAACACATTTTCTTTCACTTTTCATGACATGCTAATCGTCATATTTGGGAAACAAATCCGGTCTACCGCGATAAATGGGTGGCGGCTTGAATAACCTTGGATTCCTTATTGAGTCCATGGCTTCAATAGCTTTTAGGTATTAACTCTCCAAGAGTTCATCCATTTCAGATGTAATATTATGCATGTTAAATATAAAGAGCAAACTATCACCTAGCGGCTGAATTTCGGGGCCTTATTTTTAAGGGATCCCCTAAGACATTAGGCGTTTCTTAGTTGGTGGTGAAAACGAAACAGTCACTTAAAACGTCTAGCGGGCTTCCTTAAATTAAGGGATTGATGAAAATGGGCATAAGTTATTTTATAATTACCCATTTGTCTGTACTGGATACATTGTAATGCAATGAGGTACCTACAACACGTACATCATCTAAAAAATCTAGCAAACGTTAGGTTACGACGAAGTGGTCTCACTGTGCGTAGTAACATATATCTATAATCACAGTTAGGTCAGATCTACAAAAGTCCGAAGTCAGCCATGTGACTGGCGTTCGTGGTTTTTAAGAAAGCATTCGTCTCTGTTGGACCATGAGCTGTTCTGTAGTTTCTTCAGCGGTGCCAAGTGGGCTAAATATAACGAGGTTTAAGTACCTGTACGGCTCAGAAATTATGCATGTATAATGTGTCTAAGTACAGAATAGCTGTATAATGTGTCTAAGTACAGAATAGCAGACTAACCTTACCCGGTGACGTAAGAGAGTGAAACAGGGACATACTGTATCTCCAAAACTGTTCACTAGTACCCCGGAATATATATTTAGGACGTTGTAGAGGAAAGGAGTGAACAACGAGAAAATCACATGTGTACGATTGCCAACAAAGGCGGCCATGATATGTAGTCGCTGAAAGAATTGCAATGGATGCTGTGCTGACTGACTCTTCACGAATGATCTTAGTAATGTAATCCCACACAGAACTATAGAAGTCAAAATACTCGTAGCTAAATAATAGAAGACAAGGCCAATGGGCTGGCCATATTTATCGCAAAACCGATGTCTGGTAGAGTAGACACGTTTTCATTTTGGAGACTAATAGAAATCTCAGTTACGTAACGTGATTTAATTGGATAAGTTGTTTCACCTCTGCTCCTTTCCTTTCCGAGTCCTAACGGTCAGCGCTTTGTTATATATATACACTAACTGTAGGTGATACTTGTAGGTGCGCGACATGTGCGTGTCGGTGAGCCAGGACGCGCTGTGGAACAGCTCGTGCGTAGTGCTGGCTCCGCGGCAGCGCGTGTGCCAGTTCGCGGAGGACGTGTGGACGCGGCTGTGGGCGGCGCTCAACCAGCCGCCGGCCGTGCGCCTCGCGCCGCGCGCTGTGCTCGACAAGCTGCGCGTCAGCCTCCATTGTTACCAGGTGGGTACATATCTAGATGGTATTTATTTATATTACATTAAAACTACTCTCCACAGACTCCGGGGTGCGTGCCAATTATTAACTTTTATAACTTTTAAGCCCCGTGGCTAAAAAGAGTGGTGTTATAAAAAGGACGTGTCTGTGGCCAATGATGAGCGGTTTTTTTTGAAAGCTACGTGATCGAGATTGTTCTTAGCTACAATTTAAGAAACGACTGAACAGTTATTCAGGCGTTTTAAGGTAATCAGCACTTTTGTTAGCTGTAGTTGGGATCTTAGTCGCATAATTGTGTAGGGGGTTACTTACCTACTTTATTATTCTTTAAACAATTTTGAACAAACTACATCTTAGCATACGTAGAGGGAACATTTTACTAAACTAATTTTTATTTGTAACAAATAAAAGAACAAGTACAGATTAGAAAAAAAACCGTCTGAACACGGTATTCATTAGCATTCCGAGCTGACCAGTCTCCGCAAGCAGCAGCCGTTCACGAGTTGTCGCATGTGCCAGCCATCGTCCTCCTCAACTATATTTGAGGGAAGATGGGGACCCGACACACAAAACCTACGCAGTGGATATCGGTTTCGTATTTAAATAACTTGTAATATTAGTATGTTACCCATTTCTAGCCGGAAGCCCTGTCCCGATGCAGTACCCCGCTGTCCCCGATGGGAGGGGGCCCCCCGCTGGGCGTCCCCCAACGTCGCTCATCCGTCGGCAATGCTCAGGACTTACTGCCGTTCTTCGAGCTGGACATCTGCACGGCCAGCAAGCAGGAACATATTATCGCCGCAGTAAGTACGTCTATTCTTTTAAGATTAACCTTCAGATTCTGGGACGGTTGTCAAAGTTTGATCAGCTAATAGACGGAATACTCACCGCTGATTGGTCAAATGTCGCGTCATAAAATACCATTGACCAATGAGCGTTTAGTATTTGTTTGGTCTAATCAAGGCTTTTACAAACGTTCTTGAAACTGGGGGTAAGTGTTCTGCGCCTGGATAGTTCTGCATTTTTACCGAGAAGTAGGTACGAGATTACTCACGTAATACTTGTCGGATAGATCCGATTATAGTTTCGACCATGTGGGCTTTTTGTGACCGTGTGGTCAGGTCAACGAGTATTCGGGACGCCCGAATACTCGTTCGGGAGGTGGAAAAATTATCGTTAAATGATTTCCGACATTTTTCCTACATGAGTGTGCACATTCATTAACGTTTTTACCATTTTAACACGGTTAATAATCCAGCATTATTACACACTCAAAAATATTCAAGTTCGTAAAGACACTAATCTAGGAAAATTCAACAAAATCCACGACAGCCGCTGTATGTTTTTTCCCGAAATCTATTCCTAACGTCCTATAAAATAATATAACATATTGACATAAATATAATATAAGTCAATTAATTCGCAAAATTAAGCTTACGGGAAGTGAGCCCGTGGTGCGTGATAGTGCACACACGGAAAACTCTGCTAAAGAAAACCTTATATGGGGGTTTCACTCCGCAGTTTAGGCATGTTTTATGGTTATAGATTGCCGTTCTCTCGGCTGGCACGGTTACGAGTCAGAGATGCCCAACGGACTATGACCACTCGTACCTCACGACAAGTTTCATTTTACTGTGCAAGCAGATAGTCGTAAGAGTAGGCTAATTTTATAACTAAAGTTGACTTTCGTTCGTGAATGACGTTTCTGTACGTAGCACTATAGTCTGACCGCAACCGCTGTATACGTGCGGGGTTCGCACGCGTAGGTATTCTCTGCCACGGATTACACCATAGTTACTAGACCTAGCTAATAGGCTTTTCCTCTTCGCATAACGTCTGTCACACCTAAGACGCGTTACAGCGGTTTCGGTCAGTACTTTTTCTGTGTCTTGAGCAGGGTAGGGACCCCTATCCCATAATGTGCGTAACTAAACTGACATAACAAAACAGAATCTGCGCGAGGTGAGCGTGCACCTGATGCGCGAACTGTCTGAAAGCTCGACAAGCGCGAACAACAGTGGGGGCGCGTCACGTGGCGTAGAGAGTGGTGTCCACGCGGTGGGGACGCGGTGGGGGGCTGCGCAGCTGGACGCATCACGCGCCTTGTGTCGCGCCGTCACGCGGCCGCTCGCAGCCACGCCGCATCACAACCAACAACGTGGATTCACCTTTATGTACGCCTCTACCGTGATCTGCCTAGATCACAAGTACTCGCTTATGTGTTCGTTCACCTTGGTGGTTTCATTTGGTTTTGTTTTAGTTTCTCTTCATTTTTGCACCGTAGTGTTATGTAAGAGAGCCCGCTTCTGTTTTATTAAATTGTTTTATTGAACATCACCTATTTAGCAATCAATTTATTTACCTTGCCTACTTTACAAGGTAATCTGTGATGTAAGTAACGGGTGCTCGCTTATGTGTTCGTTCACCTTGGTGGTTCCATTTGGCTTTCGCTCATAGGCAACTGTTTGAGTTTCTCTTCATTTTTGCACTGTAGTGTTATGGAAGAGAGACGCAGAAGCGTAAATAAATAAAATAGAAATTTTATTTATTTATTTTATTGAACCTCACGTATTTATCTGTCATTTTGTTTACCCTAGTTACTTTACAATGTATAATAATCTGTGATGTAAGTAACGAGTGGTCGCTTCTGTGTTTGTTCACGTAAGCGATTTAATTTGATTTTCGCTCATAGACAACTGTTTCAGTTTCTCTTCGTTTTTGCACCGTAGTGTTATGGAAGAGAGCCTGCTTCTGTGTTGTTCACGTGGTTTTATTCATTTACTAGTTGACCCGCCCGCGGCTTCGCGGGATACGGCAGCTTTAAAATAAAAGTAACCTTTAGTACTCAATACCTTTTATTATGAACCAATTGATATGAAACAAACACTAAATGTTAAGTGAAGCTTACCACAACATCTTAGTGTAAATCACATCTAAAACGGGTAAGTTGTTTTTGGGAGTAGGGTGCACAAACGCATAGACAAACAGACAAAAATTCTAACAATCACTTTCATTCCAAAAGCCCCAATAATGTTTTTATACCGACTTCCAAAAAAAGAGATTGTATTCAATTCGACTGTATTTTATTTTTAATGTTTCTTACCTCATAACTTTCGACTGGGTGAACCAATCCTCAAATTTTTCTCAACTTTTTTGTTTGAAAGCTGGTGCTTCCCGTGTCACTTCCATTTAAAATTTCATTAAATTCGGTCCAATAGTTTTTGAGATACACTCTAATAACTGAATAGAAGGGAAGTCGGTATTAAATATTTCAAATTGTACTTGTTCTCATATATCGTTTATTGGGTTTCATTTTGTATATCTTACCTACTTTACAAGGTAATCTGTGATGTAAGTAACGAGTGCTCGCTTATGTATTTGTTCACGTTGGTGATTTAATTTGGTTTCGCTCGTGTACTCAAAATTAACTCTTTCAGTTTCGCTTTAATTTTTACCATCTAGTGTTATGGAAGAGAGACCGCTTCTGTTTTGTTCACATGGTTGTTTATATATTTTTTATTGAACATCACTTTTATTTCGCTGCCATTTTGTTTTTCCTTTTTCATTTCACATATTTTATAATTTTTTTACGGTTTTTATAGTTGGTATTTTGTTTCTGTGTGTGTGTTTAATATGTTTTTAGTAAAAAGCGTGGATTCATTTAATTTTTGGTTATTTTAGCATTTCTAGTATATTTAGTGTTTAGTTTAAGAAGCAACATTATATTACCCTTAACAATATTACTCATTGCATTATCAACACATTACGGTATTATACACTACAATATTACCATTACACTATTACGCATTACTCGTTACAATATTACCAATTGCAATATGAACCATAACAATAAGGCCCATTACACTATTACGCATTACTCGTTACAATATTACCAATTGCAATATGAACCATAACAATAAGGCCCATTACACTATTACGCATTACTCGTTACAATATTACCAATTGCAATATGAACCATAACAATAAGGCCCATTACACTATTACGCATTACTCGTTACAATATTACCAATTGCAATATGAACCATAACAATAAGGCCCATTACACTATTACGCATTACTCGTTACAATATTACCAATTGCAATATGAACCATAACAATAAGGCCCATTACACTATTACGCATTACTCGTTACAATATTACCAATTGCAATATGAACCATAACAATAAGGCCCATTACACTATTACGCATTACTCGTTACAATATTACCAATTGCAATATGAACCATAACAATAAGGCCCATTACACTATTACGCATTACTCGTTACAATATTACCAATTGCAATATGAACCATAAAAATAAGGCCCATTACACTATTACGCATTACTCGTTACAATATTACCAATTGCAATATGAACCATAACAATAAGGCCCATTACACTATTACGCATTACTCGTTACAATATTACCAATTGCAATATGAACCATAACAATAAGGCCCATTACACTATTACGCATTACTCGTTACAATATTACCAATTGCAATATGAACCATAACAATAAGGCCCATTACACTATTACGCATTACTCGTTACAATATTACCAATTGCAATATGAACCATAACAATAAGGCCCATTACACTATTACGCATTACTCGTTACAATATTACCAATTGCAATATGAACCATAACAATAAGGCCCATTACACTATTACGCATTGCTCGTTACAATATTACCAATTGCAATATGAACCATAACAATAAGGCCCATTACACTATTACGCATTACTCGTTACAATATTACCAATTGCAATATGAACCATAAAAATAAGGCCCATTACACTATTACGCATTACTCGTTACAATATTTGGTAATATGAACCATAACAATAAGGCCCATTACACTATTACGCATTACTCGTTACAATATTACCAATTGCAATATGAACCATAACAATAAGGCCCATTACACTATTACGCATTGCTCGTTACAATATTACCAATTGCAATATGAACCATAACAATAAGGCCCATTACACTATTACGCATTACTCGTTACAATATTACCAATTGCAATATGAACCATAACAATAAGGCCCATTACACTATTACTCATTACAATATTTCCCATTACAATATTAATCATTACATTAACACATATATCTAACGATCCGATGCTTCCAACAGCGATGAGATGGACCCGAGTCACGCGTACATATTGTTGAAAGTCCTGGAGCAGTACTACCTGGCGGCGGACTCCATCGCGTACCCGCTGCCGCAGGGGTTCAGCTCGTTCTTCACGTACCTCGGGTACCGCACGCTGCCCTTCCACGCGTTCGTACAGTACGTGCATAGGAACGTGTTCGAGCTGCAGATTGACGTCGCCAAGGCTATTATTGCATGTGAGTATATTGTATGTATTTGGACGATAACTTAATTAAATTATAAAAATAGTACTTACTGGGTAATTAATGATAATCGCATCACGCGTAAACGGGTGGAACTATTTCGCTAATTCTTTTTTGTTGTGCTAATTATTGTCCGGAGAAGGTTCTTATGAAAGAAAAACCAAGAAAAGATGGGGACTATGGCAAGGCCGAAGGCCGAGCCTACTACGCGAACGAAGTAGCGGGCAGTCGCTAGTTTACAATAATCATATGAAAAACACCGAAGTACACTTTATCTTTAAAAATTAAATAATATATACCAGTGGTTATTATGTGTATATATTTTTTTTTACATTGAATAAATTTTTAATAAATTCTCAGAGGCTCACAGAATGAAAATACAACATGTAAAATCGTTTAAATTATTTAATTAAAAACTGACTGGCCGGTTGGCGCAGTTGGAAGATCCCTGCCTTCTGAGCAGCTGGTCCTGAGTTAGATCCCCGGACAGGTGAAATAATTGTATGCATGAAAAATGTTGACCTGCGTATATAAGTATATTCGGGTGTATATATGTATATTAGTCAACAGGTTACTTTAGTAGAAGTAGAGGCTCTTGTCTAGACCTGGAACCTGAAGACATTGTGTGGATGTTATCCCATATTATATTATTATTCACATAATTTATTTTCTATTTTATGATTTTTTTAAATATATTTCTATATAAAATAAAAACATTATAAAAACCTAATCCTAGATCTCCTGCCTTCAGCAGTGGGGCATGACCCAAACTACCGGTGGTTAGTGCTGCAGGCTGAGGAATCTCCTGCAATATCTAATCCTGCTGTGTCGAGGAGTACTGCCTTCTGTATCTGGCCCTTGGTTCAACCATGTAGCGAGACTCTCGTAAGGTGTTGGTCGAGGTTTTTGTTATAAGGCCATTTTGCTAAAACGACTATCGAAATAATTATTATAATTATATTATAAAATAGCTATAATAAGTAGCAAGAAATTATTTAGAAGACAAAATGCTTGGAGAAATCCACCTCTGCCAAGTTGACATCTGCAACTCGCATAACTATTTTAGTACGTAACCAGCTGCTCTCCGCGGTTTTACCCGCGCGGTGATGGATGATGATGATGATAATGAATCTGATATAGTCTATGTTACTCAGGGTGAATGTAGCTTTCCAATGGTGAAAGAATATTTGATATCAGTCCAGTACTTTTTGTGCCAATTCATTACAAAAATACATAGAAATAGAAATTGATTTATTGCACGAAACATGGTTACAATGAGGTGTTTTTTTTATACATTTGTTCTGCATGTTCCACCATAGACTGGCATACAAAATATAGTCAATTAGTTAAATTTATACATTTGAAATCAAAGAATTACAATTATTAATTCGATATACAATTTAATAATGACATAATTAATAATTACATTAAATTTATAGCACTCAAATTCAATTATAAAAATGTCAATATTATATACTTAATGTCTATGTCAAAAAAAATATGTCACAACTTATTTATAAAAATGCCCAAACCCTAATTATAAAACAATTACATGATGTTTATAATTATATACCATTACATTTAAAATTGAAGAACTCTTTCAAATTATAAAAGCAATTTTCAGCGAGCCACTTGGGAAGCATAATTTTAAATAATTTTAATGCGAGCTCTCTAATACTTCTAGGAAGTTTATTGAATATTGTAACGTGGGTAGATGTGTATAGCGTCGAAACATTGTTTTCATCTAGAGATGCTTCCTCTACACATTGATTTCTATCAGAGAGGTAATTAATTATCCAACTTAGAGCTGAACCTCTAATCCCGTAATTTTCACATTTATGAATGAGCTTTTTATGATTTACCAAATCGAAAGCTTTGCTCATGTCAAAGAAAAGTACTGATACTGGTATAAGATTGTCTATTTGTTTAACAACTTGACTGATGAGAGTGTAACCAGCTAGGGTAGTTGACTTTCCTTTTTGAAACCCATTTTGCTCCTCTTTTATAATTTTAAATTTAGTAAAAAAGTCATTAACACGTCGGTACATAGCTTTTTCAAAGATCTTTGAAAAAATTGATACAAGATTTATGGGACGATAGTTATTTAAGTTATGTTTGTCGCCGTTTTTTATAAAGTGGCCGGATGACAGATTGTTTTAGCCTGTCTGGGAATGACCCTTCAACAAATGATAGGTTTATAAGAAATCTAATTATTGGAGAGATTATCATCGCAGTATCCTTCACTACACCGTGGATACGTGCCGTGCCGCCGTATACATGCCGTGGCGGTGCCGGCTTAGAATAGCACCCCCCCAACTCTACCCGTGGGTGCCGTAGAAGCCGGCTAAGGGATAACAAATCAGAAGGTGGGCAGCAGCACCTTCCCAGTCAAACACACACAAACTGCGCTCGCCAACCCGCCTGCCAAGCGTGGCGAGTATTGGCAAAAACCCCCCTTATGGATTGGACAAAAAGAACCAGGCCCCCAGTCCCCGGCAGCCCCGCTATTCCTGGCTACGGTAGCGGCCATGGTAACGGTGGGGCAGGGGGTGCTAAGAATCCCCGGCAGACGCCCGGCTACCACCCCCAACGACGACGACTGGCCCTGGTAACACACAACATACGCACGATGAGGACGAGAAGATATATGAGCTGGAAGAAGAAATGAGTAAGCTACACTGGGACATTGTGGGGTTATCTGAAGTCCGTAGAGCGGGTGAGGACACGATAACCCTAAAATCAGGTAACCTACTCTACCACCGGGAGGGCGACCAACAGTCCCAAGGTGGTGTCGGGTTTCTCGTCCACAAGTCCCTTACTAACAACATAGTTAAGATCGATAGCGTTTCCAATAGGGTCGTATACCTAATACTCAGAGTATCCAAACGATATTCGCTGAAGGTCATTCAGGTATACGCACCGACGAAGTCGCACCCGGATGATGAGGTGGAGGATATGTATGAGGACATTAGTCGGGCCATACATACCTCTGAAACGCACTTTCTAGTTGTTATGGGTGACTTCAACGCGAAGTTGGGTAAGAGAAGCGAGGATGAGTCGAAGGTGGGGCAATTTGGCTATGGACAACGGAACCGTAGGGGACAGAGGTTGGCCGACTTCCTGGAGAAAGAGGGACTCTTTATGATGAACTCTTTCTTTCAGAAGCCACCTCACATGAAATGGACCTGGCTGAGTCCCGATGGTTCCACGAGAAATGAGATTGACATCATCATGACCACCAAAAGGCAAATATTCACTGATGTCTCCGTGATCAACAGGGTTAAAACCGGTAGTGATCACCGAATGGTAAGAGGCACGGTGAATATTAATGTCAAACTGGAGAGGTCTCGTCTGATGAAGTCTACGCTCCGACCCACTCGTGCCCGTATTCAAGACCCCGAGAGCTTTCAACTTGAGCTATCCAATCGCTTCGATTGCCTTGAGAACATCGCTTCAGTGGACGAGATCAATAACAGGTTAGTAGAAACTGTCCATACAGTGGGTTCCAAGTACTTTAAACCCCACCGTACAGATAGGCCACAGAAACTCTCCAACGATACACTCAACCTCATGGCTGAACGACGCTCATTGAAACTGCAGTCTTCGAATGATGCTGAAGCATATAGGCTGCTCAATAGACGAATATGGAAGTCCTTGCGACACGACATCCGGATCTTTAATACAAACCGTATTAAAGAGACGATAGAGCGGAAAAAAGGCTCCAAAGTGTTTGCAAGAGACATGTCTATTGGGCAAAGCCAGTTGACGAAGCTGAAGAGAGGAGACGGCAGTGTAGCGTCGACCAAAGCGGAAGTGTTAGGAGAGGTCGAGAGTTTCTACGGACAGTTATACACCTCGGTCGCTAAACCTGTTAGCAGCTCGGTCAAAAACCCAAGAGCCAAGCTGACCCGACATTATACCGAAGATATCCCGGACATCAGCCTGTACGAGATTAGAATGGCCTTGAAACAGCTTAAGAACAACAAGGCGCCTGGTGACGACGGTATCACATCTGAGCTTCTGAGAGCGGGTGGAACACCGGTACTTAAAGTCCTTCAGAAGCTCTTTAATACCGTCTTACTCGAAGGTTCAACGCCAGAAGCATGGAACAAAAGCGTGGTGGTGCTGTTCTTCAAGAAAGGTGACAACACTTTACTTAAAAATTACAGACCCATCTCGCTTTTGAGCCATGTTTATAAGCTGTTTTCGAAGGTCATAACGAACCGTCTCAGTCGCAGGTTTGATGAATTCCAGCCTCCGGAACAAGCCGGTTTTCGAAAAGGCTATAGTACCATAGACCACATCCACACGCTACGGCAAGTTATACAGAAGACCGAAGAGTATAACTTGCCTCTTTGTCTAGCGTTTGTGGACTATGAGAAAGCCTTTGATTCGATCGAGACGTGGGCAGTGCTTGAGTCTCTCCAGCGGTGCCGTATTGACTATCGGTATATTGAAGTTTGTACAAAAACGCCTACATGTCAGTCCGAGTACAGGAGCAGAGTTCGAAGGCAATTCCATTGCAAAGAGGCGTGAGACAGGGAGACGTTATATCTCCGAAACTGTTCACCGCTACATTGGAAGACGCCTTCAAGCTTCTGGAATGGCAAGGACTTGGCATTAATATTAACGGCGAATACATCACTCACCTTCGATTTGCCGACGATATTGTAGTCATGGCAGAATCCATGGAAGACCTCAGTACAATGCTCGAAGGTCTTCATCGAGTTTCCCAACGGGTAGGCTTTAAGGTGAACATGGACAAGACGAAAATTATGTATAATGCCCATGTTGTGCCTACCCCAATATCAGTTGGGAACTCAGTTCTCGAAGTTGTTGACGAATACATCTACCTGGGACAGACAGTCAAACTAGGCAGGTCCAACTTCGATAAAGAGGTCAATCGTCGAATCCAACTCGGCTGGGCAGCGTTCCGGAAACCTCGCGAAGTCTTCTCGTCAAAAATACCTCAGTGCCTCAAGACAAGAGTCTTCGACCAATGTGTGTTACCAGTGATGACTTATGGCACTGAAACGTGGTCTCTTACTATGGGCCTCATAGAAAAGCTCAAAGTCGCACAACGAGCTATGGAGAGGGCTATGCTCGGGGTTTCTCTACGTCATCGAATCAGAAATGAGGAGATCCGTAGAAGAACGAAAGTCACCGACATAGCCCAGAAGATTAGCCAGTTAAAGTGGCAGTGGGCAGGGCACATAGCACGCAGAACAGATGGCCGATGGGGCCGAAAGGTTCTGGAGTGGAGACCACGGACCGGCAAGCGCAGCGTAGGTCGTCCACCGACACGGTGGACAGACGACCTGAGGAAGGTCGCAGGACGACGTTGGATGCAGGCCGCTTCCAACCGGTCCTTTTGGAAAATCATGGGGGAGGCATATGTTCAGCAGTGGACGTCCTACGGCTGAGATGATGATGATCCTTCACTACACGTGTACATATGCCGTCAAATCCTACTGCCAGAGTATTATTGAGCGTCATAATAATTTTTGTTACTTCATCCAGACTACATGGTTTTAAAAATATACTGCTATTTGAGATTGGGATCTTATTGGTTATTATTCGAATTATTGGCAGTGTTTGCAATATTGATGTAGAAATTGTTAAAAGCAATATTTTTAGAGTCATGTAAAATAATAATTTCATCCCGAATAAAGTCAATTCATGTATAAGATTGCACAGAGTCTGCTTTATTTTTTATTATCTGCCATGTAGCCTTACATTTATTTGTGGCCTTTTTTACATGCAATAAATTGTAATTTTTTTGAGTGGTCTGAACACATTTTTTTTAATATGGCTATATTTTTGCAGTTCTTGTTTTTTTTCGCTCGAACTGTTTTTAAAATATTGATATCGCATGTACCTTTTTTATTTACTAGATTTCCTTATACCTGTAGTAATCCAGGACAAGCGGCCATTACGGCTGTCTATTTTTCGTTTTTCAAAAGGAAAACAGAGGTCGTAAAATAAACAGAAAGTGTTATGGAAATTGTTAAAAGCCTCATTTAAACTATTTGCATTTTCAATCTCAAACCAGTTTAGAGAACACAGACATTCCTTAAACTTTCTAACATTTTCCTTATTATAATTTCTACGTTTTATATACCAGTGACTTAGTCTTGCTGGTTTTCCTGCTACAGGTATTTTCAAGGTCTGGCCAGTATTACGAAACATAATTGGTGTATTTCTCCTTTAGCTTCACGAATATTGCTTATAAAAAGATCAATACATGATTTACGCCGTGTAGGCTCCGTCATATGAAAAAGTAGATTATTATTTAGCACAATGTCACGTAACAGAGTAGAGAAGGTACTAATTTGTTGTATATTTATGTTTAAGTCCCCTGCAATAAAAAAAAATATATTTGAATTGTCTTTTTAGGATATTTAGTGGAAATATGCAAATTTGTCAAAAAATATATTTATTACACTTAATTTATATTTTGGTATTCGATAAATGCATACTATAATCAAATTAAGCGTAGGTATCATGATTCCACAACATTATTACAAAATTACTAAATATTCAAAATTGTTTCGTAAGAGGATACAAACACCTCCTCGTTTTTCATTTTTTCGCGAGTAATAAGCTACTAATTTAAATCCTTTGAGATAAACGTTACTCTCAGTTCCAGCTTTGATAAACGTTTCTGACAAACAAATCACATCTATATATATATTTTTAGAAAGGAAGTCAACTATACATAGTTCTAATGAGTCGACTTTACTAAGTATACTGGCTATATTTTGATGAAATATAGTAAACATATTATGATCACTGGGGACGAAAAAATTCACTATTTTGTATAATAGTGCTATCCAGTGTTCTCTTTCGTTCATTATTGGCGGCTGTATGTTTAGAAACAAAGAAATAATCCAATAATGTTCTTTTTGGCTGCTCTTTTACTTGAGTATTATTTTTCCCATTACCTTGCGTAGATTTCTTCCAGTAACGCATTAATGAGGTTTACACTAATTGTTTTGACCTTGATGGCTTACTGATGGCATATTTTGTATTATTTGATTCTTTCTGTAAACGCTGTTTTATTTTATTTGTGTTTAGGTAATTGTAGTTGTAGTACCTACAGCCAACAATAAAGCTAATTTTTTCACATAGTTACAAAATCAAAATTACGGACATATTTACATAGTGTTTTAATAGAGCTATTCAATTATTGTTCACATAAATATTTATTACTTTCTACACTTATGACAATAATGTTAAAACTTTCTAAATGCTTGAATGCTCCTGGGAGTTCATACAATAGTTTTCCAGGATGCCTATAATTTTCACCCACACATAGAACAATCTGATCCGTTTCCTTGTTTAGATTTAGACTTTTGCAGTCCTTCAGGATCTCTTCCGCCGTAGCAGAGGGCTACTGACTAATGCAAAAATGTCAAAATCATCGTATTTGCTACAAAAATCACGCCTAAATTTAGTCAGTAAAGACGCTAACCCGACACATTGTTGGGTACCGTAAATAAGCAATTTCGACTTGGTGGTAGAATTATTTGGTATTTTGTTAATGGTGGTACCCTTTGTCGATGATTGACTAAGTTGATGCTGATATCTATCTAAGCTTTGCAAGGCCTTGGTGCTGGTGGTTTCTTCCGGCACAGAATTTTGGTGGATCACCACACTAACATTATAATTGACCTCTGCATCAGTGCCGATAATCTCATCGGATAAACCTAGGTCAGCGACACTAGTGTTCAAAATCTGACGAGAAATTCGTCTATGACTTTTGTATCTTTTCATGCTTTTTACGCTGCTCAGTGGTTAATATTTCATTTTCAGCCTTTTCCTTTTCTAATTACCTAAGTTGAAGGGACAGTTTCTCTATCTCATTATGGGCACTAGATAATTGAGATTTTAAATTATTATTTTCAACCTGAAGGTCATCCAAGTCTTTCCTTTTTATAATATTAGTTATAGTACGTAATAAAATACTACTATATACTATAATACTTTGTTAAACGTTAATGAAAAGAATAACTCCGAGTTAGTGCCCCATTTTTATCTGTAGAAACTATATTTATTTTTAAACGCAGCAGTCGTATTTTAAAAGTATAGGCTAACTTAATTTTTTACAAATAAATGTACGAGTATACAAAATACATTAAATACAAAACACTAAATAACAGCTTTTTACTAAATGCATAATTATAAAAGTATAAATACTGTACTTATAACAGAAAAACATGTTTTTAAATGTTAATTTATTAAAAAGTAACGTGGATAATAAGTGCGATAATAAGATGTTGTAACGCTACCTACATTAAAAAGTTAAGAAGTATATAAAATGCATGGTGAGAAGACGCTGTGACACACTATTTCATAAGAATCGTGGCAATTTTATGGAGTAAGTAACTTTAGGTAGGTATTGGATTAGTGCATATTTTAATATTTTAATTAATTGTTATTAACCCTTTGTATATTCGTAAAAATATACATAAATATAAGTTAAATAGTGATCACCACTTTTAATACTAGAAATACAAATAGGATAGCTGTATTTTAGCTGTAGCTGTGTTTTAGACTTGCGAAGACTATTAGTCATTCGTAGGAAATTGTGTGTGTTTTTACAATAAAATCCCAAACACATAACTGAGCTTACAGAGGACAAATTCAAGTTGACTGTAAAAAAAGTTTTAGTAAAAAAAGCTAATTATAAAGTCCGACATTATATAGAAGATAAAGATGCTTGGAATACTCTACTTCTGGCAAGCTGTCACTCTGCCACCTATAAAATGTATTATTTGTAGTACATATGTAGAAACGTTGTAAACATCTAAATAAAAAGAATGGCCCCGAGTTTCTTGCCGCTTCTTCTCAGTAGGCTCTTTATGTTTTGGAACGCGGCGGTAAAGTCTTTAGCGTAGATTATAATGAAAAATTGACGTTCATAAGTGCGTCTTTGATGCCTTAATTGAATAAATTATTTTGACTTTGACTTTTGACTTACCCTGCTAACATTTAGGCGCTAAGATATCAGCTATAGGAGATGTATTAAAACGCTAACCAGATCTTAAAGTTACTAACAAGTTTTAAGATTTTGGAGTTACAGCGCGCTATAACTCTACTATGCCCCCGGAATGGGCACAGATTCTTATCACCTTACATACTTTAGTGGCGGTAAAGAAGAGATACGGAATAGGTCAAGAGATATAAGAAAGCAATAGTTGAGCTACAATAGCGATACCTGATACTGCTACTGATAAAAATATGGTAAATAAGTGAAAATTAACTCTTTCCATGGTACAGTACAGTACAGCATCATATCACCTACTAACTCTTTAGATACTAAGAGGGCTGCAAAAAGGTGAATACTATACCTATCAGTGATATTTTAGAAGTGCAATACTGTACACTATTCTGTTCAGCGATAAGAGGGTGACAAATAGGTAAAAGTTAACACTTTTAGTTGAATTATGAATCCTCAAAGGTAACAAAACATAGCCTCAGGTGCTTGATTAGCGTTTAAATGGAAGCATTTAGTATTTTAAGAATATTAACTTTTTATACTTTTCATACTGCAATAACTCTTTAGGTTCTGGATTAACTCATCTTATTCGGAAAACAAACATTTTGTTATAATGCCAAATCCAGACGAATGGCGGGTTTAAGTAATTTAATCTGACAGTGGATGAGTGGATTTTCTACTGCAAAGGTAAGTACACTGTAAAAAAGCATATGTATTATTGACAAATAATTCAAGGGCTCGATTTTTGTTGCCGATTTATCTAAAAGAAACAATTTGTTAATATTGCATTATACATTTTTTGTAAAATTAAAATAAAAAGTTTTATCTAATATAAATATAAAGTATCGTGCTAATAGTACTAAAATATTATTTACTGAAACACTTAAAAAAATGTGTTTGTGTTCGTTTTTTTCATTGTTGAAATTCCCTCTTAATTTAAAACATGGTGAGCAAGGGAATTTAGGGATCCGTATTGAATGCCTGAAACCACAACAAAACATTTCCACCCGAAAAGAACCAAATCAAGCTTTTTAAAGATTCTATTTAGTCACAAATGTTCATGTGATGCATTCACATCATATCATAATTGTAATCTCTGCTGGGTGGGTACCTATATAATACTCGTAACAAGGTTTTGTATTAAGAAGCTATGCAGGTATAAAACTAAATATAGGTACGTATACAGATATTTCTTCTTAGGACATGAATGCTACATGGAATCATAGTGTGATGGAGCTAAACAATATCATTAGTACAGGTTCTTGTCATAAATATCATAGGATGCTCCATTTCATATGCATGGCTGCCTACAGTCGGCCACATTCAGTCTGTTCCTATTTGTTCTACCTATGGTCCCATGCCCATTTGATCTCTATTCAAATTACTGAAGTTACATCACACCCTTAAGTATCACAAAATAGTCTGCATTAGGTAAATATATCATGTATTATGTTAATTAATTAAGGAATTTTTCTAATTTTATTTCAGAATGTCGTACAAAATAATGCGAACTTTAGAGAAGGGAAGATACATGCATTAGATTGCTCTTTCAGAATGGCATGTGATAATGTAGTAAAATGGCCTAAACACAATGCTTCGAATCTTGTTCAATGCGGAAACTGCTTACCACAACCTTGGTTGGCGAGAAATAAAATGTTAAGTAAAAAAACTAAAGTAAAAGTGACTATTTTCATTTACCTAATCTAACCATGGGAGTAATTAATCAAAAAGATATATCTTCTGTGATTATGATTATTTTAGATAAATAAGTTGATTTGTTTTTAATGAGAATAAAAGACTGTGATTGACATAATATTGTGTTCAATTTTATTTACATTATGTAAAGTAAAGGAAAAAAAAATATAGGGAATGCTCGAGATTTGTGTGTACACAAAAGTGTAAAATATTACACTGGACAGCTCTTCATATATTAAAAATTTCATCACGATTATCGTTTTTATACTTCAAATGTATCGGGTAAGGGTAAATATTTTAATGTTTGTATAAGAGTGTGACGTTCATTTGGCAGAATTTTGCTAAACCTCTCATTTAGAATTGACACAAATCTTTTACAGCTATTTGACTTATATTTAGTTTTATGGCCTACCACTCTCAAGTGTTCACGAAAATTAAGATATTTTTTAACAGTTACATAATTCTTCTGCTCAAACATAGATCCACCTCAGTTTCAAACAAATCAGCAGAGTATGTGGAATTCTGATCCACATTATCAAGTATTCTCTCACATGCACCTGTCACACCCACATTTTTTGAATGTTACATACTGAACCGAGTTCTACATTTTCGTGAAGCGCTTGACTACTAGTGATACTACTACCACTTGGACCCACATTTTCTTGTGGTAAGTTTTCGTTTTCAACAGAACCACAGTACATTAAAATATGATGATTCCTTTAACAACTATTTTCCACCAGTTCTACTTCGATGTTTTCAAGAATTTATAGATTTTTAGATGAGTTATGCTGCATCGCCATATTCATGATTAACAACAAATTATCAATTAGGGTACAGAAGCGCTATTACATTCTATTACTCTTCCAAAATTATTACTGAAGTCACATTAAGCACTAAAAGTTCAATAATAGCGATAAAAATGCTTGCTATTCGACCTTAAGTAACATAAAGAGAGTTTAACACCTCTTTTGGCATTTGGTGATATAAAGGATTTGAAAATCTCCAATCTGGAGTAGTTAGCGGTAATCGATGCTTTTGAGCAACTTTAGGTTTTTGGCGAGAGTTTGCTATCGCTTACAACTTTGGGAGGTTGCAGGTAATCCTTACTTCTTATTACGGTCTTACAGTTGTAATATACACTAAAAGCTATAATTCAAGATGCTTTGCCTGTATTGTAGTAATAAAAATTGCTGCTTTACATCCTTAACCTTTAAGCTCCCCTACATATCACTCGTCTAAATCTGTAGTATACCTGTAAGTAACACATTTTGTTCGCCAACGTTCTTTTGCCACCAAAAGCTATAAATGTTGCTGCTGTAATGTCTCTATGTCTCGTTAGATTCTAAGATAAGCTCTAATCGACGCCTAAATGTTTGTTGGTTTTATACCGTGATAACTGGGGGGTGTCTTGTGGGTAATTAAAACAAAAGATTGATGAATGAAACGCACGTAAATTTACGTCCCCGGTATGCAAAGGGTTAAATATTTTTAATTATATTAATTAGTTATAAAATAAGGGATAAATATTATGGGACGGAAGGGAAGGTAAGAGAAAGTACGTTTGATTGATATTGACATTGACATTGATCAACTTACAATTAACAAAATATAATAATTTTGGTCTCGCATATAATTTTTAACACTCGTATTTATAAACAAATAACTACTTCATCATCATCATCTCAGCCGTAGGACGTTCACTGCTGAACATAGGCCTCCCCCTTGATTTTCCAAAAGGACCGGTTGGAAGCGGCCTGCATCCAACGTCGTCCTGCGACCTTCATCAGGTCGTCTGTCCACCGTGTCGGTGGACGACCTACGCTGCGCTTGCCGGTCCGTGGTCTCCACTCCAGAACCTTTCGGCCCCATCGGCCATCTGTTCTGCGTGCTATGTGCCCTGCCCACTGCCACTTCAACTGGCTAATCTTCTGGGCTATGTCGGTGACTTTCGTTCTTCTACGGATCTCCTCATTTCTGATTCGATCACGTAGAGAAACCCCGAGCATAGCCCTCTCCATAGCTTGTTGTGCGGATTTGAGCTTTTCTATGAGGCCCATAGTAAGAGACCACGTTTCAGTGCCATAAGTCATCACTGGTAACACACATTGGTCGAAGACTCTTGTCTTGAGGCACTGAGGTAATTTGGACGAGAAGACTTCGCGAAGTTTCCGGAACGCTGCTACTTGTTACTACTTGTGCAACTACTTGTTACTAAGTAATTTCCCAATGAAGTAATTACTTCACGATAGAATATTTCAACATAAAATCTTATTCTATAGTCGAGCAATGAACGTTACTTACTAAAGTAAACGCATGACATAACCCTAACAAAATTGGATGTATAATTTTACACTTGTATTAGGTTGTTGTCATGGGGTTTTAATATTTACAGCATAATAGATCCTTCACAGTTCAGACTTGTGTGCGAATGTAATTTTTAAACATATTTGCTTTTGCAATAAGAACGACAAATTGACAAATTGCTTAAGAAAAGGAAATGGTGACTATTACTCGGCTAAGAGTTGTAGCCTTTGATAGTTCTAACTTTAGGCAAATTCTTGGTATTAAGTAACAAACATAAAAAAAACAGTCGAATTGAATACCTCCTCCTTTTTGGAAGTCGGTAGAAAAAACATAACATTTTGTTAATGTACAAAAATATATTATGTTTTTACATGATATATGTAAACGTGTATTTGCTTGTATGTAAGGGTGTGTGTATTTTGAGGGTGTGTATGTGTGGTGAGAAGATTTGAAAGGGTATATCCACGTGAATGCACAAACACGCGAAGAGAAATTATATACATAAAAAATGAGATTAGATTCAGATTTATTTATTGGTATACAACTATGCACGTTAGTTATTAAGTAAATAATATAATAATAATAATATAATATATATATAGGACAACATCCACACAAAGGTCTTCAGGTCCCAAATTAGGCAGAGCCTGTACTATGGTAACCTGATGACTGATATACATATATATGATATTAGATACTTATATACATATAAACACCCAGACACAGATCAAACAGACATGTTCATGCACACAAATGTTTGAGCTGTCCGGGGATCGAACCCGGGACCAGCGGCTCAGAAGGCAGGGGTGCTACCAACTGCGCCAACCGGCCTGTCTAAATAAATAAACTATGTAGAAATAGTGTGTAGCTTACAATTTAACCATGTAAGTATGTACACTATGTACTTATATGTACCTAGTCAATAATTAATATAAAATTATTAATATGAAATAATTTACTACCTAAATATAAGTAAATTGTAAATCTTTTTTTTTTAATAAACGCATTTATTTAAATGTCATAGATATGCCTATGATAATAACAAATTACAATAAAATTAAATTGTCGAAAGCGTATTCAATGTGAAATTTTCTTTAAAAATTCAGCATAGCTGTAGAAGGTATGACTGATAAGCCAGCGCTTTAGTCTTGATTTAAAGATAGATTTAAATTAGATGCCGCGGCAACGTTCTCAGGAAGCCTGTTGTATACCCCCGGATCCATGACACGACTCAACCAATTCGACTTCACCAGCGATCGAGATATGGCAGCTAGCTTTCCTCTCCGTCGTGTTCGGTAGCTGTGACAATCACCAAATGTCTCCATATTTACACGTATATATACAGCAACTTGAAAAAATATCGAGGGTAGCGTTAATATTTTTAGGAAATATAGATTAGAAGAATACATTCCGTTCGTTCTCACGGACGTTTCCCGGGACACTCGTGCTATTGCTCGAACAGCCCGCTTCTGGAGTCGGAAGGCGCGGATTGCGTCTGCCCCCCGGCCCCAGAGCTCTGTTCCATACATCAATAGGGAGTGTATGGGGTCGAAATAACAGGACCGCATCACCGTCATCGGCAAGAATCTGGAAAATCTTTGGAGTGCGTAGCATGTTCCGCCCGCTTAATTTCCCACACAGCTTATGGATGTGTGGTTTCCTAGGGCGCTATCCAATTCCAATCCCAGGGAGATTGTAGTGGTCAACTGTTCGATTTGTGTGCCATCCAAAAGGACGTTTAACTTGTCTCTCAGGCGACCCGACAGATGAAAATGTATAAAATGGGTCTTTTTTATAGATTCAACACAAAACAGTTAGTACTAAACCATGAGTGAGAAAATCTAAATCATGAGTTGATATGCAGTTCAATGTTTGTTCTAAACGTTCGGCTGAGGATGCAGTCACCACCGCCGCAACATCGTCCGCATACATCACTTCCGCTTCAGTGATTGCGCCTCCGGATCTGCGCCTCTGGATCCACCGGCAGGTCGTTAAGTAATAATGAAAATAGTCAGAGACCGATGATCCCCGTACAACGCCCATTGACGTAGTCATGGATTACTGCTTAATTGTATTGTTGTGGTCACTTCATCATCATCATCATAATCACCCCATTTTGTTCCCACTGCTGGGACTCGAGCCTTCCTTTCAGAGAGAGGATTGGTCACACAAGAGTTTAATATTCCTTCTATTTCATCATATCTACTTTAACCATTTCGACACCCGATTTCCATAAAAAATACTTTTTTCCAAAATTCAAGACTACTCAATGTACTTCAAGGCTCCTGTCGCCTAATTTCCAGCGAAAGACGACGACAGCAAGACAACTGTGAACAACAAACTCCGCATCATCCAGCTGCTAGGCGAAGGTCGGGCGCGCCGCGCGCTCGCCGCGTGGCCGCACCGCGCCGCGCTCGTGCTGCGCGCGCGCGACCACGCCGCCACCTTGCTCAGCGGGTCCGCCGGCGTCACGCCCCGCGACCTGGCGCGACATCGTCCTGTCGCCGACACAGGTAATGTCTGCACCTAAACCTTCTCTGTACTGTCTTAACGGCCGGTTCCAATAACCTGTATAGGGTATTTGTTAATTATATCGCACATTCTTAAACGGGGAATTTTAGAAGTTTTAGAATCGTTAACTGGTCATTAAAATGAATGAAAAAAAATACATAAGTATTTATAATTATAATAAACTCGTATTCACCGCTCCGTGAAAGAACCATAGTGCGACTGTACGCACGACACCGCTGCTACATCACAGAATGCATAACAGTAACTCGCGAGACATACCTGTCCACTTAGAATAGGTACAACTACGTACGAACCAACCTACTCTACTACTGCCTATACCGACGGCGGGCCCGGGCGGGTCAAATATAATTATCTATACTTGTCGTAATGGACTGATCCATCGACGCAGAGCCTAAACTGCTGATGGGGCTACAAACTTAACCTGTTCAATGTTTACTTCTTTCGGTGTCTTTCCGAACTACACCTAAAAAGTTCAGATAAAAAATACTACACTTGAATATTTTGACCAACTAAAATCGAGTTTATACCGGTGGAGTGCATTTTATCTGTTAAAAATAGTTACAAACCAGAGGTATAAAAATTTGTCATACATTAGGTGTAGGTACGCGCAAAATGGCATAGCACTTTTTTTACGTTCACTTGGTGTACGCGCTACACGCGATGTGTTAAAGGTTAGCAGTTGATGTCTCTTATGTTTTAAGCAGCCACTAAGGGTTTTAGAAAATATTAACCCTAAAGGGGTTGAATTAATTTTATTTCTGTTATTTCGTATCCATATCGAGCTAGCGAAGCCGCGGCGGGTCAGTTAGTATAAGACGATTCAGTAAATTTTGACGTCAAGGACCCGACTTAGGAAAGAAACTTGTTCAAATAATATGAAATGTGTAACAACCAATGTTTAAATTCTACACGCATAGATGGCGCTTTACCCCTTTAAACACACAGCAATGTTACATTCTTAACTAGATGTCAGTTGATATACAAAATGCTACAAGTTGCAAAAGATTTGTTCAATCATAAGTATTTTACCAAGTACCTATTAAGTTTGTGCCCCCTATACCGCTAAACAATACGAATGAAATCGCGAGCGGTCAGTTAGGAATTTCAATCAGACACGATATATACGGCACCAACCGCAAATTATAAGTTTGTAATAGAAAATTCGCCTTGTTTTATATAACTAAGTACATATTTACGGTTCTTTTGTATTTGCTGTAAGACATTGCTTCTTCAAAAGGTTTTGATTTCCACGTGAAATCGCAAAATATGCAACATAACTTTTGAACGCCTTACAAGTTTGATTTTTTTAGAGCTGGGAGAGGCCGTAGACCCGAGTGTTTGATATAAATTTCATCTTACTTACTACTTGAGGAAAAGGGTCTTGTCAGACAGACGGACCACATAGTGATCCTATTAGTCTCTTTTTCCTTTTGAGGTACTATTCACCACTGTCCCTGAAAATACTATTCTTTCTAACCAAAGGTTGTCTGGAAGAAATCGCTTTAAGCGATAAGACCGCCTTTTGTACAACTATATTATATTTTTTCTATCGTATGTTTTTCTCTTTTATATTTTTTTATAGTGTACAAATAAAGAGTTTTCTATCTATCTATCTATACTCCAAAAATTGTGGTTTTTTAATTAGCAGTTTGATTTTCCAGGTATAGCAGCGCTACCGTCTGGCGAGCGGCTCTCCCCTCTGGACACGTTCCTGGACCTCCTCACCGCCAAGGCGAGTCTCAACGAGCTCGACTTCAACCTTATCATAGAAGCTACTCTAGCTTCCGTGCAGCAGGACACAAGCGTGTAGACTGCGCGAAAAGAGAAGCGTCGAGTTGAGGTCGCGCGTATGATAATTCACTGTTCTAATAAATAAAATTACTGTTAAATTTACTGTTTTATAGTTTCGACTAGCTGCACTCCGCGGTTTCACTCGCGTTGTGATGATGATAATGAATCAAAAAGATAATATAATATATAGATACTAATTGTGAATGATTTAAATCGGTCCAGTAGTTTCGGAGCCTATTCAAATCAAACAAACAAATCTTCCCTCTTTATAATATTAAGTACCTATACTTAGATGTGGAAATTCACACACTACACACACAGTTGCGTGACTGACAGATTATAGCGTATAGCTGGATTGAGCTGCCATATAAAATCTGATTGTAAATTCACTGTAGCGCCAAGATTTTCAATTTCATCAATACTTGTACTTATATAAAGGTACAGAATCTGTCAGGAAGACGCACTGTGAAGCTCTTTTTATGTAACTAACTAAGTACTTATGCTCGGGCCACGTGAACGCTCTATATCAATGCCCAGCGTCGCCATGAATGCACTAATTATACGATAAGTCGTGGCTACGGATCATCGCGATATTCAACAGCGTTGCTTGTTGGTGTGGTCCGATTATTAGGGTCTCTCTAAGCTTTCTCGTGTGTCTGCATCATGTAGTTATTTACGCAGTTCGTTTTTGTTTGTACTGTGAAGTGCGCCAGTTTTATTGTTAACTGAATTAAACCTGCTGCACGACTAAGGCAAACTTCACTCTGAAAGTTTGGAGCCTCTACACCTAGTTTTATATTCCCCGCGCCACCCCGCGTTTGGCTCACGCGGTCAGATTGTTACCGTTGCGCGTAAATTCCGCCACGGTAACGTCACACTGCGAGGTGTAGTTAAGTCGCACGAATTGCACAGTTACATGCGCCATGTTCACTGTGGCATGCAACTGTGCCGAAATATCGAGAGCTCACAATAAATACAATACACGGTAAATATCCCGTTTCTAACGTTAATTCTTGCATTAGTGACCATGTCAGCTAACTTATACTAACTGCTTGGTTCAGTTTTACAATAATTTTCTGTCGCTGGTTTCTTATCCAGTTACTCGCATAACATGCTGTTACAGTTACATATGCATACTTATATCGATTGAATTAATAAAATAATTTCTAAATATATTGTCATTCCTACATGAAATCATTCTAACACTAATATTATAAAAGAGTGTTGGTTACTTCGTCACACTCAACAGCTAGTCCAATTTTGATGAATTTTGGTATGTAGATCGTTGAGTCGTTGAATTAACAGATATATACGTTTCATCATCATCCTTCACCACGCGGGTTCAACCGCGAGGCGCAGTTAGTTATATAATATATGGAATCGTTTGACTACTGAGCTATAAATATCGGGGTGTTGAACCGGTATTGGAACCGTAGTACCTACTGTATTATTTATTGTGTATTAGAAGTATTAAATTTACGCGAATACTTTTGCAATGTGAAACGCGTTCTACTGATATTTCTGTACTAGTTTTTAAATATATGCGATCACTTTTCGAGGCTTTTTTGTACTTGCTATTGAATTTTTATAAATACATTATAATATATTGATAAATTGACATTCCATTAAGTTTATGTAATCTTTTTGTTCTACTTATAAGGACTGTATTTGTTTGTTATAAAACCAAAGAAAGCACAAACATTCTATAAAATAAATGATTGGTTGTTCATTCCAAGGTGTGTGTGCAATTTTTAGTGCAATAAGTTACTGAAATAAAACTTTTTAAAGATCTACAATGTTATTTTATTGGCATCTCTTTCATCTCTTATTTGAGTTACATAAATAAATGGAATATTACTTGATAACAACATCAGTTATAGAAAGGATTGTAAGTGACCCAATGGGCCCTCTCTTGCTGTTTCTCACTTTGATGTGACGTAAACAAAGACTTGTAGACTTCACTAGTCTGCGGATCATTTGCTACACTGTAGCCTTTCTTTGTCTTTTTGTAAGATGGATCTTGCTGTAACTCTGTTGATGAAAACGCGCGCTTTGACGAACCAAAATGTCCTCTCGCTTTGTGATTAGGGTTGAACTTCGGTAGTGATAATGGTATTGTATCAATTTCCTTCTTTGGGGCAACACTTGGTCCAACTTGAGATTCCGTTTTGATATCTTTCTCTTCCTTTATTTCTGTGCTTGTCGAAGGTTGCTCTGTTGATGTTGAGGCTTGTGCACTTGTTGACGGTTCTGGTTTGATTTGAACTTTCTCAGTTTTGTCAGCTTTGGATTTCTTAGTGTTCTTCCTGCTGGTGGCCCTTATGGTCATCTTTTCTTTGAGTTTTTCAATGTCTTCATCAGTACCATTGAGAACAACAACATCACTGTCTGTGAATGGCGCCTGGCACTGTGAACATAATAATACTATTATTGTGTGTCAATGTGGGTACTTACAACCTTCTTTGTTTTAGCTAAGTTGAGAGTATTTATATTTAGATATATTTAGACTTTCTCTCTGAATTGTGTACTCATTACATTATTTACTAAATATAGTGTATTATACAACATAACTAAATTGGAGAGGCCTATGTCCAGCAGTGGACTGCTACAGGCTGATGATGATGATACAACATAACTATTTATATTAGTGTTTAATTAAATGAAGTGCTCATAGTGCAGCTAGCCTAGTAAATTTGAAAAGTTTAATGTACACAACGAAATTATTACTCATTTTCATCAAAGTATGGGATGTAAACCACCTCACAGGCTGAGTTCAGATTGGTGGATAGGTCAACGCCAGCCAGCCTAGTGTTGAAGTTCAAGGTTGCTTGCATGCCTCCAGCACAGCGTAACAAATGTTGTCCTCACACTCGGAACCAACAACCAATATTATAGACAATATTTAAACAAATGTGCACACCTAACAGTAATAATTTGAATATCTATAAGACCTAAGTGTAATTCTATGAACACATTATGGTGATATGTATACACATGCATACATACAAAATGTAAACACATAACACAAATAAGCTTTTTTAAAGCAATTCATGACATTTCTAGTACTCTAACTTCCTGTAAAACCCTATATGAAATAGGATTGATTGCCATAAAAAAATTGTCAGTTTGGCATTTTTACCTGAAAATTTTTACAAAGTCTGTGGTTGCAGTTCAGAATATCTCCAAATGATGTGGTAGGTCTCCAAGGAACTATAAGGCTCTTTGCAGATGACGACGACGGGGTGAGCCGGGGCGGTAAAGATAGCGCAAAGGGAATACTATACTACTAACGCACACGGAGGGCAAAAAGACCGCGCCGCCCCGTCGTCTACAAAGCGCCTAACAGTTAAGTTACATCTTGCACATATTGTCACATCTCAAAAATCTACCTATCTATTATATGTATATGTGGATTCATTCTCCTTATTATATACAGATATACAAATCTTTGAATGAATTGAAAAGATATAAGTAGAGTTGAAGTCATAGACTTGAAGCAATTGAGAAAATAATAGTTGAACATAGCAATGGCGAAAATTATCCACAGACGTGGAACCATGTCCTGTCCGGTGACAATGGTTCATATAGAGGTCATCATAAAAATATAGATGTGAATATAAAAATATAGAGATTAGATTAGATTCTTTATGTATGGCCCCTGAGACTTGTTTGAGTGTCGCAACTTTGCCAGTATCTGTTACATGATAGTTTCATAAACTGTAGGAGAAATTAAAGTAAACTTTTAGAATATGATCGGTGATTAGAAGAGAGAATCAAACAAACTGTTCCATTCCAGTGATTACTCTAAAACACACAAACACAACATAAATAAGAACAAAATTCAAAACAAAAACAATACATTAAAAATATTCACACGAAGTATGTGCAACATTTATTGTGTAAATTTTGAATGTGATATGAATTTTATAGTCAACATACATAAAATTTTTATTAAAAGTTGGCATTTGATAATTGAATATTTTACATGATATTGAATTTGGCTTTCTTGAAGATGATATGAAACTGAAAGCCACAAGGATGTTCTAGTAATTTTATCATAATAAATGCATTTTGTGTGATGTGCCAGTGGGTTAACAGATAAACTTCCCCAAATACATGGCTCAGAATCTTGTTTAGAATTAGACTACAAGATTTTGATATCAATAAATGTCAACAGTTGCAGTTGAATTAAATAATAGATAAACTCAGATACTTATAATCAGTTGTTACTTACAATAACTAATAATATTGAAATAGATTTACCACATGACATATATTCTGCTTGACCTCCTTCAGGGCTCTCTCTGCGAGCACACAGCCACAGCTCCACAAAAATACAAAGCGGAACTTCCCTGACATTTCAATTCCACTGATAGGGCAGATATAGGGAGCATTGCGCTCACAGGCATCACCACCGCTGTGGTCTGTGTCTTGGTATGCTGGATTCTTTATAAGGTTCAGGTCTTTTATATCCTAGAATTGACAAAAAAATTATGATTAGGACTTAAGCATATTTTGTTACAACATGTAGCCATGACCCGCTTTAGTAAAATCAGGTGCATTAAAATGCAGTAGCATTGCCTGATGTCAAAATTATTTGTAAAGGAAACTCATAGTTTTTATTGTATACTAGCAAGTAGTCTACATGACATAGTTGTTGTTTCGAAAGTTCATACCTTCAAATTCTTGATATGGCTAATAGAATCTGGCTTGCTTTCTTTGTCAATCAAAGCCTCGAGCACAGAACTCTTGCTGTACAATCTGCCAAGCCCACATGCTACTATCGGAGTCTGCAGCGGCTGCTGGGATAGCGCGCAATTCCGCCACTTAAACGAACGCTCGGCATCTTTGTCTTTCTGAAAATATGAGAAACATTAAAAAAAACAACGAAATCGTCATGATCAAGATTGTGAAAGATTTTGCTCACCTGCTCAGGTTTCTTTTTCAGGCGAACCAGTTCGTCCCTACGCGGAATTGTACCACCATCGCAACCCATCGCATTAAGTTGCTGAGTAATTCAACAAACAAGTAATTCTAATTAGTTTACCTACGTTTCTAGCCAACCCTTACGATACGAAACTTTATTTATTTGCTTTATAAATCTGACATCCATTTGCCATCTGCACAGACAGACCACAACCACAACAAAGAGAATATAACGCTACGCCTAGTATAGATCATAGAGAAAATTGTATATAGATGCTAGCACAGACAGAAACCCTTAGCCACAGAGTCAAAGCACAGCACCACAGCAAAGACAGAGCAGACAAAGTACTATTCTATTTTTTTCTTTTTTCGAATGGCCATGACGTGGTTTGCGTATTGTAACAATTTCATACTATTATATATTATATTTATTCAGTTCTGCCGATGTCCATGGTCTGGATTACCCAAAAACCTGATTGAAAATCCCCAATTTTGGGGAAAATAAAATCAGTATTCCACACATCTTCCCCACAATTTTTATTACATATATATAAGTAATGTTCATATCATTCAAACATATTTATTTCAAAGATCTTCTAAACTACATACTTTTTGCAGCTCTACATTAAGCTCTACATTACATTATTTATATATATATATATAATACTTATTACATTATTTATATATTTTTTGGTTGACATGACATTTGAAGAATCAAATTTTAAGCTCCCTCTTTTTAATACCTGCTCAAGTGTTCATTCATTAGCGCTACTACAGCGTCAGTGTGAAGGCGAATACGATGCTCTTTTCTCTCATCCGAGACACAGAAGACAGTCTTAAGGGTAAATGAAGACAAATTGAATATTAAACTTAAACTAAGTAACACATTATTTTAAATAAAGTATGTGTACGTTTGTGTGTGTGTGTATGTGTGTGAGTGTGTAATTTTGTAAGTGTTTGTGTATGTTTGTGTGTGTGTGGGAAGGGTGATTGAGTGTGCGGGGAGTAAATGTATATGTGCTCATATATGAACGGTGGGTTTCATATTTGTTAATAAAGTCAATACAGTATTAGATTATTTTTCAGCGTATAGGAACTTTTCTGTTTCATTGTAATTAAGTGTACTTAAAATCTCGAAGACAGCTTTTTTACATTTATAGGACGTCATATATAATCTTTAATCATTAAGAAATGTTTATAAACAAAGGGATCTCCTTTGCTCAAATCCAAATGAAGATGTAAAGTGGGTTCAAATAAAAAACACTGATAGTCAAATTCAAACAGAGATATTTTAGGGGTTCTATGAGTAGGGCATTTGAGGGCTTTAATTTTTGAAAAACTCATACCTAAGCAAGGAATTTTTTTATGTTTCCAATAAGGCTGGGAAATATAACTAAATAATAATTGCAGTTTTGGAAAAAGAGGATGAGAAGAAAATTTAAACAAACGAAACAAAAACATGTCCGAAAGATATTGACATCTTAAATCTAAAGGAGGTTCATCACATTCCACTTGCAAAGCGTTTTTAGGAGTAGATCTCATTGCTCCAATAACAATACGTAACGCTCTTGCTTGGATCAAGTCCAATGAGTTGAGCGCTCTTTTACAAGCTGGCTTATATAAAAATGAAGCATAGTCAATAACACTACGAATAATAGCATTATAAAGAAGCTTTAAATAATAAGGATGAGCACCCCACCAAACACCAGCCAAACACCTTAAAATATTCAGACTTTTTTCGCACTTAACCGAGATATAGTTTAAATGCGATGAAAAGTTCAATTTGCTGTCTAAAATAAGACCAACTTGAGACAATTTATAAGCAGAATTTAAAATATCACGATCTAAAATATAAACAACAAGATCATCAGCATATTGCAATAATCTGCAATAAGGTGACACAAATTTGTTTAAATCATAATATGTGTAAATATTAAAAAGCAAAGGACTTAGAACAGAGCCCTGAGGTAAGCCTTTGAAGACAGATCTGCAACATTTCATTTCCCCGTTTATTCTAAGTTGGGCTGTACGGTCTAGAAAAATATTATGTATAAAATTAGTTATTTTACCAGGTAAAAACAAACTTTCCATTTTAGTTTTAAGAATAGAAAGTATAACATTGTCATATGTGGAGCATATATCAAAAAAAGCAGCAACAACAAATTCATTTCTAGAGAATGAGAGTCTAATATCAGTAACAAAAATAGACAAAGTATCTAAACTTCCCCTACCTTTTCTAAAACCATATAGACATTCAGGCAAAAGATTTCTGCTTTCGATTAGCCACTCCAGACGATTTTTAATAAGTTGTTCTGTGATCTTTGTCAGAACAGAAGACATTGGACGATAACTATAAGATCTTTCAGGATCATTGCCGGGTTTTAAAATTGAAATAATGATTTGGGTTTTCATCACATCTGGGACAAACCCCAAATCTATCATCAAGTTTATCATTTCCAGATAATAACCTAACATTTTCTCACCAGCATTAACCAAAACGGAATATGGAATTCCATCTGGACCAGGGGAAGTATCTTTAAGACAAGTGAGAACAAGGCGCAACTCTTGCATGGAGAAAGGAGTAAAACTTGCATCATAATCAGAACTTGAGGTGAAATTATCAATAGAACTAGGAACAAAGGGTGGAGCCAGCCTGTCCATGAATTACTCAAACCAACTTTCACAACTAGGGTATGGAGGAGAAGGTTCTCTATATGAACCACGAAACTTTCGAATTGATTTCCATACATACGAGGAATTGACACTAGGAGAAATAGTGGAACAAAAGTTTTTCCATCCCTCTGACTTTTTCGAATGAAGGATTTCCTTTGACTGAGATAGAACATCAATTAATGACTTATAGTTTTCATTTGTCATGTCCTTAGAATACACTTTTACAGTGGTCTTTCTATTTGTCACAGCATGCGTACACTCTTGATCCCACCATGGAGGAGATCTATGTTTCTTATTTTGAACTTTTAAGGGAAATGAATGCTTAGCAGCAGAATGAATAATATTTATAAATGAATGAATACATTGATTCAAAGAATGGGGAAGTATCAGGGGAAGATCATACGATACAGTGGCTGTACATTATTTGGATGTGCATAATTATGGTTGAACATTATTGTCTCCCTGTTAACCCCGTTTATTAGTGCGTTCGAATAGGTCATTCGTGAGCGTTTTTAGCGAAAATAACGCTAAAAACGCTCACAAGGGGCGTTCGAATTGGGAATCTGTGGGTGAAAATTTCGTTCATGTCTCTTTTTGTTCAGCGTTTGGAAAGCTAAAAAAGAGGATTTTTGTCACCAAAATGAGTAATTTTTGACCCACGTCCGGAGCATGGTTGTTTGTGATCGTTTCTTGACAACTATGTATTTGATAGCATAATCATGCGATTTTAGGTCTTATGCTCAGTTGAGCGCTCGAATAGGATGTGGGCAAAAGTGGTAAACGTTGCAAAAACAACGTTTTTGAGCTTTACGAATGCTATAACAAAAGAGCTATCAATGACAACGCCACCAATGCCCTGATAAGCAGTGTTACCACAACGGAGTTCCAAAAAGGTACATATTCAGAGCTGGAAACGTACATTTGGTAAATAAGTACATAAGCAATTAATTTACTTGATTTTTTATTTTCCCCCCGCAAGTGCTATTTTTAGGCGTTAGAAAACCTACATACTTTGTTTTCGCATTTGATAAGGTGTTACCTACTTCAAAAACTTTCAAAGTTCAAATTAAACTTGCGCTTTGCAGTTAAAGTTTGAGCCCGTATAACTATTTTCAAAAAGAGAGTAGAGAGAACTAACATTAGGAATTTTAAATGGCAACTCGCCTCTGCCAGCTGTAAAATATCAAATTTAGCTGTCATGTCATTTAGTCTCTATTGTAATCTCTTCGGTCATGAGCATAGAAAAATTGTATCCTAATTCCTAATTCATTAGTTAAATCCCTCGTTTTAACCAACGACAGCAATGTATACTATGGGCACATGAGTAAAGAAATAGAAGTTCTTTTTCTTACTCATGTGCTATACTGCACACTATATAGGCCGCAAAGATAAAAATTGTAGGCGTATGAAAGGGATGCTTTTATATAGAGTACTCCTAGATCAGTGGTTCTCAAACTTTTTTGGTGACGGAACCCTTTTGGGAAGCAAAATACTTGACGGAACCCTACCATAAAACAATAGTTTTTAAAAGTGTATTCTTTATTAATAAGCATAATAAAAGTACAATGTAACAGTTACTAATTATTACTTACTTTACCACATAGCAAGTACAATAATAGAAGATATTAAAAAAGAAAAAATCTAACTAATGGGAGGTATGAAACTGTTTTTCATCAATTGGTTGATATCAGGTTTGATAGAAGAAAGTTGAAGTCTCATATCAGGTTTGGCGTCCAGTCTATTGCGATATTTTGTTTTCGTGGCAGCATAGGTTGAGAATCCTGTTTCACACAAATATGTTGTTGGGAACGGGAGAAGAATATTAAGAGCCATTTTGCCGAGCATTGGATATTCATCACGAATTCTGCACCAAAAATCGTTGAGATGAGTCGTTTTGAACAGTGACTCCATACTTGTGTCTGATGACATTTCTAAAAGAGATTTATATATCTCGTTTGACATACTTTCGGGCTTTTCCAAGTTGGGTAAAAAAGGATTATTTATTTATTTATTTATTGAATTAAATACTTACATCTACCATTACAGGATAACCTAATGCGATAGTGCAGTTAGTAGTGGCAATAGTTTTACATATTTACCATATTTTACATATTTTACATATTATGAATCCATGAGCTCAGTTTCATTTTTGTATTCTGTTCTTTGGGAAAATACTTTTCAAAAGATGCGCGCATCGAACTGAGATATTGGACCAATTCTTCCAACACATCATCTTGTACCATTTCTGAGTCGTTATCGCTAACAAACTCACTGAGTGACGTAAAGCTTTCTATTTCTTTCTTACCAACGCAATAAAACCTAAAATCAAATTTTCTTTTGAAGGCAGTTATTTTGTTATAGGCCTGAAATACTGTTGTCTGTTTACCTTGCAATGATAAATTCAATTCGTTCAGTTTTTGAAAGATATCCTCCTAAACAAACGGTCTTTCAAATTAAAAGAAGTATCTGCTGAAAGAAACATTTGTAACTCGGCTCTAAGATCAAATAGCCTTGTTAAAGTTTTACCCCGAGACAGCCATCGCACTTCTGTATGGAGCAACAGTGTTTTATGTTTGCTGCCATAATCTTCACACAATAATGAGAACAATCGGGATTGTAGTGGTTGTGATTTGATAAAATTAATTATTTTTACCGCTTCATCCATAACTAATTTTGGATATGACGGCATTTGCTTCATCGCTAGTGCTTGTCTATGCAGAACTACAATTAGGCGCATTATTTTTTATTCGTGACACTGCTCCTGCTGTTTTACCTGTCATCGCCTTGGCCCTATCTGTACAAATGTCAATGCAATTGTTCCAACTGAAATTATTTTCTTCAAAAAATATATTTATTTTAATAAAAATGTCTTCCCCGGTAGTGTTTGTAAACAGCGGTGAACACATAAGCATGTCTTCTTCAAAAGAACTTTCATATGGATATCTCACGATAACCAGCAAGATAGCCAAACCAGCGACATCAGTTGACTCGTCCATTTGCAAGGCGAATCGTGTTTTCGTAGACGTGTAACTAGTTCTTGTTTGACGTAGCTTGCCAGATCATGGATTCGCTGTTCATCTTTGACGCCTCAGTCTGACGGTCAACATCTTGTTAAAACCACTCCATATTTTTTCTGTTTTTTCCCGTCTAAAACTGTGTTGTCTACATTTAAAGTAACATACGGTCAAATAGTCTTCCATAAATAAGCTATGGAAGTATAAATCTCAACCTAATAGTGTGAAATAAGTGTTAAATCAAGCAAATATCTCGCCACATAAACAATAGGCGGTGTGCATCGAGACGTGTGCGTGGCACGAGCTGCAGTGCTAAGCGGCAAGCGCAGGCAATACTGGAGGTTACGGCTACTGTCTAAGCGCTACATCCGCGTGCAGTACGCATACGATACTAGCTTCGCGTCGCTGGTACGTCATCGGCAAAGATTAACAAAACAGAGCGGAGCTCCGCTGACCGCGCCAAGTCTGCCTCTGTGAGGCAAACGTATACGACTGATAACGTATATATATATATATATTATTGAATATATTATATTAACGAAACTGTTGTAACCTCATTGCTCTTTATCAGTGCTTTCTATAGAATACTTTTCTACTTTTATAAAACGATCTTTGCTGTATTGTCAGTTCTATTATGTCATCTAGATCGTTTTGCTACGGGTTTAAATCACACAGATTTAGAAACAGATCTGAAACAAAAGTGGCCTGACTTACAAGAGTCAGGAAGAGAGGTGACATTTCGAGAAATTTTTGCATTGCACAATCACGGGAACAAGCAGAGCATGATATACCGGGCACAAATGTCAACAGGATCAAAAATAACCGAAAGCAGAAACCAAAATCAAGTATGAAAATGCAACGGAAGTTACGTTCAGAACAATGTTTCAGATGTGGTAGAAACGACAAACATGACGTCTCTAAGTGTGCTGCGAAGGACCACATTTGTGATGAATGTAATATCAATGGACACTTTGAAAGCTGCTGTATTAAAACAGGACGGGCTTACATTTCACAAGATACGGGGAAACACAAATACAAACGAAAATTACACAGAATCAGCGATACTCAAGCTTCAACATCTAGCTCTACATATAAGTCAACGGACAGTAGTGAAGATGATGACGAGTATGTCTGCAATACTATCGGCAATATAAATAAAGATTGCAAACAAATCGACGTAATTATCGACGGAGTTAAATGTACTATGGATTGGGAACCTGGTTCCATACACTCAATTATCAGCACCGAAGTCTGGAAGCGAATTGGATCCCCAGCTTTAACCAAGGGGCCAAAGCTCAAAGCTTACGGCAACAATAAATTAAAAACAAAAGGAATTACCGACGTTGTACCGGTAGAAGTTGAGGGCCGACAAAAAAATTTGCCTGTTGTTGTGATGAAGAATGCAAACCCGATACTTTTTGGTCTAAAGTGGAGTGAAGAGTTTGGAATGGAATTTCCAAAACCAGTCTACTCAGTCAAAACTCTAACCCCAACAACACTCAAAGAAGTACTTAAACAATACAGCGAGCTTTTTAATGGTAAACTAGGTAAAGTTAACAACTACCAAGTCAACATTCATATTAAACCTGGTGCAGAGCCAATACACCTACCTGCACGACCAATCAAGTTCAGCATGAAAAGAAACGTTGAACGGGAGTTGGATCATCTTATTGATACTGGCATCATACACAAAGTAGATCCAAATCTAACTGCGTTAGAGTGGGCTACACCTACCGTAAATATTTTAAAACCTACCGGTGACATCAGAATTTGTGGAGACTACAGCACTACAATAAATCCTGTTCTAACAAAACATTTACATCCAGTACCAATCTTTGATCATTTACGTCAGAAGCTAGCAAACGGCTTAGTCTATACAAAAATCGATCTTAAAGATGCTTATTTACAATTTGAGATAGCTCCAGACTCAAAAAAATACTTGACAATATCAACGCACAAGGGTTATTACCAGTACAATAGAATGCCATTCGGTATTTCAACCGCACCATCAATATTTCAAAATTTTCACGACCAATTGCTGGGAGATATACCCAATGTAGCCGTCTATTTCGATGACATTGCGCTCACAGGGAAAAGTCTAAATGCACACCTACAGACTCTCAGTACAGTGTTAAACCGGCTAAAAGAGGCTGGCCTCAAAGTGAATCTAAAGAAATGTAGCTATTTTTACAAGAAGAAATTGAATATCTAGGTCACATAATTGACCGAAATGGAATACGCCCAACAAAAGGGAAGATAGACGCAATCACCAAGGCTTCACAACCAACCAACACAAAAGAATTACGATCTTTTCTTGGACTTATAAATTATTACGAACGCTTCATCCCACATCTTCATGGATTGTGTGCAGATCTCTACGAACTAACCAGTGGCAAGCAGAAATGGCGTTGGACAGACTATGAAAATAAAATTTTTGAGGACGCTAAAACTAGCATTACAACTTCAAAAACACTATTAGCATATGATGAAAATCGTCCTCTCTATTTAGCGTGTAATGCATCTGAAAAAGGAGTCGGGGCCGTTATTTACCATAAAAATAAAGATGTCGAGCAACCTATTGCATTTGCATCCAGGAAACTACGGCACGCTGAACGCAAATATTCTGTGATTGACCGAGAAGCGTTAGCAATATTATTTGGAATCAAGAAATTTGATCAGTACCTAAGAGGTACGAAATTTACATTAGTAACAGATCATAAACCGTTAATTTACATTTTGAGACCGCAGCGTAACCTGCCGAAGTTAGTTAACAATAGACTAGTGAGATGGGCTCTTTTAATCGGAAGTTATCAGTACGAAATATGTTATCAAAAGGGTGAAAATAATATTTTGGCTGACTGCTTATCCAGGTTACCAAATCCAGAAACTGAACCATCAAAAGTTGAAAGTGTTGTACATAGAACAACTTTACGCCTTTTAGGAAACAGAATAGCTGACCTCCATATAACGGAAAAAAAATTGAGCCTAGAGACATCAAGGGACCCAATTTTGTCACACGTATGCCAGTGCTTAAAGACCGGGTGGAGAGAGATGGAGTATAAACAAGCGATTAAACAATTCTTTTACAGTTCAAAACGTTTTCTATAATAGTATAGAAAACGTTTTGAATTGTCAGAAGAAGGCAAAATTATTATGTGGCAAGGCTGGATGGTTATACCCGAGGTACTCAGGAAGGAAATCTTAGGCTATTTGCACAGAGGGCATCAAGGCATATCTGCTATGAAAGCACTCGCACGGTTCTATGTGTGGTGGCCATCACTTGACGAGGATATTGAGAATTTTGTCAAAACTTGCAAAAGATGCCAGGAAAACAGGCCATCCAATACTGAATTACCAGTTTTTTCTTGGTCAATACCTGAACAAGTTTGGGAGAGAATTCATATAGACTTTGCAGGTCCATTCGAGGGCAAATACTGGTTAGTTTTGTGCGACGCTTTGTCGAAATGGTGTGAACTAAGGCCTATGAAAAACATGACATCAAAGAACTTATGTCACACATTGGATGACATATTCTGCACTTTTGGTCTTCCTCAAATGATAGTATCTGACAATGGACCCCAGTTCATATCACAAGATTTTAAAGACTACTGCCAAAATCAGGGCATCCTACATGTTACCTCATCACCCTATCATCCCCGTACAAATGGACTTGCTGAACGCTTCGTGAGAACTTTCAAGAGTAGAATGGCCTCCAGTGACGGAAGTCAACTTAGTCGTCGATTACTGGAGTTCTTATTCAGTTACCGAAATATTCCACATACCACTACTGGCAAGTCACCAGCAGAAATGATGATTGGAAGACAATTGAACTGCGTGTTGTCCAATATACGACCGAATAAGAGGAGAACATTACAGTATCAACAGGTGAAGGCTGACATCATGTCTTCTGCAACACCCACGTACCAACCAGGCGATAAAGTGTATATCAAGACACAACTAGAAAAAACGTGGCAACCTGCAGTAGTTGCAAGCCGTAAACATAAATACTCTTATGTGGTCACCAATTCTAATGGGGTGGAAAAAAAGGAGACATGCTGATCATATAAGACCACGTCTCACTCCTACTGTCACCATGTCACCTAGACGTGTTGCAACCTCACCAATGCCCATACTATCTCCTTGCACACCATCTTCACATTTACAATCCACACCAGTTCCGCCTGCATCCTCATCCCCTGCCACACCAGCCTCATCTACGTGCACATCCCCTGCATCTTCTTTTCCGTCTGGATCACCCACAGATTTGTCATCCGTATCATCACCATCTTCATCACCCATTTTCGCAACACCAACAGAGACTATAGCAGCACCTCAGCCCCATTGCAGCCAGCGCCAGGGACGACCCCCACGGCGCTTGATTGACGAAATTTAAATGGGGAGGAATGTTGTAACCTCATTGCTCTTTATCAGTGCTTTCTATAGAATACTTTTCTACTTTTATAAAACGATCTTTGCTGTATTGTCAGTTCTATTATGTCATTATAAACTTGTCACAAGAAATGTAGTTTATTTTAGAAACCTAATTAGATAACGACAATGAAGTGCGCTGGTTGCTCAAAGGTAACAAAAGAAAATAATTCTATTCGGTGTGCTGGCTTATCTTGTGATAAGATTTTTTGTTCACTCTGCATAAACATGTCATCCTTTTCTGCTGACCGAAAAAAATCCTGGAAGTGCCCTGACTGTGCTGCACAGAAAAAAGGAGGTGACAATAGCCTTACTCCGGTAAGAGGTGGACTCGATTCGGAAAATGTAACGACTCGTAAGAAGACCTCCGAGTCCTCGGCGGAAAGCAGCAGTGATGAGATAAAAAGACTTACAGAACAACTGTGCAAAGTAACTACTAGACTAGAGGAGGTAACTCAGTCTTTGAACTATTTTCACGAGCGTATGGAGGAGCTTGTGACCACCATCAAAGCCAATGACTCACGCATGAAGTACCTAGAGAAAAGAGACCAAGAATTTACAATTTTTAAATCGACAATAGCACAATTACAAGGTGAACTTAACGTGCAGGCTCAGTATGGGCTAGTGAACGAAATAGAGTTAGTGGGGATACCAGAGTCCCCGGCAGAGAACCTCCAGCACACTGTTCAGCTAGCAGCTCAAAAATTGGGAGTAGAGCTGGAGGACAAGGATGTGGACTGGATCACTCGGGTTGGACCTCGTCGTCCCGCCGTACCGTCTAGTTTGCCTGAGGGAGGAAGCAAGCTGCCGCGGCCAATCGTCGTTCGTTTCCTACGTAAGTCTAAGCGTGACCAGATACTAAAAGCGTCCAAATCTCGGAGAAACATAAGCAGCGCTGACTTAGATGCCCCTGGCGCACCACAGAGGGTGTTCTTCAACGAGAGGCTTACTAGAGAAAACAGAATATTATTTCGCGATGCTAGGAACAGGTCAAAAAAAGAAGGTTACGCGTTTTGCTGGTGTAATCGTGGAGCGATTTATGTCAGGCAGCGTGAAGGAAAAGCAGCAGTGCTCCTACGAGGACAAGCTGATCTTGACCGGTTATTTGTTAATACTGCTACTTCACACGCTGGTGACGAAATCGGGTCGTAATAATCTGGTTGTCTATGTTGTGGTACAAGTTATAGTGTTAAACAAATTATATTCATTAAGTGGTTGCTTATCTTTTTGTAATGCTATTGAGAAATATTTGGCTTACTTTGATATAAATATATTTATAACTCTTTTCTTGCTATCGCTTTGTTTAAACGTTTGCTTACTTTGGATTACTGATATTGTCGGGTATACACTGTATAATATAGAAGATCTTTATTTGGGTGCATTTATTGAAGTGTTGAACGGGATATTGTTTATATAACTACTCATTTTAATGACTATGAAGCTCGAACCAAAAGGATGTGTTTGAACTTTTTGTTCAATATATACACGGGCAGATTATATCGAAATCAATTAAAGCAGAGTACATATCCGCATAACTTTTGTAATAATATTTGCTTACATCGTATGGAATCGAAAGGAGCTAATTTCACATATATGTTTATTATTGATACGATTACTGTAACCATGGTAAAAGTAGCAACTATGCGCAATGTTCAGATGTACAGATATGTTATCTACTATCAAGCCAAAATTGATGTTTTACTTATATTTTTCGAGGTATATAAATATACGGATTATCTCGGAACTCGGACAAGATTTGTTCACAATGATGCTGGATGATAATATCAGGGATGGCTTGGATAGGGTTCGTATTAATTGTCGGGTAATAAATGAACCAGAACAATGTAAAAGTACTTTTTTGGACGAACATAACTTTAAGGCTTTAACTTTCAATATCAGAAGCATAACGAAAAATTTTAATCAATTTCTTGTTTTTTTATCTCGGTTGGATGTACAGTATGACATAATTATACTAACGGAGTGCTGGCTGAATGACGTCACAGCTATTCCCAACCTCCCAGGGTATAATGCTCATCAAACTTTAAGATATAGTAATCAAAATGGTGGCGTGGTTGCCTATGTCAAATCTTCATGGGATGTTATAGTGTCAGAGCCCCAAATCGAGGAAACCGACTGCCTACAAATCAATTTATCTAAAACAATGGTAGTGCTCGGTATTTACCGTTCACCTTCTAACAGGAATGTGGAAAACTTTTTAACATCATTAGACACTTGCATACTGTCTTTGGGTAATCAATCAATTATTGTGGCTGGAGATATTAATATCAATATACTTGATTCATTGTCTAATACACAGTGTCTTGAATACGTGATCTTCATCGCAGAGAATGGCTTTTTACCTGCTATCACCGAGCCCACACGAGAAACTGCATGTCTAGATCATATATATGTGAAAGGCAAAAGTTATAATAGCTGCATAGGGCTTGTGTGTAATAGCACAATTACTGATCACAACATGGCAATGATTGGAATAAACCTAAGTATAAGTAAAGCTCACAGACCGACTCGTTTTATTTTAAAACGAAATATTGCTGGTATCAAAAACGATCTGGAATCTGTTGATTGGTCGTATTTAAAAACCTGCGACGATGTTAATGAAGCCACTAATGTCTTCACTAAAACTTTAACGAATATTCTTGAAAAACACACTCGCACTGTGAAGGTGTCCAGATCCACATATAATTTAAAGCCCTGGATTACGCCCGGATTAATGCGATGCATGCGTCATCGTGATAAGCTCCACATGCAAGTCAAAACAGACCAAAAGAATAAAAATTTACAACTTTCGTACACCCGTTATAGAAATTTTTTCACTGATTTATTGCGTAAATTAAAGTCTGACTATGAAATTGCTGAGTTAGAAGCAAATAAAAAGAACCCTAAAAAGCTTTGGAAGACCATCAAAACGGTGTGCAACATTAAACCATCTAAAACTGAAACAAACGAACTTTTATCCCTTGCTGGTAGTAATAACGAACTAGAGTCTCTTGATAAATGCAACAGACACTTTACTACCGTAGGGCAAAAAAGAGCTGACAAGATATTGCAAAATACGTCTAAATCGGAAAATGAGTTAGCGGATTCCGTCAGAATTTCCCGTACGCCAGCTGATTCATTCTTTATGGAGCCTACAGACTGCAGAGAGGTTGGCAGTTTAATCTTAGGACTTGCGAATGACAAAGCGCCTGGTATAGACGGCATAAGCAACTCACTACTTAAAGATCTTAAAGAAGTGTTGGTTAAACCTTTGACAATGATTTTTAACAGCAGTATGGGGACTGGAATATTTCCGGATACTTGGAAGAAGGCATTGGTCTGCCCAATTCACAAAAGTGGACCCAAAAATATAATAGATAATTACCGGCCTATTTCACTATTATGCACTTTTTCTAAGTTACTTGAAAAGCTCGTAAATAACAGGCTAGTAAAGTTCATTGAATCTCGGAATCTTATTTCTGATAGACAGTTTGGATTCCGTAGAGGGAAATCTACTGAAGATGCTGTATCCTTACTAACATCCATAGTGTCATCACGTTTAAATGAGAAAAATGCTGCGTAGGCGTATTTCTTGATTTAGCTAAAGCCTTTGACACTGTCTCCGTTTCGATTCTATTAAAAAAGCTAGAGAGCATGGGCATACGTGGAACCACTTTAAACTGGTTCAGCAGCTACCTCAAAGAGCGGAAACAGTGTGTAAGGGTTGGATCTACCAATAGTGGGTTAGAAACTGTTTACTTTGGAGTTCCACAAGGGAGCATCTTAGGGCCAACCTTGTTCATACTGTACATCAACGACATACATGAACTCTCAATAGCAAACGCTGATATTTTGTGCTATGCTGATGATACAGCGGTTTTATTTAACGGGACAACATGGCAAGAGGCTCACTCGGCTGCTGAATTGGGAATGTCTAAGATACAGAACTGGTTACTAAATAATCTTCTAACATTGAACACAAAAAAGACCTTGTACACCTGTTTTCATAAAACTTTGACTTCTGCTCCGACATTGTCTAGTATTAGAATACACACCTGCAACGGCATCAGTGCTTTATGTAACTGTGAACAACTCAAAAGGGTTAAGGAAACAAAGTACCTTGGTATTGTAGTGGACGAAAATCTTTCATTTAAATCGCATATTCACATGTTGTCCGGTAGGATCAGAAAAATTATCAATGTCATGAGGCAACTTCGTGATGTGGCAAGTTTTAACATTTTAAAATCGGTGTACTATGCATTGTGCCAGTCCTTAATAATGCATTGCATCACCTGTTGGGGGTCGGCAGCAAAAACTGTTTTAATAGAATTAGAAAGAGCTCAACGCTCTGTTCTTAAAGTTATGCTAAAAAAGCCTCGCACATACTCCACAGAGTGTGTGTACAGAGAGAGCCAAGTGCTTAACGTGCGTCAGCTTTTTATTTTAAAGACATTTTTATCTGTGCACAAAGAAGTTATTTATTCTGAAAACTATGATTCTCTGCTGAAGCGTAGAAATTACAAACTTCCTAAAACTTTGGTTACTACAAGGTTTGCTCAACGTCACGGCGAATTCATTAAAACTCACATTTACAACATGGTCATCAAGCATTCTGACAAAAGTCTTAAAAATTTAACTGTCCGTCAAGCTAAACCACTGGTGCAAAAATGGTTATTAACATTGAACTATGATGAAACTGAAAAAAAAATCAAGTTATATAATTAGTTCCTTAGAGCAGATGATTTTGTCTTAGTTTTACAATTTTGTTCATATATTATCTCGCACTTAGTTTTATTTTTAATAGTTGCATTAAGTTTTATTTTATTTTTATTATTTATGTATTATATAATAAGTAAAAATCTATATTATTCTATTCATATTTAAGAACATTTGATACATTCTAAAGGGTACTCTTTTACATATAAGTATTATTTCGTCAGCTGAGGTGTAATGTCAAATTAGCAAATCTGAGCCAGGTCGCCACGATACAGGCTGAGCCTAGTGTGGCGATCATTAGATAAATCTGCATCATTATTGAAATCTCTCTGCATTAATACCTTGTATGCCTAGTTTAGTTTTAGTTTTAATTAAATTTGTTTATATTTTAGCTCAAGGTATTTTATGCAGCAAATAAATACATTTTCATTTTCATTTTTCATTTTCATTTCAAACAATATCGTTTGATAGCGACACAGTAGAAAGATGCTTTGCAGATTTTTCATCGAGCATACATTTTGTTATGTCTAATACACATGGCTTTATTAAATTCTCAGCGATAGTGTGCGCTTCACCTGCTTGTGCAATGCGATAGCTAACTAAATATGATGCCTCCGTGGCCTTTTCGTTGATAGTTTTTGTTACATGCATCATATTTTTTTGATTCTCCAATAACTGGTCGTTTTTACGAACAAAAAATTCTTTATTCTTGTCTTTAGGCTCGGGGTGTACAGTTTCTAAATGTCGGCGCAATTTGGCAGGTGCCATGGAACTATTAGGAAGCAGTTTACTACATAGCATGCAGAGAGGTGAGCCGTTGGAATCAACAAATCCGAAACCAATATATGATTCATCATACTTCCTTTTTTTCGTCTTTGAAACCGTCGAGCTTGACGTCGTGGCAGCATCGTCTGGATCGGTGATTGCTATATTCTCCGCGCGTACGGCTTTTGAACATTCAGCGTCATTAGAAGATGTTGTTGCAACACGTTTAACACCTTTAAAGCCAACGTTCCATTCTTCTTTATTTATAATGTTACACGTCAGGATGGTGGGGTCTAAATAATGCACAATCGTTACTGCGTATAAGAGACTTAGTTTAGTACAATGAAGAATTGTATAAAACTGAGACAACAGAATACAGCAGGCAGTAGAACAATGAACACTAGTTTCTCTAGCTAGCGAGCTTGTAAGTAGGTAGGTAGGAACTTCTCGCTCCGAACGCTAATCGTCAACTGACAGAAGAGGCGAGACGCGCGATCGCAGCTTTTATACTTAGTCCTAGACTCAATCTCGAATATTCTCGAAAATACTCGAGTCGGCACCTTCGATAAACAAAAAGCAAAAATAAAAAGAGAAATATAAAAATTGCGTTGTAAACAATCTCGACTTTATTTTTTGCAGTTAGAGTCGAAAGTCGCTTGTTGACAACTATAGCGTCTAATTCAGAGGCGGATTTTATCAAAGGGACTACACGCTCACAAGTTAGCGTCTAATTCAGAGGCGGCTTTTATCAAAGGGACTGCGCGCCCACAAGTATACAAGTATACATGTTCATACCAAACTTATGATATATTGTACCAGCTATTGTAACACATGTTTATACAAATACAAATAAATAAATAAATTTACCTACGCGCGGCCGCGGAGTCAAAACGTTCGACCAGATAGAGGTGTTTTGATTTTTTCCTAAATTCTTGAGGAACTCCTACAGAGGTACCCTAGGGTTCCGCGGAACACACTTAGAGTATAGCTTCCCTAGAGCAACGGAAATCTAACGTGCTAGCTATGTCGCAAAACGAAACTGCAAGGTTTTGAACATGGTAACTACTTGTACTATGTATTCCGATACATGGAGGGTTCATATATTTTGGCGGTTGCAAAAAGGTACGTAAAATGGTACATAGCCCACGATTTTACTCATTGCACATAGGAGTCTAAAAAGGTACGTCAAATGTGTAAAATGTACGCTAATGGCAACGCAGCTCATAAGCTAAACGAACGCACCTTATTTGAGGCACAGACTTGGGAAAAAGCTGCTGCCACAGACAAATATACTGCTACTGCTACTCTATATATGGATCGAGTCTGATTCATAGAGAACATTTTGTATATATGAGATAGAGACGTCAGTCAAGAATTAGAAGGAGTAGCGCCATCTGGTGTTGTCTTCAAAGGAATATTGCATTATATATCTACCTGTACTCAAAATGTTATTCACTTTTAAATTCTCAACTATACCTATCTAATAAATTAAACGCGAACTAAAATAAAAAACATATTTTATTTTTTTAACCGTTTTTTACAATAACTGTATGCTAATTGTTGCACTTCATCGTTTCCATTGAAATCTGTTCTACAACCATTCAATATTTTATTTGTGTCCTTAAACCAATTTTATATAAACAGATTTGTTCATATATCTTCAAGCTTTTTAATCATCAGTGATTTGTGTTCACTGCACTCTATAAAACTATAATCTATTACAATTGCAAATATTGTATTTAATTAAAGTTTTATGTTAGTTTTTAAGTCTTTTTTAATAATTACTATAACAATATCTTGTATAGTGGAAAAACACTTTATAAGGGCAAAAGAGGGATATGTTAGGAATTTTTTGTCTGTAAAATATTCTCTCATTCTTAATGAGCTAGATATTTCATTGCTGTAAAAACTGTTACTAAATTTTTTACAGTTTTTACCTTAATTTTTTTTAATACGTAGCCTGTCACTAATTCCAATTGTGCCTTTATTTTTGGATCACTTTTTTACATTCGATATCGATGATCATGTGATCACAGGTCACATCTTCAAAATCAATTTCCATTGCGGAACTTGTCATAACAATTTAAAAAAAAATGGTATAATCCTCTAAAGCTACTGCATTTATCAACTTCACAATTATAACCTGGTGAATGGGTACTACTTAAATTATTTATAAGTAAAGATGCAAAGGCTACTTCAGAGCCAGCACATGTTGGAGAAATGTTTCTATAACTATGACTACGAATGCAACCAAAAAAGTATTTCAAAGGGTGCTGATTAAAATGCCTCATCAAAATAGATGTGATGTTATGCTTTTTAAAAAGTACATTAATAATGTATTACATATTTTCTATGGTTTGTAGCCAATTTTTTAAAGAGGGTACAGAACATGATTTATCGTTACCATTGACAAATTTCATTGAATTTTATGTTTTTTTGCTTCTTTCCATAATTTTATATGAATCAATAAAACAAGCCAGGTCGTCGTTAGAAATTTACGAAATAAAATAAGCGCATTCATTCACACTCAAAACGAAAAAGGGAATGAAAATTTGAAGCTGAGAATTCAGTTAGTGAGACTCTAGACATAAAGGTACCATTCGCGTTGCATAAAAATGCCATGGTTCGACAAATTCAAGCAACTTTAAGATTATAAGCTGACAAAATTTTATATTATGAAAGCATTAAACTAGCAGTCATGTCCATAGAGAAAATTGTATATACGGAAAGTCATGTCTACACTACCCACCTAAATTGGTTGAGTAATGATTCTTCCTATTTGGATAATATTTGGAATCGAACAAGAATGATCAAAGGTAGGCATTTTGGCTTAATTCAGCCCACCATACCTTCAAAACCTTGGTTTTTTTAGTTTAAAAATGCTGAGAAATGGGTCACTTCCACCGTAATTCGTTTGCGCTTAGGTCACGTTTGTTCTCCCGTGTTTCTTGCTAAAATCAGGGTCAGGGATCATTCGCTTTGTGAGTGTGGCCTAGATGACGGTACTTTAAATCACATTTTCTTTTCATGTCCTAAGTTAAATTCTTCTTTGTATGATAAACTTAATTCTGATATCGCTAGACCTACTGATATTAACTCTCTTTTATCGCTTGTTTTCACACCATTTATTTATATGTTATGTAATTTTATTAAAACCGTTAAATATACGTTTGTAAAAGCGAAACCAGTTTTTAATACTTTTGATATTCATATTACTTTCATTTGATTCCGTACCGTACAATGGTCACTCCTTCAGGGTTGGGGGAGTACAAGGGCAAAATATCCGCCAAAACATGACACTGGCAGAGTAACGTCTTTCCACGTTAAAAAGCCACATAAGAAGAAGAAGAAGATTCTTCCTAATGACCATGGTCTGATTTATCTATGCTATGGATAATAAAAAATTAAATTTTTCTTCCTTTCTTCAAATTGAAAACATATATTTTCTTTAATTTGTTATTTGTATTTTCCTAAATTGTTCAGAACTGCACAGTTTCTAATGCCTGACATCGACATGGAGAGAGTCCCCGAAAATGGCACTGAATGTGATAATAGCCAAGATAGCTCAAACGCAAATTCTGAGCCTGGAAAACTCATAAACAAGAAGAAAACGAGGAAGAGAGGAATCATTTTTCTATCCACCATTCCACCTTACATGAACGTGGCCAAAATACGTGAAATATTCAGCCAATTCGGCGAAGTAGGTAGGATTTATCTGCAACCAACTGGTAGTAAGTATTTGAGGTTATGTTGATGTTGCATTGTCAGATTAAAGACTGTCCTGTTTTATTATATTACTGATCTTATTTACAGAGCCAGGTGAGAAACGGAAACGTGTTCCTAAACAATTTACAGAGGGATGGGTAGAGTTTCATAAAAAGAGGGTGGCTAAGGAAGTAGCAGCTAATTTGAACAATAAACCAATCGGCACCAGGAAAAAATCTCGCTACTATGACATGATATGGAACATGAAGTACATTCCACGGTTTAAATGGATCCACCTGAGTGAGCGACTTGCTTATGAGAGAGCAGCTATGAAACAGAGACTCAGGGCCGAGATCTCTCAAGCCAAGAAAGAAGCTCATTACTTGCAGACAAATGTTGAGAAGAGCAAAAGAATGAAGAGAAAAAGAACTATTGAAAATACTGAATAATAGTCATGTTAAGTTAGACTTCTGTTAATTAAAAGTGGCAAAATTTATCAGTGTTTATCTCATATTAATCTTTAGTTTAGTAAAATAATAGTTATTAGTATGAAATAGATCAAATAGCCATTTTTTAGGGGTTTGGGGATGAAAATGATTGAAAACATGTGTTTTAAATGACCGATTATTGGTTATATTTTTATTTCTGACTAAAATTTACTCGTCCACTAATTATCTCTTCTACTCTCATCCTTTCCTGTGCATTCAAAGGATCAGGGGTTAATTTCTGAATGTACCGCCTTGGAGGTATCACATGAGACAGGATCCCCTGAGAGAACTCTCTGTGCACTCTCACTCCATCTAATGCGTTTGGTTGCAGCCGTTCAAAACTGTGAAGTTCTCTCATGAACTGCTTACGTTGAGCTACTTTCGCCCAATGGTAGCGGTGGCGACATACCACACGGCTGTAAAATGATGGAAACATTCCGGTTAGGAAATAAAAATTATTTAAATATAGATTTATCACAGCATATTGATTTGGTTACTAATTAACTGGACCTGAATACAGCACTAGTAGTTTGGTGGTATAAATAGTAACAGTAACAATTATATTTTGTTAGAAGAATTAAAAAATTCTAAGCATCTAAGTTGAGGTCCCAGTTACCAAACTTATAATTAAAGAAATGGATTCCCAACATGGAATAGCAGTATGCAGGTATATAATATATCTACTTACATATATTATCTTCGTTTTGTTAAACATAACAAAAAGAAAATATAAATAGGTACTATGCTCAGAACAATAATGCTTATTAGCATTGTTATTCTATATATGGATATTATACATTTTAAGCTTAGATACCTCCATTCAGCGTAAGTAGGTGAGATTATTCAAAGAAAAAGACACTTGGTAGGTACTTACTATGCTAAGCCTAATTTGGTATAGGAAGGGAATATGCTGACATCAGATCGTGCTAGTTCAGGAAAACCAGGATACAGTGGAATCCTCCTCTTTTTTACTTCTTTCTCTTCCATCTTTGGGAATGCAATTTTTATAGTGATTAATACAATGAAACCTGCATTGCGGTATCAGAACATGCTATCAAATATTATTGGTATAAAACAAAGATAGTTATATTATTACACATATTTATTTGTTATCATTGATTATACAAAACACTGTAACCATAGTGATATTTTGAAAGCCTGATGATCATAGACTACAGAGGCCATTCATAGCACAAACGATTTCCGAAAAAGTATAGTACTGTAAGCGTCAATATGTCACATTTCGGCATACGAACTTTGAGGTGTCTGTGTCACAGTTGCCCTAGATAAATGGCAGTTTGTACAGTTTCATGTTACGTTACACTTACACAGATATTCATGCTAGACCCCCTGATACCAATTTCCCCAGTAGGAAATTGGTGATCTCTATTCTTGTATCTATTGGTTGAGTCACTAGTTTTTAATAGAGACTTTTGTACAGAGAAATTATATTTTGAGACATGTAAAACAGATTAATTATAAATGCATGGCATAGCATAGACGGACCAATTAAGGCCCTCCTACTACAGACACAGTAATGTATTAGCATAAAGAATTCTCTTTTGAACCTTCAAATCAAACACTCAGGGCAACTACTAGCGTGACACTAAACATGTTTAGTACTCAAAATTAAAATATTGTACTTTGTTGATTGATAGAGACATAATGTTTTATTTATATTAATTTTCTTTCGTAAATGTTGTGCAAGACTGCCTTAAAACTCTGACGGCCTTATTAAAAAACTTGTAATAAACCCGGAGTAGTTAAAACATCTATCTGTCAATTTTTCGCTTGCAGTAAATGTCACGCGTGAAAGCAAGTCAAAGCATGTTATGCCTAATCTATGTTTACGCAATGTTTATTAATAAAGGCCATAGATTTCAACTATTAGTGATAAAAATGATTTCATTTTAGAGGTTGATATGCACATACACAATCATGTGGCTATGTTCACACACTACATTGTTCTTGTAAAACAATTTAATACAAACTATTATCATTAAAAATGGATTTTTCTTTTCCCGGCTTCATGCATTATGGGATAATTTAATAGTATATCATGCAAGTACCACCACATGTTAAAAATGTTTTAAATATTGTATTTGTATCTGTATTTATACTTTTGAATTAAATTATTTTCACATGGTAAAAAATTTTAGCACTTCATTTGATGTTATTTTATTAAACAAGACTCAAATAGAGCAAGATATTTTTTTTATAAATAGCAAATAAATACATTTAGATTTGATTTGAATTCTGCACAAACATTATCTAACTAATAAGTTAATTATCATTCAGCATGTGAATGACAATTAATTTTACAACACTTCTAATGCAGACTTGTAGGAGTGCAATTAAAACTCGAGAGTTAAAAACAAAATTAAATTAACAACATTTTATTAATACAGCAATAATATTATTAAAACTACTTTGCAGAGCATTGTGGCTCTTCAATGTTTATGTTTTATGGATTGATATTGCTTAGTTACAATATGTCTATTTTGTTTATTTACAAGTGATTGTCAGCTTCAGGACGAGGCGGCCACTGCATTGATCCTGCTCTTGCATACACAGTCATTGAATTGATTCACTACCACTGAACACAGAAGGGTTTTGTTTGGGTTGGAACTGTAGCACTCGAGGACCTGAAATATTATAAATGTATTACTTTATTTTGTCACTAACAACTTTACAAATAAGACTCTTGCATTTTACATATTGTTTTTACTATTGTTGTCAATCTAACTAAATATGTAGATACTTTAACCCTTTCTCAAGAATGTTAATCCACGTTAACTTATGAATGAAATCTTTTGTTTTAATAAATTAATGGTAGGGGAAGGGTTAAGGGACAATAGCATCGCACAGCAAATACTCATAGAACAAATTAGATACATTATGCATAGGCTGCCTGCATCACGCAGCTAATCACAAGTTGGTCTCACATAATTTGTTAAGTGTTTAATTAATTATAACGAGTCTAGTAACTTGGTTTCCTTAGTAGTATCCCTTGATATATTCAGATAGTAGCAAGGGTAAATCTTTTTAGAATGACAAGGACTTCATAATGTAGTCATTAATGCTTTTCATTCTAAATTAACTCAAACATTTGGTGCTCTATGAATATACCAATTAGTCCAAGAATATTTCATTCACTAATAATATTGGAACTGAAGTGGGATGTCAACCATTCTAAATAACTGTATAAAACACAAATTTAACAAATCTATTAGGGTAGTCATGGAAAAAATTGCCAATCAGGGGGGAGGAGACACTAAGCTAAGTACATGTGATGGTTAATAATGCACCAGCCAATGACAGCTGCAGTGCCACCCAGAGATTTAAGGCACAGCACTGTGCTCATTCACTCAATAACTTCACTATCTACAATATTGTACAAAACCTAACACTGAGTGGTGTATACGGCACTAGTGGTACCAATTAACAATCAAGACAGATATATCATTTCATCACCTTTGCTTTCTCAGCTTGGCATGGTGGTAATTTGTTAGCAATTTTATCCTGCTGAACCAGGTTGAACAGTTCATTTGCATCCTGCAGTGTTTTCTGGTACTCTAATTGCATGCCACTGTTTATCTTTTCATGTGCTCGTTTGAGTGATTCAATTCGACGTGTCCAGTAGGCTTCTTCGGCGGAGCGCTCCTGTTGTCGTCTATCGTCGTAGTACTGAGGTGGCGGTTGCGGCGGTGGCGCTGCGTATTGTTGTTGAGGCTGCTCGGCTTGCTGAAAATATAACATGACATCATTGATGTGTCGTTTTCCAAGTATAAAGTTTGGTAACTATGTAACTGGGGCACAGTAAAGTTACTTGAGCTTAGAGCGCTTTCAAAAAGCTAATGCAGTATGAAAGACCATCGAAGGAGATAATACAAATGTGCTAATTCGATCAAACAGAACTGTTATAACCTGTAATGTTATTAAACATACTGCTTAATATAGCGAATGCTAGGAAAGTTCAGGGCACTAAAATATATGTATAAGCATTATTATACTTGTTTCTTCAACAAACATCCTTTTATTTTGCTACAACAAGTCGTGACATTGATCTAAATTATGTAATGGAGTATTATCTTTACTTTTTCGGATAGCTGAGCAGATATTCGGTCTAATGCTTCTTGAGACACTTGTATAGCATTTTCATTGTCAACACTTAATTTTCGAGTACTTTGTGAACCTCCCATGTTTTTTAAATCGGAAAAATCAAATAATTTTTATCGGCAAATCACGTCAATAGGACATTTTTTGACATCTCACTCGTTTTCATTTTCATACCATAGACAATATACATACATACATGCCATAGGCAAACCAGAACAACGACGCAAGGAATATTTTACTCTACAGACGGAATAGGATTCTAAAGGTGCGATCGTTTAGTTTTTAGGGCATTGGTGGCATTGTCATTGATGGCTCTTTTGATAAAGCGTTCGTAAAGCTCAAAATAGTAGTTTATGCAACTGTCATATAATAGAGGGTATTAAAACATGAGTGTAGTTTTTTGTTGTGTGTTTGTAGTGTAGTTTCAAAATAAGATTACACGATTGTTTTAATACCTAATTATATGCAGTTGCATACACTACTTTATTTAATCTCATGACATTTTTGCTACTAAAGTTTTATCCAACAAAATATTACTCAAATTCGTATGTATAAAATAGCGCCAAAATGGAAAGTCTTCTTCTTCTTCTTGTTTGTATGGCTTGTGTGGCGTAACCACAATTTTGCCAATATCAGTGGAAAAAGTCTGTTATTGGTATATTGGCTCGGAACCAGCGCGTTGCGCGCGCAGCGCGCTCACCACAGATGTGTACTTAAATTGAATTGAAACCTCCTTGGTCGGGACACATTGTACTTAATAATAAAAAAAATGTTTTAAAGCATTGTTTTGTTAGGACAATAATGCTTTAATTTATTTTTTTAATTTTCTTAAAGAAGTATGTAAATAAAATATGCCAATAAAAGTCTGTATTTCATTTCATAATTAGAATATTACCGAATGAGGTTGTATAAACGTTATTTTTGCCACTATTGCTCACACCCTATTCGAACGCTTAACTGAGCATAAAACCTAAAATCGCATGATTATGCTGTGAAATACATAGCTGTCAAAAAATTATCACAAATATCCATGCTCCGGACGTGAGTCAAAAATAGCACTTTTTGGTGACAAAAATAACTCTTTTTTAGCTTTGCAAACTGTGAATAAAAAGATCACATATATATATAGATATATCTGAAACACACACTTGAAACTTTGGCATAAATACGATACGGTAAGGTATAATAGATCTAGAGGCCGCGCACAATGTATGAAAATGTCTGCTATAAAATTAAGTCAGAATAATATTCTGAACCGAATAGTCTACGAGGACTAGTACAAAATGACTGCGCTGCGATATGCGCTGCGCTGAGCTGAGTGCCATACCAGCGCGCGTTAGAATAAGTGCTCTTAGAAAAATAGGCGGGAAAATACCCATCCATGGCTATCGTTGATTTCGTTTCATTATCTGATAATATGTGTGGTTCAGTTAGTTTTGATGTGTATTAGTGGTGGATAATTATCCGTTAAGTGTTCTTAATGGAGCACGAGAGCAGCATAGTTTACAAAACGGTGTGTATTCTTGAAACGGTGTGTATTCTCCGTCATTCTCCTTAGAAAGTTTTAGTAATGAATCCAATGCATTTATGGACCGTGACTTAGACCGGAGTTATTTAAAAAAATCGACATTGACTAATTGAATACTAGTCTCACAAGCTAGAAGCAACTATAAGAAGTGCAATAACTTGAGGAATGACACATGAACAAACGGACGAGTCTAATTGTAAAGAAAATATACGAGTGCTGTTGACGTTTATACACATTAAATAAACGACAGTAAAATCTACTTTTTACTGGCAGATTCTCTTGTCATAGGAAGCCAAATCTCGCTATGAGAGAAGATAAAAAGTGGCACTAACGTACAGATAGTACAGCTATTCCATAACAGATGGCGTTAAACAACAAATTAACATAAGATAGTGTTCGAAATAATTCTCAATAACTTTCAAATCATCTAAACGCGTTGTTAAAAAAATATTTTCAAATTAGCTAGTAGATAATCCCTTCGAATGCATTGAACTTTCACGTAGCGTTTTCACGAACATAGGTTACTACGTCTAATGCCCATGAAATACATCTTTGCCCATAGAAAATACATCTTTCGCTCAGAAATTTCATAAGAAAAACGAATCTAATTTAGGTAGGTAATAAAATCTGAACGCTGTTTTCAAAACAAGACAGACGCACAATCTTTGAATATGCAATAGGTACAAGAGTTGTCGGACGCGACATTTTAATGTTTTTTGCATGTGTTACTTGAAATCAGTTGACTAGGTACCTTTAATACAGATCGATGAGGTGAAGCCTTTTATATCATCTTAAAAAATAAAGAAAAAAAAGACAAACGGAGCAACTTTTCTCTGTTCTCATCAATACAGGGTTGGTTTTAGTAAAAAAAACATCATCAACACCACCAATAATCACGCAGGTGAAACCACGGGAAGCAGCTAGTCTTAGATATAAAATCAATTGATATTATTGTTAGTCTCGCTAAAACTCGAAAACGGCTGGACGGATTTGAATAATTCATGTTTTTGTTTCGACAGGGTTGGTTTACAAATAAAACAATACCAACATCAGCAATGATCACGCAGGTGAAACCACGGGACGCAGCTAGTCTTGCACAAAATCAATTGTTGTTCGATAGACTCGAAAACGACTGGACCGAATTAAATAATTATTTTTTGATCTGTACCCTCTGATACAGGGTTTAAATATAATAAAATCATCATCAACAGCAACCATCACCACGCAGGTGAAACCACGGGCGCAGTTAGTATTTCATAATATCATCATCATCATCATCTCAGCCGTAGGACGTCCACTGCTGAACATATGCCTCCCCCATGATTTTCCAAAAGAGCCGGTTGGAAGCGGCCTGCATCCAACGTCGTTATGCGACCTTCATCGGGTCGTCTGTCCACCGTGTCGGTGGACGACCTACATGCGCTTGCCGGTCCGTGGTCTCCACTCCAGAACCTTTCGACCCCATAGGCCATCTGTTCTGCGTGCTATGTGCCCTGCCCACTGCCACTTCAACTGGCTAATCTTCGGGGTTATGTCGGTGACTTTAGTTCGTCTACGGATCTCCTCATTTCTGATTCGATCACGTAGAGAAACCCCGAGCATAGCCCTCTCCATAGCTCGTTGTGCGACTTTGATCTTATCTATAGTACTTAGGCCCATAGTAAGAGACCACGTTTCAGTGCCATAAGTCATCATGGTAACACATATTGGTCGAAGACTCTTGTCTTGAGGCACTGAGGTATTTTTGACGAGAAGACTTCTCGAGTTGGATTGACGATTGACCTCTTTCTCGAAGTTGGACCTGCCTAATTTGACTGTCTGTCCCAGGTAGATGTACTCGTCAACAACTTCGAGAACTGAGTTCCCAACTGATATTAGGGTAGGTACTACATGGGCATTAGACGTAGTTTTCGTCTTGTCCATGTCACATCTTAAGACCTACCCGTTGGGAAACTCGTTGGAGGCCTTCGAGCATTGTACTGAGGTCTTCCATGGATTCTGCCATGACTACAATATCGTCGGCAAATCGAAGGTGAGTGATGTATTCGCCGTTAATATTGATGCCAAGTCCTTGCCATTCCAGAAGCTTGAAGGCGTCTTCCAATGTAGCGGTGAACAGTTTTGGAGATAAAACGTCTCCCTGTCTCACGCCTCTTTGCAATGGAATTGCCTTCGAATTCTGCTCCTGTACTCGAACTGACATGTTAGCGTTTTTGTACAAACACTTTAGCACTTCAAAATACCGATAGTCAATACGGCATCGATGGAGAGACTCGAGCACTGCCCACGTCTCGATCGAATCAAAGGCCTTCTCATAGTCCACAAACGCTAAACATAGAGGCAAGTTATACTCTTCGGTCTTCTGTATAACTTGCCGTAGCGTGTGGATGTGGTCTATAGTACTATAGCCTTTTCGGAAACCGGCTTGTTCTGGAGGCTGGAATTCATCAAACCTGCGACTGAGACGGTTCGTTATGACCTTCGAAAACAGCTTATAAACATGGCTCAAAAGCGAGATGGGTCTGTAATTCTTAAGTAAATTGTTGTCACCTTTCTTGAAGAACAGCACCACCACGATTTTGTTCCATGCTTCTGGCGTTGAACCTTCGAGTAAGACGGTATGAAAGAGCTTCTGAAGGACTTTAAGTACCGGTGTTCCACCCGCTTTCAGAAGCTCCGATGTGATACCGTCGTCACCCGGCGCCTTGTTGTTTTTAAGCTGTTTCATATATAGTTGCGCGTAAAGATGCGACTTATACAATACATACTGGACTTAGTGCATTGGCCTATCAATTTTAAATACTTATACAAAAAACAAAAAGGCATCGATTCCAAAACACGTTAAATTAAAAACACAAACAATAACTATACTAACATGTTTAACAATTAGCTTAGGTACACATTAAATCGCATAAAATCCACACTTATTTTTTATGCATTTATGCATTTATGTACCTAGTGAAACTCGCGCAATCGAGACAAATGTGATGATGTATAATGAATCAAAATCGATTGAGTCGTTGTGTAGTTACGAGCGGACATACGTACACACATTACCCTCCGTTTGGGCTTCTCCGTAGTCAGGTAATTAAACACTGAGATCTTTTTAGCGAACACTTCGCTTCTTTATAATTAGATGGAAATGGAAGGACCCGTAATTATTCTACGGAAGAACCCCTTTGGATTCGTTTCGTGCAGGCCGGGCGATTAGCCGAACAAAAAGTGACCACAATGGCGGAAACCGGTCCCAGGCTCCACTCTGGCCATCTCGCCCCACGCCGAACTTTCTTCTGTCTGGTCGATGTGCGATCCGATGCGCTGCAGTAAACAAATACTATTTCATTGAACTTATATAAAGCCACGAATTTTGTATTTAAAATGTTTAATAATTATTTACAAAGCGTCGGCTTAGGTACTGTTAAAACCAAATAACTGTATCAGTATTCGTAAACACATTTGAAAGTACACATAGATGAATGGATGTTTGTTATTCTCTTACGCTCAAACGGCTGGCCCAATTTTGATGAAATTTGGCATGGAGGTGGATGGGGTTTAACATATAGGATAATTTCCATCAACATCGTCATCATCCATCACCGTGCGGGTGATTTTTATCGATCTAAGCGACTCGGCAAATTTAACGACTATTACGGTAAGTACTTGCACTGCTGAACAGGTAGGTTGGTGGCAATATAATATTCTCAGGATATTATGTCAATAAAATTGACATAATATCCTGAGGGATGTGCATATAAACGGGTTTATCTGTAATTAGAACATATGCTCTAACTTCTGTTTTAGTGACTTCAGAAAGCTGATTTTAGCATCAAGAAATGTTTAGTGAATATAAATATAACATAATATATGGATAAGCCCCTACGAAGAAATAAGACTATTATTTCTTCGTAGATAAGTCCCCATAAGCTGATTTACTATAAAATATATACTTTACTTTACTATATTTTTCTTCGATATAGTCTCAAATCTCAGCAAAGGTATTCTTGCAAATTAGAAAAAAACTGATTATTTACCAAAATAAGTTTGTATGAAGATGTTGTTTTAATACATATACAATGATAAAATAAAGCGCAAATCTGTATCTATCAATAAAAGCAGCGTATAAGTTTTTTCACACCACCTGCTCGAAAATGTTCTCTTACATGTCACGCAATCTCTACGTAAAGCAAGACATTACATACGCGGGGCTGTAAAGTTGTATGAAACTCCCTGGGGAGTACAGTGTTTTGGATTTGGAACATTAGTTGTAGTAATACGCTTATTACAGAGACAGCATACAGACAAAAAAGGAACAAGGCGCGAAAAGGTTTTACTATAAGTAGTGCGTTCGAATAGCCCTAAGTTGGCGAAAATAACGCAAAAAATGCTCACAAGGGCGTTCGAATTGGGAATCTATGTTTCTAATAACTTATCTACGTTTTCAATAATAATGTTTCACATTCGCAAAGATACAGTTTTATGTAGGTACTTTTTGTTGTATTACACTAGCGACTGCCCGCTACTTCGTTCGCGTAGTATGCTTGGCCTTCGGCCTCGCCATAACCTCCAGTCTTTTTTTGGGTTTATTTCATAAGAACCTTCTCCTGATAGAATAGTAAAAATAATCAGAACTTTGTTCCATCCGTTCATGCGTGATGCATTGACCAAGGGAAATAGAGATTCAAAAAAAATATTAAAAGAAATATTTAGTGACACTTCAGTGAGTGTGGTGCACACTGCATCACTGCCATAGGTAAGTAAGCTTTTTTTTCCAGCGGAAGTATCACTAAATATTTCTTTTGATATCGTTTTTGATAATGGATTTCCACAAAATAACACCTGACTTAATAAATAGAGATTCATTTTTATATATATTGTTATAAATTTCTGTTTGCCCACCATACAACTAGACGGCACCGTTACCTCAGTTGGTAGTCTCTGCCTTTGAAGCGCGGGGTTCTAGGTCCGATCCCTGAGACAAATATTCGTATGATGAGCAGAAATATTCGTTCTCGGGTTTTGATGTGTGTCTATGCCACATGAGAATCACAATACAGATATACAAGTGTGGAGATTATTATTTATAGTATACTAGCTGCTCTCCGCGGTTTCACCCGCGTGGTGATGGATGATGATGATGATGATGAATCTTATATAGCCTATGTTACTCAGGGTGACTGTAGCTTGCCAATGGTGAAACAATTTTTGAAATCGGTCCAGTACTTTTTGAGTCAATTCGTTACAAACATACTTACATACAAATCTATCTAAAAAGCTATCTATATAAAAATGAATCTCTATTTCTATATTGGTCATCGCAGTACGCGTGAACGGATGGAGCAATTTTACTAATTATTTTTTCGTTGTGTTAACAAATGTGTGGCAATAATTGTCAGGCGAAGGTTCTTATGAAAGAGAAACCAAGAAAATAGGGAAGGTTATGGCAGGCCGAAAGCCGAGCGTACTACGCGAAGGAAGTCGCAGGCAGTCGCTAGTTTACAATAATCTTATGAAAAAACCAAAGTATACTTCATCTTTTAAAAAGGTTGGTTATAAGAACATTCACCGCTAAATAAAATCGGTTAACGATTCAATTTAAACACTGCAAGGATTAATTGCAGTTTTCGGACAAATAAAATGGTGCTAAAACGACAGGGCAGTGACCAGAATTAATTGTTTTGAGACAAACATGGCTATAAATTAGATCTAAAATCTTTAGTCCAAGCATAAACATACAAATAATAGTTTTTTTACAGAACCAATTAAAACTTGACATACCTACACCTACCATGTTTGGATACCTACATATTATTCTTGCTTGTTCAGACCTGGAATCCTCATTGATAACTAAAATGCGAAAACTCTTTCAGTATGTTTATCCGTCTGTTTGTTCTTTCTTAGTTTACTTTTTTCCTTTACATCTCCTGAGTAAAAAATGGCATTGGTATTAAGGAATTTGGTATACCTATATATAAAGGCGACTGCCGACAGCCGCATGACCACTGAGCACGGCCCTCTGCCGTAAACTCTCATCGATTTTTGGTTGGTTAAAAAACATATAACAATAGGTCTTTTGAAAAAAAAAAACATCGTGGACTATTTTTTAACAGGTTTTTTATTAATTACTAATAGTAGGTAAACAAGCAGGCGGACCATGTGATGGAAAGTGGTCAGCGTCGCCTGTGGACGTATGCAACATCATGAGCGTCAACGCGAACAACTCTAGAGTCCGTCGTTACGCTCACGGCAAAGTAAGCAAATATCTATACTGGGGGCCGCGCGGTCTAAGTACTTTACTCACGGTCAAATATGCCGCCCGTGACGCAAGACACTACTTTATCCCCTTGGTGCATCTATAGTAGATTGTATATTATATTGTTACATTTAATTCAATATTTCTTAACTCTGTTTTATGTGCGAGAATAATCGATCATGATCATGTTTTTGAAATGATACCATTTGATTGAATTGATATTACCATATATAGGTAGCTGGAATTTGTATATGTTAGGTCTTTAACTATGAAATAAGAGATTTGTGTGAATATTTTATGATATGAAAATATCGGTAGGTATATTTGTTACTTTAGCTAGGCAATCAAAGTATATTGCCCCAAACTATCTACACAATTTTGCCATTGCGATGGCAGTTTGTTTTCCATTTATTGTAGAAGTCTGCCGGACGGGAGGCGGTGAAGTCAGCGAAAGCGTTTTGTAGGTAACTGCCTCTCGGGTGTTGATTTTTTTCACTCAAAGATTGACTAAATTTTGAAACAAGTAGAAATCAACACAATTAGGATTTTTCTTTTGTTGGGAGAAGGTCCGGTGAGTAAGGTGGGTGATGGAGAGCTTCCAGCTGTAACTCTTGTAGTTTTGCGATGTCGACGTGACGTGTGTGTTCACATAACGCAAACGTGTAATGGGTTTTCTCACTTATGACTTCACAGTAGACGAAGGAACAGTTTTTTTTTTCGAACTGATTAAAGCTGTTTGCCTCTACCGGCATTTACAGCGTCACCGGACGGGTGGTGTGTCTGTTGAGTCAATAAGAGCAACACAACAACGTGGTCACATTAACTAGACGCTTGACCATGTGACGTCATTTCGGCGCTCAAGTACGGTGTGCAAAAAAAACCGGCCAAGTGGCCTTTATTAAGATCGAGTAAAAATTGATTAAAAATTAAGTTTGTTAAATGAATAAAAAAACATTTATTTATTTTGAAAGGTAATACATAACTACATATTCTGTGAAAATTTAAGGTGTCTACCTGTTACCGTTATTAATATTGAGCATAAAAATAGGAAAAACACACATTTGTTGTGTGGCTACCCAATTAATATTTATTTATTTGGAATTTTTGACAGGAATGTAGTCGATTATCTTTTAGTCATCATCGCTATAAACAATGGACTGTAACACTTTTAACACGAGATTTCTCCTTCACTGTGTATGACTTTCCCCATGTTATTCTGGTTTGAACACAGTTCAACAGTTGATATGCAACAGTAACAAAAAACTTAACAAAACAATAATCAAAACAAAAACAGAAAACAAGCCAAATTTAGCATGAAAATTAGCCAAATTATCGACGCGTGTATTGGTAACAAAGATGCTGACCGTACTGACACTTGCCGGGCGAGAAAAGGGAATGCGGAGGGTAGCGGGCGGGGACCCGCATTCCAGCGATGCGTCGAGTTAATGTGACCGCGTTGTACTCACACAATATACAACCCGGTCACAATATCTGTGCACCTGACCTCGTGACGTCATATCGGCGGTCTGGGTACGGTGTGGAATAAGTTTTTTCGAGAGATGTGGAGGTAAAAAAAAATTACTAACCTTTTCAAATCAATTTATTATTGATGAAGGGTTTGTTATTAAAAAACAATAATTTTGATTACAAAAACATTTATTATTAAACTCAGTCACTATAAATTATTGACTCTATGCCTGACATTGTATCTTCCTCACTCTCACTTTCTGAACTCTCCGAACTATCTTCCCCTAGTGATATTAAAAGTTGTGTGATGTTGTCATCTGCTAGATGATCCTTTTCCCAGTATTCTCGCTGTAGTATCTCCACGTGATTCACTTCTTTTTTCCAGTCAGCTGGCCTAATTGACTTAATCGCATCTTTTGTAAGTTGTTCTATTTTCTTTTCTTTATATTGACCAATCAATGTTTTTTTATAACAATTTTAATAACAACCAAACCAGTCCAAACTTAACAGTAATGCAGTCTAAACTTAACAATAAATATTAAAAAACAAAACAACAACAAAGCGAAAATATCAAAATTATCGGGACGTGTATCGGCAACGAAGATGCTAACCGTACTGTCGCACCGGGGAGTGCGCGGAGAGGTGACAGGGGAAGCGGGAGAGGCGCCGCATTCCAGCGAGGTGCACAGATATTCTGACCGGGTTGTAACTTCAAACTTCTGACGTGTGAAGAATTTAACAGTGTAATTTCTATAAAAAAATATTTTTTGAAAGCTGTTGCTAGTAGACAGAAATATAAGTATAAATAATTGTATAATAAAGGTTAATAAACGTAGTTATAATCTACTGAGTTTTGTTTAGGGCCAAAGATCGGGGTTTTTTACAGAAATCAGTCAAAATTTTTGTAACACTTGCAACCGGCTTTTGGATTTAAAGTCCAGTAGGTCTACCATGAGTTTATAACATTGACACCAATCGAAGCTCGATATCGACTGCCGCAAAAAAATGTATGAAAAAAGGCCAGTGTCACCTCGCGGTCAATTGTAGAACTAAAATTGATAGCGAGTACGCCAATCACAAGCTTAATAGGTAGGCGAGATCGAGTATCGACTATACATGACATTTATGTTGCCAACTCATGGTAAGGCTACAGGTAACCCTAGGCGAGATGGAGTCGCTTGATGAACCATTATAAAATAATAATAAGAATTTAGCTTTTTTGGGAAAAAATCACAGGACGTGCGTCCGCCGCAATACACGCTACAAATCTTTATAGAGCCTTATAGTATACGACACTCATTTCGTAGGGTAGGTAATCCATTAATTGCCCAGGATTGGGCCCGCTTTTTGTACCACTGACTTTTATCTTTTTTTATTGAACATCCACCTGTGTGCCACGGACCCTTCGATGAATCTGATGACTGGTTATTTTTAGGAGAAAAAAAACCTTGAAAGGTATATACGGTATCTATTGAATTTTCACTTCTAAATACTACTCAGTTGAGTTTATTTTGCAATGGCTGATTGAGATGTTGTGAATGTTTTTCTTAAATTCTTCGAGGGTGAGAAGATGCGACCACTGACAAGCTCCGAGCTCGCAGGTAGAAAATCGATTGTTATTAGATGTCAGATCTTTTCATAATAATACAAATATATTATTATAAAGAATGCGAACTGAATAGCGACGTCTGCTCGACAAAGGCATTGAAGTCAAATTAGTTTTATCGGCCATCGTCATGAAATATTAGACGTTTATTGTTAACAACATTTGCTGAATCATTTACGAATTGTTACACGGGTACTACGAGTATTGAACTAACGACATATTGAACTAACTAGAATCAGCATCAGTTATATTTAATAGCTTGTGCTACATGTTATAATACTATTCTAAGTATATATACAAAAATTCTTTGTATAATATAAAATAATACAATTGATACAATCAATCCAAAAATAAATATCGATACAATTAATCAATAAATCATTGTAAAACTAAATAATTATGGTTTGTACCAGCATATTAAATAAATTCAGTAATTTTAAATCAATTTGTCATAATTATATATTATTGTTTTAAAGTTTTAAAAATTCATCTAAGTCGTAGCAAGGACGCTCCAGTAGCCACATCTTAAGCTTGCTTTTAAAGGTCGCGGTGGAGGTTGCACATATTTTGACCTACTATGCACTAAGTAGATATTGAACTAACTAAGGTTAGTTCAATATATAGTTTTTTAACTTTGATAACTTTTATTGTTAACTTTGATATTCACAATAAAAATAATATTAACGCCCCGTACGAGAGTACAAATCTCCATTAATAGTATCTACGTCTATCTGTCTCTTTATTTGTCTGTATATTCTACCTTAAAAGGGCCTTTACGTCTTCTCATTGAGCGATATTAACCCTTTGCCTTCTGGAGACGTTAATTAACGTCAGTTTTATTCATAAATCTTCTGTTTTAATTATCGCGGTACCTAAAGGTACCATGATAATAAACATTCCTATAGGAAGGGTCAATAATAATAAAACACAAGTAAAATTAAATATACAGTTAAAAATTCATTAAAGGAATGAAAAGAGGCAGGTCTCCTGGATTCGATGGGATCAGCATCGAACATCTAAAATATGCTGGCATCCATCTACCGAGGGTCTAGTCCTTGTTGTTCAACCTGTGTCTTAGTCACTCTCACCTGCCGGCCGAACTCATGAAAAGCATTGTTGTGCCTATCGTAAATCGGCCAGTTAGACCAAAAAGTCGCTGAATACCCTACAAGTGCAGTATAATGCATCAAACGTCGCACGGCCAGACACAATAGAAATTTCATTCTTATAATGACATCGACCCTCGAAGGGTTAATAACATCTTCAGGATGATGTTGGGACTCCCTCGTTGGTGCAGTGCCTCTGAAATGTTTGCGCAGACGCATACGGACGGGTTCCATGCCGTCATTCGCAAGAAAGTCGCGTCATTAATGAGGAGGGTGCGAGGAAGTCACAACAGCACCCTGAAAATCATTTCTGAAGACTTACGGGCACCTGTGTGGAGGCATTTCGTCACTCTAATGATTGAGTGAGATTGTGGCTCGTTCTATCCTTGGCCGGGCGGACGCCTTTATTTTAATGTAATAAAATTGTATAACAATTAATTACGTAGCTCAATTTAGACTAACATTAATTTTAAGTTTTATTGCATTTACACTAATCGAATATGGATCCCAATTGTTGTCCAAATAAACAAACCTTGAAGTTAAATTTGAAAAAAACCCCGACATAAAATAATAAAAACATGAAATAGTTACCTACCCAAACTGGGTTGTGAAAAAATTTTGTGGTGGTGTGGCACTAGTTAAGATCTTTAATTTGATACCTAGATATACTGAGGGAGTTATGAAAAAATACCGGGAGTTAAAATTAGAATACCTTGACAAACTTTATCCGACCGCGAGAAGACATTTTACAAACACTTAACTTTAATATTAGCCTATTGGCCATGGCGTCTGACTCGTATTGTTGGACGAACATTAGCGATCATTCACACATATTGATTGCAGTAAAGTTTACTTAAACTACTCGTAATTGAACACTTGAGCACCAGGAGGTCATTTTACATATTTTTTTAAAACGCGCAACAGTCTATACCTACTGCTGCAACTGCAGTTCGACTCAAATTCTGTTGTCGTGCGATCATTACCCAAAAGCTATTCTATTTCTTCAGACAAATTGGAACGTATCGTCATCTTAAGCCATACTACACATAAAAAAAATAAACGCTACTATGTTCGAATAAGAGTAAACGTCGTGTTCATTATCCATCGAGTTAAAAGAAAATTAGCTGGCGATAATAGAAACGTAACTGCAGCTGGAATGTATTTCAATAGCAGAATAAGAAACAGTATAAAGTCACCGTCCAGCTACGGTTCGATTGTCTCTCTCCGACTCCCCTCTCTCCTGGCGACGGCCCAAGCCGAGGTCCGTACCTTAGTGGTGCCCTTGAGCAAGTCGCCTCCTTCTCTCCTTGCGGCGAAGCGTCTTCAACGCTCGCCTTAGGCGGTGCGCCCTCTGCGCCCGCATCTGGCTGAGTGCCATCTGCGCTCGCCACCCGTCCGGTGACGCTGTAAATGCCGGTAGAGGCAAACAGCATTAGTCCGTTAGAAAAAAAACCAGTTCGATTGCAATTTGCAATTCGGTACCCAGGCTAGCTCTACCATCGGCGGGGGCTGTGGCCCCCGTGAAATGTGAATGCGCAGTGGGCCCGCGCCCCCTGCCACCAGTCGACGACGGAGGAACACCGCAGAGGTTTGGTGGGTTTGGCCTTTCTGGCGGAGACTCCCACACGCGCACCAGCTCTCCCCAGAGCTGGTGATCAGGGTATAAAACCTTCCTCTGCGTAAAAAAAAGGCTAGCTCTACCAGCGGTTCTTGCTCGGAAAAATAAACAAAAACAAGTGACATAGTAATAATGTATTTAAAACAACTTTGTTTATAAACATGTTTCTCATAAAATTGACAATAAACGTGATAATATATATATAAATAAGATTTTACCCTCACCACTTCGCAGGTATGTAGGCGTACATCGAAAAAAATTCGATCTTACCAAAAAAATATTAGAACCGAAATTGTAGGAAACTTAATTTCAAACAACTGGTTTTGGTTGTAACATTTTTTCCTGTAATATTGAAAAAAAAAGAGATATTGCAATGACAACATTTACATTTACAAAAAGGGTAAAAATACGAAAAAATATAAATGCGAACCATAATTATAGGAAATTTAATTTTACACAACTATGTTTCAAGCAAGTTTTGATGTAAAACTTAAAATTAACGAGTTGTTAATCAAACAAAAATTCACCCCCTCTTTTGGGTGTAAATCGAAAAATATCAATTGTAGGAAAAAATATCAAAACCAAAATTGTAGAAAACTCAATTCTACACAACTTTTGTTGTAACTATTTTTCGCGTGAAATTGAAAATAAAGGAGTTATTCAATAAACAAAAAATACCCTTTTAAACCAAGATGGCGGAGGACGCAACGGATCGATTACCACGCAAAACAAAATTTAGATCGCCAGTGACCTTGCTTAACGAGTTCCGAACGAAAATTGCTACTTATTTTATCCGGATCAAATCCTAATTTGACTGATCTACGTGTGGTATGGAGAGGCCTTCATAGCGCAGCTTCTGTATAATGGGAACCTGTAATGGTTTTATCTATCCAAATAAAGCGAGCCATTTCGCTCGCACTAAGATTTATTCCATGTCACCGTTTAAACTCAGATTGTGCTTAATTTATTTACCACTTTCGGTTCGACGCTTCGTAGAGGTATCTTAAAATTTACTTTTATTTCGAGTTGCGTTTTATTATTCAAAGAAGTTTGGTTTTGTTGGAATTACAACTAAAAAGTTTAGTTCCATCAATATTGTTCTTTGTTTTTATTTGAATTTGGGACTCACATAAATATTTCATTGAATTTAAATCACTTTCACTTCGGTATCAGATAAAAGTATTTAAGTATTTATGGTTTAGATAGAATACACCTACTCATTTTATCTCATGGATTTTTTGTTGTAAACACAATTAACCCGTAGACTCGCCATTTGCCATATTTTGCCAATAATACAATTGTTTTCTCAGAAATCCTACTACTTTTCCAGGAATGCGACATGTGTGGTTAATAGTAATAATTTAATAATATTACTGTTTGTTGAAAGAGAGTTAGGTAGGTACACTGCTAGGAGCAAGAGAAAACTACTTTTACGTTATACGTTTGCCATGGGTTATGAAGGGCCAACGAATGTGTAAGGCACCTAGGCCTACCTAGACACTATTTAAAGAATTACTTTTTTATAAAATTTAGAATATTCAAATAAACTTTCGTTTGGTAAGAGCGTCTATTGACAACGGATAAAAAACAAAAGTGGATAACAAAATATAAAACATGAAGATACTAAAAAAAAAGAGAATGCAGACCGTAGGTACGGGAAAAAATTGCGAACATGAATCGAACATACAAAAAAATCGACAGATCCCGGTGTTATTGCATAGCCTAACAAACATAACTATTAGACAACGCTTATATTATTTTATTTACTAGTTCTATTATTTATTTCTAGTTTCGCGAAGTCTTCTCGTCTAAAAATACCACAGTGCCTCAAGACAAGAGTCTTCTACCAATATGTGTTACCAGTGATGTCTTATGGCACTGAAACGTGGTCTCTTACTATGGGCCTTATGGCCTCATGAGTAAGCTCAAAGTCGCACAACGAGCTATGGAGAGGGCTATGCTCGGGGCTTCTCTACGTGATCGAATCAGAAATGCGGAGATCCGTAGAAGAAGGAAAGTCATCGACATAGCCCAGAACAGATGGCCGATAGGGCCGGAAGGTTCTGGAATGGACCACGGATCGGCAAGCGCAGCGTAGGTTGTCCATCGACACGGTGGAGAGACGACTTGATAAATGTCGCAGGACGACGTTGGATGCAGGTGACTTCCAACCGGTCCTTTTGAAAAATAATGGGGGAGGCATGTGTTCAGCAGTGGACGTCTTACGGCTGAGATGGTGATGATGATCATTTATTTTTAAGAAAATAAACAACCAAAATATAAATAAATTACTAAGCACCATTAATATGTTTCCGCTTATTGCAATATATATGATACTAGCTGACCCGGCAGTGGCTTCGCTCGCTTGGTCTTGGTATTGTTGGGAAAGCGCCGCTTTGGATTCTCCAGGTCCTAGGTTCAATAGCCAAGTCGGAGAGTTGTTAGGTTTTTTGACAAATTAATTTTCAATAGTAGTCTAGCGTGGGTCTTTAGCCGTACCATAGAAGTTCATGCGCGCAGCCCAGTCAATCGGGACCCTTGTTTTATATGAGACCATGTAGCATAGAGAGATCAAACTGCCAATTTGGATTTAAATGACGGCTCAAGATAAAAAGTTTATACATTATAATTAGTACTCACGGGATGTACACCACGATAAGGCAAGTTTTGGAGTTTATGGTCGAGACTTACAATCGAGTTCGAGGGCCAGTGGTATCCGTAGTAAAAGAGTGAGAAGGAGGGTAGACCGTTTTGTATGCTCTTAATAACTTCGTACTTTTTCACATCCACCCGCATATTCAGTCTACCCGTGAACATGTCGCATGTGACTGCGCCGAAATATCGGGAACTCCAAAACCTGCCTAATCGTGGTGTACATCCCGTGAGTACTAATTATAATGTAGTTAACAACCGTGAAAGTCTAAAACAAAAAGTTTATAGTTGGGATGGGTTTATAGCTCCTGGCTCCATTCTATCCATATTACGTACGGCGTACGGCTGAAGTATGGAAAAACCTACCAGCGTCTATATTTCCTGACATATACAATCTGGGAGTCTTGAAATACATAGGGAATAGGTCCTTTTAGGCAAGCATGTACCACCGTCGACCGCGTCATCACTTTCCATCAGGTGAGACTGTGGTCAAATGCTTTTTTATCTAATGTACAAAAAATATACCAAATTTTATCGAAATCCGTGTAGTAATTTTTAAGCATTGGCTTAACTGTACTTATTTGTTATTTTTCATTTTCAGTAGAAACCGCGAAATCCGACAAACGAAATTTTATAGTTATTTTTTGGTAGAAGGCCTCCTGCTCGCTAAAAAAGAATTATTCATCTTCGCTAGTGCAAAACTTGGTACAGCTATCCTTATTTCTTATATCTACTCGTAGCTTAAGTTAAATTTGCTAAAGTCAGACTTGCGCTTAGAATAAAAAGATGAATAATAAGCCCCAGTCACCGAGTCCGACTTGCACTTGGCTGTTTTTATATATATATGCTAGGAATGTCGGTCAGAGTTTAATAATGTGATTGAGCTGAATTCGAAAAATAAAAAAGATTTCGCAAAACACGCAATCCGAAAACTTTCCGGCAAACAATTTAAATTAAGGATCTAAGAATCTGTACGGTTTCCGCTATCTTTGATTTCGGGCAAAGTTGCCCTCAAGAGTCCGAGGGCTAAGGGGTGAAAAAAGGGGCGAAAGGGAGTGAAGCAAAGGGAAAACAAAGTAGAATTTGTAATATAAACCGCGAGGTTCGGCTTAATTATACAGGTTAATGAGCGGTCTCACTATGACGATTTTGCGGTCGCAGCGATTTACTCAGAAATGCTCCGAGATTTTATCTCTTGTGCTAGATGTAAAACTTGCAAATTTATCGTTTGAGGAAAGTAGGAGCTTTGTCCATAATTATAATAATTAAGGTTAAAGATTATGAGGGCTGAGGCTTCCCAGCCGTATGCAAATACTGCGTTGATTTCGGCAAGACATTTTAATATTATGTTGAAATATATATAACTGAGTATTTTTTTAGGGTAGTAATCACTAAGAAATCACTACTTTCCTCAGTTGTTCTCAGTTCTAGATAAACTTTAATAAAACTACGTTCTTGAATTGGGAATAATGGAAGTACTAGTTAATAGTTTATTATATAAACTTTTTTTTTTTAGTTTGGATAATTAGATGTTTGTTACTCAAGCATGCAAAAACGGCTGAACGGATATCGACGATATTTGGTAGGTGGATGAAGCATTTGATTAACACAAAGTTTTTTTCATCATCGTCATTATCATCCATCACCACACGGAATAAAATATATTTCTCAAACTATAGAGATTGTATCTCCATCGTTACTGCCTTATATTTGGGTGTCAGCTGTCGAACCGTAAACCAAAGGAGCACGACGCTTGTGCCTCACCAAATGTTACTTTGACGGTTTAACTTACGCTGTAGGTATAGTCGAATATCTCGACCGGTTTCATGACCATCCGGGACACTTCTTCATGGAGTACTTGCGCAACTGGCTGCGTTCGCGGTAGCGATCAACTTCTTTCTTCTCTACTACTCAACTAGATTGGTCAATTGCCACTTCTTACCAACTGCTCAACTAGATTGCTAAACTAGTTTAGCAGTAGTTAGCTATGTAGTTTTACAATATATCCATTACATAAATGAAAAAATTAATCAATTTCCTTTAGTTCTTCGCATGCAAGTATGTAAGCTTGCGGCATAATTTATGTCTTAAAACTTAATTTATATTGAAACATACAAAGGCTTATATACTTACGCGAATAATAGTTGCGCTTAGACCACAACTTTACAATAAATGTATTACGGTACACAATTGCGCAATAAATTAATATACAGTACCTTATACTAGTACTGCTAAACTGTCCCACTATCAAGCCTAGTTCCTTCATATTTCTTCGAAAAAACTCTAGACGTCTCTGGGCACGGTCCAGACATCCCACGTTCGTCGTACCCCATAAAAGATCGCTTAGCTGCTAGTATACGGGGCGCACGATGCGCGGGCGCCGCATGCTTTACCTACAAAAGACTTCAACGGGCGCTCTACGCTGGGGCTTAGTACAGCGGTCTAGCGGTCATGACGTCTGAAACGGTTAGCCATAAAGATGCAGGTTCGAACCTCATTAGATAATGTAGTTTTCTCTCAATGACTGTCCTCTTTATAGACAGACGCTTTATAAAAAACTGTTTATATAATCTCATTCGGTAATATTCTAATTATGAAATGAAATACAGACTTTTATTGGCATATTTTATTTACATACTTCTTTAAGAAAATAAAAAAAATAAATTAAAGCATTATTCTCCTAACAAAACAATGCTTTAATACATTTTTTTAATAATTAAAGTGCAATTTGTCCCGACCAAGGAGGTTTCAATTCAATTTAAGTACACATTATCTGTGGTGAGCGCGCTGGTTCCGAGCCAATAGACCACAAAACAGACTTTTTCCACTGATATTGGCAAAATTGTGGTTACGCCGCACAAGCCATACAAACAAGAAGAAGAAGAAGACTTTTTCCATTTTAGCGCTACTTCGTACATACGAATTTGAGTAATATTTTGTTGGATAAAACTTTAGTAGCAAAATTGTCATGAGATTAAATAAAGTAGTGTATGCAACTACATATAATTAGGAATTAAAACACTCGTGTAATCTTATTTTGAAACAAGCCGCAGGCGAGTTTCAAAATCAAAACTATACTCATGTATTAATACCCTCTATTATATGACAGTTGCATAAACTACTATTCATTAACTATAACTGATTTAATACTCGTAATATAGGATTATTTCAACCGTTCCCTTTGGTATGCTTAGTAAAGATTGTAGAGGCTTTTTCCTGTTTAATAGAACCTTGTTTCATAGCTCTATACATGAACAAACTCAGGGAATCGGTCCAAAGCGACTATGTGCTCGAACGGGCATGTTTTCGTAGCACTTACTCATGTTTGAGTAACGTTCTCGTCCTAACCGAACTCTAAGTGGTCGAAATGAAGACCCCACACTCATGATGACTTCTCTACACTTGTATCTCATTACGCTTGTTAATTTTACAAGTAAGTGACGGGATGAGCTTTCGACAAATTCAAAAATGTATTCATCAAATAACACATTTTTAACCGACTTTATAAAAAGGAGGTTTCTCAATTCAACTGTATATATACATGTTTATGTGTTCGCTGATAACTTCGTTGTTTATGAACCGATTTTTAATGATTATTTTATTGTTTGATAGAGTATACTTCCGAAGTGGTCCCATTTATATTTCATCAAATTCGGTCAAGCACTTTTTGAGTTGCACTCCAATAACTGAAAAGTGTTTCGTATCTTGATGATATCATCATTGACAGTGTATCCCGTAAGCAGAGGTCACTAAAAAGGGTGACAAAAATGTTTCTTTCCTGTAAATATAACCGGCTTCAACACTAAAAAGTGTAAAATAACTTGTGTAAGTCGGTGCACACAATATTGCGACAATAGGTACTTTTAAGTTATCATGGTACCAACTTCAACAAGTTATTTCACACTTTTTAGTGTTGAAGCCGGTTCTATATTTAGGTAAAAAAATTTTTAGGTATTAGATTGTATTTATTCATACAGACATAATTTAATATAGCGATATACACTTAAGATGGTTGTTAGTAGCTAATACTAGGATTCCAATCTCTGCACAGGAGCAAGTGTAGTTTATTATAACAAAAAATAAATATATACATAGGTAGGCAGAAGCATAGCTATTTTCAATTACTATACACAGAACCAAAAGTGTTATAAGTTGTTAGGTAAGTTTTAGTTATATATTAAAGTAGGTAAGTAGTAAAATATACGACAGTTGCAAGGCGATCCATATCATTATACAGCTTAAAGAGCGACATGATATTTAATACATCTACCTTATTTAGGCGAAAATTGAGATCATATCGAGCAAATACGAAGAATCCTTTTTGAAGCTTTACTTTGATAAAGTTTAATAACCCGTGAAGTGTCGCATTTATTAGTCTCGAATATATTTTTAGCAGAAAACTTGCGGGGTTCTGTAGAAGAAGTATTTTTGATGAGAAAAGTTTAGGGTATAATATTGATAGTTGATTCGAGACTGAACGTGTGTAACTAATCGTTCTATTCTAGCTGATTCAGGGGTCGCTGACCGGCTAAGCGAGTTCTCGTCTAGGCATCCTAGACTGTACAATAAATACCTACAATACCTACACGGTATCTAAGTATTTGCTGTCTACCTTTTGTACTGGCTTTGTTGGGATTATTTGATGAGCACATACAAACTAAAAACTTTTGGTAATATTAGCACAGATTTTGCTCGTGTTTCACACTTTAATATTTTGTTTTCCTATTCAACTGAAATAACCTTGACTTTAATTTTAATCATAGAAATATATAGACAACTAGATAGGTCACTTACGCATTGTGAGATATGATTGTCGGTATATACGATATTTAGAAACAAGTTTACAAACTGTGCCCCCTTTTTTTTTGTCCCGGAAAATCTTTTATAGATACCACCGCCCCCGGGGAGGAACCCGGCCTGGAACCCGGGGTGTTCCTTCAAGCGCCTTCATGTTGGGACTACAGGAACGGCAAACTGTACCCCTCAGCTAACATATAAAAATTGTTTTGTGCTCTTAGAATATATGTATAAAGTTTGAAAGTGCCCTTCAGGCCTTTAACAATGTACGTAAAAAATATAATGCGTCCTCCTTTATTTCAATTGTTAATATAAAAAAAAAATGCTACAAAAAGGTAAACTAGTACAAACAATGACAAGGCTATATATTCTATCTGTTAAGTTCATTATTGCAAAATAAACAATTTTACACTGCGCTTGCAAATATGGTACGAGTATAAAGAACTTGTTGCCGTGCATTGTCGCCTGTGAAAAAGCATAATAAAAAAGATATGATTGTAATAAAATTTATTAAAAAAAAGACAAGCATAATCCAACCGAAAGAAGAGTTTTTTCAAGCACTTAACTATCGTGTTGAATTAGCAACCCTACATAATGTTTATTTGTTGATTTATAAAGCGTAGCGAGAACTTACTTTGAATATTTCAGATAGAAAAATACGCATCCTCGGATGAGATTCGGACCTACATCTTCCGGAAGTCCATTTCAGAGGCATTAAAGAGGAGTAGTGCATCAGAAAGTTGAAATTGGAGAGTTCAATTCGGACGGTATGCCTCGGTGGCCTAGTGGTGGACGCGGATCGTCGGTGCATACATATTAATATAAAATCAACTCTATAGTTACTATAAACTACTATAGAACAAACATTTCATTATTAGCTATTCTATCTGGTAAGTTCATTATTGCAAAATCAACACTCTGCGCTTGCAAATATGGTATAAAGAACTTATTGCCATGCAAAAAATTTTTCTTGTGAAATTAAATACCATAATTTAAGAGCTTGTGTCTGTTTTTGATTAGTTTGTAATTGATTTGACTTATTTGAATCCTACTGGCAGTTTGGGTGAACTGCCAAACTGCCGTGCGATTCTCTAATGCCCTGGTGACTCGAGGCCAGTTTTTCAAGCCAGGACAGCAAGATAGTGTCAGTAAGCTAGCAAGCTAGTACTCGTACTTCTGGCTTCGTGTAGACACAACTAGCTTCATTTTTAAGCCAGTAAGCTAGTAAGCCAGTACACAAGCCAGGACAGTTTTTATTAGGATAGAGTTCTATTTTTAGGCCAGTAGCGCCCTCCCACCACTGGTTTTACTATCCTGGCTTGTGTACTAGCTTCATGTGGCCGGTAAAGCTAGTTTTCAGTTGGGGAGTTAGCAGTAACCACGTGTTTTGTTAATTTATCTAACGTGTTTTTGTGATTTTAAGATGCCCAAACTACGTACGGAGATTAATTTAAAGTTTGTAAAACTGCACCAAGACCATTAATGTCTGTGAAATGCAACCCTTCCAAGTAATAATGACGACTATAAACGTGATTGAGGTACAAAAAATGTGTAGCGAAATAAAGAAAGTGATTCGATCCCGTAACGTTTTTGTAATTATCTTTTGCTAATTGGTACAGTTTTCGAAATAACTCCTTCAGACGAATAATGTGTTTTTTTCGCATGCAATTCATGTTGGACGCGTGGTCACCTTAGTCGCTTCAATAGTACTAGCTTAAAATAATGAAGCCTTGTGTAAACGGAACTAGCCTGTTCCAAGCGAGGTCAGCAAGCCTGTTAGTAAAAAACTAGCTTGCTGTCTTGGCTTGAAAAACTGGCCTCGTGTCACCCGGGCATTAGGGGGTGGAACATTTATGCAATTCGTATCTATACGCTGCCGGTAGTAATATGCTGATTGCTGGTAGTATGGTCTACTCAGCTGTTGTAGTTATAGTATTGTAATTTAATTGTAACACGTATTTGAGCAGCAATCCTTTTCAAATAAATGTCCGTTTATGTACATTTTAGATCTAAAAGAAAACACATAGTAAGTAAATGATTGTGACACCTTTGCCATTTAATTTACATAGGTATACATTAATTTCCTCAACAGAAGAACCCCTATCGTTACTTACGATACTCGATTTACTTTTTAAATATACTTAGGTACACTACACTTCCTATGTTAGTCTTTATTCTATCTATAATTATGTTGTATATATTATGAACAAGAACGTAGCTACAGCTAGAAGTGTCTTCAACGACCGCCAGTGGAAAAGTGTTTTTGCTCGCCGTTCCTGCTCCGCCTCGCCATAGTCACGTGGTATTGACGTCACATCCGCTTCGTTCGGAAAGAGCTTCGTTCAAAAACTGATTGTGAGTACGTTTAAAACGAGTGCGACAACAGATCCAATATTGTTTTTTATCTTATTAAGACTACTTTAATTTTGCAGACGGGGAGACACCACGAAAGGCGTAGACACGAAAATATGGGTAAGTGAAATTTAATCGTATCTTTGTCGTATACAGTCGACACTGCTACATATCTAGTAAAATTGTGTCACAGATAACTCATAGTTTGTAACGTATACGTCAACGATACGGTTACGTTATACTTCATTTTCATGCTATGCCCACTATAAGATTTAAATCTTTTTTTTGAACCTCAGCCTTTCAGATGCATTCCGTCACAATAGACGAACTGCACTGCGTCCATAACCCTGAAACATTACGTTGTTAGTCTCATGTGTCTGTATTTTCGGCGGCAACCATACATTTCAACATAAACACATTATTGCTTCACGGTAGAAAAGGTTGTACTACCCCGGACGAACTCACAAAGAGTTTTACTGCTCTTATGTGGAATAGAAGCGAATATATATATATGCTATACAATATAGGGATTTACTAGTTTGCAGCATGGTTCTCAAATAGCTTGATTGAAACTTTCGTAAGTATACACATTTTAATGTTATTTTGACGGTTTAACTTGTGCGGTAGGTAAAGTCGAGTATCTCGACCGGTTTCGGTACTGGCGCACAGCCGGGTGCGCAAGTACTCTATGAAGAAGTGGCCCGGACGGTCACGAAACCGGTCGAGATACTCGACTATACCTACCGCGTAAGTTAAACCCTCAAAATAACATTAAAATGGTTCTCAGATAGTCGCTAGTTGGGTGATTTGATGGTATAGGTAAGCATTATTTCCATTAATGTTACACATTGGCTTTGAAAGGTACTTCATCACTGGCTTTAGAGCTCGACTATTCAAGCATCTATACTGTTCGGTTATTGGTCAATAAATATTAGCACATAAATTTGATATTATGCAGAATTATAGCGAAATTATATTATTGTTTCCGTTATTCATGATCTGACCCAGTTTTCATGAGCTTTGAATTGAATATGAGTAGGTACTTATATAAATTTATCTTATATCAGTTGTAATTAATTATCGTATGCTATGGGTAAATTATTAATACCTACTACAAACTAGTTTATATTTTAATGTTCTTTTCCTGCAATTACATCTAGAAAAACTAATTTGATTAATACAATTATGTATATATAAATGAATCCCTGTTGCTCGTGGTCACGCCATAACTTGAGAACGGCTTTACCGATATCTACGAAATTTGACAACGAGATAGATTATATCCCAGGGAATGACAGAGGATACTTTTTGTCATCATCACCACACCATCCATCACCGTGCGGGTGAAACAGCGGGCCGCACCTTTGGCACCGTTAACCACCGCGCCAAATTGGAATCAGTCATTGCATTATGTTTGTTGCGCTGATATTAAAAGTAAATTTAGTACCTTTTTCTATACTTTCATGTCATGGGAAGATTTAATTGGAAACTAGCATTTGCTCGCGACTTTTAGTTCCCTATGAGAATTCTTTCTATCCCTCCCTCGTGCGATCTCTCCGGGCGTATTATCACAGAACAAGTAATATTAAATTGTACCACACATGTCGCTATTCCTAGAAAAGTAGTAACAAAGTAACAAATATGGCGAAGGGGTTAAAATTATGTTAGGGTTTTAATAGTAAAAAATAGTACTACTTCTATTGTTACTTAAAGCATTTACCTCTGTGTAAATATAAAGATATTCTGAATTGTTATGGTGTACATTATGTTGGTGATTAATAATTAAATAAATATTGTCGATTGATGCGTCACTTCAAAGTAATATATTATGCAAAAAAAACTACGATCCTTTGTTTCGTTACTGTGAAAAACCCGCAAACGGACAAAACACTGTCGAATTTATTACGCAAATATGTACACCCACATAACTGCGTAATGAGTGGACAATTAGGATAATTAATAGGATAAATAGTCCAAATCTGGCATCAATGGTCAAGTTACTACGTATGAAAATAGGTTAAAGAAAAAACATATGAACATTTATTTATTTACAAAGTATTAAAAATTAAAAAACGAATGACTAATATATAAGCCCCATGGTGGGTATAAAACATATTATATCTATTGAAAAACAACGGTATTTTTTATAAAAAGATACAGCCACCTGTAATATAATTCCTTTGCCGTCAATAGGCATATATGGAAGCATTAAATTACACTGTTCATGTAAATAAAACAATCTAAATATATAAAAAATGAGCCCCTATTTCTGCTGGTCACGCTATAACTTGAGAACGGGTGAAACAATCTCGCTAATTCTTTTTTGTTATGTTAATTGTTGTTAGGACAAGGTTTTTTGAAAGGAAAACAAAGAAAAGATGCGAGATTATGGCGAGGCTGAAGGCCGATACTACTACGCGAACGAAGTCGCGGGTAGTCGCTAGTCTATCTATATCAATCTAATATATAAAAACGAACCCCTATTTTTCCCGGTCACGCTATAACTTGAGAACGGGTGAAACAATCTCGCTAATTCTTTTTTGTTATGTTAATTGTTGTTAGGAGAAGGTTTTTTGAAAGGAAAACAAAGAAAAGATGGGAGATTATGGCGAGGCTGAAGGCTGATACTACTAGGCGAACGAAGTCGCGGGCAGTCGTTAGTCTATCTATATCAATCTAATATATAAAAACGAACCCCTATTTTTCCCGGTCACGCTATAACTTGAGATAGGCTTTACCTATTTCGCTAATTCTTTTTTTGTTGTGTTAATTATTGTCAGGAGAAGGTTCTTATGAAAGAAAAACCAAGAAAAGATGGGAGGTTATGGCAAGGCCTAAGGCCGATCAATTAGGTGCTATTCTAGTACGACTTGACATTTTTACGTACCCATGCCTATAGCTTATTATTAAAAGTAGTAGTAGTATAATTATAAATTAATGAGCTATTGGCGTGGGCACACTACGGTTCAACATTTGTAAGTTTGTTTATGTATTTACTAGTATCCGATCAAACTAACATTGCGCAGCTTAGGCATACATTTTTACCTCGGTAACAATGTAAGAATCAAAAGTCAAATTCATTTATTCAATTTAGGCATCAAAGACTAATGAATTCAGTCTTATGAAGTACATTTTTCATTATAATGTACTTTAAAGACTCTACCGCCGCGTTCCAAAATATATAGATCCTACCGAGAAGAAGCGGCAAGAAACTCGGGGCCATTCTTTTTATATAGATGTTTACAATGTTTCTACTTAGGTATTACAAATATTACATTTTATGGGTGGCAGAGTGACAGCTTGCCAGAAGTGGAGTATCCCAAGCATCTTTCTCTTCTATATAATGTCGAACTTTATAATAAGCTTCTTTTTATTAAAACTTTTTTTACAGTCATCTTGAATTTGCCCCCTGTGAGCTCAGTTATGTGTTTTGATATTTTATTTAGCGCACACAATTTCCTAGGAATGACTTATTAGTCTTCGCAAGTCTAAAACTAGGTACAGCTATCCTATTTGTATTTCTGGTATTAAAAGTGTGGTGATCACTATTTAACTTATATTTATGTAATTTTTTACAAACATACACTATATTTTCAAATACATATAAGGAAGGCAAAGTTAATATATTGATTTCTTTAAATAAATCTCTCAGAGATTCACGGGGACCCATTTCGTATATAGCTCGAATAGCACGTTTCTGGAGGATGAAGATGGTATCTATATCATCCGCTGAATATTAATGTAATCCTGGAACTGGTCAGCTAATGACACTGTTGGAATATAAAGGAACTGCTCGAATACATATCAGTGTTTGAACTCATTATACTCAACTTATATAACCAGCTACGTGTTTTATCAAAATTGAACTTAATTTAAAAAAAATCACAAATTACTTATTCTGGATAACTCGATAATAAGAAAAGCCACTCGCATCCATAGGGTTATTATAATAATTCTTTGGAACAACCAACTCTATTTCACAGCCGCCATTTCACATAACACTTTATTTGCTTCAAATTAATCCTTTCCGTGGTTTCGCCGGTGCTGATAAAAAAACGACATCGATCGGAGATAAATACCAACGTACATTTACCGTTGAATCGATGCTAGCTGAGTGATATTGGACTTTGTGTCCTTGTAACAGAGTTTAGATGTTTATGTTGTGATGGTAGTGAGGATTGTGTGTAAAGTAACATGTCTGGCAGGGGCAAGGCGGGCGCGGGCCGGCGCGGCGGCAGCGTGGAATGCGGTCTTCTGATACCCCATGCCTGTACCTACAGTATACGGTTGTTCGTAAGTATATGTAGGTATAGTCGCCTTTGGGTGCTGAGGCTGGACTGTGTACGGACTTGAGACATTTCGAGAGATGTTGGCGGGAAAACTCGCTCGATTTGTTTACTCGACCCTGGTGACGTGCTGACATGTGATTTGGTTCTTAAACATCGATTATTATGCATATTTTCATTAGGTAGTAGAGGGTATACAGAACACATATGTTAATTTACTGATGGTTTGCCTTTAAGGTGCGGTCGTATCCTGATAATAGTAAAAAGCAGAATCTTTAAACATCTAGTGTAACGAAACAGATAGATAATAAATAATAATCTATGAAAAAAATACTTAGGTTAGAAAAGAAAAAGGCAAAGAGTAATAACCGAACAGAATTTATAAATATTACTCGCTCTCTGCAGAAAAAAATCCTAAATAGGTCCATAAAAATAAACTTTCACGTCCAAACTCTCAGAATTTTCAGCGATAACACTATATTATTTTTTAGGTAATACATAGCCAACATATAGTACTAAAGTAGTAACCAGAAGTTTTTTCAATTGTAATAGTATATATCGAAAAATATAAAGAATACGTACAAAATTAATGCATTTTCGCATTACATCGTCGAATCTAACAAGCGATTTTCAACCTTACGTAAAGCATCGTAAATTATTTTAAAATTGGGGTTGGACCGCGCCTTAAGGCTTGCTCACTATATTGTTTCGCGGCAGAATGTTACGGGCACTGTGATTGTATCAATGAAGGCGCGCTGCGAAGCCTTAAGGGGTATATCACCGGGTAAAGTTAATTAATTACACTTATTTGCATATCATGTAGTTACACTATTTCGAAGATTTACGAGACGACATTTGGTACCCATGTACCAACAAAGATTGAAGTAAAAATAAGTATTTACTACTGTAATTACATTGTAAAATAAGTACTCACTCCTGCTACAAACACGGCGTAAAATAAAATAGGAATATCGAAACGTAAAAAATGTAAAAGACTAGAAAACAAAAAGTCAATAAACGACTTATGTAGCCAGTTACTAGAGTATCTATTTACTATACATTTATAGTAGCAGCTTGACTTTAAATGAAATGAAATGCATTTATTTGACACACACACACAAATAGAGACTAAAACAGTAATTAGTAAGACTAGAGTGAATAATACAACTTAAACAAAGACTCATAAGAGTATATTGTGATGTCAAACCGGCCCTGTCTCAGCATAATGCTGCCCCACATTTGTAAACATGAGACAGCGCTGGTTTTCAGACAGAGCCAACACACTTTCCGTCACAATAGCGTACAATTTTATATCGATGTAAATTCTCCCTAATTACCTCGTATTGTCCAAGTTCACACAATCAGCAGCGCTTTCTCCCATATAAGTGTTTCGCCCGCGGCATTTGTCCGACTGGCCACTCTGCACTCGGACAGCCTCAGTAACCACCGCCCAGTGGTTCAGCGGTTTTTTGGTACATTTGGCCCAGGTCAACGACCCTTGAAACAATTGGAGCCCAATCCTCTGTACGCACCGTAATTTATGTTATGAGGCTTATATTATGAGGCTTAATGGTTTCGGCGCAGTCTCCGGTGCACTTTAAGATTATTCAGAGTTTTTTGAACGAAGGAAATACAACATTCCTTACGGACCTGGAGGAGTTGATTCACTCTTCTATCAGAGTAGTGTAGCTACTTTGCACAAAGAGTCATGTTCGCTATCGAGAGGGGAATGCTGCCTGCATTATGAACTATCATGGTACCGACTTCAACAAGAGTTACTTCATACTTTTTGGTGTTGAAGTCAGTTCCATTTTTTGGTATTTTTTTTAATAACATTATCCTCTTATTCCTTAACGTTCTATAAATGTCTGCCAGCTAAAATGTATTATAAATTTTATTGACTTCTTTCTACTGATATTTAAATAACAAGGACCGGTTGTAATCATAACGGTTTTTAATTGTTTAAGAACAATTTGTAAATAATATTAAAACATTTATAACAGTTCTTTTATTAAGATTTTTATTACAGTGTCTACTTTTAAACAACAAAACACGTTAAAAACTTACGACTTTTCAGCTACTAGTGGGCCGAGCACGTGTAACGTTATCGTATCGCTTACGTATTCAGACAAACTATGAGTTATCTGTGCCACTATTGTACTTGATAAATGACAGTTTGTAGTAAATACGTAAACGATGCGATTACGTTACACTTAAACAGATTTTCGTGCTCGGCCCGAGGTCTAAAGTCAAAGTCATAGCTTAGCTTCTAGATTCATCCATTATAGTTTGCTTGGAGCAGGAATTTTACGAATTCTGTTCAAGAAAGCTGGAATCTCTGTAGGTACAGAGTTAGTCATTTCGTGAATGTGATAAGATCGGAGGCTGGCAGGGCTCGTGCTTCTCCCCTTAAGTCTAGTCACGACTTAAGTCTGGTTTATACCTACAGTGTATAGGTAGAAGTATACTTTTTGTTTTAGGTCAATTGGGTTACGTCATTGGCGGTACAACTTTGTTGAAACAAAAAACTTAGCATGGGTTTTGTTTTAGGTTGATTTCGGAGTCTCAACGTCTTGCAACCTGAGAGTGCTTATCAGCTGAAGTTTATGACGCTATCAAATAATATGACAGCTAACTCGTTCACTTCACTTTAATATATCTTTTAGAGCGATAATAATTTATTATACTCGTACTATGCTACACTACATATACTAGCTGCGCTCTGCGGTTTCACCCACGTGGTGATGGATGATGACGAGGATGAATCAAATATACCGAATGTTACTCAGGCATAATGTAGTTCTAAACTAGTGAAAGAATTGTTTGAATCCGTTTAGTAGTTTTATGTATATCCATTAAAAACAAACAAACGACCATATTCTCCTTTATTATTAGAGTAGATGAGAATTAATATCAAAGGACGAACAATGTGGCTCGGATTGTGTTACTATTACATATTTCTAAATGAATAAGTATTTATTTATTTATTTATTTATTTATTTATTTATTTATTTATTTATAATAATAATTACATCAAAAACTTACAGTTTAAGAACCAAAACGTTTTTGAGTCAGACGTGAATAATGTAATAACAATTAATGGTTATATATTAACTATAGTGACACAATGGGGGTAAATAACGTATACAATAATTTATCAATAATGCATTAAGATTGGTGTTAAATACATCCATATCAGATTCACAAATAATTAAGAAGTTGAGTAGTGTGAGTGCATGGTGTGTCGGCGCATATCGTGCAGTGTCCGAGCGCGGTGTAAAAAGCGGCAAATTTATTGTGACATAACTGTAATAGTTAGACATTAATGTAATGTGGACTTCTTTGTAGATATTGACGACCACAAACATACCGTATTACGTCACTCTCTATATTGTCAATACCATAGACTAGATGGTCAATAGTTCCTGCAGCATACGCAATATAAGGACATTTTTTGGTATTTTTCCACACCATGGGTTACATTTTCGAAGTTACCATACTGATCCCTAATTTTTTTGAAATTATTATACAGCCTATGTACATCAGAGAGAATGTAGGATTCTAATGGTAAAATAATTTTTCTAATCGGTCCAGTAGTTTCGGAGCCTATTCAATACAAACAAACAAACAAATCTCTCCTCTTTATAATATTAGTGTAGAATAGATTATTATACTAACCACACGAATATTAGGTACACATGGGAAAGTAACTCCCTGTGTAGGTTTGAAAGTGGTCCTATATGCATAGTGCGTATTTTTTTTCTTAGATTTGGGAGGAGGAAATCCTTTATGGATACCACAGAAGAGCAGTATCCCTGAGGTTATGTCCGAGTCCACCGGCGGGGATGGCAGTCTGTACGGACTAAAACCTCATCCCTCTTTCCTATACACTACAGACACTAGATCCGGACCCTTACAATATCACCTTTTTATTAATTACTAGTCTGAACCCCAAGTATCTAACGAGACTTATAGACTAACGGCCGTTTTCAATATTCTATCTATCTTCTATCTATAGTTTTCTTTACTACGGATAGAAATTTGACATAACGTCCATACAAATAGTGTCAAATATCTATCTCTAGTAAGGTAAACCGACGATAGATAGGTTATTGAAAACGGCCGTTAGTGTGAGTCCAATCATATATATATAGTTTTTTTTAATTATATTTATTTTCTTACTTTGACTATTACATTAATTTACAATAAGACTTACTAATTTATAATTAACACGCTATTATAAGACTTAAAAATAATATTTTGTCTTCCTGCCATCGAGACCGATCGCAGGAGAGCCGTCGCGACCTCTTCGTTCCTGTCCTTGCCTATATTTACACACCACAAACATACGTACCTAACTTACATAACAATAACCAACAAAATATTGCACATTTATAAATATGTAAAATATGTACTTACCTGTACTACCGTTACCTTACTGTACATAAAATTGTACTTATTTCAATTAGCATTGTTATTTAAATTAAATTTATTTATTCTATTTATTTATTATACATCACGAAGATATACACATCAGTTTGAATGATACCGTCTTCAAAATCTAAGTAAGATTTGTCTAGACAGTAGTGTTCTCGAAATATGCTCACGGAGAACCTGACTCGTGAGATACAAGTCGTTTGACTTAGTTCAGGGGACAGAAGTTCTAATACTCATAAATATTAAGTCTTAGCTAATGACCGACAATAAAATGATCATGCAGTAGCAATACATGTTATCCCTTAAGTTAAGACTTAAGTGACTTAAGTAATAGTGAAAATCATTTGGAACTAGCCTAAGCCTTTGTATTTGCCTCAAATTATGTGTAAAATACTAGTAATCTAGGTGCTTTAATGTATTTTGGTTCAGTAAAAACATTATTATTATCCTTTTTTACGGATTTCATCAGGTCCTTTACAAAGGCATAAGTGGGGCTGTAGCCTACACTTAGAAGCATTATTATTATTATGCCTGGATTAAGCTATACCTAGTACTTTTTATCGCAATAATTATCATTATTTCCAAAACATTTCACAGCTATGAGATTTTTTAAAGTTTTGAATATGCTGCATTGCATGCTGTAATAGTATGTAATTAATTTAATTCAAGACATGAATAATGAGATCAGACCTTTTCTCTTCTTGATATTTTGTGAAGGAATACAGATTTGTTACATAAAGTAAGCTCTATGGAAAGGACTAGGTGATTGTTCTCAGTACCACAGGTTCATATATAAGATCTTAACTTCACATTATAATAAACCACTTAAATAAAAAAAAAAAATTAAACTGACTTCCATTCTATTCAATTATTGGAGTGTAACTCAAAAACTACTGGACCAAATTTGATGAAATTTAAAGGGAACCACACGGGAAGCACCAGCTTTAAAAAAAATGTTTGAGAATCTGTTGAACTTTCGATAGGGTTATCGAAAGTTATGAGGTAACAAACATAAAAAATACAGTCCAATTGAGTACCTCCTCCTCTTTTTTGGAAGTCGGTAGACAAGCAATAACTCCAACTCTACCACATGATAACATCTCTGAATCTAGACGATAGACATTCAATATACTTATAGATTAATTATAAAGACGATCAAAGCTTGAGATAACGACCTGTACCACTACAATGCCTAGATTATTTTTATCCACCTAGGAAACTTGTACATTCTACGGCTATGGCGTTTGTGGCCTTGGCCGCAATAATCTTTCTCACAAATCGATTGGTATCTGACGATAACAGGCCCATCATCATCCTTGGCTTAATGTTAACACTCTTTTCTCCTTTATGTTAGCTAAAAGACACAATAAACATTCTAAAAAAAAAATCTGTTGTAAGATAAAGAAAAACAAAAGTAAACGAAACTTAATTGACTCTTGTATCTGATGTTACAATCAGCTTAATTTATCAGAGGCCGCCGCCATCTTCATCTGGATTTTATATAAGTCACTACGCTTCTATCACTCTGAGAAATGCGAAAGTAGGATGTTTGCTTGTTTTGTTTCTATCCCGCCGCTAGCGATTGAGATTAAAGAGATGATTGCGAAAAATCGACGAATATGACGGGTATTGTAAAGTAAGTTTAATATAATTTCAGTAGCTGTGCCTGTGCTGTCTCTATGTCCGTGGTATCGTTGCTTCAAAATTAGTGGTCCAATGTCAGTGTTTCTTTTTGAGAGGAATATTTTGCGAGACAGTACTTAGCCGTGTTGAACTAGAATAACTTTAATCAGTATATAGTATGGACCTGACCACATCACTAAAAGGACCTCAGGTACTGCTGCAGTTTGATGTTGCTGCCTGCGAATCTGAGATAAAATTTTAGTGTCTTAGATAAGCTATTACTGCTCACAATTTAGGGAATCTGTTGGTGAGAATCTCAGACACTGCGTAGAATGACAACTGCTAGTCGAATTATAGTTTATAAGTGTAGTTCTTAATCAGAAACATACGGTGTAAGAACCACGTCCGCTTGAAGTACCTCACTGGCATTATGAAATAATAACTGTGCCACAAAGCTCTTCCTGCGCGGAAAATGATTACCCCAAAGAAACTATTTGTTTTTTCTGGGATAAAATACTATGTGTTAATATAAAGAACTAGTAGTAAAGTACTACCCGATTTACTACTGATAAAAGGCCGGCCTTTGGCTTCGCCATAACCTCCTTTTTTTCTTGGTTTTTCTTTCTTAAGAACTTTCTCTGACACTAATTAACACAACAAAAAAAAGAATTAGCAAAATTGTTCAATTCGTTCTGAAGTTAAACCGTGACAACGAAAAATAGGGGCTCATTTTAATATACATAGATTACTTAGCTGTCTCCATTCATATTGTCACGAAAACCCCTTGAGAAGTTTCAACGTATAACACAAATACACACTAACATACTCACTAGTACAATCATATTGTGTTTACAAACTGTCGTATGAAGTTATTTTTAACATATTTGTAACATTCTTAACCGACTTCAAAAAAGGAAGAGGTTATTTGTTCGTGTGTATGTATTTTTTACTATGATAGCTCAAAAGTAGACACCTATTGTCACAATATTCTACAAAATCGGCTAACATACACTTATGTTGAATATTATATGAATGTCTCAGAAAGGGCAAGCAAAAAAACAAGTGACTCCTTGTTTTTTGTTTGGTCCAGTAATTTTTGAGTTACACTCCAATAAATGATTTTTACCATAGTAATTGAATAGAAATCGGTATTCATTTTTTCAAATTGCACATGTTATGTTAATCAGAGCACTAGTAATATATAAATAAACATTGAGAACATTTGCGTATGTTTTCACAATCTCTTTGTTAGCTGTTGCAGCGCGAAGAAGATTTAATTACGCTGAACGTCCGCGTACAATTACGATAACTAGCCGAACGCTCGACTCGACGTTGAATACATTTCGATAACGAATTCGACGAAATTGAATTTAAATTCTCCTGGATATATTTACCTTGTAATCGTTTTACCAGAATTCGACTTACTGTTAAAAACAGAATTATTATGTTAATAGTGCAATTAATGCAAAACCCCCTCGTGACCGTTTGTACCGATGTATATTTATGGATATTCCATTTACCCGAGAAAAGCCATTTACTTCTTCGTTTATCATACGAACCGCTAGGGAATGGAACACCCTGCCTGAGTCGGTGTTTCCGGTTAAGTACAATATGGGGGTCTTCAAAACACGAGAGCATAGGTATCTTCTGGGTAAGCGCGCTCCATCATCGATCGCATCATCACTTAACATCAGGTGAGATAGAGGTCAAGTGCTACCCAGTTCGGTATAAAAAATAAATGTTATAAAAGGCTGAAATCAATGTAGCGCAGTCAGTCAGCCGATACAAATTAAGTAGTTAGTCCGTCAGTATTTTTGTACTCTAATTAAAATTTAGTTACAGCAGTAGTATAAGTGTTTTTTTTTAAAAAGGACCCACGGAGCGCCATCCTTACAGTAGGTACGTAACAGGGTTGCTCTTGCTGCAGGATTGGTTTAGTTTATAAAACAAAAATAACGATTTTAGGGGCGCAGGAGAGGGGAAATGGGTAGACCCCCATCCCCTAGATGTGTAGGGGAAGTTGCGACAACACTTCATTTCTGAGATTGATCTAAGACTTTTTTTTAATTCTTACCGAAATTTAAAAAAACTCACTAGATTTCTTTCCCTAACCTAATTTCTACTGTACATTTGCCATATTATTATCTCAAGTTATATAAGTACATATTTATAGTTGCACCTAGGTACATTTGATTCAAAGAGTCAGATTTGAGTCACAGTCGCATAAATAAGTTTTTAATCAAGTCACTTAGTTAGCTAAGTCCATTCTAGCAATGCGGTGGAAGCATTACTAAAACTTTCTAAGATGAGGCTGCATGCCATATTTACCTACTTCTGCTTCGCTAGCTTTTTAAAGTTTGTAGACGTTAGTCGAAAAATGCCTAACAACGACTTTCGTTGGTTTTGTTCAATTTTCTAAAATGTATGTGTTTTAGAGTTTTTACGTGAAAAAGTGATGGATCCGTAATGTCCGTAATGGTGCATAACTGCATAAGTGTAGACAAAATTAACAAAATGACGAAACGTTGAGCTTTTCCCGCGTGAAGCGTTACGTGTTTGTAATGTCACTTTACTAGAACGTAGGGAAGGAATATAAATCCCATTTGATGAATATATTATTAATACTCTAAATAACTCGAGAAATAACCAATGTATAACCGTGCGAGTCCCCCTTATAATTCCTCCAAGAAAGTATTATTAGAAATACCTATCACCCTTGAAGGAGTAAATTGAGCTAAGTCACTGGTGGGTCAGCTAGCTTATCATATGACCTGTAACATGCAAATTGTCATAACCAATCAGCATCGTATAATATGTCGTATATATATATATATATATATATATATGTATATATATATATATATATATATATATGTATATATATATATATATATATATATATATACGACATATTATACGATGCTGATGGACTATATGTGTATATATATATATATATATATATATATCTATACTAATATTATAAAGAGGAAAGATTTGTATGTATGTTTGTAACGAATTGGCTCAAAAAGTACAGGACCGATTTCAAAAATTATTTCACCATTGGAAAGCTACATTCACCATGAGTAGCATAGGCTATATAAGATTCATCATCATCATCATCATCCATAATCGCGCGGTTGAAATCGCGGAGAGCAGCTTGTAATCAATAAGGCACTGCATTTATCAATCGTGATGCATCATCGCTCAGTGCTCCGTTGATTGTGTAGTTCACAGTCTACAACTGGAACAGTGCTCTGGCAACAATGATTAACTAGTTTTCGAATAATCTGGATGAATATTACTTCGTTGTTTTTTGTTCTTCGATTTTATGGACATGTAGTTTAATTCAACGTTATATAATGAACTTTTTGTAATGGAGTAGCTTTTTATTGTTCGGGATTTGGTTGGTTTAACTCTAGTTCTTTTGTTAGTTCTTTGTGGACTCTTTTGTTTTCCAAATACGTACCAGATTTTTTTAACGTAGAATGATAGAAGAATAGCAAATGTACGAGTAAATCAAACATAATAAACAAAAAAAATTATTGACAGATAGATGTTTTAACTACTCCGGGTTTACTACAAGTTTATTAATAAGGCCGAATAGGTTTTAGTCCTTGACCTGATGGCAATAGCATCTCACCATGCAGTACCTATGTATACATGCATTATATAATATAGATATATAGTTTCTGATATGAGTATGTGCTCGTTTAGTTATAACAATTATTGTGAAACTAGTATGTTTTATGTTTTATATAATTTCAATATTAACTTAGTTCTCATTTTAGACGTTACTGCCGAAATATTAAAGCCTATTCAGACCTGAGCGTTATTCGCTACCGCTGTGGGTAGCGAAAAATACCACGCGGAACTCGATGGGTAAATAGTATGAAGTTCCATAACTGCAGCGAAACTTGTACCGCCTAGTGAGGCGGTATTATCTCTTGTTTGGCGAAACTAGTTCCGCCGCCCCGCTAACCGTTTCCAACGAATATCTCTACCGCGCGCGGTAGCGATATCCGCTTTGGTGTGAACATTGAAATTAACGCATACCCGTTCGGATTTCTCTATCGCTTGCGGTAGCGAATAACGCCCAGGTTTGAATAGGCCTTTTTGCATACGATTTCTATCCATGCAAAAGTTTGCTTGTAAGAAATTGCTTTTAGCGATAAGACCACCCATTGTTCAATCTTAAATGTATACTTCATGTTTTCTTATGTTGTACTTTTCATGATGTTAAATAAAGTGTGTTTAAAATGAATTGTACCTACCATCGCGAGCTTTACCTCACGAAAACTTTAGTCGGTTACTAGGTTTAAGAGAATGATAAAACAATAGACTTATTGCCAGACCATCCAAGACCCATGTGTAAAAAAGTTCAATGTGACACTGCAAACATCCAGTCATTTCACATGCTATATTGCCCTTGAAACCAAACGAGTCACAGGCACACACCTTTCAAGCGTCAACCCAACGAAGCTGACTCCGGCACAAGACTCCTGAACGCCGCCTGGTGCGAATCACCGATACTATTGTGAGGTCGAATATTATAAATTACTAGTTGCGCCTTGCGGTTTCACCAACGTGGTGATGGATGATGATGATGATGAATGTCCTGCACCGGGATATAATCTATGTCCTTGCCAAATATCGTTACGATCCGTTTAGCCGTTTACGTGTGATAAGGCAACAAACGGACAGAGATACAGAGTGACTATAGTGGTAATAAATGATGATGGTGATGATGAAAGTACTTTACGACCTATCCTCAGACCTACTGAATATACACACAAAATTTCGTAAAACCCGGTCAAGTCGTTTCGGAGGAGTTTTGTTACAAACACAAGACCAGGCAAGAGAGAGTGACAAGATAATTTTATATTAGATGTAAATATCTGCATAAAGTGTGTTTTTTATTCAAATAGTCAGAGTCAAGTTTTAGTTACATAAGTATGTCTCTCATTAAGTCACTATTATGTAAATCACATTCTATTAAAGTTGTGATTACTAGAGCATTACTGACCCCTATATCGTTAAGTATTACTCCAAACATCCGTCACTCGAACTCAAGTCAAGGCAAGGCTTGGTGTCATCGCGTATGCTTGATACGCCGAAAGACAAAACATAGAATTATCCGTTCAAGTGAAATGTTCGTAAACCTTAACCCAAAGTTCTGAACAAACTAGCAGGTCGTCGGAACTACTCGGAAGTAATCAAACAAAAAAAGGAAAAAAAAAAAAAGTTTAATGTCAACTAAAAGTCTGCCTTATTTCCTTAATTGGGCTGTGTAAGCCATGTGATATTATTGATCGTATCGCTTTCTCGCTTGCTATCACTGCGTTATCTGGGCTGATTTATGCATAAGGTGCAATGCTAATAAGACGGCCTTATTGCCGGCTACGGACAAACTAAAGTTGGTCGCAACGTGATTGGTATGTCCGGCCCACCGCAACGTAATTGACTTTGACCTATTTTCATGCTTTACGAATGCTTCTATGCGTTTTTCTTCGCCAGCTTGATCATATTTTCCTTGAATTGACGACGTAATTAATGACATCATACAAAGCCCAAGACTCGAATTCAAGCGGCGGATGTTTTGAGTCTTATTTAACGATATGGGTATAAAACTTTCTAAGGAGATTGACTAGGCTAACATATATGTTTCATGGCTGTACACTTTGTATAGTGCTTCGCTCGTGTACTATCACCACTAATACACGTCAGAACTAAAAAAACACAAATATAGGCAAAGGTTAAACAAAATCTAGCCATTGTTGGGTTTTATCCGCCATCACCCACCGCGTACGGCCTTGCAATTACTACTCGTATTATCGGCTCTAAGGCAGTAATAACGAGATATTTACATTTTACAGTGCAATATAATTTTCGTAATTAGCTTATCCACTCAAGCTTTAATGTCTTAGCATAAACGTTATCAGTGGAAAGCCTTCACAAGTACCTGTAAAAGTAATGTAGGTAGGTATATATAGGCTATACTTGTAAGATATTTCATTATTTATGAATATCGATAAGTCCAGCCCGTTCTAGTAGACTCTTGTTATATAAGAAAGTCTGCATATTAAATTTCAATATATTTAGCAACAAATAAGATCATGGCTCAGAAAAAAAATTACTTAGACTACATAATTTTATTTAGAATGCATTAATACATTTAATTGCCACTATATTGGCTTGTTATTTTTCATACAAAATTTTTCACAAAACCTACACTTAGTTACAAAATAAATTGTGTTCTGTAAAATCCTTCATGGTAAGTACATTATTTGCAATAAATATATTAATATATGCTTTTCATGCATTTGCTTTATCTGATATGCTTTTGTTAATGTATGTGAGTGTGTGTTTGATTGATTTGTGAGTGATATTTAAGTGTGTGTGTGTGTGTGTGTTTGCGCGCGCGTGTGTGTGTGCCTGTGAGTGTATGTGAGTGTGTTAATCCTATGGTTATAGATATAGAAAAATATAAATATAACTACACGTATTATTTAAATATTTGTGCTGATTTGATATTTACCGAGTCTTTTGCTTATGGCCGTAAATACTTACCTATAGAATAACATAGGAGGCTATTTGAAAGTAACTCTTTGAGTTAGAGCTTTGCTGAAATTGTGAACAAAAACGTGGTAGTATTTTACTAGAAATCAATAACCGTACAATAACCATTTTTTTGGTAATTTTACGCTTATTGAAGGTGGATAGGTACTCTCCTGAAAATATACTTGAATGCCTATATGTTTACTTTTATTGCGAAGTCTACCTTCTGATGTTCAATTATCATTATGGAGTAAGCTATCAACGGTTATTGATATGCAGTCCTTTTGTATGGGTGAACCACGTGATCGGGTTATGTGGTTAAAAGGCTCGGTGTTTCACCTTCATACTAATAAAATCAACACGTGAAGTGCATGTAAATAAATAAACTTGATTTACTTACAAATATAAACGTTACAAAATCATTAACTTTGGGAGTATGAGCTATGCGAAATAATGTAAATAGTTTGCCTGGTATTTATAACAAAATAATAAATTTGTAGTGATTGGCCTTTGTAATGCAAAGATTCAAAGCGGTCACAATAAACGGTATATCACCTCTTACAATAGTACCCATAGAGTAACTTTTTATACTAGAAAATAGTACCTACTAAACAGAGTTTCGCTCGTAAGTAAACAATAGATTTTTGGTCTCAACTCAAAACACTGATTATCTTAGTGTTGCTTAACAACGCCATGTCAAGTAGCTTTATTGGGGCTGTGTCGGTAAAACAGTTTAGTTGTTGTTTAAGCTTAAGGACCTAGTTGCCATAGATACTGACTGAGACATACTGTAGCAGTTTTTCATTGCCTAAAACATGGATAATACCAGAGAGTTGAAATACATAGAGTAGTTATATAGGAACAACACTGCTCTAAAAATTAACTAGAATTTAGGTACCTGTTTACACACCTATGCACATGTATATGCAGTTTGTAATGACAAGGAAAGAATATTCAAATATTATGCGTCATATCTGTTGTTAGAAAGAGATAATTAAGCAATTTGTGTTACGGTGTTATTAGCTACTAGTTGATTGGCCAGAGCGCCCGCTGGTGTGATGTTGCTGTGAAAGAGGAGAGTAGGGCAAAACAGACACTGATAGGTCGTATTAAAAATTGTTAGTGGGAGTGGTGTCTGTGAACCTAGCATAACAATTTCCAGAATCTCAAAATGTTTTCGGAGTTCTAGTAGCCTCAGACAAAATAAAAAGTCAAGACAGAATGTTGTGAACAGAAAAGTGAAGCCGGTAAAACTACGCCTCGCCGTGTACATACACAATTACACACACACACGCACAACGAAACTACGCCTCGACTCGTCAGTCAAACTATCGCTGCACGTGGAAGCAACACGTAAAGTAAATCAACAAATTTACCAGTCAAAATGCCGAATTGTGTCGTGAAACGGTGTATAAAACAAACATCAAAATATAAAAAAAAGGATGAAATCACATTTCACACGTAAGTAACTTGGAAACCAATATTTTAAATAAATAAAAATAAAAATAAAGGTTATTACTTGGAACATAGAAAGTGTTGCCATGGTAAAGCCTGTAAGGTTTACCCTATTATTGGGTAATCTTAATATTTAGTATATATGTTACGTTAATACGGATACGTTTTTATAATAGTTTATCAACGTGTTTTAACCGACTTCAAAAAAGAAGTAGGTTAAGAAAGTCTAATTGAGGACTTTTCTTTAAATATAATATTGTATGACACTCGACGCAATATCTTTATACAAACCCGGTTCCGCCGTTTGAAAGCAAATAAAAAAAAATAGGCAATAATTTTTTTTTTATTTTTAGTTTATTTTCAACCGACATCTAAAAGGAGTAGGTTCGCAATTAGGTTCTATTGTTTTAAATACTTGTTACCTCATAAGTCCGTTATTTATAAACCGATTTGAACAATAATTTTTTTGTTGGAAACCTGATACCTTTAATATGGACTCGCATTAATTTCACGCTGGATTTTCAATTTCGTACATATTGAAGGCGGTTATGTATTTTTGTAAAAATAAACCATATTTCTATTGAAGTCTTTTGTTTTAGGGTTTTTGTTTTTGTTTGAATGTTGTTGTGTGTAGTTAGTATGCGGAAAGTTATACGAGATGGTCGACCAGTCTTTGTCATCACGCGATTTTATGAACCAGTCGTAGAAGAAAAATGCAAAGCAGGATTCATAGGTACATTAATAAATATTGAAAGTTTAAAAGCGCTTTATACGAAGTACATAGAAAATGAAAAAAGGCTGTTTTCTATCTACTTATAAATTAAGCCAGGATCATTTGGAGATTCTATTTACGTATATTAGGATGCATGCAGGGTTCAACGATAACCCTAACGTAAGACAGTTTAAAGCAAGCTACAAAAAAATACTATGTCATTTAGAATTAAAATGTCTTACAAAAAGTAATTGTGTTCCTTTAGAACACATAGCAATACTTAATTGCACTTCAACAACTAAAATTATAAATAGCACTTCATCGTCGTATAGACACGAAGAAGAAGAAGAAACCATTGAAAATTCTTCGTTGCAACTTCTAAATGAAATTGTTAATGAATCATTTGATTGGCCAGTTGTTTACATGACAATTCATATTATGGTGACTACAGAAAAATGATAATTGGTTACATATCTGGAAGTACAGTGCACTATCTTGTTATAACCATAAAATGCTCTAAATGTTAAGATGCCTTGCAGACTGATGAGAAACTTTATTTTCACAAGCTCATTAGTTTAAAAAACAAAGGCGGTCTTCGCTTCCCGTCTAAGGATCTTTTTGACATTTGTGTCACTTGTAAAGCAGTTGTTCGAAAATTATTGAATGAAAATATTGCAATAACCGCAGAAAATCAACACCAAACTATAGTCTTGAACATATTAAAGAAATTCATTGGAAACAACCAGATTTTTATCAATTTAGAGTAAAACATGAATATGTTGGGCAGGAACATAAACTTAATTTAATACGTACTTACGTATACATCACATACTTAAACATTAGATTCCACCATATTGCTAAATTAGAAAGTATTTCTAAATCAGTGAAAAGTAAACGACAAGCGTACAAAAAATTAATTCAGCATAAAGGTTTTTAAATAAAACTAGCAGTTACACCAAGTAATTTTATTTCTAAAACTCTTTGTCTTTTCTCTTTCACCACCCAATGCCACTACTTTTTACCGACACCTAATGTAGGAACCCTATTATTATATTAAAACTAATAACGTTATAACTTTATTAAATTTATAACGTTAATAATTTGATAACGTTATTTTTATGGGGTAATTTAAATTATCATGGCAGCACCGATTCACGCACTACATGCATAGAAAACCGGCCTCACTGCTCTGTTCACAACATTCTGTCTTGACTTTTTTATTTTGTCTGAGCTAGTAGCATCCCCAATAGTTCTATAGTTCCTGATAGTTATTTTAAATAGTTCACCTATTTTTGACATGAAAAATCGAATTTAAAAAATGAGATGTTAACTTCGCTAACCCAGCATCACAAAATAATCAAATAAGCAGCAGCAAATCAAAATAACTATCAGGAACTATAGAACTATTGGGGATGCTACTAGAACTCCGAAAACATTTTGAGATTCTGGAAATTGTTATGCTAGGTTCACAGACACGTGGGAGTGTAGTCATTTTGCCATAGTTGTGTATGTGGTACGAAACATATTTGATGTGCGAATTATGATTAAAAAATTTCCAGTTGGACAGAACACATCAAATTTTCGATATATTTTTTAAAAATGAAATACATTGGTTTTATCGTAATAAAATATTTAATTACAATTTTAAATTCTTTCGAACAAACTCAATTTATTTCTTTTTTGTCTTTTAATCATGTTTGCCATTTGGATTATTTTTGTGAGTATAATGTAACCAAATTTAAAAAAAGTTTCTAAATCAAATCTGTATTACACGAATACATAGGTTTAAATATATACTAACTATGAATAAAAGAAAATTATTCTTATAAGAATATAATATATTTTTTTAAAGGTAGCAATCATAATGCATTTTTATATAAAGTAAATCGACCCTAGTTTCCCCTTACACAGTCATGTAATGGTCGCCACGAGACGTTCCGATCACTATTGCGCTGCGATCTCTTTCACTCTCTCACACAAAACGATCCACACATCTCGCTTATCCATTTCATGGAGGCAACAGTCGCCCAAGATAAAACAAAATGACGATATTTTCTATTTCAATCAAAATAGCCATACTTATGCGTGAAATAAAACATTTTTCTTATCTCTCACAGTGTCTGTATAATTAGTGCAGCCTCTAAAGACACAGGAAGGCATTTTGTCCACATCTTTTTCCTAAAAAACACGATTAGCGGTGACGTATTTACCGGACGCTTGGAAGTGCAAGACTGGCAGCAACTACGGCAATTACCTTGCATTCGTCTAGTAAAAATGGGGAGTTCACAACTCATCTACAGGTAAAAAAATCTTAGGATAATACACAGAGAGTAAAAATCTTAGGTAATACAACGTTTTATAAAAATGAAACCTAGCTAGATCGATTTATCGCCCCCGAAACCGCATACTTGGTTTCATGAAAATCGCTGGAGCCATTTCAGAAATCAAGATTATATTATATACAGGAATGGGTCGTTTAAAGGTATTAGATGGTAAATGACGCATTATCGCAAATTCAGGACATGCCCTCAAAAATAATACAATGCAAAATCACCGTCAATCTGTTTATCTATTAATGCATGGCAACAAAAGGAAAGCCAAACCAACATTCAAACAAAATCAAAAGCATACGCTTTTGCCTTAATTATACGTTTTGTTGAACTCTGATAGAAGAAATCCTTTTCAATCTTCACAGCTACATTTGCGCAAGTAGAAGCTTTCAATTCGTGACCGTTCTAAGTATAAAACCTATCATTTTATCTCGCGACACATTTCAGATCGTTTTCCCACGGTAACAAATAGTTACTACAAGCTACTCTCGTTCCGAATCTCCATTACATTAGTGCTTGTCTTGTGATATGATATTCAAGGAGGTGGGCATCAGAACACTAGTATAATGGGTTGATTATGCTACTTCCGTCTATTAGGTATCCTGGTACTTTGTTTCTTAAAACTGTTTGCTGGGTAATTGATGCAAATTAAGATATACGAATAGTAACAGGAGTAGACATACTATTATTTATACTATTATACTATACTCGTACTATATATTATAATATTATAAAGAGGAAAGATGTAAGTATGTTTGTAACGAATTGGGTCGAAAAGTACTAGACCGATTTTAAAAATTATTTCACCATTGGAAAGCTACATTCATAGGCTATATAAGATTCATCATCATCATTCATCACCGCACGGGTGAAACCGCAGAGAGCAACTAGTTATATTATAAATGGGAAAGTATGTGAATATCACACAGGATTATTTTCTTTACGGCGAAGTCTACCTGTGGAATAATATTTTTCACAGGGCTGAGTTCGTGAAGAAGGGTTATTTACTAAAAATACATTATGACGTGATGTTCACAGGCATGTTATTATTCGCTGATGTGAGGCCGTGCCTACTTAGGTATAGCATTTGTCTTTATATGTCTTTATTGTCTCACTTTCGCACTCAGACTTTATGCTTTAAAGTTCCACGCGCGCCTTCGTGTGTTCGTCACTCCGAGACATAGTTTTTTTAAACCCATAGCCTAGTATCTTTATTTGTTACAGTTATAATTCAATAAAGCTTTGGTGATACTTCAAAATACAAGACCAATATGGTGGACATCACCACGGACTAAACACCCAATGCACATGAATCATTTTCGTAAAATTTCTGCTATTTTCATGATCACATTGTTACAGTGTCACGTCTCTTGTTTCATTCATAACTAAGCGTGTAGTAAACGCATTTGTCCCAAACCTAATGATAGAAGTTTGTCATCGGGTTCTGTCTTTCTTTTTTTTTGTGGCACCATCAGGATGTCAACTTTTTGTTTTAGGTATAATGCTATCATTGGCAACTTGCTTTTCAGGTAATTTGGTCATATAGTTGCAAATAGCGCAATGCGCATAAACCCGTCTTACCAGATGGAAGCACTCTAGTACATTTAATAATCATATTGGTGTAGAAAACCTTTACGTCTCGACTAACTCTCTGTCTATTTTTTCTGTCTATTCAAGTATTGCAGAACTACTGCGGAGAGTACTGCGGAGCGCACAAGTAGAATTACGAGATATTAAAATACCAAGGTGCCGGAGTGAAGAATGCATTGCAATGCCACGCAAAACTTCAGCTCTGAGTTTTATTACATTAACTTGTATGGCCAGCCATATCCTTACAAAAGGCGTATAAGGTGTTTAGTACATGTACGTACATGTACCCTGCGCAGAGCACCCCATTTGTACAGGCCCACCGACATATCGGACATACATTATACAAACAAGGGTAATAAATTGGAATAATTTCCGCACGAACACGAAGTGAGCACGAACTCGTGCTGTTTGAACGAGGGTTTTCCATTTGGTGCACCCACGAGAGCAGTTCATGTAACATGACGTCTGTTGCGCGCTGGCTGACAGAAGCAAGACAATACAAATCTATGCGACAGCCGACTGACATGGATCAAACAGAGAGAAATTCAATCTAGATGCGCGTCAGTTTGATTATCCGGTACACCTATGGATAGAATAACCAAATACCACTATTTCAAATAATGTCTGTTCACGAACACTTAAGAGGATTGCATAGCTAGTACTTTCCATACTAAAAGTGAAAACTCTTTTCTACCTCTTAACATTGTCCGATTTCAGTGATTTTTTTCCATGGAAAGAAAGAAAGAAAGAAAGAAACATTTTTATTAGGTACTTAAACATATACAGAACACAGAGCATCATCACATTGATTACTATGCCCGTACGTTTTGATTGTTTCAGCTTTTTTTAATGCTAAAAGAGGAAATTTATAGTACTTCGAAATACTGAAAAAATCAAAACGTACGGGCATAGTAAACAATGTGATGATTCCATGAAAAAAACACACTGAAATCGGACAATGTTAAGAAGTAGAAAAGAGTTTTTTCTTTTAGTACCTACGGAAAGTACTATCTATGCAATCCTCTTAATTATAAAGACAAGTGAAATCATACGTAAAAACAAAGATTTCTTTTGACGCTTTCTAGAACAAGATCCATTGAACTGATTTTAAACGCACACATCAAGAAATTGTTTTTACTTTTACTAAATTAAACAACGTTAACATTTAATCGCATGTATATCGAATTAAATAAATAAAAAACTTTTCAGTGATCATCGTCTCAAGTACCTAGTTCTTTATAATATATCAAATGGATGTATTTAAAGCAGAATAAAAGAAAGAGTGGCAATCGACTCGCTTCATGACAAAATTGCTGCCTATTCTGGGATTGTGTAATGTATATAATAAAAATATGAAGAATATAAAATAGTAAAATAAAATACAAATAAATAATAATAAACAAAGCAATGAAGAAAAAGAGAGAGAGTTTGGAGAGAGTGTTTGCTAATATTGATGAGCCATAATTTGTGAACGCAACTTGTCTAAATATATTTTGATCTGAAAGTACCCTTCAACACCTTTCTCCAAACTACCCTCATTTTCTTTATATTTCACCAATAATAATAAGAAATAATACTTATAATTATTTATAATAACAGTCTTGACTAACCTCTGGCTAATCTGTAAAAGACAAGCCGCGATATAGCTGTCGTGGCTAGATGTATGCAAGAGACAAGATACATAGATACAAAGATAATAAATCAGTTTATCGACGTGATAAGTTTATCGTGCATCCATGATTGCACTGCTGGGAAGGTAGTTAGAAAAGTCTTTGACGTCTAACACGCGAACGAGTCGAGAGCTCCTTAACTCTCCTCAATACATTGCTACACGGACGAAAAAGTCACCTTCAGTCGGGGTCTTTGCGCAATATTATCATCCTTGGAGAAAATCAACGTCGATGTGGAAAGGTAAAGAAGCAATACGGCGCGTCGTATAACACCAAGCACGCGGGGCGAGCTGTACCAGGTAGCCTTCCAAATGGTTTCCTTTCACTAACCAGAGTGTGTTAACAATATTTAACACTACATAAGTTTATAGTTTTTTTATGTACCTATGACCAATAAGATTAACTGTAGAGGCGTTTTACTCCTTGATTATGAAGCAAACATAGCAAATTTTATGCTCCATATAGCTATAGTACCAAACTCGCACAACGACATTAACCACACTGACAAGATTAAAAGAATACGAAGATATACTAATTCAAGTTGTCAGAAAGGGATCAACATATTATTAACAACGTTCGCCTGTGGCCGACCATTCGACCGCCAATGACAGCCTCGTTCTCTCTGCCTGCGCGTTGCGTTGTTGCCAGACAAGATGCAACAAAGTTGACTCAATACAATTAGCTTGTGTTGATGTCGCAAGCTGAGCGCAGTAAGACGTATCTACCTCGATTTATATGTAACATCATTGCCTATGACTTGACTTATTTAATAACAATACTGACTTGTATTTAACATACTTAACTTTTGACTTATTTTGATAAGTTGGTAAGTTTTCGTTATAGATATCTAATGATAATATTTATTTAATATCAAAACCGACTTCACTCACGTAATCAGCCCACGTTATTGACCTTGGTTTCGTGCATCTCCGATGCCCATCCTCGGGGAGTTTACGCTGCAAGAAAGCGGCGACCATCACTGCGCGAAAAGCTACGTGGGAGGGACTCGACGCAATATCGCAACTAGACTGACTGAACACATTAGGAGCTATAAGAATATGGATACAACGATCTATGTTGGTTGTGGTATTGGTACTCAGATTCGCAACATAGGTTGTTGTACTTTTTTGGTGGCCGGCACGACCGGGGAAGTAACACATTCCCACATAACACCGTGATGAAGTAACATAGCTTGCAGTTGTTGGCCGGCACGACCGGAGAAGTAACACATTCCCACATAACACCGTGATGAAGTAACATAGCTTGCAGTTGTTTCAGTCGGTCTGTGGGAGTTTTTGGAGGCCCGATTCCCCCTCCCCCTCCACACTCACCCCTTCATCTCTTCCTTCCTAAAAGGTTGGCAGCGCATCCTCGAGACCTGTGATATTGCGGATAGGTGTCAGGTGAGCCGCTTGCTCGTTTGCCAACCTATCCCATAAAAAAAGGTACTCACTGCTTTTTTTTTGCTTAACATTATACCTACCTAAAAAGTACGTATAACACAACATGTAATCTAAAGTAACAGTTATATTTAACGCGTTAATATAACTCTTCCAGAACGTCCATTTCCTAGATGACAAGCAACACTCGCTCGTTCATCATCAGCTCAAGTTACCTAATCTCAAGACAAATTGTAGCACATTTTCTGTCCAATCTTTTCAATCTTATTTCCATTGCACTAAGGACGAAAACACAATGTAACCTCTTTGTCTGTATTGTTTCCCAACAAGACATTAGTAAACAGAATGTGTGAACACATAACGGAAACCGAAGCTAGTTTGAGATGTACTTAATGTGATCAGAGATGTCTCGCGAGGTGTAATGCTCTAAAAACTTGTGTAAGTAGTAATAAACGTGTGAGATTTCAGCTCTAATAAGTTTAGTTTTAGAAACGTCGATAAATAAGTTGTAGAGATGTAACCGTCGACAATTACGTGTCTCTAGAACAGTTTTCGTAATCGTTCGTTTTTAAAATAAATACTAGATAGTCCAAATAATATCCTTCCAATACCACGAATCATAAAATCTAAACGAATCTATACTATAATATTATAAAGAGGATTGATTTGTATGTATGTTTGTAATGAATTGGCTCAAACAGTACAGGACCGATTTCAAAAATTCTTTCACCATTCGAAAGCTACATTCACTTTGAGTAACATAGGTTATATAAGATTCATCATCATTCATCACCACGCGGGTGAAACCGCAGAGACCAGCTAGTATAAAATAAATAATAAGTAGAACACCAATATAGGTACTAAAATGTTTAAACTTAAAATTTCCAATAAAACCTAGAAGCGAAGTCTAACACCCGTCTATAGGTACAAGAAATGTTTAAATTTTAATTTTCCTATAAATTCGAAAAGCGTTCACCTTATGATTTACATTGAATATATATATCTATATCTAGTACGTTATATATAGTGCGTTCGTAAAATAATTTATCTAACAATTATTAGCCATAATAAAATTATTGGCATCAAATAGCTATCATCAAAGGTAGCGGCCATTACTTCATAACCGTTCTAATGGGATTGTAAAACTTGTTCTTCACCAATACTTCGGCAGGTAGGTGATGTCATATTGCTATCGCAATAAGAAACTACTAACTATTCTGTGGTTTGGCAGTTGTAACCAAATACCTTCTTTCCGAGTCACCGAGTGCGATGCGATGCCTTTTGAAAGCTTTGAATACTTTTTACAACCAAGCTTCTAATTAGGCTTAAATCAGGGCTTAAAGATGACCCTACACGTCTAGCAGGTGACATTGGTGAGCAAGGTTGCTCACAGGCGCTGAGACCCGGTTAAGATCCGCCCGGGCCTACCGGCGTTATAGTGAATGCTAGCGCGACCCCACATAGCCTGACCTTGGTAGGGGACTACTCACGGGGGGATTTTAGTTGGTTTGAGCCCTTTTGTCTTTCCGTCATCCCCGTGGCGGATGGGAAGTGCACTGATATTCCTGGACGGGAGAGACGTAGCCTGAAGGGCGCTATATAAAATTGGAATCCAAAGCTTTACATTAAAAAAATACAAAATTGTTTATTTTATTTCAAAGAAGAAAATTACATAAATCAAGTATACGGAGTCTCCTTTTAAGCATAAAATGCGTGTAGTCTCCGCTCTTCCATATCCAATACATACTAGGAACATTATATTGTGTAAACTTAAATGCTTCACAATCCTTTTTATTGATAATATTAATGTTGAGTGTGTATTTTGTGCGTGTATGTGTGTGCATGAGTGTGTATGTGCGTGTGTGTGTGTGCGTATGTATGTTTGTTTTAAGTATGTATTTAGTTCATAGAATAGATTATATTATTTGTGTTTATTTATGCGAGTTGTTGCAAATATTCATAATAAAGTAAAGTATAAGTATAAGCCCATTACGTTCCAACTCCTGATACCCGGGTCTTCCTCTCAGAAAGAGGAGAGTGGGCAATAATCCAGTGTGGGCTTGCTGGATAGGACTAGTGGCCAGCCCTAGATTCTCAAGACACCCGAATGCCTTCAACATTGTCTAACGACTGTTGTCCTAAGACTATCAACCTTGGACCAACGGCTAGCACCGAAGCACGGAAACGCTCAGTTGTAAATACCACTAGCGGTCACCCATCCAAGCCGTGACAGCAGCAAAAAATTCATAACCTTGTGTTGATCAGTTGAGAACGATAAAGCGACACCGCGAGTGCTTTATGTCCATTATTATAATTATAAATTAAAAAATAAAAGTTACTGCAACTGTTAGACTATAATGTTATAGTGTTATACATACTTGTGAATCTTTATATTCTTCTAGAAAATGGAGAACCTCGATGCGTAGCCTCTATGAGTATGGACAGGTGTTGCCATAACAACTTAGTACCTTAACATATTGTACCTAAATCCCATTGTACCTAGTTTTAAGATATATTTCTAATTTGTTTTTTTATTTTATTTTGGTGCCATCAAAGTGTAATGTAATAAAGATAAATAATAAATAATACAGACATTCAAATTAATCTAATACTGCAACAATGTACGTCTGCAATGATTGGAGAACGATTTCGCTTCATCGCCGGTTTCCGTCGGATCATTATTTTAATTTTGAATTCGCTCGCTACGTGACCGGCCGACTTACGTCTGGAACATTATTTGTTCCTATAAAAAATAGTTTGATTTCGAACTGAAAACTTATTATACGAAGTATGCTCCCAATTTGACAATTTGTCCTCACGATTATTTAAAATTAGGCCTTCGAAAACGGTTAATTAAATTTATGTTTTATTTTCTATAAGATTGGTACTCAATAAATAATTTTTGTTTTTTATTGTGTTGCATGTTTTATGTGTAACTAGCTGATGCCCGCGACGTCGTCTGCGCAAGACTAGTACTTCGAGTAGCGTATTATCTTCTCCGAAGCCATATCTATCTTTATACCAAAATGTCATAAAATATTTACATGGTTATATGTGTAAATTTAAGTACTTAGTAAATCAATCAGTACACACTAATAATAAAGTACAGTACCTACGTACATACAAATATTAAATTAATCATTATGGAAAAACTGTCATTACATTTCATCACCCTTGACGGTCGCCGAGCACGTCTAGTGTATCGAGCTGTCAAAATGATAGCGTGCTTTTGATTAAGCTATCAGAAACTGACACAAACTTTGACAGAACTGTCATCATTACGATTTTAACGTAGGCCGAGATCTTGTTATTTTGTCTATGCTGTGCCTAAGAATATTATGCTTGTTCATCCGCGTGGTAATGGATGATGATGATGATAATGATGTTAAGTATCCTATGTGTTAATCCAGCGCCTCATCTACCTCCATACCTAACTTCATCAAAATTGGCCCCGCCGTTTAAGCGTAAAAGAATAACAAAGATCCACACATCCATAGGTACATCCACACATCCATACTCACAAACTTTCACGTTTATAATAGTAGTAGGATAAACTCCTCAAATTCAGGCGACTGGTTTTAATAATAAGATCCAACCCTGTTATTTTTCCCCCCTATGTAACTAACCATGTACCTACTTAGTTTATCTAAGTCCGTCGATGTCAAGTTCAAGTTCAAGTCTTTTATTTCGCTTTAAAGCATTACTTACATGTACCTTAGATTATTTTTTCACAAAAGTGAAATGTTAATTTATTATTGAGAAATAAACTCTAAACCGAAATATTAGTGAGCTCAGTTTTTTTTAAAGCGAAGTTTTTTTTTTCTAATTAATCATAAAACAAATATTGATAATATTTTCAGCGCGCAGGCTGAGAACTTCATACAACCGTACAACTTCACTACCATTTGGCCTTGAATAACCGAATGATCTCTGTAAATAAATAACCAATAAAGTTCTAATTACCCTCGACGCGACGGATTGGAGATGGTAATTATGAATAGTAGTAAAAACGGATAGTCTGGTATATGTATTGCAACTTACGTCGTATGCGCGGGTTGCGTGTGTGTGTGTGTCATATGTGTATGTGTACTTTTGAGTCTGTATTCTGTTCAAATTAAATTTATTATTATTAACCGACTTCTAAAAACGAGGAGGTCCTCTATTCGACTGTTTGTTTTTTATATGTTTGTTAAGCGAGTACTCCGCTACTTTTGTTTTGGTAGGTCATACTTCAGAGGTTATTCCATATATTTCAACAATAATAATTCAAAATATCCATAGAACAAAAAATCCATAGAACAAAAAAATATACCCAGCTGACGTTTTGATCTGTGGTTCAGCGAAAGATTTGATGAGGACATTTTCAAAGCTTTGTTTGTACATATAGGTATGTAGATATAGTAAAGTATGTACGAAGTTTAGCTGTTATTATTCTTTAATTATTTTTCAGTTATTTTATGACAATTATCATTATTTTGTTTTTAAAATCTCATCATCGTATTTAGAATCGTCAGCGTGTTCAAACTCTCCCGAGTGCCCGCCGGCCGCACGGCTCCAGGAGCGGCCCCGTCATGGCCTCTAATTGATGACTGTGCGAAAGTTTGAGAAAGTATTGGATAATATATTTTCTCAAACATGCTTGGAAATTTGAGCATTAATTATGTTGACAACCTTATTCGAGATGCATCGAAATTGCTGTACTGGCCAAATACATGCGAGCAGCTTCCGGCAAAAGTTGTATGAAAATCCATATCTGTCGTGATCATAGATTAATCAGACTATATGTCGTGGTTTAGCGACAAATAAGTTACATAGGCTACGTTCCGGGAAGCGCCGTCAACGCTCACAACTGTCGCGCCCCGGTTTAGCGTTCCGGTTAGAATGAATGCTTGCAATGATCAACCCAAGCGGAACGGTTACGCGGTCGCGAAAAGCGCGCCAACTTTTCTGTCAAAAATCGATAGAATCCTATACATTTGATGCTTGACAGTGACAGCTCGTAAACGGCCGCGAAAACCCACCTACGATCTGCGAGCGTTGTGAGCGTTTTCGGTGACGTCATCGATCATCATCGATGACGTATCGAGTTCGCTCACGATGATCGTGGGCTTTTAAGAGAATGGGTGTGCGAACGCCGCGAGTGATTTCGGTCCTTCCTGGAACGTAGCCTAAGTAAACTCATATCATCGTGTAATTTAAAAATGGAATGATCTTTTACTCAAAAACATGGCAACCAAAGAGGTAACTTGTCAAAGGTTTAATTTAAACTTCGAACAGGCTTGCATTTAGAAAGCAGTTAATTAAAAAGTTAATAACAAATGAACACTAACGCGGGAAAAAAATATTGTTGTTTGTTGTCATTGACTTTGAAAAGTAATTGTTAATAAGTTTTAATTTCTGCGTATTATTTGAGAAAAGTATATACTATACAAGACTTGCCACAACTAGGCATTGATGGACTTACTTATGTTTGCCTCGGCCTACGTTTACACGTTCGTTCATTGTTTCCTCTTTTGCTGGCCGCTGCATTAATGTACTATATACGACCTAACGAATGTTTATAGTGAAAAGTTTCACGTAGATCATATTATAGAGATCACACATAGTAGGTACAACAAAAGGTGATCTGCCATCAAAAACTGCTGTAGGGACTCATGTAGGGACTTTGTAACTTATGTAGGGAGCTCACATTTTAGGATTAGATCGCTCTATGCACGTCTGTTTGTCCGTCTGTACGTCTTACATTCATAATTTAACAACATAAGTAATACTTTGCGCAAACTCGTTTCAATTCAGAGGTAAAATTTAAAAGGAGAAAAATCTGCGGCACTCACACATGACTTACCAAGGGTATGAGTTTGATCATTGACCATAATAATATGTTGACCGTAACATTTCACCAGCCATATTTTGGTCTCGTTACAGGAGATGAAAACAACTAGGTATGCCATAGGTATAGCGAAGCTGTTACCCTAATTCCTTAGTCCGCACCTGATGAAATTTAACATATAGTGACATATCTATTAGCATATATTAGTTTAAAACAAAAGCTTCAACCTGCTGCCATAAGGAAGCAGGTGACATTTCATTCTCATTCCCATTGATGGTTCCAGCCAATAGGCGTGCACGGTTTAGCCCAGAAAGGGATTCAAATGTCAAAATGAAGCCCATTCCCATTATCCGTAAATATAGACAGTAAGGCCGCCGATCTGTCAGTAGAACCGTATTCATAGTTCAAGTTCAAGTTCAAGTCATTTATTTCGCTTTAAATTGTGGTTACAATGAAAGATCTTATAGCTATGTTTCGTAATAATATAATAATAATAATTATAATGTTTAATACTTTCATTCAACACCTGGGATCCGATTCTACTAACTAAATTGCAATCAACCCGTAACTGAGCGGTGGCTTTACGTTTTTTTATTCTGCCATTGAACAACAGTCCAGCGGCAGTTACGTTTCTGTTGACGTCAGCGATTGATAAAAACTTTATATTCTGTTAACTCTATAGATAATGATCGTCTTTGTATATAGTAGCGTTTAGTATATATCACACTATTTTACCAAGCGAGCGAAGCGTCTCTGCTTTAACTGGCCAAATTGACTTTCATCTGTCCGTATGTTTGTTAGGTGTGTGTGTTGGTCCTTCTGTACAGGTCGCATTTGTCAACCAATCTTAACGAAACTTGGTGTGTATGTTCTACTATTCAACACAATTTTATTGTCGTCGGCGATTTTTGTGTGGGGGAGTACTTTTCCTAAAAAGGGAGGAAGTTTGCTGCGGCACTATTTACTGAAAAGTTTTGATAAAATTTTGGCACTTATACACATTAGATACTTGCCTGACATTAAAGAGGAATTTCGAATATGATCATAATTGGTCAAGTACTTGCCATATAATAGGTTGTGAAGTTTAATAACTGGAAGATTTTTAATTAAGAAATAATATTAATAAACGATTCGGTCGGTACGAAAGTTTGATACGAACAACATACAAAATGTTAGCAAAATTGTTTAAGGTCTTATCTATAGTATGGAGTAAAGTAATATTCCACCTACAACTGCAGGTAGCTCAGACTGCGAAAAATTGCCGCTGATAAGACTGTACTCGCGAAGTCTGTTCGCAGAGCTTCTAATATTATAAAGGTGAAAGTTTGTGATTATATGTTTGTGACTACTTTACGCTCAAACGGCTGCACTAACTTTGATGAAATTTGGTATGGAGGTAGATGAGACGCTGAATTAACACAGGATTTCATCATCATCATCATCATTCATCACCACGCGGGTATAACTAGTATAATGTATACTATTGCTTAGGATGACGTTACGTTCCATCTTTATCTCTAGAAATAGTGGAATAGCTTTTTGTGTAATGATCGAACGCCAGCAGGAGTTGAACGATTCGAACTGCAGTTGCAGCTGGATAGATAAGTTGTGAAATAGTAGAATCAGCCTCCAGTATTTATAATTTTTCTACCGACTTCCAAAAAGGAGGAGGTACTCAATTCGACTGTATTTTTTTAATATTTTTGTTACCTCATAACTTTCGAACAAATTCTCAAAATTATTTTTTTGGTTTGAAGATTGCTTTTCGTATGGTCCCATTAATTCCCATTAATCTCATTAGTTTTATCAAACAAGAATAGAATGGAAGTCGGATTTAAATTTTTCAAATTGTACTTGTTTTGTAGACTAATTACCAGTTAACTAAAGTTAACAGAATTAACCTACAAATAATTTCCCAACTTGTTTATATTCAGTACTGTTATTACAAATATGATAAACGTCTTTAGGGCTAATAGTCATCGAACACGCAATTCTATCATTACCACGAAGCCATTGGGTTCAGTATACTTAGATACTTATAATGTAAACAAACGGGTTACATTCATTTAAAGTCCTTTATGTCACTGTAATTAAACAACTTGAAACGGATTCAATCGCGTATAATTATATATTATTTTATCCCGACGTCTCGAACATTTTTCAGTGACCATGGTCACGGGTAGACTGGATGGCAGTGGTTTGTCAAGTATAAAGTTATGGAAATTATTGTTCTGTACCGCCCCTATCATATTTAAATCAAAACGATCCCGATGCACGCAGTAGTCACTCACAGTGTCCAGAGGTCTTGCAGAATTGTGCTGGCTTTGGGACTTTATTTGCTTGATCACTGGATCCCAAGCAGGTGCAGCAGGTTCTTAATGTCACTTCAAAACACTGTGACAGTGTTCAACTGTCACTTGTGTGCAATTAGTAATCATTATGGTGTTCTAGCTTTAGTGTTAGTTTAGTTCTAGTGTTCAAATTGGGTTCTGTCCGAGTTTGCTAACACTTTTTAGTGATTGCTTTGCCAACCGTATCCAATTTGTACAATATCTGGGATACCGTTCTGATCCATATCATACTCTATCTGGTGTCAGTCAGAGAAGTACATTAGGACCGACTCAGTTCTCGATCAGTTTGCTGACGATCTACACTTATAGTGCGAAACTAGGCGAAATTTTTGTTTTTCTTATAACATTAGTAAACTACTCGCTCCGTCCCCGCAAGAAGGTTAGTCAAATAGAGAGTTAAAATTCAACGCTCGGACCAGAACCTCGGTGGGCTAGTTGGTCAATGGCGTCTGACACGGAGAGTCGGAAGACGCGGGTTCGAATCCCGTCCGAGGATGGAATTTTTCTCTCTATAAATTTCAATGTTTGAGATCGCAAAGCAGGCGTTAGTGCTTTAAAAAAAATGTAATGTTATAAAAATTACAAGGGCTGCGATGTCAATACGAAAGTTTAAGTATTTCTAAATTATGCTTCTTTCGGTTGGATGGTACTGTTAAACTGTCCAATAGATGTCGCTCCGTCCCCGCAAGACGGTTAGTCAAATAGAGAGTTAAAATTCAATGCTCGGACCAGAACCTCGGTGACCTAGTTGGTCAATGGCGTCTGACACGGAGAGTCGGAAGACGCGGGTTCGAATCCCGTCCGAGGATGAAATTTTTCTCTCTATAAATTTCAATATTAGTAAACTAGTCACGAAAATTGCTGTTAAAGCAGCTGAACTGAAAGCGTGACCAGAGACGGGCAGCGTTGTGCAGAACTTGAGATCTTAAAGACCTGGGTTGACTCCAAGTGCAATGGACAGGCGTTACGTTTACTCTAAGGCTGATTACTTCATCATCATCGTCATCAGATCATCACTTTACTTACAGGTGTAACAAAAATACCTACTTCGTAACCTTACTTCTTTAATTATACTTTCGCATAATCGTAAAAGTTTAAAATGCTATATCGGATTATGTACATTAAAATACGCTGAAATATAAAAGCCGCCTATAAACTGATGAACGCGAAGTGACACAGCCGTAAAAGCTAATGGAATAACAGACTTCAACAGAGTAGGTACAACGTAGTAAAATGAAAATGGTGGAAATTTGCACAGATGGCACTAAAGATAAAATAGTAACTTGCTTTATTATTACTAATTCATTTAAATGAACACTAAGAACATACACTTTTAGCAACATAGAAGAACTTTTTCTATAACTATCTACATTGCACGACTTTGCGTCAAATAAGGTTATTGACTCCTTCCTATTGTTGAATTGAATTTATAAGTTCAGATTTCATGGTTTTCTTTTCATTTAATTGATAAAGATTATTATAGAGATTTCATCCCTATAATTGACCCTAACAATCGATGCAATAAAAGTAGAGGCTGTATTTTTTACAGATTTCAGTCGGTTCGATACCCGGGTATGGTAAGCGAATTCTCGAAAATGCTTGCAGTTTTTTTTTTAAATAAAGGAATGTTTTCTTTGAGTAATATTTTCTATCTTCAGTATTAAGAGTACTTTCCCTTCAGGTGGCATTACAAAATTCCACCCTGTATAAAATGAACCTCTATTTCTCCTAGTCACACTATAACTTGAGAACGGATGGAACAATCTCGCTAATTAATTTAGATAATTTATTGATTCAGGCGTTACTTTGCGGAAATCCATTATCAAAAAATACGATATTAAAAAATATTTAGTGACACTTCCGCTGAAAAGAAAACAATGATTTTGGCCTATTTGGGGGCGTGCACCACCCTCCCTCCCGCATAAAATGCTAATAGGAAGAATACAAAAAAAAAACCACAAGAAACCCCAAATAAACCAACACCGATTCGACACGTGTTTCGCCTCTACACCAGGCAAGACTGCATGCCTGTTCTGTCGCTCTAGCGACAGAACTGTCGGTCTAGCGCTCGACGAGTCAACATCTCCTGAGGATGCCTGGTGTAGAGGCGAAACACGTGTCGAATCGGTGTTGGTTTATTTGGGGTTTCTTGTCTTTTTTTTTGTATTCTTCATATTAGCATTTTTTTTGCACGCCCCCAAATAGGCCAAAATCATTGTTTTCTTTTCAGCGGAAGTGTCACTAAATATTTTTTAATATCGTTTTTTTGATCTCGCAAATTTTTTTTTGTTGTGTTTATTATTATCAGGATAAGGTTCAGGTATGAAAGAAAATGCGGGGAAATAAGGGAGGTTCTGGCGAGGCTGAAGTCCGAGCCTGCTACGCGAATGTAGTCGCGGGCAGTCGCTAGTTTATAATGTTTATTAGTGTGATCGTCAACTTTTATATACCTTGCAATTTTGGAGTGAAAAATTACATATCCTCAAATGGGTTTCGAACCCGCGTCTTGTGACTATCAGTGTCCGACGCCAAGACCGCTAGGCCACCGAGGCAACCATCCAGATTTTGAGTTTACGGCTTGACATAACTATAGTTAACTGTGGAATTCACTCAATGGGCTTTTATTCAACCTTCATAAAAATCTCATCTTCATCATCATCATCTCAGCCATAGGACGTCCACAGAACATATGCCTCTCCCACAAATTTCGAAAAGGACCGGTTGGATGCGGCCTGCAACCTTTATCAGGTCGTCTGTCCACGGTGTCGGTTGAGGACCTACGCTGCGCTTACCGGTCCATGGTCTCCACTCCAGAACCTTCCGGCCCCATCAGCCATCTGTTCTGCGTGCTATATGGCCTGCTCACTGCCATTTCAACTGGCTTATCTTCTGGGCTATGTCGGTGACTTTAGTTCATCTACGGATCTCCTCATTTCTGATTCGATCACATAGAGAAACCCCGAGCATAGCCCTCTCCATAGCTCGTTGTGCGACTTTGAGCTTGCTTATGAAGCTCAAAGTCAATTAGTAATTATAACATAAAAATCTGAATTAACCCGTCCATTGTCTACTGCTTTCGATGTCTTACCGAACTACGCATAAAAGTTCAGATAAAAAATACTACACTTGAATAGTTTGACCAACTAAAAGCAGGTTAATACCGATAGTGCGCATTTGATCTGATAAAATTAGTTACAAACCAGAGGTATAAAAGTGTGTATACATTAGGGTCTTTATTAATAAACGTTGCGTAAACATGCTTTGTCTTGCTTTCACGCGTGACATTTACTGCAAGCGAAAAATTGACAGCTAGATATTTTAACTACTCCGGGTGTAAGCCGAGTTTATTAGTAAGGCCTCAAGTGTACGCGCAACATGGCATGATACTTTTTTGTTCGTACACATAGCGTACGCGCGACATGCGACAGGTAATTATAGTAAAGTATTTATTTCAAGTAAAGGGTAAATTTATTCAATCGATGAAAACCAGATTTAAATCAATCGGTAAACAGACCACGCACTTGATTGTTTAGGGAATCGTAACAAATTCTCCATCAGCGCCATTATCGAACAATCTCCAATTAAGGCTCTGTTTTGAAGCCTTTATTCCACAAACCGATTTTATTCAATAAACAGATTCTATTTCCGTGGAATCGGTTATCGCCGCGCCGGTGCGACTGAATTCGGTTAACATCGATTCTTTCATAGCAGCATCTCTCGATTCATTGCGGTGCTTTCATTCGACTATTCTTGGGAAGTTTGTTCACTGTATAATATACTATCATGTTCTATTATATAAAAAATACAGGTCGAAAAGCTAACATACATACAGATAAATAAAATTGAAGTGTCTTTTCTACCGACTTCCAAAAAAGAGGAAGACGTACTCAATTCGACTGTTTTTTATGTTTGTTACCTCATAACTTTCGATGGGTGAACCGATTCTCAAAATTCTTTTTCTACTTGAAAGCTGGTGCTTCCCGCGTGGTCTCATTTAAATTTCCTCAAATTCGGTCTAGTAGTTTTTGAGGTACACTCCAATAACTGGGAAGTCAGTATCAAATTTTTCAAATTGTACTTGTTGTAATTCCACATTAACAGGTTTTCACAAAATGCACATGAATATATAAACGCATATAACATTAAAAAAACTACTTTTGAAAATGTTTGTCTGTCTGTCTGTTTGTTTCGGATAATCTCTGAAACAGCTAAACCAATTTTAACACGACTTTACTTAGGCTACTTTTATTTAATCATCATCATTCATCCCCATGCGCGTGAAACCGCGAGGCGCAGCTAGTACGTAACAATATCTGTCACGGGTGTTGGAAATGAGAATCAAATCGTTATCGTAATCTTTTCAAAATTTCTGTCCGCCTCGATAACATTGTACAAGTATTAAATCATGGACGAATTTTCCATTGATAATAAAAACGCTGTAGTAGGTATCATTATTACCTGATTGTAATGAGTGAAAGATTAATAAGTTAACTTAGAATAAAAACAATACTTTGTCAATGAAATTATAATTTATGTAGGTAAGTAATTTTCGTATTCCAAAACATAACATTTTTAGTCAAAGTCAAAGTCAAAGTCAAAGTCATAACAATTTATTCAATTTAGGCAACAAAAACGCACTTAAGAACGTCAATTTTTCATTATAATGTACTTTAAATACTACCGCCGCGTTCTTAAATATATAGAGCCTACCGAGAAGAAGCGGCAAGAAACTCGGGGCTTTTTTTGAATTAGATGTTTTTATAATGTTTCTACTTAGGTACTACAAATATTACATTTTATGGGTGGCAGAATGACAGCTTGCCAGAAGTAGAGTATTCCAAGCATCTTTGTCTTCTATATAATGTCAGACTGTATCGCCAATTTCTTAAATTATATAACAAATGTTCGCTTATTTTAGCTCCAGTGTGTTGCCTTTAATGCCTGCCAGTTTAGCGTTGTGTGATGTTATCATTGTGTAATTTTATTTTGACAGTTTCAAGCATTACCTCCACCAACTTTTATTACTTATTCTTGCATGCCGAAAGGCTGAATATAGCTGAGCATTTGAACTTGTAACAACTTAGTAGGTAACCTATATTTGCAATAAACAATTTGAATTTGAATTTGTATTTGAATTTGAATTTGAATTTTTAATCAATTATTGCAATAACAATTCTTTTTTCTTAAATGGTGTACTTAATTTACATTCGATATCTTTCCGTGGTGTCTTAAAATTTTATTGCGGACTAAATTTCAATTTTACATTCGATATCTCTCCATGGCTAAGAACGACCGATCCCTGCCTCATGGCACGTCCCGCCACAATCTTGACAAGTTTTATTTCTTTTTATTTCCCTCAACAGTGAACCCTAGTTCAATGAGGTTGTTAGCGTGCATCGTTACCTTCCTATTCTATTGTTAGCTAGATTACAAGAGCCCCACGACTGAGCTTGTTATTGAAGACCTTTGTTCTGCTCGACTCGGACACTTGGCATTTGAAGGAGACTTTTGAACTTTGGAATTGAGTTCCTGCATTTTTCATATAACAAGCAACTCTTTACACGTGATGTAGATTGGAGAGAATGGCCAGTTAAATATCAGTTATGAAGTTGGTACGAATCGTGAAGGTTTTTGTGCGGAACTTGTAGGTTTTTAACTTGTAGGCGAATTTGGTCGAAGTTCCATGATTCATCATCATCTCAGCCGTAGGACGTCCACTGCTGGACATATGCGTCCCCCAGAAATTTCCAAAAGGACTGGTATGAACCGGCCTGCATCCAACGTCGTCCTGCTACCTTTGTCAGGTTGTCAGTGGACGACATACGCTGTGCTTTGAGTGGAGACCACGGACAGGCATGTCCGTGGTCTCCACTCAAAACCTTCCGGCCCCATCGGCCATCTGTTCTGCGTGCTATGTGGCCTGCCCACTGCCACTTCAACTGACTTATCTTCTGGGCTATGTCGGTGACTTTAGTTCATTTACGGATCTCCTCATTTCTGATTCGATCACGTAGAGAAACCCCGAGCATAGCCCTCTCCATAGCTCGTTGTGCGACTTTGAGTCCATGATTAGACCAAACATTGTTATTATGTTGAGGTGTTGTGTTGTGGTATATATAGGACAGGTACACATAGCCATAATTACCTGGATGCACATAGTTTCAAAACGTGTTGTTCTTTATTGAGAGGACGTTTGAAGAGACAATTGCCCACATTAATTGAAGTGCGTGACAGACGCGCAACTTAGATGGTCGTAGAGGAACCTAAGAAAATAATATGAAAGCTATAAGCTTGGAATAGCTATGTTATTGTAAAGTTATCAAAGATGACTGCAAATGCACAATGCCATGGTCTTCTAAGTTATTTAAAAAAATATTTATCTACTTGAAACGGATGAAAACGCAAATATTTTACAAAATCCCAAGGCGCTATAATAATGCAAACCTTTGGACACAAACATTATAACTTTACTTTATTTTCGAAGCATTAAAATATCTGCTTTATGTGAGACGTTAAATAACGTTTCCTTTGTAAACCTCGCATTTTCTCGCTAAAGAATAATTTCAATAAAGAACAAAGAATAGCGGAGATGCTGAATAATTTTATTTCAAAAAAGAATAGTTTTATAGACGTTAGGGTTCACAAGGGACTTGAAATTGTTCTGCAATGGTAACTATCTCAGAGAATGACAAAGCCAGTGTAATAACGAGATAAATGAGGTTTCTCTCTTGACACAGAGTAAATACTCGCGACTTCACGCTTAGAGCTGAGGCCACTGCCTCGATGTGACATTTATATTAAACTATGGATTAAAGTCGGTCGTCCACCACCACCTAACTAAGTTAGTTTAGCTTAGCTCACATAGTTGAGACAGTTTTTCATACATGTGTGTCTACCGCAAAACTACGCATGCTACGTAAAATGGTTTATACTCTCAACTATGTGAGCTATCATCCTTGATCAGCAAAGGATATGGGACAGGCGAAGGGTTCCAAACTCTGACGGTACACGAAGTCCAGGGACTGACCTACGAAAACGTCATCATTGTACAGACGAAGAAAAAGGTGACAAAACTGCGACAGAGCGTCTCGCATGCAGTGGTGGCAGTGTCGCGGCACTCGGCTCACTGCATCTATCACACAGGTGACAGCTCAGATGCAATTGGCCGGTTCGTGGGGCGGGCAACAGGAGCATCCGTCCGTGTCCATGGGCGATGGTATCACTTACCATCAGGTGAGACGCTTGCTCGTTTGCCAAGCAATCCCATAAAAAAAACTAAACCTATTTCTCATCAATGCCGTTTAACTGAGGTAGAAAGAAGCCAGCAATCATCTTTCTGTAGCGCTCTCCAGGAACGGGCATATTATAACCAGCATCGTTTTAAAAATTGGGCCTATGTTTCCGCCTGCTCATAAAGCACGATAAAATGGCAAAACGTACTGACAACAAATCAACTGTCAAATTGACAGTCTGTAGAAACAATACTGCCTGTTTAAAAACCAAACCTCTAAAAAAACACCCTACATTTGACCATTTGATGGACATTCATGATGCGGTCGATGGTCACGCTAGACCTAGAATAGCTCGTGGCTCTCAAGGACAGCTGCGGGTAAACACAATTAGGTGTTTAGTGAGGGATTTTTAAACTTGAAGGTAGAGGCAGATAGCCAGGCGGACACCTGCAGTGCCCTAACAACATGCTGTGGATTTTATCACGATGCTTTCTTCCCAGAAAGCTTAAGCCCCAGCTTAATCCATCCCATAGCTGTCTCATCTTCGGCCGACCCTAGTTACCCGTGAGATATCATTGCATCATATAGATAACTAGCTGCGCCTCGCTGTTTTACCCGCGTGGTGATGGATGGTGATGATGAAATAAAAGTAGCCTAAAATACTCCTTATAAAATCAGCTAGCTGCCAGTGAAAGTCCCGTTAAAATCGGTCGAACTGTTTCAGAGATTAGCCGGAACAAACAGACAGACACAAATATTAAAAATTGTTTTTTTTATGTTAGTACCGCATATATTTTAATGTGCATTTAGTGAAAAGCAGTTAATTTGGAATTAAAAACGTCTATTTGTCTTCAATTTTATTTATCTGTATATTATATACTTGCTCTCCATTTCTTATAAGGTTTGAACTCTTGATACAGTATAACGTAACTCATACAACATAATATTTCATTCGCTAAAATTAAACATTCAGATGATGCGATTTGTGAAACCGGACTTCGCTTCTCGTAACTGCAGCGTTTAAGCGTAATTCCTAGTACACTTGGTATTTAAATTGTGCCTACTTTGGCTTTCTAATAGAGTAAGCTATTTGCTGTCTGGAATTTATTAAGATTTAATATAGACTGAATGATTGTCATGTACTTTATCTTAAAGGCATTAAAAATAAATAAAATATGGTGGTATCTCGGGACGCCCGACAGAAGTGATATCCCAGACTAATCTGCGCTGCGGGTTAGAGTGAGAGAGGATGCGTGAGAGAAAGGGAAGCCAGACAGACTGGCGCCGTAACGCGTTACGTAACGAATCGGTTCACCCTCCCATAAGAAGTGTAGTGTGTGGTAACTTCCTTTAGTTGAATTCCATCGAGATCATTAAGGCAGCTTACGCGGTGACGAACTCCGTCGGATCCCAGCACAAAAACAAAGCCCTGACGCGTCCAACACTTTGACACACCGTAGCGTAGGCGAGCCTTCATAAATACGTCATGCCGAGCCTTAGTGAGGAACTCCGATAAAGTAACACCAGATCCCTTCAAACCAGCTTTGGCAGACCAGATCTTATCGCGCACGCTGACGTCACGGAACTTGCAAAGAATCGGTCGTGGCTTACCGGCGACCAGTGTGCGGCCCATTCTGTGACTCCGGCTGATGTCACTAACTACAAATGAAGTTTCCTTCAGCCGCTCCGACAAAACCTTTACTACAACTCCAGGTGTATTTTCATGTGCATCTTCTGCAACGCCGTGGATCAGGAGAAACTTACGTCTGCTTTGCATCGCCAGCTGATCGATAGTAGTAGACAAACATACAATTTGGCTTTGAATAGCTCGCAATGAAAGTCTTGAAGGCTACAAACTCAGCAGCCAATTCTTCAACACAAGGAGTGGGATTTTGTTTGTTTGCGAGTTTTGCTTCAAAACTCTCCATTCTTTGCAGAAAAGTTGCAGTCAGTTCAGTCAATGACATCTGTTCAGGAATATTGTCCATCTTAGAGGTTGGGTACCTACAATAGTTGAACTGCTTTGTGAAGTGATAATACTTTGTTGATTTAAGTGATTGTTGCAGGGATAACACAATTTGGCAGGTGAGGTGTCTGACTAGTGTATTATTTCATGTAAAAGTTGTTTAGAACTAATTTTAACTATTTATTAAAGTGTTAAGCTTTTTCAAGTTGTTGCTTATTTTACGACACTTTGCCATTGCCTTTCGCGGCCTTTGATGTACTATACCATCACGTTCTCTGTATCATCAAACACAACATATTAGTAGTCATTTAGCTCTGAGAATGTTATGATGTTGTAACCATTTATATCCATTGGAAAGCAGTTACGTCCCGAAGGGGCTATTACGGTCACAGATCACATAATAGTTACTGCGATTAAGGTCTTCGACAGGAAATGTTGTCTGGGTGCATTATTGAAATATCTTATTTGCAATTGGATTTGCAAGTTTTCATTTATAATAAATATTATAAACTGTATTATCATCGTCATGAGTAGATACGGATTAAATAAAATCTAAATTCTCTAAACAATGGTAGTTCTTATTCAGTTCATGCTAAAATCTACATTCGTTTAGCACTTACTACCAGTAATTACTTAATCTGTCCGAATCAGCAAGACTCATTCGAGTTAAGTTTCATTCATAAATCTATTGTTATTTTTTGCGCTGATGCGGACGGGTTAAGGAAAAGTAATTACTAAGCAACGGTTTTAATTCTATAGACTAAAATTTATCTGAAGTTAGAACTATTAAAGGCTAGAATTCTTAGCCGAGTAATAGGCCCCATTTATTTTGCATAAGCAATGAGGACACGTAAATTTTACGTTCTTATTGCAAGTGAAGTTGTATAAAAATGCCATTCGCACACAAGTCTGAACTGTGAAGGATCTATTATGCTGTAAAAATTAAAATCCCATGACAACAAGCAAATTTTACACCTAAAAAGATACATTCAATTTTGATAGGGTTATATCATTACTTATTAATTTAGTACTAATATTGTTCATTGCTCGACTATAAAATGAGATTTTATTTATTTATTTATTTGTTACAATAAGCACGGCATACACCACTTACACTTATTATTAAAATTTATATGTCAAAATAAGAAATGTCAAGAAAAATTTTAAATTGTCATAAAATATCCTAATTATTATATTTTTTCACAGAAACTCAGTAATAACTTAAAAATACTATGCCATTTGTCACAAAATAAGTCACATTCTGTGTTGGCGTCCAGAAATGCGTTGAGTCTGGTTAGAGAGCGACACAAGGGAGACTGGGCTCGGGCCACGGTGCGACGACTAGGAGTAGCAAACAGCAAGTGCCGAAATTTATGTTGAAGTATTCTATCGTAAAGTAAATACTTCATTGAGACATTACGTAGCAACAAGTATTACTTGTCTATAAATACGAGTGTTAGAACGACAATTCTAAAAATATTCATACTTGTATATAATATTATAAAGAGGAAAGATTTATATTATATGTTTGTAACGATTTGGCTTAAAAAGTACTGGACCGATTTCAAAAATTCTTAACCATTGGAAAGCTACATTCACCCTGAGTTACATAGGCTATATAGGGTTCATCATCATCATCATCATCCATCACCGAGCGGATGAAACGGCGGAGAGCAGCTATTCATTAATATATTTAAGGGTAGTTTAGAGAACGAAGTTACATGATAACTATTACTCAAAGCATCCGTCACTGGAACGAGTCAAGGGCTTGGTATTACGTCATTGATTACGTCATCAATTCAAGGAAAATATATGATCGATCCGGCGAAGACTCGATATTAATAATTTCTACTTGTCACAAAAATGTCGACTGGCCGGTTGGCGCAATTGGTAGGTTAGCCCCTGCCTTCTGAGCCACGGGTCCCAGGTTCGATCCCCGGGCAGGTCAAACATCAAGTGTGGATGTTGTGTTATTTTATTACAATTATATTATATAATAATATGTTGGTCCCGGCCAGGGATCGCATATGGGACCTCACACTTCGCAGGCAGGGTAACTTTGAACTAAGTTAACGGACCCGTTAATAAATTTTAATTTAAGTTGTAAATATCTTACACTTACTATCTGATAACTTGTTTACTTTTACTCGGACGTTTTCTTGTAATTTCGTAATGTGTACAAAATGATTGTAATTTGCGTTGGTCATTACGTTAATAAGTCGATACATGCGACCGATATTAAACAGTTGAGTGCCGTAATCGTTAACGGTTTCATTGAATAAAAAAAATTTACTCAAATTTTCCGTTCGCAGTGGAGTACCTACCTACGCCGCGGCACGACTATAAGTCGACTGCTTCTGGTCTGGCGTAGGACTTGTGTTTTTATTTGTCACATCCAATAAAAATATGGCATTAATTTAACTTCTAAACAAATTTTAATAACTTTTTTTTTAACAAAACTATACATATTAAAACATATAATAATGCATGTTTTACCAAGGGTCTTATCATCTTATTACAAGCAATATCTTAAAGAAAACCTTTGTATCGTAGAAATGTGTGTGCGTGGCTTTCCGTATGTTTTATATAGCTAATTTATTTGTATATGTTTATAGGAAAAATAACTATCCTACAAGAAAAATTCTAAATAAACAAACCTAAGTTGTGAATGTCAACATGAGTGGAGGTTTGGTTTTGAGATAGCAACAAAGAGGTTTTATCCTGCCGAAAATCTATATACATACTTAGCATAAATATATATGTACATATTCTTAATTAATTCAAACATTTAATTATTATTCATAATAGACAATAGTTTGTTATAAAACATCAAAATATTTGCATTTTATCACTCAAAATTATAATTTTGTAGTAATTAGGCTGTATGTTTCACACTTTGCATTAGGCGCGTGAAAAAAACTTGTGCGTCATTTTCCATAATTTTCCCATCACTGCGCAGTACATAGACATCAAAATCCTTAACATGGGCAGATCGTAGTTATTCCCAGAGCGACCAGGTTAAAATGGTCTGACTGCTCCTAATTACATCACAAACCCAAGCGACACGATCAAAGTGGTGCACTTATTGTCGGAGAGATTCGGCCGGACCGGTCCGTCCAGTCTGCAACCGGTCGTTTTTTCGCAACTCTTCCTGGCCAGCCCTGCACCACCAGTCTCGATACTGGATCTACTATGTATCTGTTGCTATGCTGTATTGAAGCAAGCAGATTTATTAAGACTTCATTAGCATTGAATTGAATAATTATTTGTTTATAAAAACTGGTTGAGCTTATTAATGAAGTTGAAGTAATTATATTTACTGGCTTAAGCCGAATAGCATCGAAGACTTTTTCACGGAGCATCTCGATGAAAATATCCGAGGAAGTTTCATTAGAGGATAGTTAATATTTGTAATCACCATTATGAGAGTACATTATGCATACTGCAATCACTACTGTGCGAGTACATATATCAGCATAGCATAATTTCAAGCATTAGAACGCCAGGTTTTTTCCAAATATAAAATGAACCCCTTATTTTTCCATTTTGGTCACGCTATAACTTGAGAACGGATGGAACGATCTCGCTAATTTTTTTATTGTTATGTTAATTATTATCAAGAGAACAGTCTTATTAAAGAAAAATCGAAAAAAGAAAGGAGGATATGGCGAGGCCGAAGACCGAGACTACTACGCGAACGAAGTCGCGGGGAGTCACTAGTAGTTAATAAAATCAACTTCCTGTTTTGTGTTAATTAAAACTCCCCATCAAACTTTACTATGTATTAACGATTGGTAAATGATGAGATGACTATACACAATGCGTTGCACAAAAAATAGCGTACACGATAGACCAAATCAGCGAGCCGGAGCATTGACTCCGCAGACAGTCCATTTAGCTGGGCTCGTAGTGTATTTGTGTTTGTGGAAGTGTACCTAAACGTGTTTTCTGTGAGTTTCCATTGTCATCAGTCATTTCAATAACGGATGGCTATTGGAATTACGAACAATTTGTTAATCTATCTTCGGATATAAATCTATTCTACTTGATATTACTATTAGAGAGTGTACAATTAGTAAGGTTTATCAAAGTTGAAGATTAGAAAAAATTAAAAACTTCTACCTTGCATAGTTTAGAAATTGAGGGGGTGGGGTAGGCAAGGGACTGCGTGCTACTTTTGCAGCTATATAACAAACAGTTAAACAATATATTTGAACAAAAGTAATGTACGAAATATTACCTTCATTACAAATACTTAATTACTTATTATAGAAATATAAACATGTCTATACTACAATAATAACCATAAAATGTATTAAGCGCTACAGAATTAGAGCGGACAGATGGTCATAACGTTCCTAACAAGTTTGTATGTGATGCTAATTGCTAATAATTAATAAATTCTACTAATACTACGGAATCCCAAATATGAAGCGAAGCAGACTGTGTTCGAGTCACGTTTCCCTTGAAATAAGTAGCTCTCTGACTATATAACACTTTTTAAAGGATACAAGAGCAAATTACTATAGGCTAGTGTTACTACAATAGAAAATAAAAACAAAGCTAAAGTAGGCCAGTGCGATTCTCCAAAGACATTTTCACGAGGTAGCTGCTAGAGCATGTCGCGCCGAGGCAGTATTTAGACATATATATATGTCATGTATATCATCAACATTGCCCGGAACAGTGAAACACGTGCACTAGCTTCTTTCATTTTTTTCCACGACAGCACATAAATCTAGAATAGTTTAGAACGACACCGATAAACTCTTTTACGATCGCTTTCTCTGTTTTGAGTTCTCAAATCACAATCTTGAACCTTACCAACCTAATCCATCCTTCGTTCATATATTTAGATTCTTATTCACTCATACGCTCAATTATTCGTTACCTACATATTCTGATCGGCGCCTCGTCCAATGGAAACACACCAGCACACCTACACACGCACACCGCCTATGCCACGCCCCACATGCGCAGGAGATCACAAGATATAAGATTGTCTACTAGCTAGTACTATACCTATTTCTACTAGTATGTACCAGGTATTTTTATGTATAGATATCAAGTTTATTGTGCAGCTCGTTTCCTATTGTCTGCCATGATTCGTCGCTTAGTGGTTCGTGCGCAGATTTTCTTCGCTGAGCTAGGTTTTGAATATACCTAAAATGTGAGGTATTAGTACTACATTTAAATTTTTAAATCTCGCAGTTACCTACTTATACCTTATAGGTATGACTTTTATAGAGTTCGCCTGGGGAAGTATCGCACCTTTGCTAGTTAAAAACCAAGTACTACAGTAGGTAGTGTGCAAACATAACCGTTTTTCGTTGAAGGACAATCATCATCATATTTAATATGATTAAATATTATTATTATATATTTATGTAACTTTAACTTTATAACATTATCAAAAACGTATATATATACAACGTCAGGTTACATAATTATTAATAATGGAATGTGAATTGAAAGTAATCCCAATGTCATCATCATCATCATCTCAGCCGTAGGACGTCCACTGCTGTACATTAGCCTCCCCCATAATTTTCCAAAAGGACTGGTTGGAAGCGGCCAACGTCGTCCTGCGACCTTTATCAGGGCAACTTTCCACCGTGTCGGTGGACGACCTACGCTGCGCTTGCCAGTTCGTGGTCTCCACTCCAGAACCTTCCGGCCCCATCGGCCATCTGTTCTGCGTGCTATGTGCCCTGCCCACTGCCACTTCAACTGGCTTGTCTTCTAAGCAATATCGGTGACTTTGTTCGTCTACGGATCTCATTTTTCATGCGATCACGTAGAGAAACCCCGAGCATAGCCCTCTCCATAGCTCGTTGTGCGACTTTGAGCTTACTTATGAGGCCCATACTGGTAACACACATTGGTAGAAGACAATGTCTCCGGCGATATAACAGGGCAAGAGATTTAACATCTTATATAACTCAGGGCGACGTGCGCAGTGCTTTGTCATGCAAGATTTGGAATTCTAGTAGATTAAAATTCTGAATGGCACTGTACTGTTGTGGCCAAGCATGGCACATCAGGCGACTGTCTGACTCGTTTCGTTCCTGATTGCATGAAAAAACCTAGGTTCATGTTTAGGTACTAAATAATGGCGTCATGTCTATTGTCTTCTATGATTCTTCGAGTCATCATCATCATCATCATCTCAGCCGTAGGACGTCCACTGCTGAACATAGGCCTCCCCATGATTTTCCAATAGGACCGGTTGGAAGCGGCCTGCATCTAACGTCGTCCTGCGACCTTCATCAGGTCGTCTGGCCACCGTGTCGGTGGACGACCTACGCTGCGCTTGCTGGTCCGTGGCCCATGGCGTGGCGTTTCGCCCCATCGGCCATCTGCGTGCTATGTGCCCTGCCCACTGCCACTTCAACTGGCTAATCTTTCTGAGCTATGTCGGTGACTTTCGTTCTTCTACGGATCTCCTCATTTCTGATTCGATCACGTAGAGAAATCCCGAGCATAGTCCTCGTTGTGCGACTTTGAGCTTATCTATGAGGTCCATAGTAAGAGACCACGTTTCAGTGCCATAAGTCATCACTGGTAACACACATTGGTCGAAGACTGATTCTTCGAGTATGGTCTATAATTATTTATTCATTGACCAAAGTATACGCATACAATAAACCAAATATTAGTTCTGAAGCTTTTAATCAAGCGACACGATATTAAAATAGATAGTGGATATTATGAATGTAATGTAACAAAAAAAAATTATCAAAAAGAAGGAATAGATTTCAACATCAAAAAGTGTGAAATAACTTGTTGAACTCGGTACCATGATAGTTCAAAAGTAGGTACCTAATATCACAATATTGTGCGCGACTTCGACAAGTTATTTGACACTTTTTGGTGTCGAAGTCAGTTTCTTTTTTGGTAACAAAAATTCTTTCACCATTTTTAGTGACCCTACTACTTATGGAATTAATTGTCATTCAATGATGATATCATCAAGATAGACGTAACACTTTTCAGTTTTTGGAGTGTAACTTAATAACTGCTTGACCGAATTTGATGAAATTTAAATAGAACCACCACCAAGCACCACCAATCTACCAAACAAAAAAGAGTTGAGTATCGGTCCGCAAATAAGGGAGAAACCAGATAGCTCACAAAAAACATACGACCGATTTAAAACTAAATATGGACATCAAACTGAATAAGTAAAATCCGACTATAATACTCTACCTACATGTATACAATAGAGAACGTAAACATTCATTATGACGAGTCAAAAATATCAACCAATAATTAGTAACACGTTTAAGGTATGTACCTACCTACCTATGTGTAAATCGCTATAATTGCAATAAAAATTACATAGGCGTAAGATTCGTAAAACATTAAATATTTGATCCATGGGCTCCCGAGCTAGTTTGAACTGTGTTTCAGGAGCCAGTGACTTTTCTCATAATTATTAAGCAGGTGATTATGTCATATAATTTATGTAATCTATAATATAAAAATGAATCGCTGAATGTGTTGCTAAGCGCATATCTCGAGAGCAGCTAAACCGATTTTGCTAAATATTTTTTAGAATATTCCTCGAAGTACGAGGATGGTTCCTACGGAGTAAAAAAATTACAAAATTTCCTAAAAAGGTCTAATATAACACTTTTACACTCCCATACAATCGATTCGTAATAATACTGAAAATACAATTTGAACTTTAATACCATACCATAAAGTCTAAGGTTTAGTAAAGAGGTTCCGGGAAGGCAAAACAATTGAGTGACGTTAGTATCGTATAAATATTTGTAATTCTTGACTTATTAACTTTCTTTTTTTCTTTTTTTATCTTACTAGCTGACCCAGCTGCCCGAATAGCAGTAAAGTATTAAAAAAAATGAAAAATTAAAGTATCGACTTAGGCAGTACGAAGTTCAGTTGGTATTAAATAAAACAGAGCTGTTTCAAAACATGTTTGTACTATGGAGAACTAGACTACACTTCCATACAAAACTCTCTAAAATAGCTCTACAAAAACTAGCGCGAATTTACAACATACTCTACATGCCATCGGTATTCTACTCAATATGCTCTACACAATACAAATATAAATAGTATAGAGTATAGAGCCGTAAATATACACATTCAAGATCCTTAGATGTAATTACGAATAGCTAACGGTACAATTTTTTGGTCCGGTCAACTTTGGTAATATTTTTTTACTGATCTAGAGATTAGTGAGGAGGCAAAGATGTGTGATTCATTTTAGAAAATAGCATTTGAACTATTCGGATTGAATTTTGAAAACTGAATAGATTATATTATTATTATATTTTCGAAGGCGGGAAATAGATTTTCATTTTCGATACATACATCAGAACGATTCGATTTTGTCAGACTATATCATATCTATTTGTTGTTTTTACGAATATTTTTTTAGGTTTTTACTATTTCAACGATAGTGACGTAGTCGCCAAATTATTTCTACAAATTGAGTTTTTTATTCTTATGAATCGAGCTAGTTATCGATACCGTACGATTTATGATTCATAATAGACAATCATATAATAAGCATTTCTGGGATTTTTCTAGGTTAGAGATAAACTCGTTTTACTTAGGTTAATTAAACATTTTGAAGTTTTTATATGAGGGCTGTGACAATGCAAATTGATCAGTTTCTAGATATACCCCGATGTAACCCGGAATAAATTAATATTATTTAGGACAACTGTTGTTCCATAAAACCCAACGCTTAAAGCTTGAATGTGGAGACGGTGTTTCATAGTTTTCTGTGTTTTTTAAAGTTAGTTGACATGTTTCAACAGATAACCTTGCATAACCAAGGGTTAATAAAATAGTGCAATCATTTATTATCAAAACACAGTACCGATGAAAAACATTTTCACCTCGCTTTAAACTAATTTAAAATCAATCAACAAACATAATTCCCAGTACCTACCAAACATGAGTTGATCCTTTCAACTTAAAAATAACAGTACCCTCTCACGATCTGCGATCTAATTGAATCAATACTGAGAAAGTGCTTTAAGTACATACCTACAATCATTTAGAAATGAGGAAAAAACTTAATGTTATTTTGACTCTTAACGTCTTGAAGAGCACGCTAAGTCACAGTTTCAGCAATAGTTACTCAACCCGAGAGGCATCGTCATGCTGGTAGCTTGAAAGAGTATTAATACTTTATAAATTATCAGTGACAATCACCTCACATTATAAGTACAAGAAGTACATTGATGAATCAAAAAGATCTATAGCAGTAGAACTATAGCTTTCCTAAGCGTTTTCTACCGATTGTTTTATGGCGAATGTTCTGAAGAGCTCTTTAATCTTATTCCTTCCTCCCCATTCCCATCCCGAATTACTCGTTTCAGCCAAGCAATCCATGTTAAAATTTCTTACCACAAACCAAAAAGTTTGACAGTTCTTACCTCTGTCGTGTATAGATAGCGGCATCTAAGTTGAACTATGCGCAGAAAACATTTTCGGGTCTCAATCGGGTAAAAAGTGCGGGCGAGGGGGAGATTATTTTAATGAAATTATTAATTATCATAATTTGGTTGAACTTGCGTTTCATTTTAACCACCGCAGAGTAAGTATTTGTCTATCATAATTGTCCATGACTGTACCTGCGCAGAAGACCACCATTTTTGTTTAACTTACGTGCCGCAAATTATAAGGAAATTATTAAATGCTCTGCCGGCGTACGTTTGTTTTTCCTTGCAGCTATGACCCTGGGTCTTTCAAGCGGGGCGTAAAAAGCATCTCTTAGGTCATCACAGGGTCGGCGATTAATGCAGTTAACCGCTGCATTAGTGGTCATTGATTCTTGATTCCATCTCTGCTTGATGCATCAGACCAGAGGGAGTTACTTTCATGAAAATTCTGGTAGGCATCATCCTGCAAAACTTAATGTATACTATAGTATATAACAGACTGACAAAAGACATGTATCTGTTGGGATGTAGGTAAGGTAGCCAACAACACCTTACACTACAATCAATCTCACCGTCCTGTGGTACATACTGCTGAACAACGGGCGAGACTTTAACCACAAAGCAAAGTACTGTAAGTAACTGATATTTTAACTAGTGTTTGAATATCGAATTGCCGATTTATCGCACTAGCCACTTAGAATTAAAATTAAACCTTCATAGTGTCAGATTTCAGATTGAAATACACGAAAACTATAAAATTCTAAATTTCAAATAAAGATGCTTTTAATTGTTAAAATTCTAATTGAGTTTACATTCAAACTAACGTGAAGATGGAAACAGCGAAAACAAAGTAATTTTCAAATATGAGTTCTGACGGTTTGGTTTTGTGGTTATAACCGCTTTCATAGTGGAATGAAGAATTAACGACAAGGAAGACCAGCTGCTAAGGTAAATAACGATGAATTGAAGGACACGGTGGAAGCTGATCCGTACCAAACTACAAGGGAATTAGCGGCACAGTTTGATGTTCGTATACCTACTATATTGACCCATTTAACCAAAACGGTAAAGAATATCAAACTTGAAAAATGAGTACTTACCTCATGACTTAACTGATACGCGAGGAGTACTTGCCTTGTTTAATCGATACAGAAATGAAGGGATTTTCAATGAGATTAACTAGTTTATATATATACCATCATTGGGGATTTCGGAACTAATTGTGACGTGTGATATGAAGCAGACTCGCAGATTTATGAGTGTAAATACTTTGATAAGTAAATATATTTTATCCACCATAAAAATTGTTTTTTTTCAGTACGCAGTTTCGGTATAGCAGTTTCATAATTAAACCCCTAATAATAAACATTTCAAAAAAAATATTCAAACTTTTAAAATTAATATCGGAAACTGCCGGCTTCGGTACTTTGGTCTATAGAATACGAACCCACAAAATGAATAAAAATCCACTTGAAGTAACATTTCCAAAAGACCTTCCTTGGTGGATGTTTCATCATAAACTAGTATCAACTGCCAACATTTCAAGTTTGTAACCCAGTGTTTTTAGTGAAAACAGTGCTTTAGGCATTATGCTTATGAATCACTCAGACAGACAGTCTGTCAGGATCAGCATCAGGAAAAGGAATCATATTAAATTAAAACTTTTTAAGTTCTGTGCTATAATTCTCACCAAACAAGAATACATCTAAGTTGTGCCATATACAGAATTTTTCTTTGGTAAGGGCGGTGATGGCCCAGCCCGAAAGCACGACAGTTAGAGAAAAGTCGTATTTTTCGTCATTTAGTTTTTTTTACTCCTTCGTGGTATCGGGTTTGGCCATCATCGGTTTACTGAATAACCCATCCTGTATGTGCAATATCCAACTTATGTCCGAGTCATCAGTAGGTGACTAAACTTGTGCCTCTGATTTTAAGTTTTACATGCTATTTAAGCCAAGTATAAATTCTTTTTATCCTTCCCGCCTTCTCCTACGATTGTTAAGCTTTAATGTGAACTACTATCCTATCTCGGGCCTGCGGCTGCGTTAATTGACAGTTGAATCGGGCCGGTCACGAATTAATCACCCGTTGAATTATTTATAGGACGCGATGTGCGAGTGGCCGGAGCGCGGTAGGGGGACGGGAGAGGGGGGAGGGGGAAGGCGGGCAACAGGTCCGCATTGTGTCGGGATGCAGGGATGAGGAGCTGTAGGGTTGTCGAACATGCTGGTAGGCTGGAAAATGCGAATTATGAAAAATAAATAAAAAATAATCCCTGTTTTCCTTGGTCACGCTGTAACTTAAGAACGACTTTACTAATGAAGTTGAACAAGGAGATGGATTATAAGAAAGCTCCGGGGAAGGACATAGGATACTTTTCGTCATCATCACCATCCATTACCGCAGGGCGCAGATAGTTAAGACTATTTGTTTATTGAGAGAGTATATGACCTCTAGTAGTAGTAGACAAGTGTGGACTGATGTCGATGTGGATGAAACATGATATTGGTTTAGTGTTACATAGACAGTAGACAATAGACAGTATTTTATTTGTAGCAAAAAACATAAAGAGATACACACATTAAGAGATACACACATTAACAACCAATAAAATAAACGAACTAAAACTTTTTGCCACAAACTGGTCCCAACTTAGCAGATGCTGGTCTTCCGTTGGAACTGGCAGGTGACGTCACGCACGTGTGAAATACACGGTGCACGTACGAGCTAACAAACAAAGACAGTCACAATAACAGAAAACATCAAACAGTTATGGTTAAACATAGGTATACGGATGTTCATGTGACAGCAATAATCTTGTATTTCATTGCTTTATTTTATTAAGTTTTCCATTTATATATTGTAGATTCAGGATCGCATGTAAAGGATATTGTTTAATTATTACTTATATTTCGTACACATATTTTAATTCTCCTCTGTCCAATTTCTGCTAACATTTCAGTTGCATGCTGCTTGTTGTAGTAGTTGCGGTGGTATTAAATAATAATACGATAAAAGATAGATTAAAATTACCAAGTGCCGTATTCTTGTTCCTAGCCATTTCCTTTATCACTAACAGTTCATGTCCATAGCCCTTCGATTTTACCCATTGTTGTAATTGACCTACCATGTTACACTACATCCAAAATATCTAATAACATTTACAATTATGTTTTATACACCTTTGTAAAAGATATTCCAAAGCAGCTTTTCAGTGTTGGCTACAACCTCACTAATGCCTTTGTAAAGGACTAGATGAAATACGTGAAATAAATAATAATGACATAAATAATAATATAAGACTTTAAGAAATTTCACTTCACTAGACGGTTGGTCGGGTTTGCAGACTCCTCAGACCACCTGGCTGGTTTTTTCATATAAATATGTCGATAGTTAAGAATTTACTTTAAGTTTAAATTACGTAAATTTCATATGAAAGAACTAGGTAAATACTTAAAATTAATTACTGAGATAATAAAATAATATATCAATGCTTCCTTTAATGTGTTGAAGGCATTGAACACCAAACGCTAAACAACGTTAGTTGATTTTTTTTTTAGAACGGACCAATGCTGTTTGCCTCTACCGGCATTTACAGCGTCACCGGACGGGTGGCGAGCGCAGATGGCACTCAGCCAGAGGCGGTCGCAGAGGGCGAAGACGTTTCGCCGCAAAGAGAGGAGTAGGCGACTTGCTCAAGGGCACCACTAAGGTACGGACCTCGGCTTGGGCCGTCGCCAGGAGAGAATCGCCCCGGTACATAAGTGTACCGTTGAAAGTGGGCCCTGTGAATTTTTACCCTATGACTATTTGGAGAGAATCTAACCAAATGAACTTTTGAGATGTGTTATATAGACTAGGTCTTTAGACTTTTTCACACGTAGTAACTAAAATTAGCCTAAAAGGGTTTATAATTTGTTACCGTGGCAGCCCTAAGCACCTACCGGTGAGGGAGTCACGGGCGCGGGGCCGGAATGCAGTCTCTTGGTCGTTTTGGGAGCGTCTGCGCAGGTAGGCGCCCGCCCGCACCCCGCGCCCTGCTGTTGCTACCCCGGCCCGGCCCTGGACTCTGGATGCTGCGGCACATTTTTATTTTACTCACAGATTTTATTACCATAATTTTTGCAATTAGAAATGTTCAGTAATGGTAGTTTTGAGTAGTGAGACAGTGAGTGAGTGTGCAATTTTATTATCCGTAACAGCCGCGCGCTAGAGTAAACGCTCCTTTGTTGATAATAATTTTAACCAAAGACAACCTAGGAGTATATGTACTTAGAACATGGTTAGCTCTAAACTCCATCCGGTGACGCTGTAAATATCGGCAGAGGCAAACAGCAATTAGCACGCTGAAAAAAAATTTATTGGCTCTAACTAAACTCATAGACGATCAGTTTGCTTAAAGATACGAGTACAAACAAAGAAATTACGTATCTGGCAATATAAATTTATTCTGTGGCTTTGTATTCCATAAACCAAGTGAGCGAAGCCACTGGTGGGTCAGCTATTAACATTAGTACGAATGCAGCAGCCGCATTATTCTTGAAAGATGTGTTTTCCTTGCAAAAAGAGATTAATAGCAGTTTTGTACATTTTTGAGATTATTTCTCGGACAGACAGACGGACAAACGGCAAGATAGATACGAGTAAGTTCATCTTCTTCTTTCTGTAGATTACCTGGTATTTAATTTTATAAATATTGAAATATCCGCAGAGTTCAGGTTAGAGCTGTGCATTTGATATATCTAGAGCTTAGAAGCATAAGGGCGGATGCGAAGATCCAACAAAATATTTTTATTGTTTCATAAAGAAAAGCATTTCTTCCTCTTTCTGTAGCACTGACAGTGGTATTTCTATCCCTTTCTTAGGCTAAGATATTTACGTGCATAATGTCGGTTCTAACCGCTTTTCAAAAATCGTTGGAACCATAAGGTTTTATTTTCACTTCTGTCTCTCTGCGTCTAAACTGCTATATGTTTATTTTGGTGGATTGTAAGTTTGGCCCTAATGCCTCAAAATTTTATTCGCGCTAGGGCTACGTAACAGAAGTTATGCCTTTATAGTCCAAACAGATATATAAAATATTCTTCATAACTAAACTTCCGACATTATGCATCTAAGATTCCTTTGAATAACATCAAAACGGATACAGAGATGCGACTTTATGCCTTTAGTTTTAATAACTTTGTAAACGCATTGGTGGGTCGATGTGAAAATAAATCTTTATGAGCCTGAACTTTTTGAAATTCGGCGCCAAAAAGTTAGCGACATCGGGCATTATCATTGGTCGTGTCTTGGTCACAAGATCAGTTGAAAGTGCGTTGTGATTGCTCGATACGTAGGGAAATGGCGTGCCATCCGTCACTTCGCTCCTTGCTCCTTGCATGACGTATTGTTTACATTTCGTTGTTTTTTATTTGTCTTAGGTTCTTTGATGTTTTATTTAAATTAATAGTGATAAAAAGTGGAGTTTTGTCATGACTTAATGATGGACGATGAAAGTGAAGTAAGTACATTTAAATAACAACAAATAAAGCAGTATGATCCTGATATCTTATATGATCCGAGGTGATAAAATCAATAAAAGGGTTATGAAAACCAGCGGCAATTTAGAGACAGATAGACGAAAATTATCGTACATATACAATCTTACAACTTGCTTTAACTTCAGACAAACTGTTTGTAAAGTAATGTTTTTGAATACCCTTTCAATTGGCGAGAAGTTTGTGAGAGTCAGTTTAGAGAAACAACTTGATGACGGCATGACAGCTCCAGACCAAAGAGGTCGCCATGTTCCAGCTAATAAATCACCAGAACCTATTACTGCATCGGTAATGCAACATATTAATTCATACCCTTGTTATGAAAGTCTTTACTCGCGTGAAAAAACTAGCAAAAAATATTAAGGGTCTGATTTAAGTATTTCAACCATGTACCAACAATATCAAGAAGCAATGAAAGAAAAGGGAACACCTCCTGAACATATTGCTAAACAATGGTTGTATCGACAAATTTTCAACACCGAATTCAATCTAAGTTTCAAATTACCTTCTGTGGACACATGCGATGACTGTGATGAATTTGAAAGAAAAATACAAGACGCGAAAGATGAAACAGAAAAGGAACAAGTACTAAAAGAAAAAGAACTTCATGATAAACTGGCTCAAGAGAGGTATGAATTAAAGAAAAAAGATAAGAAAGAAGCAGAAGAAAGTTCAGGGAGAAAAAAGTATTGATGTTCGATTTGCAAAAGTGTTTGGCGACACCTAATTTAACCAACACTAAATCATTTTATTTGCGAAAACTATGGACTTTTAATTTAACACTTTTTGATGCAACTAGTAACAGTGCTATAAACATGATGTGGTCAGAACATATAGCTGGTAGAGGTGGAAATGAAATCGCATCTTGTCTATTACGCTGGGCAGACGAAAACAGCGAAAATGTTGCTCAAGTTGAAGAATTGATCTTTTATTCTGACAACTGTGCTGGTCAGAACAGAAATTTGATGGTAGTAATGGCTGTTAAAAAATTCTCAAATTTGAAAACAATAAACCATAAATTTATGATGAAAGGACATACCCATATGGAGGTTGATCAAATTCATGCTCAAATAGAAAAGAAAAAGAAAGCCCTTAAAACAATGCAAATTGCAATTCCACGCGATTGGTCACAATTCGTTCAAACTTGCGGAGGGAAAAGACCTTTTGAGGTGCACAACATGGGCATTAATGACTTTAAAGACTTTACAAGTTTGTACAAAAAGAATGGTCCATTTGTGGCCCGAAAGAAGACTGAGGATGGTACTGAGTTCAAAATATCGGAAGCTGTGTGGTTGCAATTGAGACAATGTGAGCCGAGTGTGCTGTATTTCAAACAAAACTTTTCTGAAGAATTTTCTAAAATATCTTTGGCGCGAAACTCTACCAGAAGGATCAACTTCCCGGAAAATTTACCGCAAGTGAGAGATACTTAGAAACCCATATCCACTGCGAAGTACAATGATCTGATGACTCTTTTGACATGGGTGCCCAAGGAATTTCATTCCTACTATAGAAATCTTCCTCACAACGGAAATACTCCGGACTTTCTAACAAGTGACTGATTAATATTATAAAATACTAAGGGTTATGTTATGTCTGATACATTATATGGTTATGTTTAATTTTTTTTCTAATAATTAGATTATAATTATTATTATGATTGATTATTTTTAAAATACCTACTTTTATTGTTGTGGAAAATCCGACTTTTTGCTTAAATAGTAACAATGATATTTTGGAAAACTAACGTCGCATTTACAATTCCATCTTGTTTAGATTTAACAAAATGTTTATTTTTTCTTAAAGCATGACGTTTAATTTGGACATACAACAATACATAATATCACATTCAATAACAAAAATTAGACGCAGAAAGTCGTATGTGTATTTAATAATAAGTTACACTTACACATTTAATATTTTTTGTGGCATAAAGTTGGATGTCATTTTTTTTTTATAAAAAGGATTTTTTTCACGATTTAGAAATATTATTTCAAAATTTTAGTAATGAGGGTAGGAAAGTACTTACTTAAGCTAAATATGTATATAGAAATAATTCACGTGTTGTTTGTATTTATTAAAATATTAGCCAATAAAATTTGAAAATTATTTTACTCTCTCCTATAAAGTTGGCATAATACACTTCCGCCCTTATGCTTCTAAGCTCCAGATATCTACTATCTAGTTTGTCTTTACTATCTGCCTAGTTATTTTTTCCACGAATTTAGCATTTTCTAATATGTATATGGACGCTGCATTTCGAAACATTTCTTATATTAGCAGAGTTTTGATTCAGGCAAGGAATAGGAGATATTTTTCAGTTGTACTAAAAGCTCTTAGCAAGGACATTATTTTCCCACAGTAATATTCCGTATCGGAACGCGATTAAGCATAATATGTTTAATACGCTGTTATGTATGTATAGACAGATTAGTAGAAATAAAATACATAACATAATCAGCCCATAATGGACCTACTGCTGAGATTCGAGCCTTTCTCTCAGAGTGAGAAGTTGAACCATAATCCACCACGTGGGCCAGTACGGCTTGGAGGATAGGCTAGTGGCAAACCCATATCGAAGTTTTCAAGCCGCCCGAAGGCTTTCGACATAGCCTAACGACTATTGCTCTAAGACAAACAACCGGGACCGATGGTTTGACGTGCTCTCCGATGCACGGAAACGCCCAATTCAATATTCCCACTAGCGGTCACCCATCCAACTTCTGTCCGCACCCGCAGCAAGCGTTGCTTAACATCGTTGATCAGTTACGATTGCCAAGTCAATGTCCGCTGCGAGCGCTTCAGAGAAAAAGAAAAAGAAGTCATTTAAATTTTTAATGGACCGATGAAATTGTGACAGTCGCGGGGAGCCGATGTATGCAATTCATAAAATCATTATGGTATTGCGTGTCAAGGGAGAAAACATATTTTTAGCAGTGGATGTATTCCTTCCGGCTAATGATGAACCTTTGGTTAACCTTCCCTTTAATTCATCAGCTTTATGTTAAGTACCCAACAAATATCTTCATTTATGTTTCGTAGCCGTGGTCACGTCAAAATATAAATATTAAACATCCGTTCATATAAGACAATATTTTGTGTCATGTCTGTCAGAATAGATAGATAATAAAAATAGTACGCGTACACTACCAGTGATGTTATTCCAACAGACGCGTTTCCCCACCGTCGTCTCTCGAGTACTCGCTTGAGGGCCCTTCATAGTTTTTTACTTATTTTTCGTCGGAAGGTCAGTTGAGCAGTAAAAGCGACGTGTTCAGTATATCCAGTAAGACAACTCAACCCTCAGTGCAAAAGGAGTGTTTGCAAGAGACCTAGTTCATAAATCTAACGTTGGTATATTATTAAGAGCTGTATTACAAAAATATGCGTAGATGCAAGGTTTCCTCGTTGAAATTGTATATATGTTTCATTCGTCGGTATTAATAACAATTACTAGAAATATATAGATCGTGTTCTTCTACAATAATAATAAAGCGAAAGAATAAAAATATTGTTCGTGCTTATTTTGGATTTGCAGCCTTGTAAATATTGCAGATAAATATAAACAAATCACATATTTTCAACCTAGAATAAATAGAGCCAGTAAAGTAGAAGACGTGTATTTTATTAGCATAGTTTTTATACATATTGCTTGCCCAATCTTGTTGTTACGGATATTAAAAATCGAGCAAAGAAATTGGACATGTCTCAGGATAGACACATATGCACATATGATGTCTCACTCATAGGATACTTTTCATCATCATCACCATCATCATCTATCATCACGCGGGTGAACAACCGTCGTATTCTTAGGCACAACATAGACAAAATAACAAGATCACCGCCTACGTCAAGATCGTAATGGTGACAGTTCTGCCAAAGTTTGTATCAGTTGCTGAATATTATATTGATATAGCTTAGTCAAAAGCACGCCATCATTTTGACAGCTCGATACACTAGACGTGCTCGGCGACCGTTAAGGGTGATGAAATATAATAACATTTATTTTTTCGTGTTGATTATTTTTATAATTGTATGTACGTTTACTGATTGATTTACTAGGTATTTAAATTAACTCATAATAGTACTATTACATATAGCAGTTGCGTTTGACCATGTAAATATTTTATGAAATTTTGGCATAAAGATAGATATCGGAGAATACAATAAGTTACTAGAAGTACTAATCCTGCGCAGACAAAGTCGCGGGCCCCAGCTAGTTAGCTATATATTCAATATGGAAGTGAAATAATGTTAATGTTGTATATATTATTAAGTAACTGTATATTTTTTCATTTTATTATTTCATTATAGGGCGAGGTGCTGCAGCTTAAAAAAAAATCCTGATGAAATTGATCGTGATGTTGAATTTCATCGTGCGAGATTATTTTAAACACCCTTTGTTTTTCATCCACTCTTGATGATACTGCAAATATTTTCGTTTTCGTTCGAATTGATATACTGCATACACGTATGTATGATTAAGAAAGTATTAAGTCAAATTAAATAAAAGAACGAAGGGCCTGTGAGCCGAAACCAGGTCATAAACGTGCCCACAAGTCTCCCGCGCCCTTCATAATTAATGACTTTCAAATTAAAAAAAGAGTTGATCTGTTTATGCTTAGAATAAAGTAAAGTTAGTATGTAGATGGGACACGGGGTTATTTCTCTACCTATTATTTACTTTGAGGGTCCACATGCGATATCCAGCGTCGAGGCATATTTTGTGAAAAAGGCAAAGTCATTTATTAAATTTAGGCATCAAAGACGCACCTATGAACGTCAATTTTTCATTATAATGTACTTTAAAGATTCTACCGCCGCGTTCCAAAATACCTACCGAGAAGAAGCGGCAAGAAACTCGGTGCCATTCTATGTATATAGATGTTTACAATGTTTCTACTAAGGTACTACTAATATTACATTTTATGGGTGGCAGAATGACAGCTTGCCAGAAGTGGAGTACTCCAAGCATCTTTGTCTTCTATATAACGTCGGACTTTATAATAAGATTTTTTATTAAAACGTGTCTTACAGTCAACTTGAATTTTTCCTCTGTGAGCTCAGTTATGTGTTTTGGGAGTTTATTGTAAATACGCACACAATTTCCTAGGAATGACTTATTAGTCATCGCAAGTCTAAAACTATTATTATATATTTCTAGTATTAAGAGGATTGGATAGCTAGTACTTTCCATTCTAAAAGAAATAACTCTTTTCTACCTCTTAACATTGTCCGATTTCAGTGATGTTTATTTCATGTAATCATCACATTGTTTACTATGCCCGTACGTTTTGATTTTTCCGGTTTTGTTAAGTTCGAAAAAAGGAAATTTACACTACTTTCAAATACTGAAAAAATCAAAACGTACGGACATAGTAAACAATGTGATGATTACATGAAATAAAATCACTGAAATCGGACAATGTTAAGAGGTAGCAAAGAGTTATTTCTTTTAGAATGGAAAGTACTAGCTATGCAATCCTCTTAAAAGGATGGTAAATCCTTTTAAGAGGATTGGATCCTTTGATCGTAAAAATACTCATCAGCTCTGGCCTGTCTATAGATAGCTCATATTCAGCCTTGTAGCTTATCCAAAGCGCTGGTTGGATTGCGATTCACTGAGCCAAACAGGTTAAAGTAAACAGTTATGCATATTATTGACCTAATGGTTTGATACCTTTTTAAAAATTCAATGCGATCTTAGTGCCTATGAAAACTCCAATATTTCAACACCAAACGAGCATCGGCCAAGTTAAATTAAATGTGTTTTTTCAGATTTTTCCTGTTGCAGCAAAGTGTATCCTAACAATGTTGTTGCAGTAGCTTTTTGGTAGATATGTAACATCTGCGGGAACTATTGTCTAGAGTGCGTATGTGGACACTATTACTTTCTACCGACTTCCGAAAAGGAGGAGATACTCAAATCGATTGTATTTTTTTAAATGTTTTTTACCTTCGATAGGGTGAACCGATTTTCAAATTTTTTGTTTGAAAGCTGGTACTTTCCGTGTGGTCCCATTTAAATTTCATCAAATTCGGTCCAGTACTTTTTGAATTACACTCCAATAACTGAATAGACTGGAAGTCAATATTAAATTTTTCATATTGTACTTGTTTATTACTTCATCAGTCGAACGACCCAGACACAATAGAAATTTCATTGTTATATTGACAATCGAATGGTGAGGGGTTATATACTTTTTTTTTTAAGTAGATACGTGCAGTTGTGAATTTGCAATTCGTCCAGTTATTTAAAAAACAAATTCATCAACATTGACAACATGACATTTTTATTTAAGTGGTCAGAGTTAGGTCACTCTGTCCTGTATTAGTGACGTTCTAGTAAAGCGGTAAGTTTTAGTAATGCATTTATGTATTATTAACACTTCTAGGGCGTAGGTATTTACATTTCATAAATAATGGGCGAGGAAAATACATGAGCATTCACTATTAATCCACCATCATTACACGTTGAAATACAAGAAAACACTAATCCAGTGAAATTAAAAAAAAAATCAATAATAGTTATTGCTAAGGTTTTTACCGCCCGTATCTCTTACCGCCGAAGTGCAATAGGTACACTGGACAAACAATGATAACCAAAATATATAATTACCTAACGCAGTCAGTAGTCAGATAGATCAACTCTAATATCTTGTTTAAGCGTATTTTTGCTAGCCTCTAACTGTAATTTCAACATTAAAAAAAAACAAATTTTCGCACACCCTATAACACAAATAATGCAATAATCGTTAAATCTTTATTTTTTTATGTTAGCGCGAAGGATAATAAAACTGTGGTCTGGTAAGCTGTTTCGAAGTGTGTACTTAATCTTAAAGAAGCCGCATAAAAAGGGCGACACAATAAAACATTAATTCACAAGACTGAGAGTGAGAAACGTTTTAAACTAGTTCATTTGTTTGTTACATGCAAAACTTTAACCATTCGTATGTATTTTCTAACAGCAGAATATTGTTAGCTTAGATATTTGATTAAGAAGAATTTAATCAAATGTAACTATTAATAGTATATTTTTTAAATTAATTTAATATTATCTCTTTTTCGTTTTCATAAGCTTAAGGTGGAAACGGTATCCGTTATAGAAGAAGAATAAAAGATGGAAAAAACGAATGATGCCGAAGACCAGGTGTTGTGAAATGTCACAGAAATCGAACTTTAGCTAAATAGGGAACAGTATAATTAAAAAGCAAATGAAAAACATTAATAAAACTGAAAATGTATAAGGATAGCAGCTGACTTGATCACAAAACAGCACTTCCCTAAAAATGGTGTAAGTGCCATCAAATACATTTTTTTTCTCTGTTTTCTAAGAGTTAATAGTTGGATCTTGCTATTCATAAGATTTTATGAATAATGATTTATTTATTTTTATTGTAATATACACTTATATTTTATTAGATTTATTGGTTTAATTATATTAAACATTAGTTATTAATAAACGTACATACTCACTTTTTGTACATGTTTACAATTTTTTTTATGAATATCATTTTATTTCGACCTAGTATATATCCATATAATCATTAGATCTTATAAAGCAATGCATAAGTAGTTTTTGTATTTGATGTTATACTACTATTACTAATATTAATAAACAATGACTTTTATTAATTCACGCCATTTTAATAAATTTTTTTACTAATATTAAGATAATTCACCATTCACTTCTGCTACTTTGATTGCTGATATAAATATAAGCACATATAAATATAACATTACATTAGATCCTCAAAAGGGAGTGAGAGGTGTGAAGTGCTGTAAGTATAACCCATATATGTCAGCAGTTTTTTAAGTCTCATCACAGGTAAACTATTTCTTATACTCGTCTCATATCTATCATGACTGTTCAAATTTCTGTCACACAAGTTCAAATATGAACTTAATTATAAAATTCATTCACACAAATTGGTGACAAACATTAAATGAGTAGCTCTTTGCCTATACAAGTAGGTTGCATACAAGTACGGTCAGCGAGAAAAGCAGTTTTAGTTACGTGTTTTTATCTACTGACTTCCAAAAAAGGGAGGAGGTACTCAATTCGACTGTATTTTTTTAATTCTTTATTTTTGCTACCTCTAAACTTTCGACTGGGTGAACCGATTCTCAAAATTCTTTTTGTTTGAAAGCTGGTGCTTTCCGAGTGGTCCTATTTAAATTTCATCAAATTAGGACCCGTAGTTTTTGAGGTACACTTCAATAACTGAATAGAATGGAAGTCGGTATTAATATTTTTTCAATTTGTATTTGTAAATAAGACAGAATGTTATATATTTTTAGTTATTTATAGATACTTATCTAAAGCTGAAGTTAATATTGTTATATATAAAAATAAATTGTGATAGTGAACGTTAAGAATGGAATTGGATTTTATACGTGAAATAAACAAGATTAACCTCACACGTAGCAGTTCCTGGAAAAGTAGGTTGATTTCTGCAAAATCTATTGTATTATTGGCAAAAAAGGCGAATCGCCAGTCAACGGGTTAAAATAAACTTATATCTTCATTTGTTCAGCTACTTCTGTTGCTAACTGTACAGCCAATAAGTTAATCCGATTATGTTTACCATACGATTATGGTCACCATTCGGGATTCAGGATTCAGGTCCATTTGACAGATCACAAGTACATACTTTAATTTAACATAATAATGAAGGAGGCATGAATGCGAAAGATTTTATTGTGCTCAAAACTTCAGTATACGAAGTATTTAACAACCTCCTTTGAAATGAATCGAACCTTATTACTGTAACCTTTATAAATTATCTCTTGTGACATCAGCAGTACTATTATGTATCAGTTGCAATGAAAAGATGATTAAAATCTAAAAAAAAATTGTGGCTTTACATCACTTTTGTCAGCTGATCAGTTCCAGTCATCGACTTACTAACATTTTGGCTTAATGAAATTGTCAAATGAAGCCGCCAACTTTCAAGATTTCAATCAACATGATCAACTTGCCTGATATGAATTTAACTGAGATGCGGAATACGAATGTGAAATAAGTAAGCCGTACAGAAGCCGTAGCACGAATAATTTCCCAAACAGTATTCGTATCGCAAGCGTCAACGCGTCACGCTTCGACATACAAACTATGAGTTGTCTGTGTCACAGTTGACCTAGATACATGACAGTTTGTACTGTTTCACGTGAACGACACGTTACAGGTCACAGGTCAGTTTTGGAGGATAACAAGTCATAATTTGCAAAACTTCCGCAATAAACTTAAGAGCTTTATATTCGATCACCAAAAAAGTGAAGCCATTTTGGTTAATGACACCAGTGCAATATAAAATTATAAATTATAATGATAATAATATTATATAAATTTGTGTATTTCTATTTACTTGTTACTAGATAGTTATTTCTATTATTTTGTATTTTTTAGTTTTATTATTTCCATTACGAAGTCTTTGTAGGTACATCCGGACATTCGTACCCTGCTTGCCTATTTGTTTTTATGCAGTATTGTATTCAGTATTTAAAGTGTTGGGTTTGTTTTGTTTTGTATTCTTACAAAATGCGCTCGATGCAGTCGTGTGTGACGTCACCGCCAGCCCCAACGGAAGACCAGCGCTGGTTGCTTCAACGCAATCAGCTTTATGCTGAGTTGGGGCTATGTTGTAGTGAAACAATAGATTGTGTAGTGTAGAAAATTATTCATTAACTTTATGTATATTTTAGGCAAAATGTCATATTGTTTTTCATCAACAAATATATTTTTCTTTCTTTCATCATAATCATAATCAGCCCAATTTGTTTCCACTGCTGGGACCCGAGCTTACCTCTCAGAGAGAGCAGTTGGGCCATAATCCACCATGCAGGCCTAGTGCGCCTTGGTCAATAGATTAATAATAAAAAAAAAAACATTTATTTCGGGCAACTAGACCCATATCTGGCCATCCCATTAATGGCCAACCCATGTCAAAGTTTTCAGGTCGCCCGAAGGACTTCGACATATCCTAACGACTGTTGTCTTAAGACAAACAACAGCGACCGACGGCTTAACGTGCCCTCCGCAGCACGACAGCGCTCAGTTGAATAGTGCCACTAGCGGCCACCTATCCAACTCCTGACCGCAGCAAGTGTTGCTTAACTTGTTGATCGGTTAAGATCGCCAAGTCACTCTCAAGCTATTTAGCCCCTAGATAACATTCCGCTAGCAATACTCTGAAGGCACTGTAAATAAGTGTTAATAAGTGGTAGTGGAGATTAAAATTATAAAATGAAATAATAAAATAATACATTAAAATATTCCGTACCGTAGTACTCGTCACTTCAACGTCTTTGAGTGACAGTCATCGTCGTTAAAAGACTGCAATGTAAGAATTAAAATTAAATGTGCTTTGCAAAACCTGTACTCGTGAGTACTTGGGTCTTCGTCTCGCTCAGGTTGAGCGGGGAAAGGGGGTCAGAGCTGCGCCCTCTGCCCCTGGCTCGTCTCAGTCCATGGCGATGGACGGGTCATTTGGTGTAAAGCTTCTCGTCTTCTTCATCTTCATCCTCCACTTCGCCAACAATTGTGGTAGGGCATCTAAATTTTGTTATATTGTTCTGACGGCAGGAACCGAGGAGGCGGAGTATGCGGTATCATCGGCATATAGGGCGAGCTTTGTGCGGCCCACCAGAGGTATGTCGTTGGGTACACGTTACTCTAGGAGGCAACGTAACCCCGCTGGGGCGAGATGGTGACTGCCAGCGCGACCTTGTCTCGCCCCACCTTGGCGGAGGACTGCTCACGGGGGAGTTTTAGTGGGTCTGAGCCCCACACGCATTTATTTTTTTGAGGGTGGGAAATCCCTTCCGCCACGGGGGTGACGGAAGGGAAATGCACAGCATTTCCCAACCCCAAAAATTAAAAAAAAGGTGGCAAAGTAAGTCCTACGATGTGAAGCAACATCGTTTCGTTAGTATGTTTGTTCGTATATATAAAACTTTACTTAAAGCCGTTAGTTTCCTATGATAATAAAAAAAATAATTAGGAGCAGTAGAACTGTTTGGGAACGAGTTCGTCCAGGGTAGTACTGCCACATTTTTCTACCGTAAATCAGTAATAAACTGTGGTTTGGTTTGAAGGTATAGTTTCCGGCGAAATTCCAGGCATACTAGACTTAATGTCTCCGGGTTACGGGTGCAGTATAATTCGTCGCTTGTGAGGAAATGCATCTGTTCTAGTAAGAGGGTACCACTTAATGTCAGGTCGGCCTCGTGCTTGTACCGTTTCCTAATAACATAAAAATGCTCATACATATTAGAGTCTAACAAAATCACTAAATATAAAATAATATATTATCTCTTATCAAAATATAAATCACTAGCTGCTCTATGCGGTTTCACCCGCGCGGTGATGGATGATGATGATGGTGATGAATCTAATATAGCCTATATTACTCAGCGCGAATGTAGCTTTCAAAAGGTGAAAGAATTTTTGAAATCGGTCCAGTACTTTTTGAGCCAATTCGTTTCAAACATACATACATACAAATCTTTCCTCTTTATAATATTATATAGTATAGACTGTAGATGAAAATAGAAACTCATGGAAAAAGCGTATACAAAAGTTAAGGCCATTTTCTCTGCAATCCCCAGCAAGTGAATAATTGAAAGCTTAAAAAAAGATAAGCAAAATGCCTGTTAGCCTCACGAGATCAGTTCGTGAATAAAATATAACCATCTTATTTAGTTACCGAGAGCGTCGTTAAATAAACCTTCCTTTTGAAATTAGCATTCTTGTAAGGCTTACTTTGTTGTAGGATCTTTGCCATATTATTTTGGCCGAGGGATGGGGCAGAAAAATAAAGTAGAAACTTCAAAATTTATTTTGTGTATTTCATATTAGAAGCATATAAAAAAATGTTTTTTGAATTAATTATAACAAAAAAATATTTTTTAATGACAAAAAAATATTGTAATATTTTAATTTATACTTTTAATACCTACATGGAAATTAAACACTAACGAATAAAAATAAATAATAAAATAAACATCAAAAACGTGAATGAAATGGAGTAGAGAACAGCCGTGCGATTCTCTAGGAGCAAACATTGTTGCACCTTTGTCAACGTACATACATCCGTGAAACAAATGACGAGATGACAAGAAACGTTGGAAAACCAACCTTATGTACAAGGGAGATATCTCATAAGTATTAGACATCCGTGAGCTCATCGACGAGCGCAACGACGAATTATTAGAGAATCGAACGGCAGTTATGCGGAGTGCAATACAAAAGACTTAAACGCGCGTTTCATTACGTTGTAAATTGCATGTACTTTAATTATAATTTACTTTAGTTACATTATATTAATTTTCTTTGATTCTTCCCGAATATGTTTTGTAATATTTATGTCATTTAGTCACAGGTACATTCATTTAGCTAGATATTACTTATTATAAAGGATATTTAAGGTTCAATTTCACAAATAATTACATATATCTGCGTAATCGATTTAGGTGGCAATTTCGGCATATTTATTATTTAAATGATAGGATATTTACTGTTAGGTATAGGTTTAATGATTGATTGTCTAGAATGTCACATAGACAAATAAATAAACCATAAATAAAATAAATATATGATATCGATATCTAGAGTCAGATCGGGCGGCACACAGCGAATCGTTTACTTGTCGAAACTTTTTTATCTCACCTACTTATTCATCAGTAATAAACATCATCATCTTCCCACCCTGTACCATCTTTGAGATGGGGTCATCCAACATGGTAGCTCACATTCACATGATCTAAAGATTTAGTTTAGTACCTTTATGAGCGTGTTGAGTATTCTTTGCCTTCTTGTTCATAAGTTATAAAGTTCGTGAAGAGCCCTGTTGTACAGCAATACCTCTAGACATCGAGGTGAGAGGTGGCATTCCGCTCAATTACCTCGTTCTCTTTTCTTTTAGTTGCCTTTTATGATCATCCAATGGGAGCATATGGAATTATCCTACATTCTTAAGCAAATAATTGTATAGCATAACTTTCTCTATATTTTATTGAAGACAAAAAACATCAAGAGAACAATGAAGTTATTAATTAGACAGAAACTTAGATTTATGGCTAATTTAATTTCCATAATGTCACTTTTATGAATCTTTAAACGGTATAACCTACTTTAAGCTATTCCATTATCAGCGAGCATTAAAGCGACTTCCTTTCTATGGCATTATCTACAAAATTGGCCATAATCTCTCACGATCGCCTCTTTATTTTATTACCATAGATTTCCGAATGACATTTGGACGATGGAAGAAAGTAGCGCGTCTTGAACCTCCGTTAAGGCCAAAGCTCACCGGCTCACAAATACAATAAGTTATTTGACTGTTTAACAAATATAATTTGAGCGCAGTACGTAGACGATATTAAGTATGCGAAAGTTTGTGGACGTGTGTATATGTATGTTTGTTTCTTTTGCACGTTGATATGGAACAACGGAGTTTGTGAAATTTATAATGCAGATGCCTCAAGACAATCTTCAACCAATGTGTGTTACCAGTGATGACTTATGGCACTGAAACGTGGTCTCTTACTATGGGCCTCATAAGTAAGCTCAAAGTCGCACAACTAGCTATGGAGAGGGCTATGCTCGGGTTATAGATCACCGATGGGGCCGGAAGGTTCTGGAGTGGAGACCGTGGACTGGCGAGCGCAGCGTAGGTGGTCCACCGACATGTTGGACAGACGACCTGATAAAGGTCGTAAGACGACGTTGGATGCAGGCCGCTTCCAATCGGTCCTTTTGGAAAATTATGGGGGAGGCATATGTTCAGCAGTGGACGTTCTACGGCTGAGATGATGTTGATGAGAATGCAGATAGGATATTCATGGTTAACAGAAAATTGTGTGGTGCATTGGTGGGGACTTGTGGCAAGTAATCTCTCGAGCAGGGCACAACTAAGTGTTATATATATTTTTACACTTTAATCAAATTTAGGCTACAAACTTATGCATTATGGTATGTACCGAATACAAACTTATATAATTAAGAATATTTTAATACGTTTTAGAATAACATGCACTTGCTTGTAAAATTTAAATTTGTGGCATGTTTAAAAATGCATTATAATTGTATATTTTAACCATATATAAAAATATCTTGACGCACGAGAGCTAAGTCAAGAAATGGAGTAACAAACTTTCTCATTTATAACAATGTTTTATATTTTTTTCAACTACGTAAAAAAAGCTCAAAAAATTTTTTTGTTACAGTCAAATACATTATTGCTTTCATTGAAAAAAGCTAAGTGAGTGTGGTACCCAGATTGTTCTGATTGTCTCCACAAATATTGCCAGAAAGGTCACGTTTCTCCCATGGCAGTGTCGCAACGGTTTTATTAAGCTTTTTTATGTAGCCGTATTTATTGTCCCAATAAAATGATTGCCACATTGAAATATATACCTACAAGTATGTCAGGATAAGTCGACGAACGTGATATCGAAGTCGTAAATTAAATTGAGACTTGTTATTTTGTCAACTTTTTGTGGCTATAATGTAAGAATTTTTAATTGTTTCAAGGGTAGATGTAATAAACTTCTAGGTAGTGATTACTTGGCTTGCCTTCAATTGATTTATTCATAGTTAGAATTGGTCTGTAGTCAAAATAATAATTATATTGACTTGTTTAGAAAGTATACACGATACACACTCTCAACTGAAGAGGTAAAAATGCCTGCGTGCCTTCAATAATGTTCTCATCAGAGAAGATATGGTATATCTCCTAAAATGTAACAGGAGTAGACTATTTTAGCATTATGCATATCCTTTAGTTACTCGATTTGATAAAAGAAATATTTAAGGCCACTTTAGCTTCTTTTTTATTACAATTTTAATAATTGTATCCCAAAGAGAAAGTACCGTAAAATTTTCCATTGACTTACTTACTTATAAGTCTAATTAAAATTCTAATAAAAAAGAAGCTGAAGTGTCCCTAGATATTTCTTTTATTATCATAATATAGATATATAAATAATATAGATTTCCGCATAGTAGAAGTAAAATATTGGACTGTACTCGCGCGTAAGTACTATACTACTGGTAACATTCTAAAATAGGTATGCAATGGTGGTATGTAACATTTTTATATAGTTGTAAGTATGCATATTACTCGTAGATAGAGGTATATACACAATCACATTTTGTCAGTTCTTGGTCTCATCAGTCTCATCACAGAAGAACTATCTTTAATAGGGTGCGATCTTATTGTCATCGTATGCCTTAGTTGGCTCATACAAGAACCAGGTGTTAGTGCTTTTACTATTATATAATAAAAAATGAAAAACTATATTATGTTTATATAAATACCTAACTGTTAGATAATAATATATGACACAATATTCGGTATTACATTTCACTAAAATGTTATTCAAAGCAAAGTTAATCAAAGATTTTAGAACATTTGTACATTAACATCAATGATATGAACATCAACATACTCCAATACTCCAGTGCCTACAACATCACAAACATACCGAGACATGGTCCCAGCCTCCGATATTTATGAGTTCGCCATTACAAAAATACCTGCAGACGTCGGTTTGCGAAAGATAACCTTGGTACGAAAATATGTGAGTACGAGCCGCGGGCGGGCGGCGGGCGGACTCAGGCTTTTTACTTGTATTTTTTGCCTTGTTTTTTTAAGAGCCGAGCTGAGAGAAACGACCGTTGAAGCGGCCGCTGTGTAGTCGTGCTATACGACGCTTTGTGTTTTGTAGGCTCTGCCTTATTGGAATGCCTAATACATAATAACAAGTTCGTTTTATCAGAGGCAAGAAAATGTATCGGCGTAGAGCAATCCTTTGAAAAGTAGGAATAGCTTTTGTGTCACAGCTGTAACATACCTATTTTGATTTTTGTTTAGTTTATTCTGTTCTAGTAGGTACGTTTTTATGTTTTTAGAACGGTTATAGGATAGGAATAAGTGTACCGCAATGCTATGTAAGGATGAGGTAAGCAAGCAACATGCAAACGAAATCTACGTTTACTGGGAAAAGTTGAGCAGATGACAGCATTGACTGTTATTAGACGGCAATGTTTAAAAACGAAGAAGAAGAAGAATGACAAGTCATAACGTTCTATCAGAAATAAATAGTAAAAATATGTTGTTACAAATTATAATATAAACGTAACATTATGATATTAATAGCCTTTCTCTACAGTTAGGACAATAACCGATAATATGTATATTGTATTTATGTTCGTTTTGATATTTTAGAACTGTATTGAATCGGGATGTGTGCAGCGCACTGATAATGAGGTAAGCGAGTAACATGCAAATAAAAACTATTTAAAAAGGTAAAAGGGGAGTAGATGACAACAATATATAGGTAGAAAATGTTAAAAAAGAAGAAGAATGACAAGTCATAACGATCTATCAGAAATAAATCGTAAAATATGTTGTTATAAACGTAACATGATAATAATAGACTTTCTTCAGAGTTAAGACAAAAACGGATAAATATTTTAATGCTAGTGCAACTGTTGAACTACATGATAAAAAATACTAAAGAAAGAAGATGTTCTGAAGTCGATGTATATATTTTTTTGTATGGAAACTCATAACATTTTAACGGATCATTAAATTTAGATGGTTCCTTGTTTTTTGAATCAGTTACAAGAGTTATGTCAGCATCATTTAAGTTTTCTCACTATAATAGAAAAAAAGGTGCTCTTATGCATGATTGTACAGTTTTAGGTGTAATCTAACAGGTCTGTATTGGATCAGATAGCTATGTTTAAAAATTATAAAAAAAACTCTATAGCTCACTTGTGAATAAATGAAAAAATCAGAAATTAGAGCCACTTTATGAGAAAGTGTGTTGAAAAGTATATTTTAACCGACTTCTAAAGTAGGAAGCGGTCTGAAGTCGATAAATATTTTTTGTAACTCATATTTTAATGGATCTTGAAATTTGGAGGGTTCCTTGTTTTTCTGAATCAGTTATAAGAGTTACGTCAGCATCATTTAAGTTTTCTCACTTTCTATTGATGTACTAGAAAAATGGTGCTCTCTTATGCACGATTTTGACATTCAGGTGTAATCTAGCACGTCTGTACTGCCGTGCGATTCTCTAACGATTCGTCGATGTGCTCGTCGACGAGCTCATGGATGTCAAATACTTTATGAGATATCGCCCTTGTACATAAGGTTGTTTTTCCAACGTTTCTTGCCATCTCGTCATTTGTTTTACGGATGTTGTCAAAGATGCAACGATGTTTGCTCTTAGGGAATCGCACGGCTGGAACAGATCGTTATGTTTAAAACTCACCTCAAAAATAAAGCCAAACATGTGATGAATCTTATTCAAATATTCCATTACAAGTTATTTATTTAACTCATACCAGAAACAACAAAAAGGTCTTGAAATATTCGTCCCGACTATTTGTTGTCTCATCAATTTATATCATTTATCCGAGCGGAGGCTTCCTGCGTCTAATGATGATGGGCTGCAGGGGACACCAGTTTTTGTACTTCGTAACGAGGAGCTGTGATGAATGACCCTCGCTAAAACACTAACAGGCTTAGACGACGGCATTTTGTAAATGTTGTATTCAGATAAAAGTTTATTGTTGTCGCGTATTAGACAAATGGGCGGATTATGCGCGGTCAAATAACATACAATTTTGTGGACCACTTGTCCAGATAAATGGAGATCATAACATGTAGGAAGTAACAAACGGGTTTATTGTTCAAATAATACTTGATATTTGATTTTCCTCATTGTTTTACAAAGTAAGATATAATATAAACGTTAAAGAAAGTTGTAGAGACTAAACCACAAATAGGCTATACCATTTTACATTGCAAATACTAATGCAAATATCAATACTTGTTTCATTTATTTCATTAAAATAAAATCACTTTAATGTACTAAAACGCGTTTAATATATTTAAATAATTTCAAGACTAGTTAATTTCACAATTCAAAGTATTTTTTTTCTTATTAGTAGTTTAGGGCAAGCTGGATGAAATTTATCTATTGTGACTTTTGAAAATAAGTTTTATCATTAAAATATTTATCAACCTAAAAAATACCTTAGTATTTTAATGAAAACAGTCCTAATGCCTGATTTATTGACGGTGTTCAGATGTTTTACAATATTATTTTATAATATACTGGTAATACGTTAAGTACACATTTTTTTACATTTGAACACTTTTAGATGATCATGGTTCCGGCTAAACTACAATAATGACCACCGAAATGTTCATGAATAATTCCTGAAGACATGAAAAAATGTATGTAGTTATTTTTAAACAGTTGCAATAACTGAGGGATGATTATTGTAAATTTGAATGAAACTGATTCTAATATTAAATATCGTTATAGTATATAAAGTCTTAATTCAATTTTGATTATAATGTAGAGCTTCGTTTTTTGCAGATAAATAACTGATATTGTCACTAGTAACCAGTATAGTTGTTTAAATGATATCACTGTTTTAAACTATCACGGTTGTTCACTAATGTTATATGACTATTAACGGGATATTTACCGTGAGAAGGTTGTGGAATGAGCTCCCGATATTTCGGCGCAGTTACATGCATCATGTTCACGGGAAGACTCAACTCAGTCTATCAGGAGCTCATTCCACAACCTTACCACGATAAATATCCCGTTAATAATCATATAACTTTAGTAAACTTAAATGATATCGTCTAGAATTAACACAGGGCAAGGGATTCTGGACAAGATTGTCTATGCACATCAACATGTGCTCTGTGACTCAGTTCTATTCTTTCAAACAAAGCTGTATATGGCCTTCTAAAAAACAATAATGGCACGCCAACGCATAATAGCGATTAACCTCCAAGAGAGCGGAGTTCAAGATCCTCAGACGTGGTCTAGCAGTACCGTTACCGACCCGGAACTGGCCCGATATTGTAACGTATGGGGTGGTCTGGTATCTCTTACACGTGCCTACTATAAATTTGGATGACAATGAACTTCCTTGTATGGCTAATAGAAAAATAAAAATATTAGAGTAGTGTTTTCGAAGTCTCTAGAGTGTATCATAATGTTTTCTGGCTGGTAGTTAATAGTAGATTAGTAGCCAAGGGCTGTAAGCATCAATTGCAGCCCGAGATATATATGCGCATGAGTGCAGCGAGGCAGCCTATAGTTCGAGGGTGCAATTGATGCTTACACCCGAGCTAACTACTCTGCTTTACATCTCGATTGTGAGGTAAGTAGAAAAAACCGGCATTACAAAAATAAAATTGATGACTAATTATACTCATACGAAGACAAGGCTGAATAGCGAAGCGACCTCTTTTGTCATTGGGCTGAATGCATGATGTCTATTGCCAGTATGATGGTTAGATGTACGCGAACTTTTTGTAAGAGGGAGGTGTTATTTTTTTTAATTACTTATCGCCCTAGGGCTTTTCTAGCTACAGTATTACCCTAGAGCGCTAATTGGTCACCTACAAGCCCCATTTGGGGGTAATAAGGACCTACTTACCGAGTATGAGAGATGTAAAATATATTATACTAGTTACGCTCCGCGGTTTCACTTGCGCGGTAAAGGATGATGATGATCATGAAACAAATATAGAGTTCTAGGTATATAGCTTTCTACTGGTGAAATAATTTTTTGAACTAGTTATGTAGTTTTTGCGTGTTACAAACAAACTATCAAATCTTTCTTCTTTATTATTAGAGTAAATAACTAGTATTTCAACATATCGATAAGGACGGAGCAGTAATTATCGAATATCCAACCTGAAATGTATGGGAAGTAACTTAAAAATATTATAATTTATTTTTTGGTTTATAGTACTAGAAGTAGATTAATTCTGGAGCACAATAAGTCAAATTTCAAATATGTGACGTATTACGTAATAGTATATGATGACCTTTATGCCAAAATGTCATAAAATATGTACCTACATGGTCAAACGCAATTGTTATAAAAGTATTATATGAGTAAATTTAAATACTAAGTATATCAATCAGTAAACCTTAACAATTAAATACAGGACTTACGTACATACAAATATAAAATTAATCACCACGGGAAAAACTGTCATTACATTTCATCACCCTTGACGGTTCCCGAGCATGTCTAGTGTATCGAGCTGTCAAATTAACTTGGCTTTTGACTAAGCTATTAGAAACTGACACATATTGACAGAACTGTCATCATTACGATCTTGACGTAGGCGGAGATCTTATTATTTTGTCTATGCTGTGCCCAAGCATATTACGCTTTTTACCCGCGTGGTGATGGATGATGATGGTGATGATTATGAAATGTATCCTATGTGTTAATCCAGCGCCTCATCTACCTCCATACCAAATTTCACCAGAATTGCCCCCGCCGTTTGAGCGTGAAAGATTCGAGTAACAAAGATCCATACATCCATACTCACACACTTTCGCTTTTATAATATTAAGTAGGATAATAAGAACAAATTACCCTGTGCATACTGATTTCCATGAACTTTGAAAGTTCGCAAAACTACATGCTGCTTTTAACACCAAAGAGGTAACATTTCATAGAAAAAGTTGTAGACATTTCTAGAATCAGTTTGTGATGTTCAGAATACGACAGACTTGAAACAGGAAAATGAGAGACTTGATTGTAAGGTACTTGTGTTTACTTCAACTTCATACCTTCCACCGTGGGTGGTCTGATCATTACGGAGTATGTATGTACTTATATAATAATAATAGCATGCAAGTATATCGAATCAATTAACCATGGTATAGGATCAGAATACCTTATAGTTCCTTAAGAATTTGACTTGCATATCCTCTCATACGGATGTCGAAAAACTGAGGGTTTAAGATTGCAAAAGACCTGTTGCTTACTTACATGAGATACTGTTGATATCAAGAACAGCATTCGTATTATAGTTTATTTGTTAAGTTACCGTCACACGATTGTCGAATTCGCATTCAAACCCGTGATAAACTCTATTGTAACACGTTAACGGAATAGTGAACCGTGGAGTTTCTAGTAACATAATACTCCATAGTATTATGTTACTAGAAACTCCACGGTTTCACCCGCGTGGTGATGGATTTAAAAAAAGTATCCTATATAGTATTACTTTTTTAAGCACTAACGCCTGCTTTAGCGATCTCAAACAATGAAATTTATAGAGAGAAAAATTCACATCCTCGGACGGGATTCAAACCCGCGTCTTCTGACTCTCCGTATCAGACGCCATTGAACAACTAGGCCACCGAGATTCTGGTCCGAGCATCGTACTGAAGTACTATAATTTAATTTTTTTAAAAGGCTTTAAGTTTCTTACGGCTCAGTGTAGTTGAATCTACTGATATATACGTACCTTTAAACATAACACACAGATGTAAGTGTACATAGTTTTTCCAGCAATTTACCTAGTTGAACGGCTCGTTGGACTCTGTATTATGTCATAGCGGTAATCGTTGGGGGGATATTATCTACTTAAATAGCAGTTGAGCTGATGGGAAGTGATGAGAATCGGTAATGCTGTAATACTTTGCTAATGCTTTAATAAGAAACTTATGGCAGAAATGCCACTTTTAGCTGAAAAGTGTTATTTTGCACCAGGGGCTATAAATTTTATATCTGAAAGGCCACACGGCTCCTCAAAACCCCAACGGCCAAGACAGATATTCAAGTATGTAAATATATTCAGTATTTAATTTCACACATTTATCTGAAATGAAATACAGTTTATTTATGACCGCAGCATACAAAATTGATTGATAAAAGTAAGAAAGAAGAATTAGAATTTAACGTTATGTCATAAAATGGTCCCCAACTCAGCATAATGCTGGTTTAAACCAGCGCTGGTGTTCAGTTGGAGCCAGTCTGTTACGTCACGGTGGATTTATACTACAACAGCTTATATTATTAATAAACAAATTAGGTACTATTACACTACAACCGTATACATAGTTCCTCAATAGCTATTTGTATCGATTTACTTGTTCAATAAACTAAACTCTAGCGTACTAAAATTTAACTATTCGCATCTATTTATATATTATCTATTTAGCCAGCAAGTGTATAGTTCACTAATGAGCATGTTTTGATATTGTTTTTTTTTTGTCCCGGGGAAATCCTTTATGGATACCACCTACCACGGGGAGGTAGGTGGTTATGTGGGAGTCCGTATACCCACCAAAACCCCGGAGTGTTCCGTCAGTTTTTTTTTTGAGAGAAAAATTCACGTCCTCGGACGGGGCTTGCAGTTGGTTGAAAATACTTGAGCCAATTATGTTTTGATAATTGGCTCAAGTATATTTAACCAACTGCAAGCCCCGTCCGAGGATGTGAATTTTTCTCTCTAAAAATTGCAAAATACAAATATCTTTATTGCAAAATTATAGTAGACACATATGGTGTTATTAAGCCTTTTGTTTTAGTTAACATGGCTGTGATATAATAATGTGGTTAAATTGTTACAATAATCGAAAAATCTACCTTTATGATTCATACAATTAACATTAATCATTGGTTGATAAACAGGCCCTTCCTATGAGGCTACTAAGATATTATCTATTAATACCCTCCTCTCACGTCTTGATTATAATTTCGTCTTTACGTGTATATAAATCAAACAAGCCACGCATTATTCAAATAATCTTAAATAAATTATAGAGTACTCTCGGTAGGCACACAGATAATGCTGTTCCATTATTATCAGCTAAAGAGGGTTGCCCAAATAAGTAGCTTTGATTGACGATTAGTGTACCAACCGTCGTAAAGCCGGTCTGGTCTTTGACCGTAAATATTTGATAATAATTTTACGCTTTATGGTTAAGAGGATGGTTCTGAGGTTTTCTCTTAAGCGAATCGTCGATACTTATATAATTGAATAAGTAACAAAACGTATTTCATTTACGTCCTTATATTGATTTTGGGTACGTATGCTAGGCGAGGATCCACGTTGTGAAAAATTAACTGTTGTAATAAACTGATATTTTCTTCATTTATATTAAAGAAGACAGATTAAAGGGAAAATGTTTAAAAATGAAAGATAAAACTAAATTCTTGTGCTTCCAGGCGTCTCATAAGTTTAGTGGACCGCGCATGTACTTCACAATGAACTCTTCCAAAGTAGAGTAGGTTGAAAGTAAAATAATATATAAAAAAACAATTAAAAGAGATAGATATTTTAGATATTCTTACGGTTATTTAAATTTTAAACAACAAAATAATGCTTTACTTATGTTTTTTAATCATTACTGTTATTGTTAGAGGAAAGTAACCAAATATGAAATAGTATCCCTAATTTGGAATACCGGCATTTATCGCAAACAAATATTTCTAAACGCCAGGAGCTGCGATCGTCTATCTCTTTCAATCACTTTACGCGTGTATAGGTTTCGACGTGTCAGTCGAGCGAGTCCTTTGTCCATGGTGAGAGCGTTTTGTTTTGTCGCTGTGAGAAAACTTTCTCAGGTACGTAAATATTGAGTATTTTTCGTAAAGACATTGCAAATAGTATTGTGTTTATTGCTTCTTTGTACTGTATACATGTTTGTTTGAAAGTGTTAAAGCAATTTTATAGGCTAGTTTGTTATGTATAAATGTATGAATATAAATTTAAATTAGTTATAAATTCCAAATATGGACAGGACATAGGGTCCAAATATGGACTATGGAAACCTGGATCAAATGTCTCATGTGCGGGCTCTGGGCACATGTTGATTGCGCTGCTGGTGCAGAGTTCGACACCTGTATTTGTGATTTTTGCAAATAATTTAAGTTAAGTTTAATTTCACCAAAGTTCCTAAAAAGTATGATACAATAAATTCCAGGTTGATTTTTAATAGTTTTTCTAGTGTTCCATATTTAGAGTACCTATTCCATTATTATATACCTTTATGACGATTTTGTTTTTGAGAAATTTTAGATCCATACTTAATAATGATAATACAAGATTGTTACCATATAAAAACTTATATGATTGTTTATAATTACCATTAAAAGTTTTTGATTTTTTATATTTGTTTCATTTATGCCTAAAAAATAACGGATCCATATTTGGTTACTTTCCTCTATTAATTCCTGTATACAATTTTATCATTATTTTTAGATTCAATCAACGCATGTATTCCAATAAAGCTAGAATGAAAATTTCTTCGATGTTTCTTCGATCTTTCTTTTTTAAGTTCGTTATAAACGACTGCATGGATCTTGTGTATGGTAACATTATCGTAAATTTAATTAAGCACGAGGTACAATAAAAGTGCTTATAGTTAAGGTATAAAGCGATGGCGCTTTGTGTAACATCGCATAAATACCTTGCGGAAATGGTTTAGCACGAGAACTTGCGTGTGACATAATCGTTGACGATACAGTACATGCTATGAGTTATCTGTAACACAGTTGTACTAGATAAATGATAGTTTGTGCTGAATACCTCTACGGTACGATGGCGTTACACGTACGCAGTCATTCGTGCTAGGCCCACAGGTGTAGAACCACTTCAATTCACACTTCTGAGTGGGCATACACGAATAATACACAAAAAATGGTTAACTGTAAAGTCGGTATACGGACGATAATTTTACGTGATAACGTCATAAGACAAGCCGAACGCTTAGCCCGATCTTGCCTCTCTATCGCTCTCGCTTGCACGCTCAGCTCAGGCGTAACGTGACAACGTGACAATGAGTTATACTTTTTCGTGCGAGCAGCCGGCGTAACGTTATCACGTCAAAAAATGGTGGGTTGGCTTTAGAATCGTGACCCCTGAATTTGGTGAAACAAAAACTGTGGGTGGGTTGAAGGGGTTTGTATAAAGCGTATTTACAACATTTTAGCTGCCGGAGACACGCCAAAATAGTCTAAATAGTTTTTTAAAGTTTCAATAAAACACCGTAATTTTGATAGTGACAGGTGACATAAAAATACTGAACATACTGAAAATTTCACTAACTCCATCATAGAGTATTTATGGAGAAGAAATGTAATTAAAAATAAAAAAGACCCATTCATCGAAACTATAAATGCTATAAATTATGTCTAGAAGGTGACTTAGACAGGACAGTGACTTAGACAGGACAGTGACTTATAAATGACAGTGACTTGGACAGGACAGTGACTTAGACAGGAAAATTATTTGACAGGACAGTGACTTGGACAGGACAGTTATTTGGACAGGACAGTGACTAAGACAGGACAGTGAATTGGACAGGACAGTGACTTGAACAAAACAGTGATTTAGACAGGACAGTGACTATGACAGTACAGTGACTTGGACTGGAGAGTGACTTAGACAGGTCAGTGACTTAGACAGGACAGTGACTTGGACTGGACAGTGACTTGGACAGGAGAGTGACTTACTGACAGACATATTTATGTGACTGTGACTTTACAAGGACAACACTAATAAAAATATCACATGACGCAACTTTAAATTTAACGTTTACTATAACCTTTTAACTAAAACCGTTAAAACCGTAATCAAATTATTCCCTCGACTCACAGGTCGGAGTAAATCACGCCTACAGTAGATTTAAACGCTAGATTTACACCATCAAGTTTAAATAACCGCTTTATATGTTTTTTTAGAGCATCCATTTAGCCCTACTCTTTAGCCAAAACCCTTTCCGATGTGACCATATTACGTTCGCTGAGATTTTCCTAGTTTAACTGTTCCATCCACGCTCGCTAGTAATATCTTTCTACGTAACAATATGATAAATTGAAAATGTTGCTGGTTTTTATCAACGTTAAAATTCTCTGACACTTAAGATCCGTAACAACGTAGTCTAGAAGAATATTTCCAAGAAAATAGTCAGAAAATGCTACTACAAACAATGTAATTTACAGAATACCTACTACACCGTTAAAAATAATACTGTACATATTATGTAATGGTATTTGTGTCCTAAAATGAATTTAATCTATGTAGTAAAATAAAAATGCATTGGCTTGTAATTTAGTTGAAAAGATGTTTTCTTTTTACAATGAGACATTATTAGACTTAAAAAATATACATAATTGTGTATGTATCATTAACTGTTTGCAGAAAACACGTAAAAGTTAAAAAAAAGTGTCTTAATGTAAAAAAAGTTGTAGGCCACGTGATATTTTTAGTAACGAGATGTATTTAAATTACTCGTAAAGTTTGTAAAATAGGGCCTTAGTTTGAAGTACGGCATATACACTTATAAACATATTATAACAGAAGACCATGCACTCAGCTCGAGCTGTACGAAAATAACTATAATTTACTGGCTATAAACTGCGCGAAATTATTTAAAAGCTACATTGTAAATAGGGTTCAGTGTTTTATTATTTATGAACTTGCGAGGCCATTACCTGTGATATTCACTTGTTATTGAAAAGGTGAAGCGTGATGAGTGAAATTTAATATTTTAATTGCTTCTCTTTGAATTATAACGTACACACGGTGTTTGATGGCTCGTGTATCATAGGATAAAGTGGGGGCAAAACTAGCCATCTGCAATATCTTTTTTCAAAGAAGGCTGCACCTAGGTACCTGTTGTGAGGTGACATTCATCATCATCATCTCAGCCGTATAGGACGTCCGCTGCTGAACATGGCCTATGTAGTCCCCTATAATTTTCCAAAAGAACCAACCGGTCTTTTTGCAAAATTATAAATCACTATTGGTCTCTCACACTGGTCTCTTACTATGGATTATCATCACTTCGAAAAAATTCTTTGGAAATCTTATGACGTTCCTTTTTCGAAAACATTATTTAAATCCTTGTTTATTTAACGAGAGAGCCTTGTCAGCGGCCAGTTTTAATTACGAACCATCTCATGCAAACTTCACTCTTGACAACAACATCGAGATTTACTACGCGATTGTTAAACTACTCGTTATTTTATCGAGCGCGAGTAACGAGCGCTTCGAGAATAGGAGCCTATCTTATAATCGAGGGCTTTATTCGACAATGAGATGCCTATACAGGGCGTCCAATGACTATGCGACAAAAAGGAAAAGGGCCTTTAATAACGTAGAAAAGATTGACGATTTGCATATGACAAGAAGGATCACATTTTGAGCATTTCATTAATTAATTTTTCAAAGAAATACTCAAATTTCTTCGGCAGTTATAAGTATGTTAATTTGATCAAACGGATTAGTTTTTCGTAATTCCTTTCTTTTGAGGTACTAGGTTACTTTAGAACAATGATTTTGTCAATTCTTTAGATTGGTATCATAAAAATACGGGGTGTTCTTTTTTCACATTTGAGTTGGTTTATTCCCAGATAAAACAAGTAATCTATGGAAAATGTTTGAATGCAGCATTACTAACTTTCAAAAATTTAATTAAGTCTTCTTTCAGCTAAATTTCCTATCTATACTATTTATATCTAAACTATCTATACTTATATTATAAAGAGGAAAGATTTGTATGTATGTATGTTTGTAACGAATTGGCTCAAAAAGTACTGGACCAATTTCAAAAATTCTTTCACCATTGGAAAGCTACATTCACCCTGAGTAACAGAGGCTATATAAGATTCATCATCATCATTATCATCCATCACCGCGCGGGTGAAACCGCGGAGAGCAGTCTACAATATGTAAGGTGCTCTCCGCTCATGTCGCATAGTCATGGGGCGCCCTGTATACGTACATACTAGTATATATGTGTGTACAAAGCTTTGTAATGTGTGTATGTATGTACTGAGATTAAATCTTGACAAGTATTGTCCACGGAGGGCGAGTTACTGTACTTACCCGTACAGTGAGCGATGAAAGTACTTCTTTTTAAAAGTTGACAAAGGTATGGATAAAATAAAAAATGCAAGAATTAAGGTTAGAAACGGGATATTTACCATGTATTACATTTATTGTGAGCTCTCGATATTTCGGCACAGTTGCATGCACCATGTTCACGAGTAAACTGAAGTATCTGCGGGTAGGTATTGTTATGAGCAGACGAAACGGTCTACCCTCTTCCTTTCACGTTTCTTGCGTTCCGGCTTATTACCAACGAGACAACAGTCACTTGGAACTGGATCTGGGTCTCAACACACATCACTCACGGTATCTGCTCGCGAGCTTTTTTCGGAACTTCTTCGGTTTTTGCAAAGATGAACCACTGGACTCCAGGTTCTTGACAGTTGAAACCCATCCTCTATATTGAAATTCCTATATTTGGTCATTTCGGTTGCCTCCCTTACCAATGTCGGTATATAGTGGCGTTCTGTCGAGATTATCTGAGGGTTATGTAACTCAATCTAGTGATTCGATCCTGATTCCAAAAGGTGTTGGGCAATGGCGCATGCAACTGTGCCGAAATACCGAGAGCTCACTATAAATACAATACGTGGTAAATATCCCTCTCTCTAGGCTCTCAACGACTGACCGACCAACCAATCAGCGAATAGCGCACGCTACCAGAGTTATACCAGAGATGGCGCCACTTTGCGTCTCTAGTCCACCAAAACTAAACTAGGTGGCGCTTGACTAAATAATAACATCGGTTAAAGCTATGCGGCGACACATTTTTTATTATCAAAATATAATTTTGTATACATATTGAGTTATGTATATTATATTGATATTAATCTCAAGCGAAAAAAATCCAGACATTTCTACGACATAAAACGTGAATTTGATTCGCGAAAGAATAAAAGTTCTATTTGTGTAGATAACTGTACAGTACAATACAAGCGGGTAATAGAGCACTCACAATTCTCGATTATAGCTTTTATCGACTTTACATCAGTTTCTATAAAGTTTCTCTTTATGAAGTGCATTTCGTGTGAAAATAGTTGACTGTGATATATTCATAGATTCCTATCACAAATATCTTTCTAGGGTTCCTTACATAATAAGCAAATGCTTTTAATCCAAAATTAAAGAAAAAACTTTAAGCTTCGACGAAATTTTGCATAATGTTAGCTCCAGGCAAAGCTTATCGGCAGGCTCTTCAGGTACTCGTATCGCAATTGCATTGAAATTTTAAAAAAATGGCGGCTTTTGTGCACTTTTGTCAGCTTCAATCATAAACTTACTTACATTTTCTACCGACTTCCAAAAAAGAGGAGGTCCTCAGTTCGACTGTTTTTTTATGTTTGTTACCTCATAATTTTGGACTGCGTTTACCGATTCACAAAATTCTTATTTTGTTTGAAACCTGGTGTTTCCCATTGAAATTTCATCAAATTCGATTTAGTTGTTTTTGAGTTACACTCTAATAACTGAATAGTATGGAAGTCGATATTAAATTATTTAATTGTACTTGTTGCTTATTGGAGTTGTAAAAACCGACATAGAGATGTATTGATTGTAACTGAGGTACGTAATTGACCTGTTGGTTCTCTAAAAAACCTAAGGTTGGCACAAGTATTAACCCGTCCGAATCAGCAAGCCCCTGGTTCATTCATAAATCTTTTGTTATAGCGTAAACCTGATGCGGACAGATTTAAGATCTGAACCAGGGATCTACATTGTGTTGCAACCAGAAATCATGCACAATACTTGGGATCCGTGTTTTCGCGCCTGGCCAACATCAGACTCAAAGTTCTACGATGATAATAAAATTAACAAGCCAAGGTTTTTCTCTGTACGTTAAAATCCGCTGAGGAAATACTCGCACGCTGAAAAATCAGTCACTGAATAAGCTCTCAGAATTTGCAACTTACAAGTTGTTCTGTATCTCTGCCATGAGTTTGCAACATAAATGTCATCTATAGTCGATACTCGATATCGCCTACCTATTAAGCTTGTGATTAGCGTACCATCTGTCAACTTTAGTTCTACAGTTGATAGCGAGGTGGCACTGTTCTTTTTTCATACATTTTTTCACGGCAATCGTCATCGACTGGTGTCAATGTTGTAAATTCATGGTAGACCTACGGCTCATATCGTTTGGAGAACTGATAACCGTTGGGGAAGAAGGTTCTTTCCCCTAGAAACCTAAAACTAAGCCAAAGATGGACCGACGGCATTGTGAAGGTTGCGGGGAGCTGTTGGATGATTGAGAAATATTCATTCATTGTGGCATTCAAGGAGTTGTAAAATTAGGTTTTACTCCGTGAGGGGAGTTAAGGCGCGCTCGTATCCTGATAATAGTAAAAAGCAGAATCTTTAAACATCTAGTGTAACGAAACAGATAGATAATATTGTATGAAAAAAATACTTAGGTTAGAAAAGGAACAGGCAAAGAGTAATAACCGAACACAATTCCTAAATATTACTCGCTCTCTGCAGAAAAAATCTTAAAAAAGTTCATAAAAATAAACTTTCACGTCCAAACTCTCAGTATTTTCAGCGATAACACTATATTTTTTTAGGCATTAAATAGCCAACATATAGTACTAAATTAGTAACCAGCAGTCTTTTCAATTGTGTTGGAATATAATATAAATATATAATTAAAAAAAATATATTAAGAAAACGTACAAAATTAATGCATTTTCGCATTACATCGTCCAATCTAACAAGCGATTTTCAAGCTTACGTAAAGCATCGTAAATTATTTTAAAATTGGGGTTGGACCGCGCCTTAAAAGCTATTTCCTTCGTCGTTGTCACCATATGCCGAAAAGAAACGAAAGCGACAAAGAAAACAGAGTTACCTACTATATGAGTGTACATAGGCCTCTTTGACAATAGTCTTGTTGGTACCACTGCAATCCAGATATCTTAGTCACTGCTGAACGCTGGTAAACATGGGAGGGGATGGTACGCTCGGCAACAGAGCGGAATCTAATACTTTGTGAGCAGGATAACAATACGTGAAGATTTAAGTTTTAAGATTTAAGTTCTAAGACGAGTGGAATGTTATTATAAGTTGTTATACGCATTACTCAAGCTGTGAAGTGAGCGCGCGACGCAATGTTACTCTTATTTGTTTTGTGTAATGACTATAGGTATTTACTTGCTATATTTATGTATTCGAGAACACTACTGTCTAGACAAATCTTACATAGATTTTAAGACGGTATCATTCAAACTGATGTGTATTTCTTTGTGATGTATAATAAATAAATAAATAATAAATAATAAAATAAATAAATAGTGCAGTGCACAAAATTGTATTTTATTTACTGGGCGTTTTATTGTAATCACTAGGCGAGTGAGGCTCACAAACTACTGTTTCAGGGTGATGGGTACGGTACAAGATCACGTTAAATTTCAGTACTATGTTCTAGATACTGTCATGGTTGACTTATTATTTGACAGTAAAAAAAGGTATTTCACCCAGTAAAGAATGAGATATGATTTTTTTCCATACGAATACTTGAAAGGTCGAGTGGAGTAACAAAGGAACCATTTCCAATTCTGAAAAAGGTTCCTGCGTTGTGATATTTGTATTAGGTATTACCCGCACTGCTGGTGGATCCGAGTCGCACAGGTAATGTTATATACGATGGAAAAATAAAATCTAAATATATAAAAATGAATCTCTATTTCTCTTGGTCATCGCATCACGCGTGAATGAATAGAACAACTACGCTAATTCGTTTTAGGGTCTACCCAAAGGGTAAAATGGGACCCTATTACTTAGACTTCGCTGTCCGTCTGTCACCAGGCTATATGTCATGAACCGTGATAGTTAGACAGTTAAAATGTTCACAGATGATGTATTTTTGTTGCCATTATAAAAACAAATACTAAAACTGGCCAGTTGGACGATTCTATAAAAACGGCAAAAAATCATGTTGTGTGGGACATTAATAGATAATGCTACGGAACCCTTCATGTGCGAGTCCGACTCGCATTTGGCCGGTTTTAAAAAGCTCTCTAATAATATGTGGACGGTTCTTTTAAAAAAAAATCAAGAAATGATGGGGGGGATATGGAGAGCCGCAGACCGAGCCTACTACGCGAGCGAAGTCGCGGGAAGTCGCTAGGAAAAACTAAAAAACACAAAAACGTTTACGCACTTCTACTAGGGGTCCGTGATTCACAAGAGCCATGAATACATACATTATCGTATAATACCCAAGAACGAACATTTCTAGTCATCACACAAATATTCACCCGAACAGGGATCAAACCTGGGTCCCCCCGCGCTTTGAAAGCAGGATCACTACCACAAAGCTAACGCGGCCGTTATATTAAATTTTGATGATTTTTGTATTTTATTACCTGAATGATCGAGTACCGCAACCTCCGACAATGGACCGGAATAAGACGGGCTGAAGAACTGTTTAGGCTTGCCCTGAACAAAGAGGAGTTTAGAAGGATGACGGCCAACCTTTAGTAGTGGAGAGGCAACCAAAGAAGAAGAAGGATGATCGAGCGTTGCTGGTGAGTAAACAATTGATTTTCTTAGTTTAACTTTAAACCAAACGCTCATTGGCTTAGTGTTGCTTAACAACGCCATCTATTGTCAAGTAGCTTTAGTGTTGCTGTGTCGGCAAACCAGTTTTTCATTGCCTGAAAAAACGATTATGACGAGGTTTTCTAAAAATGTAACCTAGCTAGATCGATGTGCCCCTGATACGCCCCTGCATACTAAATTTCATGAAAATCATTGGAACCCTTTTCGAGATTTTGATTATGTACAGGATGGTTTTTTGAAAAGGGCGGCCATGGCCAAGTCCGGAACCACGAGAGTTAGTTTCATTTTCAGTAACTCATTTCTTTGCAAAGATTAATCTTCATCAGCAATAGAATCCATTAGTTCTATAATACAAGATGTCTTTTTTTATAAAAGCATACGGGTCGATTTCTGTCAAAAGAAAAAGATTTAAAAAACTATATATGCAGTTACTGTTTTCGTATAAATGGAGGGCATGTCTCCTTTCACGATTTTTCTCTAACTTTCGCGGTTCTGGACTTGGCCATGACCGCCCTTCTCAAAAAAACCATTCTGTATATAGGTACATAATATTATTATATATTTTTATCTATATACTATATGAAAGAGGTATACGATAACGCGATCAAATGGTTTCGCGGTATAAAAATATGAGCAATCAAAGTTGATTGAACTTTGTATTAGCCAAAGTATGACTCAAAACGAAACCGATGTCCGGGTGTTGAATTGTATTGAAATGTTGACTTTATAAATATATTTCTTAAGAGGAAAGGAACATAATTGTGTGTACACATTTGTTTTTAAATCACATCTATAAGGTTTCCCAAAATTTTACATAAAGCAAAACCTTTGTTCAACCCTGCTTATAGACACTGGTGATTTACTTCAAAATTAACATTTAGGAAGAAAATTGTTACTTCAATATGGACGGTTTTGTTCAAAGTCCTATTTGATCTAATATTGCAATATGTGGAGAAAATGTATATTCTCAGACGGGGTTGAAACACGCGTCTTCTAACTATCCGAGCATGTCAGACGGCATAACCGCTAGTCCCCAGAAGCACTCATCCGAGCATCGAACTATCTATAACTATCTCTCGTTGATTTTAACCCTCACATTTAATATCGAATTTAATTCGAGTAGATCAAACGACTGAATTCGAAAAATACACTAGAAACTTAGACGAGTTATTCGATATAAAGATTCTTAATTTTATCATTATGAGAACAATGTTTGTTTATTGCAATGTTGCAATGTTTTGCTATTATTAATATCTTAAGAGGATTGCATAGCTAGTACTTGCCATACTAAAAGAAATACCTCTTTTTTGATATTTTAAGTTTTTATTAGTTCTAAAAAAGGAAATTTATAGTACTTTGAAATACTGAGTAAACCAAAACGTACGGGCATAGTAAACAATGCGATGATTACATGAAAAAAAAAACACTGAAATCGGACAATGTTAAAGTCTAAGGTAGAAAAAAGTTATTTCGTTTAGTATGGAAAGTACTACCTATGCAATCCTGCTAAGGAGATACAACAGACTATGTTGCGAATTACAAGTTAATATCAGGAATCACCTAACTGCGAAGAAAGGAGACTTAACAGAGGTTTATAAGAGTTAAACTATAAGCTTCAAGAATCAGCGTACCTTTCCAGAGAGTTCTGTCCTAGAAATTTCACTTTTGGATTACTAACTATTCAAAGTTTAAAGGCCTATTCAGACCTGAGCGTTATTTGCTACCGCTGTGGGTAGCGAAAAATACCACGCAGAACTCGATGGGTAAATAGTATGAAGTTCCATTACTTGCATCGAAAGTTGTACCGCCTAGCGAGGCGGTATTTTCTCTTGTTTAGCGAAACTAGTTCCTTCGTTCCGCTAACCGTTGTACCGTCGTATCCGCTTTGGTGTGAACAGTGAAATTAACGCATACCCTTTCGGATTTCTCTATCGTTCGCGGTAGCGAATAACGCCCAGGTTTCAATAGGCCTTAATACATCCCACGTTTAGCTCTAGTACGATACCACAGGAGACTTATTCGCTATTATGATTCGAACACCTTCATGATATCTTCAAGAAATCATTGTAAAATCAATACAGAGTTACTGTCATTCCTTAAGCATTAACACACAACACAATTAGAATTTTGAAATTAAAGATTGACATACAGTTTGAATTGTAATGGTGAATAAGGCCCCGGTATATACGTTTTTAAACTATCATGAACATAAACATTACAAATATTCACATCATTTAATAAGGGAAGTTGAGTTTCGCTACACATGGTACCTACTTGGTACCATGTGTATAATGTGTATAATGTGAAGTACCTGGATGACCGAGCTTTGCGCGATTTAGGTACGAAATACTTAAAACTGAGATAAGAAAGAATAAAATGTGCAAGTCAAATTATACACGAACTCGTGAAGGGCAGATAGGGTAACGAAATAAAAATTTGTCTGGATGTCAAGATCGATTTATTTTCCTTACAAAACAGCAACGCGTGTTCTGTGAGAATCTTGTCACTGCGATTCAGGATTTTGCAATACGACTGCTACGCCATCTAGTTTGAACGCAACAACAAAATTCAGTTATTGTATTTCATTGTCTGAAAACACGAACCAAACGGTGATTCCTAAAATTTAAACTACTAGATCACTACTAGCTAGATCAAAGGTATTAGATATTTCTAATACTGCAGTGGGCGGCAAAACATTGTACTGATGGACAAACGTGACAATGCGCGAGTTAGAATGGTTTTGACATTGTAGCATTGAGGAGGTGAGCCAGTGGTCAAGCGCTACGATAGCGTCATCCACACTAAGTAAATAAATGCTAAATTATGTTTGTCTTTTTGATTGTTCAACAATCCTTCTGCTAATTTTTACGTTATTAACACTAACGTTAATTATAATTTAATAATAATAATAATAATAAGACAGAGACAGCATACGATCACGATACGCAGTCAGGTTGCTTCCCCCATCTGTAGCCCCATAGAAGGCGCGCATGCAGTTCTCATTTATTGACGGAGTCCATCGCATGCGGCGCACTCTACCACCGGTAGCGGGGGCCGGGTGCAGAACAGGTTGTCTCGCAGGCCCCAAGTGTGCTGGCAGCGGTGGTCGCCCTCGTCGCGCAGTTGGTGATGGCGGCGATGGTGACTGACGCCCGCCCTCGTCGCTCGATGCACTCGTGCCACGGGGAGTTCCATACTCCTCATCTGACGAAAAGCACGGTGTTGACGGGACAGGCGGTGATGGTGGTCGTGCGCAATTCGTCCCCGCTTTATTTCTTGTACCTAATCATTAATTATAAAATGTAAATATTGCTTGAGCTATTTTTGACATTGTCATTTGGTTGGAAAAAATGCATTGTGTTTTTCATGGAATTTCGTCTATTTCTGATGTTTTTTTTATGGTTATTGTAATCGGAGGCGGTCTTTTTGTAAAATCCAAAGATATAAGTCTACAAAACAGTTAAAATTGAGAAAAAACTGTATTTATAAAATATAGAAAATCACAAGACGTCTATGTTGTCAGCGGTTTACTTTTGGATCAAGGATCAGATACAGAAGGCAGTACTCCTTGATACGGCACGTATTATCAGGAGGTTCCTCAGTATGCAGCCCTAACCACCGGTAGTTTGGGCCACGCCCTACTGCCGATGGCAATCTAGGATTAGGTTTTTTATAATGTTTTTATTTTATATAGAAATATTGTAAAAAAAATAATTTTAAGAAAAAGAAATAAATGATGTGAATAATAATAATAAAACTGGATTAAAGTGAGACATATGCGTCGTCGATGTCAGTGCGACACAGCTGTGACAGCAATGGGTCAAACAGGCCCAATCTCAGCACTTATTATGTCACATATCCTGAATGTATAGTGTATACAGTGAAGTTTAATGCAACTTTTAGGCACAATCTTGCAGGTAATAGTGAATAATTAAATATAAAAATAAAACATAATGTTTCAATACATTAAATATACTGCACGTACATAAACGAGCTGGGGCTTTACTATGAGCTCTTAAAGCAGGACTTCTAGAAAACTGCCCGGCTTATTCGTACCATGAAAACGTTAAAGCAGGGCTACTATTCAAAAACCGCAGTAAAACCTGGTTTTTTGTATAGACTCTCGTTAACATGACGCTTTAAATCCACCTAGTTTACAAACCTCTTCAAGGCGTCTGCAATGTTGGTTAAATTGTTAGAATGCCAGAGACAATATTACCGGTTCACCTTTGAGAAAACAATATTCAAACAGGTTACGTAAATAAGCGTCATGGTATGATTTCATTCAAAACTGTTTATGCCAGGGTAACTGCACGTAACTTGCATGGTTTTTAAGAAGCTGACAGTAAGACCCCTTTTCTTTAGTTTAATTTCACTAATAAGAATATCATAGTGCATTTGACATTAACATACTCTAAATAAATAAATCTACGTTGTTATGTACATGTCTCCGTGCTTGATCTATTTGCCAATCAAACGTATTTTCGAGTTGAGCCGATTTTGTATGGGTGGCGGCAGGTTATTCCAAGCCTGCGTAGTGCGTAGCCAAATGAACTAATATTACTATTTGGTCCCAGGAAAACGTTCCTATGATCTAGTTAATTATCGACACGAGCAAAGTCGCGGGCCGTAACTAGATGCACAAAAAATGTGGGCGTAACCAAAAACAACATTATTAGATTCGAGTATCAACTTTCAAGGGCAAAGTCAACAAACAACATCGGGTAAATCCCCAATTCGGCATCACCGTGACCGATTTAGGTATAATTCTCACACTTAGCACCTTCACTGCCTTCACCTTAGGCAGATCTATGCTCTATGATAGCGGATCAAACAATGGTCGTAATGAGCGTGGGAAGCGGCCCGTTTTATCGACTTTAAATTGCAACTTCATAATTTAAACTTAGTTTTAATTCCCTAACAAAGATTTCGTATGGCAGGAAATAGTTCTATAGATATCAGCGATTCTATCTCTATTTACGTATCATTTACGTATCATCTGTAGTTACGTATTTTCATCAAAAAAGCGGGTCTGTTATAAATAATGCGATATTATGCGGTTTTAGTATTTTGTATTGCCAACACGAGCTATAAAACATGCCAAACCGTATATCTAATTGAAACTACAGCATATTATTCTAAAACTAGAGAAAAATTGTAATTTTAAAATAAGTGTACCTAAACAAGTAATACCTAACTATAATTTAATAATACCAAACAATTGATTTCCTTGGTCTAACCTCAAATAAACACTCATTGACTTAGTGTTGCTTAACAACGCCATCTATTGTCCAGTAGCTTTAGTGTGTTGGTAAATCAGTTTTTAAACAGTTTTTTTATAACGACATTTTCTAAAGATGAAAACTAGCTGGATCGAGTTATCGCCTCGAAACCCCCTGCATACTAAATTTCATGAAAATCGTTGGAGTCGTTTCCGAGATTCAAATTATACATATGCAAAAATTACTCATTTACATATATTAGATTTATAAATAGATAAAAAGGTTTTACTTCTTCCTATAATTTAATGAAACGATGCCTTATCATTATCTCTGCTGTAGGACGTCCACTGCTATCACCTATAATTTTCCAAAAGGACCGGTAGAAATCGAAATCTATGATATAATTTTATATTTTATTTTAAAACCATTGTTATAATGTATTAAAGTTGTCGAGTTTTTTCTCCTACCTGCTGACTGCTTTCTTTGCGGGCCAGTATATTATCTCTACTTTTTAACGGTCTGTTTTCTGTATGAGAATGTTCTTTGAACCCTTCTTATAAACTATAGAAGGATTTTGTAAGTGAATACGAAGCTAGAATGAACAAACATTCATATCGTAAGTGTTATTTAGCAAGCAAGAGCAAGTTCACGTCAAGGCACTCGAGTATTATGCCAGTCATCGTGTATTGTGGAGCATCATGCGCACACGCATTCACTGTCACGCTGGGATTTATTCTACCGATGCAGCGTAGGCGGGATACAAGGATAAGAGAGAGTCAAGGGCTCAGCCAGATCACATAAACGTAAATAATCCAGCTAAGTGTTAGTAAGTGCCTGGTTCTATTAGGGTTCCGTACAAAACTATACTTAGATATACAAACAATTGTTATTACGCGCTAGTCTCTCCATGACTCTCTAAACACCTGCACATAAACACGCTAATCTCCCATTACTCTCTAAACACCAGCACATAAACACGCTTATCTCCCAATACTCTCTAAGCACCAGCACATAAACACGCTGCTCTCCCATTAATCTCTAAACACCAGCACATAATAAATAATAGTACTTGATACCAGTACGATTTGAATAATTCTTTTTGTATGAGATAGCCAGATTCATGCAGACACTATAGGTTATGTAGCATTATATTAGGCTACACTTTTATGGAAACCTTAAAAAAATTTTTGTTAAACAAATCGGAAGAAAAACATATCTCGAGCTACTTTACGCTCACGCGAACGGCTTCTTTCGGTTATCGAAATAAAATGTAACTCGTTATATACGTCAATGTCTTAAATTACACGTAGTTGAATCCACGAGCGACAAGCTAGTTGACTATTTGGGTTCATCTCAATATATTCGGTCGGTGGTCACAAGACGTATATGCGCAGTTTAGCTCCTTTGAGTTTGAGATGATGATCTTCTCTTCCGTAGGATTGTGGGAACAGCAAAGGCAAGTCTTTCAAATAGCGTATATTATAATATTGCTGCATACAATATATTATATAGAACAACAATCACCAGTTACGTAAGCGATTACGAGAATGTGGTGCGGGATTGAGCGACACGCAATGAGATTGACTAATAGAGGCGTTTTACTCATTGAATATGAAGTATAAACATGGCAAATTTTATCCTATACCTACCTATAGCTAAAGTACACAACTACCACAACGACATTAACTACATTGACAAGATTAAAAGAGTACGAAGATATATGATTCCTAGTTGTCAGAAAGGGATCAATATATTATTAACAACGTTCGCCTGTGACTGACCATTCGACCGCCAATGACAGACTCGTTCTCTCTGTCGCTCGCTACTTGTCTCGTTCTCGTGGATGGCGAAGCGGCAACGTCGGAGGAGTTATTTTAAATTAAAATACAATTTTTGATTTTCTATTTTTGATAAATAACACAGAAAAACAATACTTACAGATGAAAAGATACATCATTCTTGTTTTATACACCCTTTCCAGTATATGTTCTGCAGTTTCTAACACATAAGAAGGTATTTTTTCCAAAATTTAGTACACGTGCTGCGTCGTTGCCAGACAGGCTGGAACTAAGTTGACTCAAGACAACTAGCTTGTGTTGATGTCGCCAAGATGAGGTAGATACGCGCAGTAAGGCGTATCTACCTCAGTTTATATTAACATCATTGGCGACACGGGCTTCGCGTATATCAAGGTACCAATAAATTATAGACCACGTTTAGGAAAACGTAGAGTAGGACGCTCAACATCCAGATGGTGGTATGACTTGCGGAAACATGCGTACTTTAGGAGAGGCTTATAACCAGCATAAGCCTCTCCTAAAGTGCACCACCTAACTCCGTCTTCAGCTTTTTGCATCCAGTTACGGCCAGCCGCTTTCCATATATTCTATGCGGCAATATATTATATTGTAAAAAAAAATAAAAATAAAATAAATAAAATATTACAATATACGCTATTTGGAAGACTTACCCTTGCTGTTTATCATAGTCCTCGAAGTATATTGCGGTAGTCTGATCAAATCCGTACTACACTCAACAGAAAAGTACACGAAGCCATTCACGACGCCGAGAATAGGACCAGATGGCGTAAGGTCATCAAATAGAATATATTCCGTGGGGGAGGGTCACTACCTCCTTGAGGAAAACGACGCAAGGAGGGATGAACGGCATGGGACGAATGTGGGCTGATACTGATGACGATAATGATTATAGGCAACTTAAAGTATCCAAATTATTATATCAGTAGTCATTCGCTTGACGCTACAAAAGTAAACACAAAATTGATTATTTCGGTAAATGGTCACTATATTAAAGTTGAATCAAGTGAGGTTTTTATTCAGTTAGTCAGAGTAAAGTCACAATCACATAAATAAGTCTGTCATTAAAGTCACTGAGAACAGAGACTAAACACAGAAAGTTAGGTCACGAGATAGTAAACTTTCTGAAGCCATTGACGAGAAAACCCCAAAAATAACGCATCATGGTTTTGTAGAAGAAGCACGCTACTAGGAAAATTAATAAATCAATGATACGAGTAGCCTTGTTGGAGTTTTCCCGCCCTTTTCTGTTTTCAATGTGACAGAAGTATCTAACTATCTACTACTATACAGACTGACTGGTTGAACACTTTACATAAACAAGGACATGATAATTCATGGTCACATGAAACGTTTAAAAAAATAAAATTAAAAAAATACCGTTAAACTACAGAGGAAACCTTCATTCTATGAATGTGCTATAACTCGAAAATTATGGACACCGTCCGAACGGGGTTAATGACCCAAAGCGCCGCGCCGCGTTCAAAGGAATCAAGCTGCGTCCAAACGGGGTTAATGACCCAAAGGGCCGCGCCGCCCGCGCCGCGTTCACAGGAATCAAAGGATGCCGCGATCGTCGGCCGCCCGCCCGGCGGCGCCGCGCCGGTGTAAACAAACAAGTACTTACCTTGCCGCGCTAAGGCAAATTTTATTAGTACACGCGCGCCGCGAGTGACCATGTTTGTTGTTTTGAGTAGACAATTAAAGTTAAATTAGGTAAATATTAGGCACCTATTTTTTTTTCTTAATTAGAACGAGAATCGAGTACTGAGCACTATATATCAATATGTAAAGTGTTCAACCAGTCAGCCTGTATATCTTTAATAAATGTTAGGGAAAAATATAATCTCTCGGTAGAGAGTTTAATATTCCTTGAATATAATAAAAAAGCGGACGTGCAATGAAACCAAACATTTGACATGAACTACTTTTTTATTTTAAAACAAAATCAATAACAAGCTGTCATAGACTATACAATCATACTTTTTCTGTACAAAGAGTCCGTAACATCAATATAATCGATCCCTATTTTTCCTGGTCATGCTATAACTTGAGAATGGATGATACAATCTCACTAATTCTATTTTTGTTGTGCATGTTAATTATTGGTCAGGAGAAGATTCTTATGGATGGAAAACAAAAAAAAATATGAAAGGTTATGGAGAGGCCGAAGGCCTAGCCGTCTACGCGTACGAAGTCGCGGGCAGTCGCTAGTAATTTATAAACTTTAAATTAAATACAACTAGTAGTTCTGCGAACAGTAGACCTCGTGAGCACAGTCTTATTTTTTTTATAATGGTTCATTAAAGTGACTTCCTCTCACCTGATGGAAAGCGAAGATGGAATCAAGAAGCAATGACCAATATGACCATTAGTGCAGCCGTAAGCTGCACTAATCGCCACCCCTATGATGACCTGACAAATGCTTTTTCACGCCCCGCTTGAAAGACCCAAGGTCATAGCTGCAAGGAAATACGTACGCTGGCTAAGCATTCCACAATTTACTTACACGACAGAGGTAGAAACTGCAAAACTTTTTTGTTCGGTTTTAGCGGCAATTGACTAATTTTGTTTAAATGTAATATGTTGCTGGTATCAGGTTCTTGCCGAATATTATCAGAATCGACCAGTTTTTACACTTCACAACTTATTATCTCGGCAACCACTTATGCTTATATGCCCATATTAGAAATTCTAAAGTCAGGTAAGTACTGAATGTGAGTACCAAATTTTATCAAAATCGGTCTCTAAATAGCGCCGCAGCAAACTTCCCCCTTTTTTGGAAAACTGCTCCTCCACCCAAAAATCACGGACAACTAAAATTTTATTGATTAGTAGAACATGCATACCAATTCCCTTCAAGAAAGGTTGAAAAATACGACCTGTACAGGAGGACCAACATATAACCTAACAAACATACGGACAGATGAAAGTTGACTTGGCCAGTCAAAGCAGAGACGCTTCACTCGCTCTGTCAGTTATGTACGGTAACTAAATATCATTACCTTGATTTACAAAGTAGCAAATTTTTGTTCGAAAATCTATTAAAATTAATGATCAAGCCACCGTAGAAGAATCTAGATGCCCGTGTATCGATTAAATTTAGTTACCACTATGTCCTAGTTAAATTTGTTGAGTTGAAAACCAGTAAGTAGTCCAAATTGTGGGGTCGATGACTCCAAACTCGTTTTATATCTCACCATGGACACCTTTATATCGATACATTATATCGACGCTAATATAATTTAAAGGCTGACTTCATTAGTTTATGATCGAACTTGACACTTGAAAATCGGAACCCGCATGAGAAAAATATGGGTTTGAAATATCATTGCTTTGTTCGACGGAGTATACCTACTTTCTGTAAGCAAGGCTGGTCAATAAATGAAGGAGCTCATAAGGGGAATACTCGTATATAGATAGAACGGCGGGTCCAATTTTTATGATTTTAGTGTTTTTTGATTGTGTGTATCTCGTGGAAGAATATATATGATACTTTTCATCATCATCATCATCCATCACCACGCGGGTAAAGCCGCGAGGCGAAACTCGTCGTTTAATGTTATGTTTATGGTGTTTGTGTTTTTCGATTTGCCATATCTCGGGGACATAGGATATTTTTCATCATCATCATCATCATGGTTGCAGCTAGTATAAAATAAAGTACATTTGATAATAAATCGGAACAACGGGCGCAGGCGCACGACATATTACTTTGAGTGTGGGTACTTCAAATAATTATAAAAAAATTGATGTGATATTAATTTGTGGCTCACAAATTGAATTAAACGCTTCCTTCTTTGTTATATATTATCTTATCTATTTATATATATATAAAAATGAACCACAATTTCTCCTGGTCACGCTCTAACTTCAGAACGCGTAGAACAATATCGCTAATTCTATTTTGTTGTGTTAATTATTGCCAGGAGATGGTTCTTATGAAAGAAAAACTAAGAAAAGATTGGAGGTTATGGCAACGCCGAAAGCCGAGCCTACTACGCGAACGAAGTCGCGGGCAGTCACTACTATAGCATAAAATGTAATTGTTTTTATCAGAAATATTGACATCATCAATAAATTTTTATATGTAGGTAAAAAAGTAGTAAACGTTTTAACTACTATTAGAAAGCATTTTCAAAGTTTACTTCAGTCATGCGAGTTTTATAACCTGTACTGTTCTTATTTATTTTCCTTTATGTTTTGGCATTTCGTTATTGTTTAATACTTAGGTTGGGTTTATTGTTGTCATTTCAATTTTCTGCTAATGGATTGGCACTTAAAAATATTTTATGTGTCAATACGAAATAAGTCTGAATAAAAATAAAACCTGCCTAAATAAAACAAAGTGTTCGGCAGGTTTCTTTTTTTAGATATGCAAATTATTTTTTCTTATTTATGTTGACCTCTGTATAGGTCCTATTGGACGTGCATAGAGATAAGGTAATGTTGAATGTCAATAGTACACAAAAAGTATGTAAGTGAAATCAGTACTATTTTTGTGTAATGAGTACAAATCGTTCACGTAAAGAAATTGCTTTAATTAGTATCGATTTTATGACTTCTATATTTATAGTGGGACTGTGCCACAGATACCTCATAGTATGTATAAGTTTAAATTGAAGTCATGACGTGATGGTGCGAATACATACACACATCTAAAAAAGTTTGCCATCACTTTGAAATATTGAAATCTTTTTTGTTACGGTAGATTATATCATGATTTCTTCGCCTTTTTAGTAGCTATTGATGGAATTGTCACACCATTCCGGGTAAAGCGTGGGCACCAATTTGAACTGGTCGATGATAATGCGCCCGCCAAGTGAGCTCAACGAATCAATGCTGCTCTACAAGACGACATCACAAGGTTAGACTGGCCTTCTGGCTTGTCTGACTTAAATCCAACAGAGCACCTGTGGGAGCGAGCTGTTTGGAACCGTCAGCCACGACTCCAGACAAAGCTTTCTCTCAGGAAAGCCGCTATTCAAGAATGGGACATTTGCCCCAAGAATTGCCGGTTAACTTAATTCTCAGCTTGCCCAGGAGAATCACCGCATATGCGGAGCGAGCCAGGGGAGGAGTTATGTTATATTGATGAAACTTTTATTAGTAAATCGTTGATTAAGTTCAATTTAAAAAAAAAACAGTTTATGCTAGTGATCACAAACTTTATATATATGTACACACATCAAGTGTGTACATCTTGGAAAATTGTTTGTGCTACGGCCTTATAATGTAACTGCACATGTAGGAAGAGTAGGTATTAAGGAAGAACTGGCTAACTAACTTAGGTATATATAGTTTGTTTGTGGCAAAATAAAGATATTATAATTATATATGTTTGTTCTCGGTTCTAGGATATGATGTGATGTGTTTTAACTTTATTCTTTTCAATTGGCTCCCAAAAAGTAAGGAGTACTAATTTGACTGTATTTTTAAGTGTGTTACTTCAGAACATATTCTTAACTTTCCGATTTTGATGATTCTTTTTCTACCGACTTCCAAAAAAGGTGGAGGTACTCAATTCGACTGTCTTTTTTTCTTTTTTTTTACTTCATAACTTTCGACTGGAAGAACCGATTCTTAAAATTCTTATTTGTTTGAAAGCTAGTGCTTTCCATGTGGTCCCATTTAAATTTCATCAAATTCGGTCTAGTAGTAATTATGAGATACACTCCAATAACTGAATAGAATGGAAGTTGGTATTAAATTTTTTGAAAATTGTACCTACATGTTTTTTTGAAAGCTGGTACCTCGTAAGTGGTTCCTTTAAATTTTACCCTAAAATAAGAGCGTTTGTTATTATTGGATAATAATTAATCAACATCGGGTCTTAAAATTTTGAGGACCTACGTATCTTTAATAATACGAGTAAGTAGAATGGAAGTTGGTAACATTTCTTTTTCAAATAGTTTATTATTACAACTGAGATCTGAGTACTTGTATATGGGTGATGATATAGCTTTGTTATATGTCCTGAATTATTTGCCCTGACTGACTGACTGATTCATTAACTTGAGCTTTGAACCGCCAGCGCAAAAAACTTGAAATCGTATAGTAGTTCATGCTTTTTAACCGACTTCAAAAAAGGAGGTTTTTGATCATTTTTTTTTGTTATAAAAACTAACGTGGTTTTCAATCATTATTAATTAAGAATACGGGATTACTCACGTAATAATCCCGTAATACGTGAGTAATCCAGTATTCTTATTTAATAGTGATTTTTTTTTGATAGCTTGTGCTTCCCTGGAGTGGTCACATTTAAATTTATCAAATTAGGTTACACTAGCAGTTTTTGAGTAACACTCCAATAACCGAAAAGTGTTACGCCTATCTTGATGATATCATCATTGACGGTGAATGACAATCGATCCCGTAAGTAGCAAGGGTTACTAAAACGGGTGATAATTTTTGTACCCTAAATTCGAACCGACTTCAACTCTAAAAAGTGTGAAATAACATGTTGAAGTACATGCGCACGATATTGTCAAAATAGGTATACTTTTGAACTATCATGGTACCGATAAACTAGCTATTTTACAATTTTTAGTATTGAAGTCGGTTTTGTCTTTTGGCATTTTTTATATTGTAAGCATACACTAATGACGGATTTTTGATAATTTTATCACTAAGAGGGTGAAGCGTGCGAAACCGCTTGCGGGTCAGCTAGATTTTTATGAACTTCGTCATCAAATATATTCAATCGTAAATACATATAAAATATAAGTTAATCATTCCATTAATTTATAATTCGCTGTCTGCACCTGGCACCTACCTCATTGATAGGTTTATTAATTAAAAAAAAAAAACAAATATATATAAAATTGTTATGCTGTGGCACAGATACTTAAAGGCAGACTATTGTAGCCAACCAGTTTGGCTTGCTCCGGTTTACACCGGTTCTGCTGGTTTCAAGACTGGTGAGCGAGAAAAACGTACTACAAGTATCGAAGATTTTATTTATTACCACTCTAAAGAAAGTTTTAAGTTAGTTAGGTGTCTTGTTAAATAATTTGTGTTAGTTATTTTGCTTAGAACCTAACCAGAGCTTATGTGTGGTGAGAGCTGCATAATAGAATTAACCACACATGTCGCAATTCCTGGAAAAGTAGTATGATTTCTGAAGAAAACAATTGTGGTAGTAATTTGATGTTATGTAATTTTAAACGGCATATTTTTCTACTTATTATTTTATACTAAACTTGCTATTGTCCGCGACTTTTGAATGTTCGCGTAGTAGGCTGGGCCTTCGACCTCGCCATAACCTCCCGTCTTTTCTTGGTTTTTGTTTTCTAAAGAACCTTCTCCTGACAATAATCTTCCGAACAAAAAAAGAATTAGCGAGAAAGTTCCATCCGTTCTCAAGTTATAGCGTGACCAGGATAAATAGGGGGACGAAGTAAAAAACACGTAAATTATAAGTACCTGTACATTCTATTTTCTCTTGCCAGTTACTAGTTGACCCTTTGCATTATATAAAGAAGTTATACTCTTTCAAATTAAAAAGAATTTTGTGAATCGGTCCACAAATGGGCGAGAAATCGATGAACATACATAAACATGTGCAATTTGAAAAATTTAATACCGACTTCCATTCTTATACTTTGGTAAAAATCAGTTATTGGAGTGTACTCAAAAACTACTTGACCGAATTTGATGAAATTTAAATGGGACCACATTCAAGCACCAGCTTTCAAACAAGAAAAAAGAATTTTGATAATCGATTCACCCAGTCCAAAGTTATGAGGTAACAAACATAAAAAAATACAGTCGAATTGAGTACCTCCTTTTTTTTTGTAAGTTGGTAGAAAAGCATACAATCATAAATAATATAATATAAAATCATAATTAATACATCCTTAAAAATATAACGTTCTCCTTTCTTGAAGTCTGTTAATTATACGTGCTATTACTCTGCAGTATGTGGTATGAGCTGTCATTGTTAATAGTGATGGTGGTAATGGTGATGGTGGTAATGGTGATGCTGATGAAGTTGATGACAACGATGATCTCAACGTCAGTATCAATATTCAAACCGTTCAATATTATTTATAAATAATACCGATCAATTATATTAATATAATTTACCTGATTTATTACTTCATTCCGGATGAGACTACATGTTACTGACATTTTGATGGATCGTATTTATTGTGTTTACGTGTTACTAGAAACCGGAGAGAATTATGTGCTTTTCGAAATTATATATCAGATATAAAATACGAGCTGCTAGATTTTTAGGGGAAGGTGGCTACGATTGGACCACAAAATTTCTGACCTCAAATTTTTACAAGTATGAGTGATATATATATTTAAATTTAGAATGCTCTTGAAATTTGTTTCGAACGATCTAAACAAACTGGCAATTCCATCTAACAATGAGACTAATAAAAAATTCTATCTCCTTTTTGGGACGTTGAAAAATGTGGTATAGTAAGTAGTATGATTTCATTTAATGTTTTCTGTTGTATGTTTTTAATTAACCGCACTACACCCAACAGTTACGGCCACGCGGTAGGCTTAGGCACTAAGGCTTGTTACAGAAACCCCTAACAGATCCCCTGTGAAGGGGATTTTTGTGCTGTTCTACAGGACTTTTTTTGCTAATCATTATTCCACGTCTACATGAAGCTCTTAAATTCATATTCATAGAATCACATGAACCCTTTACATCTTTGCAATTTTTAATTAATCTTTTTATGTAATTCAGTGACGTACACCTGATGGACAGCCGTGCGATTCTCTAATGTTTCGTCGATGAGCTCGTCGACGAGCTCACCAATGTCAAATACTTTGAGATATCGCCCTTGTGCATAAGGTTGCTTTACCAACGTTTCTTGACTTTTATTTTTCTTTAACATTATTAATTTTAATTTTATAATATTTTGTGTAGCTAACAATGTAAATATAGTTATAATATATAGTTAGTGTAATTGGCCTAAAGCCGTGCTAACTGAATAAAATAAATAAATTGTCATCTCGTCATTTGTTTCAGGGATGTTGTCAAAGATGCAACGACGTTTGCTCTTAGAGAATCACACGGCAGTGCATTATTACGTGGACATGACAGTTGCAGTGCCAGTACTGTGACTGTGCTCATCACCCCGAGACATTGATTTTTGAGTGTCTTTCGCCCAGTGATTTCATGTGCTACAGTGCCCTTTACACTCTAACACAGGAATGCGAACTGCTGCTTCACAGCAGAATATGTGGCACTGAGGTGGTACCGAACAAGACGGCCCCATGCCTTCCATAGATCCAATTTAATCACGACATCGTTGAACTGTATCAAAATAAAGCGCTGGTTAATTTGAAGCGCTTTCTAAAGATCCCGGTTAATTTGCCTTGAGATATTCTCGTAGGCTGATACTTTCTAGGTCTAGACACCAATTAGAAAGGTACCACCTACATACGTACTCTGGCTAGCTCACGGCGCTTATCTAGCCACTTAGATTAACCTATATCCTGGTGACTCACTTTGTAGGGTTACTTTATATTCTGATGGTTGTGAGATATTTCACATAACGTAAATAATTACTCAAGTCAAGACAAGAGTCTTCGACCAATGTGTGTTACCAGTGATGACTTATGGCACTGAAACGTGGTCTCTTACTATGGGCCTCATAGAAAAGCTCAAAGTCGCACAACGAGCTATGGAGAGGGCTATGCTCGGGGTTTCTCTACGTGATCGAATCAGAAATGAGGAGATCCGTAGAAGAACGAAAGTCACCGACATAGCCCAGAAGATTAGCCAGTTGAAGTGGCAGTGGGCAGGGCACATATCACGCAGAACAGATGGCCGATGGGGCCGAAAGGTTCTGGAGTGGAGACCACGGACCGGCAAGCGCAGCGTAGGTCGTCCACCAACACGGTGGACAGACGACCTGATGAAGGTCGCAGGACGACGTTGGATGCAGGCCGCTTCCAACCGGACCTTTTGGAAAATCATGGGGGAGGCGTATGTTCAGCAGTGGACGTCCTACGGCTGAGATGATGATGAAATAATTACGCATTCATAACTAGTAGTTCTGCAAACAGTAGACCTCGCGAGCACATAGTCTGATCAGCGGCAAGTTTTCGCTATAATTCACAACCTATTATCTCGGATACCACTTGACCAATTATGCTCATATTCGAAATTGTTCTTTAAAGTCAGGTACCTAATGTGTGTACCAAATTTTCAACATCGATTGGTAAATTGCACCGCAGTAAACTTCCCCTTTTTTTAGGTATAGTATACTCGCCTCCACTCAAAATAGCCAACAACAAAAAATACATTAAATAATAGAACATGCATACCAAGTTTCGTAAAGATTGGTTAAAAATGCGACCAGCAGTGCAGGTACCGTAATAGTTGTTAAATTTGTCAAATCGATAAATTTAAAGAATCGTATCGGGCCCCAGCAAGTTTGGAAGTCATATCGACGACGTATACGATCGTCAAATTGTCGAAAGTAGGTATGTAGATTATTAAAAATTGTTTGCATTCCACAATGCGTCCTATCATTTGAAGATTTCTACGAGCATTTCGCTCTTCTACGATCAAAAGAAGGCCGAAGTCTTTTGTTTTATTTAATACTAGTTGCGCCCCGCGGTTACACCGCATGGTGATAGATGATGATGATGTTGATAAAAATTATACTATATGTTAATTGAGCGCCCCATCTACCTCCATGCAAATTTCATCAAAATAGGGCCAGCCGTTTGAGCGTAAGAGAATAACAAACATCCATTCATCCTTAAATACAAACTTTTGCGTTTATATTATTAGTAAGATGAAACGCAACTAAACAATATCCCCATTCCCGTCGTCTGTCGGTAAGCTATATAGAGGTCGTTTTCAAAGCTGACAAAACAATCGTTCAAATCGATTAAATAGACGATCTCAAACGTAATTTAACAGTTCCATGCTAGGTTTATCGTTATAATCGTAAAAGCTTGTAGAATTTGTCTACCGATCGCTTAATTTTGTTCCTTACTTGCAATGATCGACACAAGATCTATATAGACAGTTTTTTCGAAGTATGACGAATTCAAGACTCATATTTATCGATCGGTAAGTTCGGTACTTGCACTTTTACAGGAAGACCAACGTACATCCTAACAAACTTACGTACAGATGACAGTCAATTTGGCCAGTTATAGCAGAGGCGCTTCGCTCGCTCGGAATAGCCACGCCTTACTTAAATTACCTTACTACCTATGACAGTTATTGACGGTTTCGTTTGTAGTACCTATTTAGTAGTGCCTTCAAAGCGTCCATTTTCCCAGGGGTCCCAGGGTGGATCCCTGGCTGGAGAAAATATTTGTGTAAAGAGCTAAAATGTTTTTAAGAGGTTCTTGGATGCGTGATGTGTTTCAATGTGTGTCACATGTCTTACGCGCTACAGGGAATCTTAGTGCAAATTATATATACCTACTATTAATACCTACGTGCGAGGGTATCAGTGTGTGAGTGTAGTGTGTAAATTTATTAATTCAGGCGTTACTTTTCGGGAATCCATTAAGATACTTTTAGTGACACTTCTTTTGTACTAATGAGTACAACACAATGCTCATTGTGAATCTATTAACATGCAACATCAGCTATCCATCTGAACGCAAGGCGTAAGTCTACCTCGAACTTGAACTTTCCGTTCCGTGAGGAAATCCCCAGCATGGTGGCAGGATAATTTCTGGTACCAGCCTGGCTAGCTACCACCCTAAACTTGTCGACAACACATCTAATTATATGTTCTGTCTTTACTATAGATAGTAATTTGACACAACAATACGAAGTAGCACTTTCATTGGCAAGAAAAGTGGCAAGTGTTGTACTATTTTGAAATCTAGACTAAATCTGCCATCTTTTGAAATAACTTGAGGGTAATGTGGTAATTTTTATTCCATCACGGAGTATTAAAGTTAACTGACAATAATTTTGTAAAACATAACTCGTCATAACTTAATTTATTTTACTTCTTTAACAATGTTTATTACTTTGATTTGTGAAAAAAAAAACGCTGTAAATTTGTGAATATTGTGATCACAGAACTTAAAAATGGGACCAAGGGTGTCAAACTTTCAACTTTTTCGAAAAATGCTCATTATGAGCTTGGATGAGTGACACGGATTTTATCTCATAATTTTTCTCAACTGGTATACCTTGGCCTCTCGCCCAGTACCAGTTTATCGTTGAGTTTCGGGACACCCGTATATATAAGCGTCAAGTCTATTTTGGTTGAGTTGGAATGGTTTGTATTTGATGTATGAGATTTTGACGAGTTTTGTAGTTAAATCAATAGATATGAAAAAACGGAAATTATTATGTCCAAAAAGTAACATCAGTAGAAATAAGTAATGTGTACCTACATCCGAAATCTGGGAGTGTACTCCGAACCCAGACATCAATCGAGAAAGCTATCTTACAGATTGGGCCAAACCTTTGGGTGTACCAAATTTGAATAAATGTTTTGCAAAACAGGATGCCTGGTGATTACCGGCTTATTGAGTTTATGCTCGAGAAGGAATATCCACCAAATATAGCAAAACGTTGTCAGCGCAAGTTGTCAGCGAAGCGAATGTTGCCTACGCATAACCGACGCCGGCGTTTCTATTGTATGCAAAAACGCAAATCACGTTTATTTCGCGAAAGTGCCAACTGGATATCCCATAAAATTTCCATAAATTGACGTAAGCTTTATAAAAATACTAACTGAGCCACACAACTTAGTTTAATCGGAAAATAACTAACTCTCAGCATTAAATCTAAGGTGTTTTATATAATTCTGCACTGACCTACTAATCTTTATTGAGTTATACGATTTATTCAAACTTATAAAAAACCAAAGTAAATATATATACAGAAAAATAATCTTTAAGACCATGGCTTAAAGATTATTCGGGATTAAGGTCGGGGGCAAAGTGGCCAAAACGATAGCAGTATTGCCAGATGGCAATTGGCAACTTTTTAAGCAGCCAGCGCCAGCATTTCGGTCACTTGTTGCCTCAACCAAATATGAAATGATATAAGTAATTTAATTTTACTTACCTACCTATATTAACATTTTTAGCCGTATTTCTTCAGTGGTTTGATGGTGTGAAAAAAATAACAAATGTTGCAAGTGTAAGTTCATCTAAACAGACATACTTTCACATCATCACATTATTACGACTAGATATTGCCTCAAGGCTACGATTTGATTATTCTCTTTTCTTCCTCATAAACTTGTGTATTCATTTAAAATATTATATCGGTAATAAAAGCATATCATTTTCTATATAATAGCGGAAACTGTATAATATTTTTCAAATAACACGAATGACGAACACAGCAAAATGTTATTTGAATTAGATCATAATGGCGTCATAAAGATAGCTTTAAAACTTTTGCCGTTAAATTTATTACAGTCAATGAATTTCTGTTGCTAAATAAGCTTCTATTATGAAATTGACTAACGCGCCTTTTGTTTTATGGTAATGAAGTATTCTAGTACTTTTAGCGTTTAGATTTTTTAGAGGATTGATTCACCCAAGTCACTGACTTGGGTGAATCAATCCTCTAAAAAATCTAGTGTAGTTAAAATCTCTGAAGTCAGAGAATACCTTTCCACGACCACGTAGTCATCAATTACAACCATCATCTTGGCCATAAGACGACTTCTGTTGGACTATATGCCTCTCATGTGAATTACAAACAGGTTTTTTTGGGCTGAGAAAGAATTTATACCCTCATCACCAGCCCCGGGGGAGAGCTAGAGTGGGAGTCTACGCCAAAAGTGCGGCCTACTCACAAAAAATCTGCAGTGTTCCATCGTCATCAACTGGTGGCGGGGTGCGTGAGACTGCTCGCGCATTCAGCCACAGCCCCCACCGATGTTGCTGCCCGCCTACGCAGGCCCAGCCTCTGGGGAGGGTGTAAAGAGCACCTCCCCATTACCCCGGAACACGCCGGCCATCCACACCTTGTAAGGACCTAATCCTAACGGGGGGCATCAGCCGTCACCACAGACGACGCCCCAGGTACTTTGAGACGTGATTCAGTGCCCGCGCTCTCCGGAGCGGGGAGAGAGGGGATCTCCATTTCACGCTCCTCGGCATCTCCCTGCGATATCACGACCTCGCAGAAAGAGACCCTCGCCTCCCATGACCTCTCGTCGTCGAACATCTTGGATAAGATGATCGACGAGGACAGGTCTGCCCCTTTTTTTTTTTTTTTTTTTTTTTTTTTTTTTTAGAACGGACTAATGCTGTTTGCCTCTACCGGCATTTACAGCGTCACCGGACGGTTGGCGAGCGCAGATGGCACTCAGCCAGATGCGGGCGCAGAGGGCGCACCGCCTAAGGCGAGCGTTGAAGACGCTTCGCCGCAAGGAGAGGAGTAGGCGACTTGCTCAAGGGCACCACTAGGGTACGGACCTCGGCTTGGGCCGTCGCCAGGAGAGAGGGGAGTAGGAGAGAATCGCCCCGGTACATAAGTGTACCGTTGAAAGTGGGCCCTATGAATTTTAACTCTACGACTATTTGGAGAGAATCTAACCAAGACATAACTTTTGCCTCGAGCTCGCCGGCGAGCTCGGTGTTTGACTGTGTTTACCACTAAATCATAACCTTGTGAACCTCGCCTCCCCCCATTTCCGCGACATGGGTCCACACCGCGACCAGGATCGTCGCGTTGTGCACTCATGACTGTACTTTGGGTGGGGCTACAATAAGAAAGTGAAGTACCTCGCCCACAGCCATGGTGGCTGGGACTACAAAGAAAACCAGTGTTACCTCGTCCGCAGCCATTTGCTGGGCCGGAGGATACATCGCGACCGGGGCCGCGGTGTATACTCCCACCCGCACCGTGGCTGGGACTACAATCGTGTGTGTGTGAATTACCTCGACTGCGACTGGGGCTGCGAAGAAGATCTCGGCCGGAGCCTACAATGCGATCGGGATCACAGCCCTGGTCGGGTCTACAACCATTACCGGGGTTCCCTTGGGACGACGCTAAAGCTGCCGAAGTAACGGCTGCGATGGGGTCGTCCGGGTCACCCAAAATATGCCTTGGACGGCGACGGGGGGGAAGGAAGTGGGGATCGGTTATGTCAGTGGAGTAGTTCGCCGCTTCGACCACGAGGGGATTCGAGTGGTGGGGAGCTTTGTCGAAGTGGCGGCGGGAGCAGTCTTTCATATACTGCGTAATAGAGGGGAGGGTGAAATCGCAGTGCAGTTCGGCGTTCCGCAAGTACCACGGAGCGCCCACTGCCCTGCGCATAAAGCGATTCTGAATCACTTGAAGTTTGTGGAGGTCGTGTTTCTGAGCATGGGCGAACGCTACAGATGCGTAAGTCATGATTGGGCGGATGCAAAGTTTGTAAAGAGTCGTCTTATTTCTAAGAGACATTTTACTGTTTTTGCCTATGAGGGGATTAAGACGACCCATAATGAAGGCCGCCCTATTGCGAACAATCTGGATGTGTTTCGCGAAAGTGAGTTGGCAATCAAGGGTGACGCCCAGGTATTTGGCAGATTTAGCCCAAGGGATGGGTTCGCCGAATAGGACTATGGGTGACGGCATGAGATTTCGCCGGGTCTCAGTGAAGTACACTGCTGCACTTTTGCTAGGATTTACTGCAATCCGCCATTTACGAAACCATGCACCGATTACGGTGATGGCTCGTTGGATGGCGCATCTCTGCCTGACCTTGAACCAGCCAGTAGAGTAGATTGCAGTATCATCCGCAAACTGAGCGATCTGAACATTAGGTTCAGATCGTGGGATGTCGCTGGTGTACAGCGAGAAGAGAATGGGTGAGAGTACAGAGCCCTGAGGGACACCTGCGTGAATGGGATGCGGGGAGGAGAGCGTTCCCTCGGTGCGATAGCTAAACGTTCGATCCCTGAGAAAGTCTTGTAAGATGAGTACAAGACGGTCTGGCACACCCAGTTGGTACAGCTTGAATATCAAGCCGTTGTGCCAGACTTTGTCGAACGCTTTCGCTACGTCGAGGAAGACAGCTATGGTCCCTTGGGGCTTTGGTTTCTTATTGAAACCGCCGAGGATGTGCTCCGTTACGCGGTGCACTTGTTGGACGCAAGAGTGTTTGGCTCTAAAACCAAATTGCTCATCGGGAAGGAGGTTATTGGACCTAACGTGGGACCAGAGTCGGTTCACAATGAGCCGCTCGTAAATCTTCCCCAGAGAGCTGAGGAGACTTATGGGACGGTAGCTGGAGGGCTCGGCTGCCGGTTTGCCTGGTTTGTGAATACCAATGACAATGGCATGCTTCCAAGTGTCTGGGAAGGAGCAGTTGCTCATAGCCGCATTGAAGATGCTAACTAAGAGATGGACTAGTGGGACTGAGAAGTGTTTAATCACCTTGTTGCTGATACCATCAGCACCGGGGGATTTACGGGTCTTGAGGCTCTTGATCAGAGACACAACCTCGGATGATTTTACCGGTGGGAGGAGTGGGAGGTCAGAGATGGACATAGAGCTTTTACGTTCGACTTCAGATTCCACCGAATCGAGGTGTTTCTGGTCGACGTGATCTATATTTAGAGTACACTGAGCCTCAAGGCTATCAGCTAAACACTCGGCTTTGTCTTCGTCAAGGAACGCTATGGAGAGGGGAGGTGGCCTAATGAGTGGAGGCATTGTCTGTTGTCCGTCAGATTTCAGAGTTCGAGCCAACTGCCAGTATGCCTGGTGAGTTGGCTCAATCTCTGACAGTTTGTCGTCCCACCTTTGATCACGCAGCTCACACATGCGTTTCCTTACAGCACGCTGTAAATAGCGCATGGTGGCTTTGTTCTCTGGGGTTGGCATCGAGTCATACGCCCTAGTGGCGGCGTTCTTAGCTGTCAGTAACCTCCTCGCACCCTCGGGCAGTTCAAAGCGGCGACCATCCGCCACTTGGACCTGCTTTGAGGATTCACCTACTGCGGTGCGGAGGTGGTCACTGAGAGCCTCGATCGCAATTGACACGTCTTCTACTGTCTGTATGTCATCGGGGATTCTATCGAGAGCGGGTGAACTGATAGCTTGGAGGGATTCCCCCAGTTGCTTCCAGTTCACTACCGTTCTAGTGATAGGGGTTATGTCCGTCGGGTCGGGGCCTAATTTCAACAATACAGGGCGGTGGTCTGAAGTCAGTTCGTGTAACACTTCTATTGAGCGCAACCGGAGGGTGACGTTCTTAAGAAGTGCTATGTCAAGTATGTCTGGTCGTTGGTTGTCAACATAGGGATATCTTGTGGGCTCCAGAGGGGAGAGAATATCAAAGTTTAAGTGGCTGACCAAGCCTTCAAGGATTTTACCATTACTATTGTTACTAGTACAGTTCCATATGACATGTTTACTGTTGAAGTCACCGATCAGAAGGACGGAGCTTCCCAGAGAGAAGAGGGCTTCCAAGTCTGTCTGTAATAGTTCTTTACCAGAGGGGAGGTAACATGAGGCTATGATGACAGGTTGATGACCTGACATCGCTAGAAAGCAAACAGAGGCTTCTAGTATTCTAAGTGGTGGAGTAACAATTGGGATACAGTGCAGAGCTCTTTTGTAATAGATGAGAGTGCCACCTTTTGGGGTGGCCACTCTATCATTACGAACCAAACGGTAATTTGCAAACCTAGGGTTCGCTGTACCTGGTTTCAGAAAGGTCTCCTGCACGCATAGGATATCGACCTGATGGGTCTTACAAAATTCGTGAACTTCGTCCTTTTGACTAGAGAGGCCGTCAGCGTTGAAAGTCGCTACGGTGACTGAGTGGGGCTTAATTCGTTTCGGTGTACTATCCATATTGGATGATACCTAAGAAACGCTGGGGAGGGCGTAGCGCCTCACTGCGCTGATTAGACCCGCGTGTGTGAGCGTGGCTCGCAAGCGGTCTTGGTCGTTTGTGGCAGTACGAAGTTTGTGCGCGAATGCACGTACTTCGTCCACGTCTATGACCATCGCGTAGTCCATGACAAGGGCTATGTCGGCCGCCAGGTCAGATTGACCTGGGGCGTCCATGAGCCCAGCCATTGGAGGCCTAGAGAGCGGCGGTTTGGGCTTAGGAGCCGGCGCGCTGGCAGGGGCCGGCGGGCGGGCGGGGGTGAGGGGGGCGCTTGCTTGTACCATGCTCAAGGGCTTGGACCAAGCGTTGCGCGCGGGCGCGGGCGCGGGAACAACAGGTGTTGCCTGCGGAGCGGGTGTAAGGTTAGGCTTAGGGCCGTTCCCTTGTGAGCGGGTAGTGACCGGGCGAGGAGGGGGAATAGGCCTCCTAGCCGGCCCACTGGGTGCGCGGGGTGCCTTAGGGCAACCGCGGTAGTTGGCGGTATGTCCCTGTGTGCCGCAGAGGACACAACTAGGCGGGTCTGATGAGTCCCTAGTGCGAGAACACTGGGCTGTCCCGTGATCCCCTAGGCACTTGACGCACCTCGGGCGGGCGAAACAGAATCGGGCGGCATGCCCGTACAATTGGCAGTTATGACACTGGCCAGGTGCTCGGTTTCGGAATGGGGGTTGAACGGTGATCCCCGAGAGGTTCACAACCGTTTTAATATTGAAAATCGCTTTGCCCTCTGGCGTGCGATTGAGGATGACCAATAGTAGGTCGTAGGGTTTGCGATCTTTGCCACTGTACATGCGGTGGCATTCGCGGACGGGGTAGCCTTGCGCCTTTAAGTCGGCGAGGACACTGTCGGTTTGCACCTCTTTTGGTACTCCGCGTATGACAACGCGTAGAACCTTCTCTTCCTCGAGAGCATAAGTATGAAAGCTTATGCTCTCGTTTTTGAGAAGTCGAGTAAGCGCCCTATGGTCGCTTGGGGTAGGCACCTGGACTTTAATACCCAGTTGGGTTGAGCGGGCGCTGGTATATTGGATCTTACGATCCGTCAAAAGTCGTGAGACCATGTCCCACTTCGCCTTGTCCTGAAGGAACAGCGGCGGCGGCGGTTTCTCGCGTCTAACTGACGCTCCTTGAGAGGAGACGTCGCGTTGAGACGCGGCGATGCTTGCGGGAGCATCGGAGTGAGCGAGAGGGTCGCGGGAGGTGGGAGCGAGAGAGCCTGATGGCTTCGCTCCCGGGGCGGTGCAGGCCGCTTTGGGTGGCGGGGAGGGAGCCTCTGAGGCGGCTTTGGGGACGCGCTTTCTCTTTCCGACGGTAGTGAACCCGTCGTTGGAGATGTTGCCAACAGAGTTAGCGCGGGAGCGGGAGAACTCTACATCCATCTCATTCTCCGAGTTGGATGCCGAATCGTAGGCGCGTTCGTACTCAGTCCGAAGGACTGGAGAGCGATCGCGGGGTGGTAAAGGTGCGCGGGGAGCGCGGGGCGCATAGGGCGCAGGGTCGGGGGAGAGAGGGCTATCTAACGGCTTGAACGCCGAAGAACCGAAGGGCGCCCTCGGAGGGAGGGAGCCGGAGGAGGGAATTTGGGAGTCCGTGAAGCGGGGTCTCTCTTTAAAGTCCCTATTGGACTGGAGATACTCGGACAGCATGTCCGGGTAGCAATTTGACACCCACGAGGCGAACGCCTGAGGCGAAACGCCTTGCGGGAGGCTCATAGCGGGGGAGGGAGATAGTAGAGACATCTCGAGGGGAATACTCGAGATGCGAGTGAGGGGTGAGTGACACTCCCGCCGGGTACAGGCGGGAGAGTGAGTGCCTAGGTGTCCCTACTGTGTGCCCTCTGCCAGTCTTATTGTGCAGTGGGATGTGTGCCTAAACGCGAGGCCCTAGCTGCTCCGGGGGCGAGGAGAGAAGACCGAGTAAAACCCGGCTTCCAACCAAACACTTGCCCAGAGAATAGGAGAGTAGGATAGGGTAGGGTGGGAAGGAGATACCTGCCGTCGGCGAGGGGAGACCCCAAGGCCGGTGAAGGCAGGCCCGTCCGGTTTTAGCCGTTCCCTCCCACGCTCAGGAGGGAAAGGCTTGACGCACCGGGTCCGCGCCCAACTGGGTGGCGTTAACACCGCAAGGATCGTCCAGAAGACCACGTGAAGCGTGGATTTGTTTGACTCGACTTTGAAAATTGAAAATTGAAAATTAAAAATCGAAACTAGAGTTCGCTCTGAGAAGAGCGGTTTTGATTAGACAATGAACAATAGGTGATTGATGTGTCGAAGCGCTCTTACAAGAGCGCGCTTCTTCCGCGACGCGAGCCGAGCCGAGCCGAACGCCTCCGTGCGCCGAACGGTACACGAAGCGGTGGCTTGACGTCGAATCTGCACACAGAAAATCCACTATTAGCGAAGTCCAACACTGAATCCTCTTCAATCGAAACGATACAGGTAACCGGCACTAAAAGCGCAAGCACTTTTAGGCCGATCGGAATATTCTCGGGGAGCACTTGAGCGCACGTCCGTCCCACTCGAGCGCGCTGACCGGAATGCCCAGGTCTGCCCCGCGGTCGAAGGCAATTAAGTAACGACTGCCAGTATGAAGAGTATAGTCAACCCAATTTGTGTAATTGTGATTGTCATGTATAACTCACAGCTAATAAAGCCCTAGATTTCCTGTATTATAACTTAACTATGCAACGAAAGTCATAGTTATCAAAATAATAGAATTGAAACTCAAAACGACATAAACGTGGAGTTCTTTGAAAGGAAGTGCAATAATGTTTAGGAATTCAAGTAAACGTTATATAGGGACAGTATAAATAAAATCGGGGCGATATGCAGGCCTCCCGATGGGCTATAACCATATGCGATGTCTGTATGCTCTACAGGGGGCCAGGAGTGCACAACATGTAAAGGAGAACCAAACTAAATGCAAATGAAAACCAATACTTAACTTGATAGGATAGCGTTGAGAATCTTGTTGACTCATACGTAGTGATTCCCTATAGATATTAAAAAAAGGAGGAGGTACTCAATTCGACTGTACTTTTTAAAATGTTTATTACCTCATAATATGAAAACCAATACTTAACTTGATAGGATAGCGTTGAGAATCTTGTTGACTCATACGTAGTGATTCCCTATAGATATTAAAAAAAGGAAGAGGTACTCAATTCGACTGTATTTTTTTTAATGTTTATTACCTCATATATGAAAACCAATACTTAACTTGATAGGATCTTGTTGGCTCATACGTAGTGATTCCCTATAGACATTAATCATATCTTTCGACTGGTTGAACCAATTAGCAAGCTTTTTATTTATTTATTTATTTAAAATTACAATGGTGAACTTACAGCTAAGGCCAAAACATTCACATTGTTAAAAAACTTAAATAAAACAAAAGATACATATATATTCGATTGATAGAACCAGTATGTATGTCGGCATCTTGAACCTCGTTTAGAAAACGGTTGATTAAAGTGATCGCTCTTGCCGTTGGGGCGTTGTGCGCATGACACGTGCGTACCTCGGGAGGGAGCGCTAACAGCCGATGCCGGCGTTTATGTCCCACACGGATGTACTTCTGCGGCACGAAGTAACTTAATTTAGACAAAACAGAGGGGTTGTCTACCTGGTTTCTCATTAACAGACAGTAATGCACAATGCAAATGTTTTTGTTTGAAAGCTGGTGCTTCCCGTGTAGTCCCATTTAAATTTCATCAAACTCGATCCAGTAGTTTTTGAGATACACTCCATATCTCATCATCATAGATCATAAATGAATAGAATGGAAGTCGGTATTAAATTTTTCAAATTATACTTGTGTAGAAAAAGAACGAAGGATGTGAACTATATGTTTTTAAACTGACATGGTCACTAATGCAAGAATCAACTTTAGAAACGGGGTATTTACTATTTATTGTATTTATTGTGAGCTCTCGATATTTCGGCACAGTTGTATGTGCCATGTTCACGAGTAAACTGGTTGGCTGAAGGTTGTGAAGCAATAAAGTTACTTATATTATTATTTATGATCACATACTTTTTCGCGAATCTTTATGAACTAAAAGGTTGTAAAGGGTGGCGAAGTACCTTTTTCTTTCAGACTCCTTATTAGACTTAGTCTTAGACTTTCTAAAGAAAATATATTTTAACTAACATATCAGGTGGTGAGACGGCGTAGACCTTCGTATAACGTTGCTGGGTCACCCAGTGTTTTTTCTTTTAACATTTAGCGTGGTACTTTGCTGCTGTTGTTATCCCCAAAAACATAGTTTTTATTCTCATTTGTCTAATAATTTACATGTAACAGAACCACCAAATTCATATACGGTAATGCTGGCATACTCCTGGAGACTTGTTAGATGGTCTGTCGTGGCAATCACCAAGACCGACTCTTGCTTGAAGAACTGATATAAATTACGTTCAGCAGGTTTAAGCATGATCAATTCAGGATTAAGTTAGCAGTGCTGGGAGAAGAGATCAGAGTATGGGCCGAATAATGCACAATAGAGGCTCAATCTGTCTTGCCGCTAGTCGCCAACCGTCAAATTTGTAAGACCCACGAAGTTCCCCACTTGGAATATCGATTGTTCTCGAACAGTTTAGACAACTAGGTGAGCTCTTCTATGACTACTTTTCGCGTGGGGCTTACATATCATCAAAACGTGATGTCAATAAAACATAATAGTACGATTTTTTATTGATATTTTCGTGAGTTTAACACATATTAAACTATTACTATACTAACCGACAAAACACTCATGTTATAGGGATCACATATACGTCAACAAAGGTTTCGCGACAAGCCCGCAGACGCCGCTACGCACTTGCCCTTAAGATGAGCATCTGACATGCTCGAAACCCGGGTCGACTCACGATCCCTCACGTGAGTTTTTTGCGGGTTTAATAGTAGATGATCATGAAACAATGCCGTGCAGTTCCCTTAAGTGCGACTCTACTAGATCAGCCCCCTAAAAAGAATTTCTAATAAATAAGGCAAAACGTTGTCAGCGGCTGTTATATATAAAATAACATCAAGCTCTCCCTAAGATTCGCAAGCAAAACCACAGAACACTAGTACTAGAGCAAAACATTGTTCTAAAAATAATGTATCATCTATAAAACTAAAGCCAACCTGTCTATCGAGTTCATTCGTCAGTATTACATTATAATTAGTTAAGAAGCAGGGTAATTCGACGTAGAGTTTTATGTTCCGGAACAGTTGATCCATTGTTCCACGCAGCCTTGGCGCGTCTCCCACGAGTTCAAACACCAATTTGGTGTCGAATTTCAGTGCATTGTTTTAGGCTACCGCGCTCGTTGATGTAAACATTGTTTCGGCGTTCAATTATCGGGCTTTGGAGCAAATTGTGGCCTACTGCATATTTATGGTCCTTTGGAAATTCGATACTAAAGGTTAAAGTTTAAAATGTAAATCATTCGCAGCAGCAGTGCAACAAAATAATGTTGGCATGTATGAATAATGGTGGTGGATCAATTGTTTCTTAATTTAGTTTATAAGGAACATGGAAGAAGTACTTCTATGTTCCCTATGGACATCACATGGGTTCGAAAGTATTATATGAAAATTAAATAATGTTAATGATGCAAACCACTGCAGTGCCCGATATCCTGGCAGCAATCCAGTTAGATATATGTGTGCTTAGGGTTGATTTAAACACCTTATGTCGTGCAGTGCTTATGCGTGTCGCAAGTTGTGCTGTGCCATGAATTGATCCTAGCTTGAAGCTCTGCTTGTTACTGCAGCTACCATGGGCATGCATTCATTTGCTTATGGAGTATATACATTTGTTTTTAAACACTGATTTGATAATTAAATGGAACAATCAAATCAGTTTAAATTTAAAATTTCTAGCTTTGTAGTATGCTAAGGGACCCCATAAAATAAAAATGTACTTGCATATTTCGATTATTTCTAGCAAAGTCTTAGCCATAACTTCCATTGCAATGTATCTTTTTAAAATTACCATACTCCACTAGATTTTGAAAAATGTGCTACGGTCTCAAATAATCATAAGTTGGGCTGCGCTGGTCGGCTCGGGAGGGGCCGCTCCTATGGGCTTTGGTCGCCAAGTGCACATAGGAGTAGCGGGATACAGGCGCTTTGGAGCAGACTCGAGGATGTGAGGTCGCGGGGGGGAGGGAGAGTCGGTATGGCGACACGCTGCTCTCCCCTCTGTGGCTACGTATCCGACCAACCGAAGGGGACCACGAGTCTTCAGATTCGGGGGAGTCTGGCTTCCATACGCGGGCTTGGTTCCAGAGGCATCATATGATGTTCAGCGATGTTTCAATTATTATGAGATTAATATGAAAATATAATACAATAAAAATAAAAATTATATTGCGTTTTATTTATCCAAATCATTTTGGTGACACATTTTAATTATACATGGCTTTCTATATGTAAAATGTCAGTAGATATCGCATTGTTAATTTTTGATTCACTCTTATTTTGGCACCGGAACATAACATGTTTCACTTCATCTCAAATAGAAACCTACTCTAATAAAACTGTGGCACAAGATTTCATATTGCATTGCAATTAATATTATTTATATACGAATGCTAGGGTTAAGCAAGATCAAATTCTTAATCGTGAATTGTTATCTTATCCCTTAATCAACTATTGCGATGTTCATCCAGGGGAATGTAGAAGTGACTAGTTCAATGAACTCTACAGAATAGGAAGATGTATTGTAATATACGTAAATATATATACGTATAAAATCTGTTTTTATTTTGTGATAGTTACGATATCAATCTTGAGGAACGCCTCTTTACTTACAAATTAGGAAAAAACTTTCCTATCTTGTGCACCATCCAAAACAGAAGCAAGTGTAGCGAGTCGAATTGTTACGCCACGAGTTACTCCCGTGACCACACCACTACTACCCAAGTCATCCACCTTCTTCAACATTAATCATACAATTTTTTTCCTTATTTTAAAGATGTTGAAGATCAGATTCGTCTGACCAAATATGTCGGGATGGTAAACATTTTGTGCTGGCTGTATGGTAAAATAATCATGGTTAATAAATTGTAGAAATATATATATAGGGCGTTTGGTAGAGGGACCGACAAACCAAATGAGCGTGTTCGGGGGACCACTTGGAGAATACAAGTTGGCGAAAAAAAATCCCCGAGACCCCCCAATATGTTTAACTTTTTTTTGTGATTTTTCCCTTTTTCTCCGAAATTGTACCTATTTACCACCTTAACATTTGTAAAATCTGTTTTAGACCGGATGTTTTTAGTTGAATTTGGTCTCTAATACACCTTCAGGCCACGCAAAGCAAAATTGGATACAAAACAGAGCTAACTAACTAATTTAGTTAAAAAATATTGGGGTGTCGGGGATTTTTTTGCCCAACTTGTATTCTCCAAGTGGGCCCCGAACACGCTCATTTGGTTTGTCGGTCCCTCTACCAAACACCCTGTATATAGGAAGGTTAATGTAAGGATATTTAGAGCAATTTGAGTGGACTCACAGAGAGTATATTTAGGGAAATTTATAATGTATATGTTTGTTCAGAAGAGTATCAGTAATTTTCAAAAAATTTATCATGAATTCAATTGAGGCGTCAACAACAAACAAAGCTGCGGCGAGAATTTGAAAGGTAATTTTTTTTTTCGCATTTGACCTGAGTTAACTACTACACGATCATAGATTTTATTATTATGCTTTTTAAGCACTAACGACTGCTTATAATAACCAAATTTTGTAATTTTACAGAGTGCCGATAATTGCCTCGGAGGGCTAATGATCATGCTACCAAAGCAGCTAACGCTTTCGATATTTTTACCAAGGGGAAGAAGCTCATGGCGTTTAGGGGCATGTCAAAAAAATTATTGGCGACTACGTATCAGCTCAAGAATATTGACTAACAGACTAAGATCGAACATTAAATAAAATATAGCTTTATCTCCTTTGCAGTAACGTCAAGTGAACATTAACTAAAGTTCACTTACTAAACATGTTTTTCTGTAAATCTAAAAGTCAGACTTTGTGATAAATGTATTTCATCATCATACATAAAAAAATATAGAAAAGTAATTAATTAGCTAGAGAGTCAAATGTAGATAATGTAAAGCCGTACGATTCTGTAATGATTCGTTGACGAGCTCATCGTCGAGTTCACCGATGTCAAATAGGTACTTTATGACACATCGCCCTTGCAAATACGGTTGTTTTTCCAACGTTTCTTGTCATCTCTTCATTTGTTTCACGGATTTTGTCAAAGATGCAACGATGTTTGCTCTTAGAGAATCATCATCATCATCATCAGCCTGTAGCAGTCCACTGCTGGACATAGGCCTCTCCAATTGCACGCCACTTAGGTCTATCTTGGGCTTCTCGCATCCAGTTTTTAGCCTTTTTACTTAGAGAATCGCACGGCTGGATTATTGTAACGTAAACACACCTAAAACACAGGTGCTTGACACTAAAAGCTTTCTCGGAAACTATCTATCTGTCGGACATTATCATCATGCGATCAACCGCTCACGCGAATAAAATGCCCAAAATTGTCGGCAGGTGACGTCACCTCTCCTAAGGTTACGACTCACGAATCTCACTGATCATTGACCTTTGTTGTGGTTGAGACGTTACTCTGTGGCAAGAATCAAGGACTGTTAAGGCGCTGCAGAGACAACTTTTAGGTATTTGATGGGGTGAAGCACTGGCCGTGACAGGACCAAGCGTGCGTCTGTAAACACGATAACTTTTTCGCAGTTTTATTTGTTTTTAAAATAAAAGAAGCTCCAATGATAAAAAATAATAGTTTATTAATTAAATAAATTATCTTTTTATTGATTACAAAAAATATAGTAGTTGTCGCTCAAAATTTTAAGAAATGCGATACGAAAGATTTTTTCTGAAGTTTTATTTGTTTTTTTTTTCAAGATGCCAGATAGATATTGTGCAATATTATTATAAAAGTTTTTTTAAACTCTTCACTTTACACTGTATTTTTTCACGTTTGTACCAGTAACTATTATGTATGTCTAAAGTGTGCGACGAAAACATAGCGTTTTACAGATTTTTGTCATTGGGCAGCGCCTTAAGATATTCTGTGGTCTGTGGCTTGTCTGCGGGAACTTAGCTTATCATTATCATGATCAGGATTGGCACAATACGCAAGCCACGTCATGGCCATATTGCAAAAAAAATCTGATCGGGGATGCCAAAAAAGGCTTCAAAAGTTTTTTTTCATTTTATTCACTAAATTTGTGTTTTTATTGTCTCAGTTCGATTTGACGTGTAATAATGATGGTTTAATAACAATTTAGTGTTCGAAAAATATTTACTTAAATAATTTGAGGAATGGCAAATGTACAAACGAACGAGTCCAATTCCAAAAATCCCAATAAGGGGAAATCGTTTTCAGATCTGTTTCGTGCATAAACTTTATTTTTCACGGCCTATACATCTATGAAGATCAATATTTTACTTTTCTTTGTAGGTAACCAGTTATACCTTCTATCATATTTTTAATAATATAACTTACATACTAATATATATATTACCTAGCGGTATAAGACAGAGGGAAATTTCTCCGATAATAATAAAATTTCGTTCGTTTTAAAAAACTTGCTAGATAATGAAAAGAAATATGGCTCAAATTTCCAAGTCAAAGAAAGTTAACGTTAACCCCCGCAGTAGGAGGCATGGACTCTCACGATAAAACATCTTCTTCTTCTCGGGGTGCCATCTTCTAATGAAGGTTCATCATTGCAATTTGAACCCTCACAAAACATCACAACATCCAAAACTCGACAGTAAACCTCTACTCGTGTGATGAGTAGAGGTTTACTGGCGGATTGGAACCCTAGCCAACCTGGGCAGCTACGGAAGCAGTATCACCTAACAACTGAGCCAGCGGAGCCGTCAATCACACGTAAAGTTCAAATCAACATCAAGTTGCCTAGATCAAAATAAAAAAAACTGTTTGCTTTCCTTCTAAAAGTCAGCAAGAACAATGCAGTTTCATGTTTACATTTAGTAGGTGGACATCCTAACTAATTTACAACTGCTTATTACAAATGCGAAAGTGAGATTGTTTTTTTGTTTATTTCTCTGTTTGTCGTAATTAAATTTGGCAAGAAGATAGATTGCATCCCGGAGACAAACATAGGATACTTTTCATCACCATCATCAATCACCACGCGGGTGAAACCGCGGGGCGCAGCTTGTTGTCTTTTCTGATTTAATTCAGATCAATTTCTTTTTTTTAAATGTTCGTAGAAGATGCTTACATTTAAAAAAGGCAAGAAAAGATGGGAGTATGTATATGGCAAGACCGGAGGCCGAGCCTAGTAGAAGCCAGGGCAGTCGCTAGTAATAAGCATATAATTGGAAAATGCTATTGGGATGAACGATTGCTTACGTCTTCTTTAATACGAAATCAAGTATTTGTGTATGATGTAAAAATCATCTCTAACATAAACAAAACAAAGTCTTTTCAGAAATAAACAATGATAACATAGCTCCTGGCTGTAATAGCGAATAGACAGTATCATTATCATCTAACTCAAGTTATAACTTTAAAGGAAATACGCTCTTAAATTATTATTCCTACCTACTGCTTACTGACATAATGTCTGGCAGGACAGTTTCGAAGATACACCGAAGTCCCCAAGTGCACCCAACTACATTTGTGACTTAAAGAAACGAAGCTAGAATACTGTATCCTTAAACAAATCGAACCCAACAAACATCTGCCTACGTACCCTACCAAGTATTTATATTTCGAAGTCTTGTCTGAGATAATTACCTCCACAGCATAGGTAATAGTTACTACGAGACTACATTAGAACTATTACATGATCTGTGCCACCGCCCAATCTTCAGTCACGGACATCCAAGGCCACTGCGGCCGTTACAAACGCGCCGGTTACACGGAATCGCTAGGAAACGTCTGTCTAGGTATTAGCTAATAATACTGAACGCCCGTGATTTCTGCGGTTGGCAGGTCGACACTGGCCTTTGTCTGCTTTATGGGTTCACAGGGAAATGATTTGAATGCGTGTGGCTTACTGATTTTGCGAAGAGGATTCCATCAACCGTCTAACCTACCAGACACAAAACCGCGCGCAATGTTATGAGGTGCGGAGACCAGAGTTTCACCCATTTATTCGCGACACATCTGCTAACTAGAAAGTTCTATTGTTCTAGTTCTAGTGTGTATTGTTCTGTAAGTTATCTGAACAGTAAACAAAGAATGATAATTATGTTGGGTGTAATCCTAGTAGGTGATGTTATGTTATGTCCTTTTTATACTTTTTCTTTTACAATCATCTGGAAAACGTAGGCATACTTGCAACGAATGCTACCGTACCGGTCTAGATATTCGACTACGAGTATACCTACCGCGTAAGTTAAACCGTCAAAATAACATTATAACACTAGTAAATCCACGAGAGTGACTTGTTTGCCGTAGTTCCACTTCTTCGTACAAATGCATTAATAGTAATTTATGCAACTGTCATATAATAGAGGGCATTAAAACATGAGTGTAGTTTTTTGAAACGAACCGCAGGAGAGTTTCAAAATAAGATTACACGAGTGTTTTAATACCTAATTATATGCAGTTGCATACACTACTTTATTTAATCTAATGACATTTTTGCTACTAAAGTTTTATCCAACAATATATTACTCAAATTCGTATGTACGAAATAGCGCCAAAATGGAAAAAGTCTTCTTCTTCTTCTTGTTTGTATGGCTTGTGCGGCATAATCACAATTATGCCAATATCAGTGGAAAGAGTCTGTTATTGGTCTATTGGCTCGGAACCAGCGCGCTCACCACAGATAATGTGTACTTAAATTGAATTGAAACCTCCTTGGTCGGGACACATTGTACTTTAATAATTAAAAATTGTTTCAAAGCATTGTTTTGTTAGGAGAATAATGCTTTAATTTAATTTTTTAATTTTCTTAAAGAAGTATGTAAATAAAATATGCCAATAAAAGTCTGTATTTCATTTCATAATTAGAATATTACCGAATGAGATTAATTTAATAACATATTTATAATCATAAATATTTATGATTATAAATATGTTTATATAAACATATTTATAATCAATTTATATATAACATCATTGTTTATAATTGATTTTAATGTAGACTTTATTACAGTTTATCAATAAATTCCACAGCTGTCAAAGTGACAGTTGATATCGCATTTTTCAGTTTCGATTTTAATTAAGGGCGTTTGCCACCGACAAAAAAATTGTGTCTGAGAGTTTTAGAACAGCGCCCTTAAGATTGACAGCTGTCAAACTCGTAGTAGTTTATCTATTAAACATATACATATGACCCTGACTGGTTGATTTATCAGCACAGAGTCTACTCTAAACCGCTGGAAGTACAAACATGAAATTTTAGCAGTTTATGCCTTTTTATGGACTAGGAACGATTTTAAGAAATTTCCTGGATATTTTAGCTAGTAATATAGAGATGTTTGCTAGGTACACCAGTGGCATACGTAACATAATAGAGATGTCTGCTAGGTACACCAGTGGCCTACGTAACATAATAAAGCTGGCTGCTAGGTACACCAGTGGCATACGTAACATAATAAAGCTGGCTGCTAGGTACACCAGTGGCATACGTAACATAATAAAGCTGGCTGCTAGGTACACCAGTGGCATACGTAACATAATAAAGCTGGCTGCTAGGTACACTAGTGGCATACGTAACATAATAAAGTTGTCTGCTACATACACCAGTGCATACGTAACATAATAAAGCTGGCTGCTAGGTACACCAGTGGCCTATGTAACATAATAAAGCTAGCTGCTAGGTACACCAGTGGCATACGTAACATAATAAAGCTGGCTGCTAGGTACACCAGTGGCATACGTAACATAATAAAGCTGGCTGCTAGGTACACCAGTGGCATACGTAACATAATAAAGCTGGCTGCTAGGTACACTAGTGGCATACGTAACATAATAAAGTTGTCTGCTACATACACCAGTGCATACGTAACATAATAAAGCTGGCTGCTAGGTACACCAGTGGCATACGTAACATAATAAAGCTGGCTGCTAGGTACACTAGTGGCATACGTAACATAATAAAGTTGTCTGCTACATACACCAGTGCATACGTAACATAATAAAGTTGTTTGCTAGGTACACCAGTGGCATACGTAACATAATAAAGCTGGCTGCTAGGTACACTAGTGGCATACGTAACATAATAAAGTTGTCTGCTACATACACCAGTGCATACGTAACATAATAAAGCTGGCTGCTAGGTACACCAGTGGCATACGTTACATAATAAAGCTGGCTGCTAGGTACACCAGTGGCATACGTAACATAATAAAGCTGGCTGCTAGCTACACCAGTGGCATACGTAACATAATAAAGCTGGCTGCTAGGTACACTAGTGGCATACGTAACATAATAAAGTTGTCTGCTACATACACCAGTGCATACGTAACATAATAAAGCTGGCTGCTAGGTACACCAGTGGCCTATGTAACATAATAAAGCTGGCTGCTAGGTACACCAGTGGCATACGTATCATAATAAAGTTGTTTGCTAGGTACACCAGTGCATACGTAACATAATAAAGCTGGCTGCTAGGTACACCAGTGGCATACGTAACATAATAAAGTTGTTTGCAAGGTACACCAGTGCATACGTAACATAATAAAGCTGGCTGCTAGGTACACCAGTGGCATACGTAACATAATAAAGTTGTTTGCTAGGTACACCAGTGGCCTACGTAACATAATAAAGCTGGCTGCTAGGTACACCAGTGGCATACGTAACATAATAAAGTTGTTTGCTAGGTACACCAGTGCATACGTAACATAATAAAGCTGGCGGCTAGGTACACCAGTGTAGGGTATTACTTTAAAAGGTCCATACAAGCTTAGTTTTGAACAACAGAAATTCCAACTGGTCATTACTATAAACCGCATACTAAATTATGCAAGGACCTTGACTGAGCACACGTTTGCCTACTCAATTCATCTCGACGTGTTAACTTCAAATACAAATAAGTCCAAGACTTTCTGCTTACCCGCGGCGTGTCAAAGGAGCGAGGTCCTGCATTCCGCGAACTCCTCGTAAAATGTGGTTTCAATGGCGTACACATAACAGAAAGCCATTTGTTCTGCCGATGCGGTGAACGTGGACAATGGCGTTATGAGCTGCCAAAATTACTGCACACATAAAATATCATTCAATTCTATATATAGTTATATATATGCACGAAGAATTTTGCTTCAACAATCTGTGTCTCTCTATAAAAATGAGTTACAGAAAAAGGAAATGAAAACATATATTTTATTTCCTTTTTCTGTAGCCTGTTTTTGAAACAATACAATTTATGTCTATGTCTATAGATACAGTCTGAGTGACTTCAAATCACGAGTAAGCAAGGTAGCTACACTAAACTTATTTGTAACAGACGGACAGACGGATGGTCATAACGATTATCCATAAATAAGGGTCCGTTGTACTACAGAACCAAAGCGAACTTTTCAGTTCAAATATCAAGCGTTCTATTTTATTAACCGACGTCAAAAAAGGAGGAGGTTTCTCAATTCGACTACGTATATTGTTTTTATGTGTTTTCGCGGATAACTAAAGCGGTCGTTACTGAACCGATTTTGATGATTATTTGTTGTTCAGACTCTGAACAACAAATAATCTCGAAACTTTAGAGTATACATCCAAGGTGGTCCCATTTAAATTTCATCAAATTCGGTCTTGCAGTTTTTGAGTTACAGTCCAATAATTGAAAAGTGTTTCGCCTGCCTTGATGATATCATAATTGACGGTGTACCCCGTAAGTAGCGAGGTCACTAAAAAAGGGGAAAAAAAAACAAAAAATGGAACCGACTTCCTCCCTAAAAACTGTGAAATAACTTTTTCAAGTTTGGTAAAGATAAATTAAGAACTAAAAGATAGCGTCAATTTTTTTACTTGTAAGTTTGTAATTAGGTACATTATAATAGATTATTATGTATTTTATAATTATGTACCTAATTAATTATACTTTTTATTATATTTTACCTATATAGTCTTAAAACACTAACGCCTGTTTATGAAGCTTTACACACTTAAAGTGCAAAATTACGTACACTTGAATTTCGATTCAATAATTTTTAAAGCCTTCGAACATGACAAAATAAAATTAATTCAATTGAACACAAGACCATTTTCGTACAGCCGCAAGAAGTTGTGGGAATGTACATTACCCGCGCTTAACATTTATTACACAATAATAAATAACCCAGCGTTGTATAATGATAATTACGGATTATGATGTTTTAATGTGTTTTATTGTAGGTGTTATTATTAATAATTGTAGTGTTACATTATGACAGTTATCCCTCAGAGTTCTGGTATAATTTTGGGTGTTATCTATGTGTAACAATTAAATTTGGAATATTTCCATTTCGGTTTTTATTGGTTGTAGTCTCAAATAGAGAGTGATACAATTTATGTGTGTAATAAAACTTAATAATGATTGATGATCTAAAGGTATTTATATCCATAATAAAAAGGATCAGAAAAATAATATTTTAGTATCCAGTATGTAATTTTAATCAAAATTTTACCAACATTTACATCATTTATAAATAGGTCCTTACAATAACAGTTGCTGGGATATTTTATCTGGCTTTTTTATTTGTTATATTGTTATTTTTTTTAATTTTGCAGACTAGTGTTTGAATATTATCTAAATTAAAGGTCAGTGAAGAATGTGGTCGAAGCTGGTATCTAGTACGGCGATTGACTCACAACTGCCATCTACACTTGGTCTTGCTACCGAGGGACAGCTAGTGATAGCTATACACATTATACTCATTAGCATATTACATATATCCATACGTGACATCAACTAAGTAAATAGGCACCTATAGCTATGTTTTCTAAGTGTTCTGAACTGATCAACAAAGTTGATAAGCAAACCTTACTGCCGTTACGACTTGGATGGTGGACTTCCAAAAAGGAGGAGGCACTCAATTCGACTGTATTTTTTTTAAATGTTCGTTACCTAATAACTTTTGATTGGGTAAACCGATTCTCAAAATTCTTTTTTGTTGAAGCTGGTGCTTCCAGTCTGGTCCCATTTAAATTTCATCAAATTCGGTCCAGTAGTTTTTGTGTTACACTCCAATAAAATATATACTACTAAACTGTATAGAATGGAAGTCGGTATTAAAGTATTCAATGTGTACTTGTTATACTTGTATTTTAACAGTGTACTTCCATGTTACAGAGTATATACGTAAAGCTGCCGGTCCCGTTTAGGGTAACCATATATACAGTGGTGGTCATATAATTAAGAACGCTAATTTAAAGGGAAGATTTTTTCAAACTAACAAGTATAACCAATTGCATGTATTTTTTTGTATTTCTCTTGGTATCGCAAAACTTTTCCATACTAGCGGTACATTCATTGATACACATGATTGGCTAAAAAATTCATATATAAACTTTATACATTAGATCTGAGCCTAGTATTACTACTTACTGGCTGGTCACATAATTAAGAACGCTGAATAGTTTATTTTTTTATTCAAATTTAAATAGAGAACACTCTGTTGCTCTGTGGTTCTTGGGCACTATTCGTATAATTTTGGCGCCATTTAGTGCTGTAAACGTCTTAAAGGTGATTGCTTCATATAAAAACAATGGGGAAAAATAAAAGTTGTGATAAATCTAAAAGGGAAGTAATAATAAAACTTCGCGACAAGAATTGGTCATATAAAAAGATAGCCGACCATCTGCAATGCTCAAAAACTATGGTTTTCCACGCTGTGAAGCATTTTGCCATGTATCAAACTACTTCAACAGTTCCCCGTGTACCTAAACAGAGAAAGTCATCTCGTCGAGATGATCGCAATATCGTTCGTTTGGCAAAACAAAATCCTTTTAAAGGGTCTAATGAGCTGAGAAAAGAATATTTTGGTGAAAACAACCCTTCAGCAATCTCGGCACGCACTATTCGAAGGCGTTTGGTAGAAGAAAAGTTGCACGGAAGGATAGCAAGGAAGGTGCCCATGTTGAAACGGTGCCATAGGCAAGCCCGGCTTGCATTTTCAAGAAGGTATGAAAACTGGACAGTTAGTCAGTGGAAAAATGTTCTTTTTTCTGACGAAACAAAAATAAATAGGGTATGTTCTGACGGAAAACGATATGTACGACGCCCTCCGAATAAAGCATTTGACCCAAAATACACAAAAGTGACATTAAAGCATGGTGGGGGAAATGTGAAAATTTGGGGGTGCTTTTCTGGGTATGGTGTTGGACCTGTTAAGTTGATAGAAGGAAACATGGATCAATTCCAATACAAAAATATACTGGAAGAAACAATGTTACCTTATGCTGAAGACGTGCTTCCGGTTATCTGGACATTCCAGCATGACAATGATCCAAAGCATACTGCACGCACAGTTAAGGAATTTCTCACATCGCAATCAGTTTCTGTCTTAGATTGGCCAGCTAACAGCCCAGATTTAAATCCAATAGAGCATCTTTGGTGCGAAGTCAAGAAAAAGGTTTCAGATCGACAGTGTGGCAATTTAAGAGACTGCCCGTGATTTCTGCGGTTGGCAGGTCGACACTGGCCTTTGTCTGCTTTATGGGTTCACAGGGAAATGATTTGAATGCGTGTGGCTTACTGATTTTGCGAAGAGGATTCCATCAACCGTCTAACCTACCAGACACAAAACCGCGCGCAATGTTATGAGGTGCGGAGACCAGAGTTTCACCCATTTATTCGCGACACATCTGCTAACTAGAAAGTTCTATTGTTCTAGTTCTAGTGTGTATTGTTCTGTAAGTTATCTGAACAGTAAACAAAGAATGATAATTATGTTGGGTGTAATCCTAGTAGGTGATGTTATGTTATGTCCTTTTTATACTTTTTCTTTTACAATCATCTGGAAAACGTAGGCATACTTGCAACGAATGCTACCGTACCGGTCTAGATATTCGACTACGAGTATACCTACCGCGTAAGTTAAACCGTCAAAATAACATTATAACACTAGTAAATCCACGAGAGTGACTTGTTTGCCGTAGTTCCACTTCTTCGTACAAATGCATTAATAGTAATTTATGCAACTGTCATATAATAGAGGGCATTAAAACATGAGTGTAGTTTTTTGAAACGAACCGCAGGAGAGTTTCAAAATAAGATTACACGAGTGTTTTAATACCTAATTATATGCAGTTGCATACACTACTTTATTTAATCTAATGACATTTTTGCTACTAAAGTTTTATCCAACAATATATTACTCAAATTCGTATGTACGAAATAGCGCCAAAATGGAAAAAGTCTTCTTCTTCTTCTTGTTTGTATGGCTTGTGCGGCATAATCACAATTATGCCAATATCAGTGGAAAGAGTCTGTTATTGGTCTATTGGCTCGGAACCAGCGCGCTCACCACAGATAATGTGTACTTAAATTGAATTGAAACCTCCTTGGTCGGGACACATTGTACTTTAATAATTAAAAATTGTTTCAAAGCATTGTTTTGTTAGGAGAATAATGCTTTAATTTAATTTTTTAATTTTCTTAAAGAAGTATGTAAATAAAATATGCCAATAAAAGTCTGTATTTCATTTCATAATTAGAATATTACCGAATGAGATTAATTTAATAACATATTTATAATCATAAATATTTATGATTATAAATATGTTTATATAAACATATTTATAATCAATTTATATATAACATCATTGTTTATAATTGATTTTAATGTAGACTTTATTACAGTTTATCAATAAATTCCACAGCTGTCAAAGTGACAGTTGATATCGCATTTTTCAGTTTCGATTTTAATTAAGGGCGTTTGCCACCGACAAAAAAATTGTGTCTGAGAGTTTTAGAACAGCGCCCTTAAGATTGACAGCTGTCAAACTCGTAGTAGTTTATCTATTAAACATATACATATGACCCTGACTGGTTGATTTATCAGCACAGAGTCTACTCTAAACCGCTGGAAGTACAAACATGAAATTTTAGCAGTTTATGCCTTTTTATGGACTAGGAACGATTTTAAGAAATTTCCTGGATATTTTAGCTAGTAATATAGAGATGTTTGCTAGGTACACCAGTGGCATACGTAACATAATAGAGATGTCTGCTAGGTACACCAGTGGCCTACGTAACATAATAAAGCTGGCTGCTAGGTACACCAGTGGCATACGTAACATAATAAAGCTGGCTGCTAGGTACACCAGTGGCATACGTAACATAATAAAGCTGGCTGCTAGGTACACCAGTGGCATACGTAACATAATAAAGCTGGCTGCTAGGTACACTAGTGGCATACGTAACATAATAAAGTTGTCTGCTACATACACCAGTGCATACGTAACATAATAAAGCTGGCTGCTAGGTACACCAGTGGCCTATGTAACATAATAAAGCTAGCTGCTAGGTACACCAGTGGCATACGTAACATAATAAAGCTGGCTGCTAGGTACACCAGTGGCATACGTAACATAATAAAGCTGGCTGCTAGGTACACCAGTGGCATACGTAACATAATAAAGCTGGCTGCTAGGTACACTAGTGGCATACGTAACATAATAAAGTTGTCTGCTACATACACCAGTGCATACGTAACATAATAAAGCTGGCTGCTAGGTACACCAGTGGCATACGTAACATAATAAAGCTGGCTGCTAGGTACACTAGTGGCATACGTAACATAATAAAGTTGTCTGCTACATACACCAGTGCATACGTAACATAATAAAGTTGTTTGCTAGGTACACCAGTGGCATACGTAACATAATAAAGCTGGCTGCTAGGTACACTAGTGGCATACGTAACATAATAAAGTTGTCTGCTACATACACCAGTGCATACGTAACATAATAAAGCTGGCTGCTAGGTACACCAGTGGCATACGTTACATAATAAAGCTGGCTGCTAGGTACACCAGTGGCATACGTAACATAATAAAGCTGGCTGCTAGCTACACCAGTGGCATACGTAACATAATAAAGCTGGCTGCTAGGTACACTAGTGGCATACGTAACATAATAAAGTTGTCTGCTACATACACCAGTGCATACGTAACATAATAAAGCTGGCTGCTAGGTACACCAGTGGCCTATGTAACATAATAAAGCTGGCTGCTAGGTACACCAGTGGCATACGTATCATAATAAAGTTGTTTGCTAGGTACACCAGTGCATACGTAACATAATAAAGCTGGCTGCTAGGTACACCAGTGGCATACGTAACATAATAAAGTTGTTTGCAAGGTACACCAGTGCATACGTAACATAATAAAGCTGGCTGCTAGGTACACCAGTGGCATACGTAACATAATAAAGTTGTTTGCTAGGTACACCAGTGGCCTACGTAACATAATAAAGCTGGCTGCTAGGTACACCAGTGGCATACGTAACATAATAAAGTTGTTTGCTAGGTACACCAGTGCATACGTAACATAATAAAGCTGGCGGCTAGGTACACCAGTGTAGGGTATTACTTTAAAAGGTCCATACAAGCTTAGTTTTGAACAACAGAAATTCCAACTGGTCATTACTATAAACCGCATACTAAATTATGCAAGGACCTTGACTGAGCACACGTTTGCCTACTCAATTCATCTCGACGTGTTAACTTCAAATACAAATAAGTCCAAGACTTTCTGCTTACCCGCGGCGTGTCAAAGGAGCGAGGTCCTGCATTCCGCGAACTCCTCGTAAAATGTGGTTTCAATGGCGTACACATAACAGAAAGCCATTTGTTCTGCCGATGCGGTGAACGTGGACAATGGCGTTATGAGCTGCCAAAATTACTGCACACATAAAATATCATTCAATTCTATATATAGTTATATATATGCACGAAGAATTTTGCTTCAACAATCTGTGTCTCTCTATAAAAATGAGTTACAGAAAAAGGAAATGAAAACATATATTTTATTTCCTTTTTCTGTAGCCTGTTTTTGAAACAATACAATTTATGTCTATGTCTATAGATACAGTCTGAGTGACTTCAAATCACGAGTAAGCAAGGTAGCTACACTAAACTTATTTGTAACAGACGGACAGACGGATGGTCATAACGATTATCCATAAATAAGGGTCCGTTGTACTACAGAACCAAAGCGAACTTTTCAGTTCAAATATCAAGCGTTCTATTTTATTAACCGACGTCAAAAAAGGAGGAGGTTTCTCAATTCGACTACGTATATTGTTTTTATGTGTTTTCGCGGATAACTAAAGCGGTCGTTACTGAACCGATTTTGATGATTATTTGTTGTTCAGACTCTGAACAACAAATAATCTCGAAACTTTAGAGTATACATCCAAGGTGGTCCCATTTAAATTTCATCAAATTCGGTCTTGCAGTTTTTGAGTTACAGTCCAATAATTGAAAAGTGTTTCGCCTGCCTTGATGATATCATAATTGACGGTGTACCCCGTAAGTAGCGAGGTCACTAAAAAAGGGGAAAAAAAAACAAAAAATGGAACCGACTTCCTCCCTAAAAACTGTGAAATAACTTTTTCAAGTTTGGTAAAGATAAATTAAGAACTAAAAGATAGCGTCAATTTTTTTACTTGTAAGTTTGTAATTAGGTACATTATAATAGATTATTATGTATTTTATAATTATGTACCTAATTAATTATACTTTTTATTATATTTTACCTATATAGTCTTAAAACACTAACGCCTGTTTATGAAGCTTTACACACTTAAAGTGCAAAATTACGTACACTTGAATTTCGATTCAATAATTTTTAAAGCCTTCGAACATGACAAAATAAAATTAATTCAATTGAACACAAGACCATTTTCGTACAGCCGCAAGAAGTTGTGGGAATGTACATTACCCGCGCTTAACATTTATTACACAATAATAAATAACCCAGCGTTGTATAATGATAATTACGGATTATGATGTTTTAATGTGTTTTATTGTAGGTGTTATTATTAATAATTGCAGTGTTACATTATGACAGTTATCCCTCAGAGTTCTGGTATAATGTTGGGTGTTATCTATGTGTAACAATTAAATTTGGAATATTTCCATTTCGGTTTTTATTGGTTGTGGTCTCAAATAGAGAGTGATACAATTTATGTGTGTAATAAAACTTAATAATGATTGATGATCTAAAGGTATTTATATCCATAATAAAAAAGATCAGATAAATAATATTTTAGTATGCAGTATGTTATTTTAATCAAAATTTTACCAACATTTACATCATTTATAAATAGGTCCTTACAATAACAGTTGCTGGGATATTTTATCTGGCTTTTTTATTTGTTATATTGTTATTTTTTTTAATTTTGCAGACTAGTGTTTGAATATTATCTAAATTAAAGGTCAGTGAAGAATGTGGTCGAAGCTGGTATCTAGTACGGCGATTGACTCACAACTGCCATCTACACTTGGTCTTGCTACCGAGGGACAGCTAGTGATAGCTATACACATTATACTCATTAGCATATTACATATATCCATACGTGACATCAACTAAGTAAATAGGCACCTATAGCTATGTTTTCTAAGTGTTCTGAACTGATCAACAAAGTTGATAAGCAAACCTTACTGCCGTTACGACTTGGATGGTGGACTTCCAAAAAGGAGGAGGCACTCAATTCGACTGTATTTTTTTTAAATGTTCGTTACCTAATAACTTTTGATTGGGTAAACCGATTCTCAAAATTCTTTTTTGTTGAAGCTGGTGCTTCCAGTCTGGTCCCATTTAAATTTCATCAAATTCGGTCCAGTAGTTTTTGTGTTACACTCCAATAAAATATATACTACTAAACTGTATAGAATGGAAGTCGGTATTAAAGTATTCAATGTGTACTTGTTATACTTGTATTTTAACAGTGTACTTCCATGTTACAGAGTATATACGTAAAGCTGCCGGTCCCGTTTAGGGTAACCATATATACAGTGGTGGTCATATAATTAAGAACGCTAATTTAAAGGGAAGATTTTTTCAAACTAACAAGTATAACCAATTGCATGTATTTTTTTGTATTTCTCTTGGTATCGCAAAACTTTTCCATACTAGCGGTACATTCATTGATACACATGATTGGCTAAAAAATTCATATATAAACTTTATACATTAGATCTGAGCCTAGTATTACTACTTACTGGCTGGTCACATAATTAAGAACGCTGAATAGTTTATTTTTTTATTCAAATTTAAATAGAGAACACTCTGTTGCTCTGTGGTTCTTGGGCACTATTCGTATAATTTTGGCGCCATTTAGTGCTGTAAACGTCTTAAAGGTGATTGCTTCATATAAAAACAATGGGGAAAAATAAAAGTTGTGATAAATCTAAAAGGGAAGTAATAATAAAACTTCGCGACAAGAATTGGTCATATAAAAAGATAGCCGACCATCTGCAATGCTCAAAAACTATGGTTTTCCACGCTGTGAAGCATTTTGCCATGTATCAAACTACTTCAACAGTTCCCCGTGTACCTAAACAGAGAAAGTCATCTCGTCGAGATGATCGCAATATCGTTCGTTTGGCAAAACAAAATCCTTTTAAAGGGTCTAATGAGCTGAGAAAAGAATATTTTGGTGAAAACAACCCTTCAGCAATCTCGGCACGCACTATTCGAAGGCGTTTGGTAGAAGAAAAGTTGCACGGAAGGATAGCAAGGAAGGTGCCCATGTTGAAACGGTGCCATAGGCAAGCCCGGCTTGCATTTTCAAGAAGGTATGAAAACTGGACAGTTAGTCAGTGGAAAAATGTTCTTTTTTCTGACGAAACAAAAATAAATAGGGTATGTTCTGACGGAAAACGATATGTACGACGCCCTCCGAATAAAGCATTTGACCCAAAATACACAAAAGTGACATTAAAGCATGGTGGGGGAAATGTGAAAATTTGGGGGTGCTTTTCTGGGTATGGTGTTGGACCTGTTAAGTTGATAGAAGGAAACATGGATCAATTCCAATACAAAAATATACTGGAAGAAACAATGTTACCTTATGCTGAAGACGTGCTTCCGGTTATCTGGACATTCCAGCATGACAATGATCCAAAGCATACTGCACGCACAGTTAAGGAATTTCTCACATCGCAATCAGTTTCTGTCTTAGATTGGCCAGCTAACAGCCCAGATTTAAATCCAATAGAGCATCTTTGGTGCGAAGTCAAGAAAAAGGTTTCAGATCGACAGTGTGGCAATTTAAGAGACTGCCCGTGATTTCTGCGGTTGGCAGGTCGACACTGGCCTTTGTCTGCTTTATGGGTTCACAGGGAAATGATTTGAATGCGTGTGGCTTACTGATTTTGCGAAGAGGATTCCATCAACCGTCTAACCTACCAGACACAAAACCGCGCGCAATGTTATGAGGTGCGGAGACCAGAGTTTCACCCATTTATTCGCGACACATCTGCTAACTAGAAAGTTCTATTGTTCTAGTTCTAGTGTGTATTGTTCTGTAAGTTATCTGAACAGTAAACAAAGAATGATAATTATGTTGGGTGTAATCCTAGTAGGTGATGTTATGTTATGTCCTTTTTATACTTTTTCTTTTACAATCATCTGGAAAACGTAGGCATACTTGCAACGAATGCTACCGTACCGGTCTAGATATTCGACTACGAGTATACCTACCGCGTAAGTTAAACCGTCAAAATAACATTATAACACTAGTAAATCCACGAGAGTGACTTGTTTGCCGTAGTTCCACTTCTTCGTACAAATGCATTAATAGTAATTTATGCAACTGTCATATAATAGAGGGCATTAAAACATGAGTGTAGTTTTTTGAAACGAACCGCAGGAGAGTTTCAAAATAAGATTACACGAGTGTTTTAATACCTAATTATATGCAGTTGCATACACTACTTTATTTAATCTAATGACATTTTTGCTACTAAAGTTTTATCCAACAATATATTACTCAAATTCGTATGTACGAAATAGCGCCAAAATGGAAAAAGTCTTCTTCTTCTTCTTGTTTGTATGGCTTGTGCGGCATAATCACAATTATGCCAATATCAGTGGAAAGAGTCTGTTATTGGTCTATTGGCTCGGAACCAGCGCGCTCACCACAGATAATGTGTACTTAAATTGAATTGAAACCTCCTTGGTCGGGACACATTGTACTTTAATAATTAAAAATTGTTTCAAAGCATTGTTTTGTTAGGAGAATAATGCTTTAATTTAATTTTTTAATTTTCTTAAAGAAGTATGTAAATAAAATATGCCAATAAAAGTCTGTATTTCATTTCATAATTAGAATATTACCGAATGAGATTAATTTAATAACATATTTATAATCATAAATATTTATGATTATAAATATGTTTATATAAACATATTTATAATCAATTTATATATAACATCATTGTTTATAATTGATTTTAATGTAGACTTTATTACAGTTTATCAATAAATTCCACAGCTGTCAAAGTGACAGTTGATATCGCATTTTTCAGTTTCGATTTTAATTAAGGGCGTTTGCCACCGACAAAAAAATTGTGTCTGAGAGTTTTAGAACAGCGCCCTTAAGATTGACAGCTGTCAAACTCGTAGTAGTTTATCTATTAAACATATACATATGACCCTGACTGGTTGATTTATCAGCACAGAGTCTACTCTAAACCGCTGGAAGTACAAACATGAAATTTTAGCAGTTTATGCCTTTTTATGGACTAGGAACGATTTTAAGAAATTTCCTGGATATTTTAGCTAGTAATATAGAGATGTTTGCTAGGTACACCAGTGGCATACGTAACATAATAGAGATGTCTGCTAGGTACACCAGTGGCCTACGTAACATAATAAAGCTGGCTGCTAGGTACACCAGTGGCATACGTAACATAATAAAGCTGGCTGCTAGGTACACCAGTGGCATACGTAACATAATAAAGCTGGCTGCTAGGTACACCAGTGGCATACGTAACATAATAAAGCTGGCTGCTAGGTACACTAGTGGCATACGTAACATAATAAAGTTGTCTGCTACATACACCAGTGCATACGTAACATAATAAAGCTGGCTGCTAGGTACACCAGTGGCCTATGTAACATAATAAAGCTAGCTGCTAGGTACACCAGTGGCATACGTAACATAATAAAGCTGGCTGCTAGGTACACCAGTGGCATACGTAACATAATAAAGCTGGCTGCTAGGTACACTAGTGGCATACGTAACATAATAAAGTTGTCTGCTACATACACCAGTGCATACGTAACATAATAAAGCTGGCTGCTAGGTACACCAGTGGCCTATGTAACATAATAAAGCTAGCTGCTAGGTACACCAGTGGCATACGTAACATAATAAAGCTGGCTGCTAGGTACACCAGTGGCATACGTAACATAATAAAGCTGGCTGCTAGGTACACCAGTGGCATACGTAACATAATAAAGCTGGCTGCTAGGTACACTAGTGGCATACGTAACATAATAAAGTTGTCTGCTACATACACCAGTGCATACGTAACATAATAAAGCTGGCTGCTAGGTACACCAGTGGCATACGTAACATAATAAAGCTGGCTGCTAGGTACACTAGTGGCATACGTAACATAATAAAGTTGTCTGCTACATACACCAGTGCATACGTAACATAATAAAGTTGTTTGCTAGGTACACCAGTGGCATACGTAACATAATAAAGCTGGCTGCTAGGTACACTAGTGGCATACGTAACATAATAAAGTTGTCTGCTACATACACCAGTGCATACGTAACATAATAAAGCTGGCTGCTAGGTACACCAGTGGCATACGTTACATAATAAAGCTGGCTGCTAGGTACACCAGTGGCATACGTAACATAATAAAGCTGGCTGCTAGCTACACCAGTGGCATACGTAACATAATAAAGCTGGCTGCTAGGTACACTAGTGGCATACGTAACATAATAAAGTTGTCTGCTACATACACCAGTGCATACGTAACATAATAAAGCTGGCTGCTAGGTACACCAGTGGCCTATGTAACATAATAAAGCTGGCTGCTAGGTACACCAGTGGCATACGTATCATAATAAAGTTGTTTGCTAGGTACACCAGTGCATACGTAACATAATAAAGCTGGCTGCTAGGTACACCAGTGGCATACGTAACATAATAAAGTTGTTTGCAAGGTACACCAGTGCATACGTAACATAATAAAGCTGGCTGCTAGGTACACCAGTGGCATACGTAACATAATAAAGTTGTTTGCTAGGTACACCAGTGGCCTACGTAACATAATAAAGCTGGCTGCTAGGTACACCAGTGGCATACGTAACATAATAAAGTTGTTTGCTAGGTACACCAGTGCATACGTAACATAATAAAGCTGGCGGCTAGGTACACCAGTGTAGGGTATTACTTTAAAAGGTCCATACAAGCTTAGTTTTGAACAACAGAAATTCCAACTGGTCATTACTATAAACCGCATACTAAATTATGCAAGGACCTTGACTGAGCACACGTTTGCCTACTCAATTCATCTCGACGTGTTAACTTCAAATACAAATAAGTCCAAGACTTTCTGCTTACCCGCGGCGTGTCAAAGGAGCGAGGTCCTGCATTCCGCGAACTCCTCGTAAAATGTGGTTTCAATGGCGTACACATAACAGAAAGCCATTTGTTCTGCCGATGCGGTGAACGTGGACAATGGCGTTATGAGCTGCCAAAATTACTGCACACATAAAATATCATTCAATTCTATATATAGTTATATATATGCACGAAGAATTTTGCTTCAACAATCTGTGTCTCTCTATAAAAATGAGTTACAGAAAAAGGAAATGAAAACATATATTTTATTTCCTTTTTCTGTAGCCTGTTTTTGAAACAATACAATTTATGTCTATGTCTATAGATACAGTCTGAGTGACTTCAAATCACGAGTAAGCAAGGTAGCTACACTAAACTTATTTGTAACAGACGGACAGACGGATGGTCATAACGATTATCCATAAATAAGGGTCCGTTGTACTACAGAACCAAAGCGAACTTTTCAGTTCAAATATCAAGCGTTCTATTTTATTAACCGACGTCAAAAAAGGAGGAGGTTTCTCAATTCGACTACGTATATTGTTTTTATGTGTTTTCGCGGATAACTAAAGCGGTCGTTACTGAACCGATTTTGATGATTATTTGTTGTTCAGACTCTGAACAACAAATAATCTCGAAACTTTAGAGTATACATCCAAGGTGGTCCCATTTAAATTTCATCAAATTCGGTCTTGCAGTTTTTGAGTTACAGTCCAATAATTGAAAAGTGTTTCGCCTGCCTTGATGATATCATAATTGACGGTGTACCCCGTAAGTAGCGAGGTCACTAAAAAAGGGGAAAAAAAAACAAAAAATGGAACCGACTTCCTCCCTAAAAACTGTGAAATAACTTTTTCAAGTTTGGTAAAGATAAATTAAGAACTAAAAGATAGCGTCAATTTTTTTACTTGTAAGTTTGTAATTAGGTACATTATAATAGATTATTATGTATTTTATAATTATGTACCTAATTAATTATACTTTTTATTATATTTTACCTATATAGTCTTAAAACACTAACGCCTGTTTATGAAGCTTTACACACTTAAAGTGCAAAATTACGTACACTTGAATTTCGATTCAATAATTTTTAAAGCCTTCGAACATGACAAAATAAAATTAATTCAATTGAACACAAGACCATTTTCGTACAGCCGCAAGAAGTTGTGGGAATGTACATTACCCGCGCTTAACATTTATTACACAATAATAAATAACCCAGCGTTGTATAATGATAATTACGGATTATGATGTTTTAATGTGTTTTATTGTAGGTGTTATTATTAATAATTGCAGTGTTACATTATGACAGTTATCCCTCAGAGTTCTGGTATAATGTTGGGTGTTATCTATGTGTAACAATTAAATTTGGAATATTTCCATTTCGGTTTTTATTGGTTGTGGTCTCAAATAGAGAGTGATACAATTTATGTGTGTAATAAAACTTAATAATGATTGATGATCTAAAGGTATTTATATCCATAATAAAAAAGATCAGATAAATAATATTTTAGTATGCAGTATGTTATTTTAATCAAAATTTTACCAATATTTACATCATTTATAAATAGGTCCTTACAATAACAGTTGCTGGGGTATTTTTGCTGGCCTTTTTATTTGTTATATTGTTAGTTTTTTTTAATTTTGTAGACTAGTGTTTGAACATTATCTCAATTAAAGGTCAGTGAAGAATGTGGTCGAAGGTGGTATTTAGTACGGCGATTGACTCACTGCTGCCATCTGCACTTGGTCTTGCTACCGAGGGACAGCTAGTGATAGATATAGGTACACATATACTCATTATACTCATTAGCATATTACATGTATCCATACGTGACATCAACTAAGTAAATAGGCACCTATAGCTATGTTTTCTAAGTGTTCTCAACAGATCAACAAAGTTGATAAGCAAACCTTACTGCCGCTACGACTTGGATGGTGGACTTCCAAAAAGGAGGAGGCACTCAATTCGACTGTATTTTTTTTAAATGTTAGTTACCTAATAACTTTTGATTGGGTAAACCGATTCTCAAAATTCTTTTTTGTTGAAGCTGGTGCTTCCCGTCTGGTCCCATTTAAATTTCATCAAATTCGGTCCAGTAGTTTTTGTGTTACACTCCAATAAAATATATACTACTAAACTGTATAGAATGGAAGTCGGTATTAAAGTATTCAATGTGTACTTGTTATACTTGTATTTTAACAGTGTACTTCCATGTTACAGAGTATATACGTAAAGCTGCCGGTCCCGTTTAGGGTAACCATATATATATCTCAGGATTTTTGGACTTTTCTCAGGATTGCGGCTGGATTTTGCAAAACGCAAGGATATTCAGGATTTTTGGATTTTTTTATAAAATAAAGTACCTACATTTGAATGATATCTCTTATAAAAGTTAAACAAACTAAAACGACGAGGGGAGGTGCGTGGGAGGGTAGTTTTGCTTCCACCCCCGCTATGAGTGCAATGTGCCACGCGTGAGTGACACCCCCCGAAATCAGTAGTGTATGAAAATTATAATAAATAATATATGTTTATTAATTGTTAAGTAAGTTTGAGAGAAGATTCTCAAACTGCAAAACTCAAACAAAATCTCAGGAGTTTTCAATGGAAATCAGGCCTTTTCTCCATACTTTAGAATTTTCATCCCGTTTGTTTGTGTAAGGACAACAGGTAGAGCTATTAGGAGTTACCACTCTTAAAATTGCTACCCCATAGCCAGGCTGGGACTATGCTAAACTAAATACTGAAATGACCAATAAAACTACCACGCTATGGATTTCCTTGCTACGTTACCTTCATCGAAAGGTCATGCCCGAGATAAAAAGGAAAAAATCGAATCAACTGGCAACCAACAGCCGACACTAACTGCGAGCGTGGGCTGTCGACAGGATATAATTATCGGGAAAAGTGATCCCGCGATTTAGCTATCGCAGCTAGATGCATACTAGAGACAATACCTGATAAAAGTCAGTTTATCAACTCTAGGATATAGGAAATTTCCCAAATGAAATTTGCTTAAACCATGGTGGACTATATACTGCCCCCAGTTTACTGGGGGCTATAAGTATATAGTCCACGTTTAAGGCCTATTCAGACCTGAGCGTTATTCGCTACCGCTGTGGGTAGCGAAAAATACCACGCAGAACTCGATGGGTAAATAGTATGAAGTTCCATAACTGCAGCGAAATTTGTACCGCCTAGTGAGGTGGTATTTTCTCTTGTTTGGCGAAACTAGTTCCGCCACCCCGCTAACCGTTGCCAACGAATATCTCTACCGCGCGCGGTAGCCATATCCGCTTTGGTGTGAATAGCGAAATTAACGCATACCCTTTCGGATTTCTCTATCGCTTGCAGTAGCGAATAATGTCCAGGTCTGAATAGGCCTTTAAGGTGGTACAAGTTTATCGTGAGACCTACGCTCGGCTGAGGCAACGTTGCTTTTGAGGAAACCTTCTTTGCGAAAAAATTGTTATTGTATTGTAGTAGTGCATGGTATTTACTTAGATAGGTACTTTTTTTCATTACAATGAAGGGGTTCTTATTCCCTTTGGTTATTCTGATTGTGTAGGCTACTTTATTATAAGTAAATTATTATGGAAAACTCAATATTGTATTGAACATAGAAGTGGAAATTAATTAGGCTGATTTGTTTTTAATTCCATTTAATATTCATTGAATTCAGCTGTTTTTTTTCTAAGAATGTAAAAATAAAAGTATTCGTATTGTAAACGTCAACGCGTCACACTTTGGCGTACAAACTATGAGTTATCTGTGCCACAGTTGTCCTAGATAAATGACAGTTTATACTGTTTTACGTGAACGGCAAGTTACTTAACACTTACGCAGTTATTCGTGCTGGGCTCACTGTTCACAAGCTAACGGTATTGTGACATTTCTAATATCGTACATAGGTGTAAGTACTTGCACAGAGTAAATATCAATGGGTACTGAAGTAGTACTTGGAGTGCGCGGCCCTGAGTATAGATAATTATTTACTTTGCCAAAGGCGAACAGCCGTGCGATTCTCTAAGAGCAAACATCGTTGCATCTTTGACAACATCCGTGAAACAAATGACGAGATGACAAGAACCGTTGGAAAAACAACCTTGTGAACAAGGGCGATATCTCATAAAGTATTTGACATTGGTGAGCTCGTCGACGAGTGCATCGACGAGTCATTAGAGAATCGCATGGCAGACTCAGATGGTAACAACCAGTCTAGTCACAATGTAGGTACAAACCCAATGGCAAAAGAGCGTCAACACTTTATCGGCATACCACAAGCCTTTGTTATAAAATTTGGCACGAAAACCGATTGGAGACGGCCGAATTCGACGCCTTCAGTCTAAACTAAATACTTTAAGTTATACGCGTCATAACAAACCGACGAAATTCGCTCGAGCTCTTTCTGAAATATCGCGCTTGTACATAAGGTTGTTTTTCCAACGTTTCTTGTCATCTCGTCATTTGTTTCACGGATGTTGTCAAAAATGCAACGATGTTTGCTCTTAGAGAATCGCACAGCTGATTCTGTCGCTTCGCCGCCGTTACCGCGGCACGCTCGCTTCGCTCGCTCGACTCGCGCGTTCCGTGCTCACCGTTCAACCTAACACCCAACCTAGCTAGTAGAGCATTTCTACATAAAGTGTTAAATTAGAAGGTAAGAGAAAAGTAACAGTTCCCTTTCAACTAGAGTAGCCAGCGCACCGGCACCTTTGTTCTAAATTCTACTCATATCTGTTTCACTCTTGAAAGTAACAAACTTATTCCTTTGGTCACTCTCAAACTTTAACATTTTTAATATTAGCTATACTTCTAGCTATTGTCCGCGGCTTCGTGTGCCAGGAATAACGCTAAAGCGATCTAGATGACGAAACTACATGATGAGTCGGGATAAAAAATAATCATATGTATTAATATAGGATATAAGTCATTTCCTTTCCTAATTTCACTAATTTTCTTTTCAGCGTCAAGAAATAACAAGCATGAACATGCATTTTTTTATTTGCTCTTGATATATCCAGTGCTCGAAGCACACACACACACACACACATATATATATATATATATATATATACGGTCACGCTATAACTTGAGAACGCATGGATCAATCTCGCTAATTGTTTTTTGTTGTGTTAATTATTTTCAGGAGAAGGTTCTTATGAAAGAAAAAGGAAATGAAGAGAGGTTATAGAGAGGCTGAAGGCCGAGCCTATATGAAGAAGTGCTAGTAAAACACAGCATATTTTGCAATGTTAGAGCGTAAATCACATATTTTCACATAGGTAGCAAACCCGCGTCTTATATTAATTCATATCAGAACACACGGATTTTCTATCCAAAATATGCTTATGCTAAGCAGGGTTACTTACAGGGCAGTTACTTATTAAAAACATGCAATAAAAAAATTTACGTGTCGAATTATCCAATCGAAAACAAACCACTCGCGCTAATCAAATAGTGTCCATTAGAATTAAACATAATTATCAAAGTTTTATACTAATGTCGATACTTAGTATGCACCTATTTAAAAGTCTAGGCAAAATAGTAACTACTCGTAGCTAATACAGCCGGTATTTATGCAACAAGCCTCGATTTAAATACGGAAATGTTTAGGTTAAGCGTTAATTGGGTATTTTATTATCGACGTCATTATCTGGCCAGAAGCCAATCCTAGTTTGTTTCACCCACGCTTAGCCATATTTGGCATAATTTATTAAGGCTTTTAGTTTTACTAAAACGTGTTAAATTAATAAAAAAATGTCCACCTTTGATTTAAATTCCAGCATAAGTTATTGTCAGGCCAAAATAAAGAATGACTTATTACCTTAAGACTTTCAGCACTAAAATAGTTTATTATACAATAAGTTAGGTATCAGCCGCGCTAGTTGTCTGACGGCAAACTATCCGCCTGCCCATGTCAGGTGCAATATCAAGTATTCTCGTTGCCCATCCCACAATGCCTAAGGCCGTAGCACAAACAATTTGCGAAAAAGTATTCGTATCGTAAGCATCAACACGACAACGCGTCACGCTTCGGCGTTTAAACTATGAGTTATCTATGTCACATTTGTCCTAGATAAATTACAGTTTGTACTGTTTCACGTGAACGCCACGTTACGTTACACTAACACAGTTATTCGTTCTAGGCTCACTGATGATGACAGTCTCCAATCAATGCTTTCTACCCGTTAAGACATACGAATTCAAAAGTGAATACCAGAGTCACGAGCATTAGAGCAAGCAATGATCGGAGTTTATTTAAACTTATATTGAGTATGAAACGAGGTTATTCAGAAGAGAGTCAAAAGAAGAAGAAGTGCAGAAGGTAGGTGACATGTAGCTCAAAAAGTAATTAACTAATGTGGTAACGGGGCGGCCACATCAGTCTTATCGACCTACGACTGATGTGGCCGCCCCATTGAAGCCGAAGCCCAAAGGGGTAGACAGTGTTAAAGTGGAGACCACATAGGCGAGCGTAGCGTGCTCTAACGACGCTGCGCAAGGTAACTTGCAGTCACTGGATAAACTGAGATGAAGATCGGATTCAGTTGTGTGCGTAGGGAGAAGTACGTACAGCAGGACTGGACTATACGAGCAGGTGATGATTATTGATGATGAATTAAGAGGATCATGTGCCATACAATTAGAAGCTTACGTCCTAGATTACTGCTGATAATATTGAGCCTTTAATCCTTAAGCATTTCCCGTCACTTTCATCGGATATTGTAAATAAGAAGACACGTGTGCCTTTGCAGAGGTTATATTTCATTTTATAGCAAAAGGTGAACATAAATCGTGGCTTATCTAAGCTCTCAAATACAACACTTATTGCCTACTACAAAACGCACGTCCATTTATCACAATCTACTGGTTCTATTATAGCTGGCAGGGCTCGAAGTAATAGCTGTGAGATAGGTCGTAAACTTAAGCTTGTACTCAAGTGTACGGGTGAACAATACTGTTGGGCCAGAGAAAGCCTTTGTTAGAAGAATATATGTTTGGTGCATTAATGATTTCCAAGATAGGAGGAAGTCTGTCTGTTTGTCCTACCTTCAAAGGCTATTCTATGGACCGTAACTGAAATTTACACAGTACGAATTATACCTACAGTATATTCTAAACAAACCATAAAATATTAAACAGTCAAAATAATAGGGTTGCCTATACGGAGTTTCTTTTTCAGAGTTAGTAGGTTTGTACTATATAAAAATATAAAAACTATCAAATCCATACACATATCAAAGTATCGTATATTTATACTATATTCTATTTGGGAAATAAAAACATCCCAAATGTGTGTCGACCTTGTGCTATGGCTAAAGGTCGTGTAGTCTAGGGAGAACTTCTATCGTTGCAGAAAAAGGAATCCTTTTTACTTACTGGTATTTTATTTAACAAAAAATGTCTTATTGTTAAACATGATTTTTCACCGAGTGGAAATGACTCACTCTGTGTTTCCACTTTTGAGATCGATCTTAAGAATGCTCGGTAGGTACGTCCGGTATCCCAAGGCTCGCTACCATATTTCATGCTTGTCCCTGCAGTCTCGCGTGCTAAGCCCTCATGATCTGGTCTGAACTGGTTTGCTGGAATTAATGCGGTATCATACTGCACGGTTCTCGGGAAACCGGCGTATGTCTGCGCATGTAGTGCATTTCTCATTATAAATGACATTCAATTGCGCGGAGAACAAGAAATAGCCTGGTCTTGCACCGGCTTTCAATGACATTGTTTATTGTCTTTGATTAGTTTCTAACAGCTATAAACTATTCAGTGTTACTATGTTGAAATCTGGGCTATGCTTGAGTTTTTGTTGGACTGGAACTTGCGGTTATAGGGTTAAGAGGTCTGTATGGAGTGGAAAGTGATCTAAGAGAGTTCAAAATCAAATCAGTATCTTGTTTACGTGGGGAGACAGATAGAGAGACACCACGCCATATATCTGAACTAGCACCCTAAATGTTCAGAAGTTGAACTAGAGACAAACGACCATATTACTTCTATGCTCATTTAATCAATATATCGTACTTGGAATAAATGTATGACTTGAAAAGAGTGCTAATTGACATTGTTGTTTTATCACGGTATATCGGTCTCCCACAGAATTCACCCTATTTACTATTATGCGGTCTCCGTATGAAATAAAAGGTCATGAACATGATTTCGATATTGATTTCAATTTCGAAAAAAACTATAGAAGGGAGAAATTTATATTAGTTGACAGCGTTTGATAAGCATCTTTTCAGGTTGAACACACAGATCGCCCTATATATAATAAATCTATATGATCGTACATACAGAAGCATTTTTAATCATAGAGCATCCTATCCGCAATTTGTCAACTTCGTTAGCTCAGATGGTAGCGAGACTGTCTTCAATTGCTTGGCTAGAGCTTGAAGTTTTAGGTTTGATCCTTGGCTGAGGCGAACGTTAGTGTGATGAGGGGAAACATTTGTTCTTGGATGATGTTGTGTTGCATCCATGCCTCCCGCGATGTGTCGTCCTATGATTGTAAAACGTTATTATAATTAGGTGCAGAGCTAAAACTTGAGACCCGACGCCGACTGCAGGTAGCAAGGCTCATTTCCCGCGACGCTGTCATCGAGAATATTTCTATGTCTTTTTTATCTGGCCGCTCTACGACAGCTTCCGCCTAGTTCGAAGCCGGTAATTAGCGTTGGAGCTAGTCTACATATTAAGGATAGTTTAGCGAGCTATGGAGATAACTATACGATAAAGGTTCTCTGAAAAACAACGTTTGAAATGAAATAAGCGACAGGGAAGAAAAATAGTGGTCATAGCTCAAGAGTAGGCGATCTAAATGAGCTGGCTACCTTAAACTGAAATGATAACCGCTGGAATATATAAGTTCTTTGGTGGTGAGCATGTCTGCCCTGAAAGAAGGGGCAAAGTTGACCTGCAAAAAGCTTCTTGACAATTTTTTTTTTATGATCAGTGATTCCATTGTCGCCGAGAAGCTTATCTTCCCGTTCAGCCTGACGGTTTGCTTTCTTTTCTTTAGTTTTGTGAGGCAACTTAAGCTGACGTTGTAATTTTAAGCTGTAACATGAAAGGCTCATGTGTCACAAATGGGTGGTGTGGGTGTACTCGTATATCTTAGCTCGTGCTTTACTGTTGGCAACACACGGTGTCACTTACTGTAGAATGTAAAAGTACAATTTATTATTTATTCTGAAGCTTAGAGTGAGCTTCAATATTCCAGTCTTGTGTAACGAATGTCCATAGTGACAAATAATATGATATAAGAATTGATATTATTATGTATTTAAATAAATACAGTAGAAATATTGATTTAGACCAAACAATAACATTCAATCGTAAATAACAGTCTAGTATAATATTTTCAAGATAATGGCTCAGGAGGGTTGTAAGTAGCTGTACCAGAATTCCCTATGCTACCCCTACTAAGATTCCTATGTTTGAATTTTAATTTATACTATAATTTACAGAAAATTGTCTCTGTAACGACTCGACAAATTTGCTTTCGTCCATGCGCATATTGGTATGCGCACAGGTCCTATTTTTCAACTAATATTGACGAAACTTGGTATATCGTGTCTACGATTCTGTAGAATTTTTAGATGATCGGCGTTTTTCAATTGAAGGGGAAAATATAATTTTCCCTAAATGAGGAAAATACTTAAGATGCTTTTCGGATTAAAAATTCAGAGGCAATTTTCTTTAAAATTCTCTCAATATTGTAATAAAATAAAGTTTGTACTCGGAAAGTCTTCTGTTCGCACAACTTTAAAAAAAGTGAATATTACGAAGGATATGTAAACTATAGTAACGCAGTACAAAACCATACCACCCACCCAACCATAGTGAAACTATAGTGTCCAAGTAAGTGTGTAAAAACAAGACATTTGCGAATGCACAAACGTGAGAAACAATTTTCCTCGACCAAGAAAAACCAAGTATAAATATTGTGATAGTAGAGAACGACACGTAATTAATCGAATACATTCGTTTAATCGACTAAACAATCAATTACAAAGCGCAATTAAAAGCTAATTAGGGAAGTTGTTCCAATCTTGAATACCAATCGCAGTTCACGTGTCCAATGGCGAATTAAAGTGCGCTCGGACGCGAGTGGCGACTCTGGACAAATAATTAAGGATTCTTTTTATATCGGATCTGCATAACGAGCCTGGGCACGCACCCTGGACTTCGAGCAATGCTGGACAGCCAGATAAGCCATAAAAGTCGATAATATTGAATGTGCGTCGCGTAGGAAGGACGCGGCGTGTAAAACTTGCTTGTAAACTTGTATACAGCAGGGCTGTTTAAGTATCTCCGTTGCCACCAAATGTTACATAGAACCGCAAGTTTACGAGATTGTAATCAATATTTGATTGTAACTGAGATACGTAATTGGCCTGAAGATCTCAAATAAAAGCAACCAATTTATGCAAGAGATCGTATCAATTTATAACATTGAAACTTTTTCTGTTAGGAGAACATTATATGTAATACGTTCCATATAAAATAGGTTGTCTATTGTATAGGTATAGGTTGTATAATTGATTACAACATATACCTAAGTCGAGAATTTTGAGTAGAACTTTGTCAACGTGAGTTTAATGTTTAAGCATCGGGTTTGTGAGTTATTCCTTAAATTGTATGCTTTTATTTAGTCTGCGTATTCTCTCGTAAGTTTGACACATATTTGTAAAAAAAAAAGCATTTTTTTTATAATGTCTTCATAACTAACTTTACTCAGGTAATTGTATGCATGTAATAAAACCCATTTAATCTTAACTTTACCTAGTAACTAACACACATCTTGTAAAGTTTTTTTCTGAATAAATAATTAAATAAAAAAATAACCGACGTTATTAACCTAGGTTTCGGGCATGTCCGTCTTCAGGGAGTTGACGCTGCAAGATCACGGTGACCACTGATCATCATTGGTCCATTAATATTTATTTGTAAAATAAGTCACACAATTAAATAACAGTGCAGTCTGTTTGTAATTTTAAATAACAGTTTTTTACAAAATGTGTAAGAATGTATGTATAATATACGGTTTTATGATATATAAAAGTTTTTGTTTTTCTGTTTGTACCAACTAATCTATGGCTGGATTGATTTGGACGGGACTTTCACTGGCAGATATCTGATGTTATTATAAATAGCTTACTTACATATTTTAGAAAAAATAATAGTTATCCATACAAAATAGTAAAAGCCATACATTTATAACTATTTCGTAGAATTATTTTAAGGAATCTAGCAAGAAAGCCGAAGACGAGTCACCTAATTAAAATTACCATTAAACTCCTTATTCCGATAATTAGGTATCTCAAGCTTTATTCAGATAAAACGAAAAATTTAGAGTAGTTATCTAAATTGTGCTATCAATACACATAGAGTTTGAACTAATTCCATTGGATTTGCGGTCAAACCTTCAAACGCAGAGCTAACGGTATAGGTTCATTTACATTATGATTCTTCTTCCTATTGCTAATGCCAATCCCCATTAAAGCTTTCCTCACATAATTGACCTTCAGCTAATGATCGACGTAATGTACAGCTAACACAGGTAACGTGTGCTCAGATGCAATCAATATCACTTTAAGGGCCCTAATGACTCGGTTTCGTTGGTGTTGCTAGTTAAATAAGTAGCCAGGTTTCTGAGATCTGTAAATGTGGTGGCAATTTGGACCGCTGATTGTGGCGGGGAAAGAAAACGTCGTTAATTACCATGTATGTTGCAAGCGCCATGATCATGGCTGAGATATTGGAAACTTAAACAAAATGTACATGGTAACTATATCAATATTAGCTGCTCTCCGCAGTTTTACCCGCACTGTGATGGGTGATGATGATGATGATGAATCTTTTATATCCTATGTTACTCAGGGTGAGTGTAGCTTTCCAATGGTAAAGGAGTTTTGTAAATCGGTCCAGTACTTTTTGAGCCAATTCGGTACAAACATACATACAAATCTTTCATCTTTCTAATATTATTATATATTATATAGTATAGACAGATTGGAAGGCGCCTTCAAGCTCTTGGAATGGCAAGGACTTAGCATCAATATCAACGGCGAGTACATCACTACCTTCGATTTGCCGACGATATCGTAGTCATGGGAGAATCCATGGAAGACCTCAGTACAATGCTCGAAGGGCTCCATCGAGTTTCTCAACGGGTAGGTCTTAAGATGAACATGGACAAGATGAAAATTATGTTTAATGCCCATGTTGTGCCTACCCCAATATCAGTTGGGAACACAGTTTTCGAAGTTGTTGACGAATACATCTACCTGGCACAGACAGTCAAACTAGGTAGATCCAAATTCGAGAAAGAGGTCAATTGTCGAATCCAACTCGGCTGGGCAGCGTTCCGGAAATTTCGCGAAGTCTTCTCGTCCAAAATACCTCAGTGCCGCAAGACAAGAGTCTTCGACCAATGTGTGTTACCAGTGATGACATATGGCACTGAAACGTGGTCTCTTACTATGGGCCTCATAGATAAGCTCGAAGTCGCACAACGAGCTATGGAGAGGGCTATGCTCGGGGTTTCTCTACATGATCGAATCAGAAATGAGGAGATCCGTAGAAGAACAAAAGTCACCGACATAGCCCAGAAGATTAGCCAGTTAAAGTGGCAGTGGGCACAGCACGCAGAACAGATGGACGATGGGGCCGGAAGGTTCTGGAATGGAGACCACGGACCGGCAAGCGCAGCGTAGGACAGACAACCTGATAAAGGTCGCAGGACGACGTTGGATGCAGGCCGCTTCCAACCGGTCCTTTTGGAAAATTATGTTCAGCAGTGGACGTCCTACGGCTGAGATGATATAGTATAGATTAGCTGCGCCCCGCGGTTTCACCCACGATGGTGATAGTAAATTGTCCTATGACCTTCCTCGGTATACAATCTGTCTCATTGCTAAATTTTAATACGATCCATTTCGCCGTTAAGGCGTGATAAAGTAACAAATAAACAGAGTGACAGAGTTGCAATTGTTTTATTATATTAGCACCTAAGTATGGATATTGATAACATGGTATGGATTACCAGGATAGTCACTATATTTCAAGCGCCATGATCATGGCTGAGATATCGGAAACACAAAGAAAATATACATGGTAACTAAATTAGTTACAAATTACACCACGCCATCCATCATGACACGGGAAACGATTCATAAATCCACTAGAACGCCACTTTTGATTGAACGTAATCGTATATTATAATCATATAACGTTCAATTTCTGCTGTTTTTAAGATTGTCTATTTTATTTTTGATTCTCGCTTTTTTCACCTCCTCTTTAATGTACCTCGGCATAGACCATAGTCGGAGAACAGGGATGGACTGAAAACCAGCGTTGCGCTTACATTACGAATGTAAACGCAACACAAGCTGAGTCTACCCCTCTTGCCCTAAATGTGGTACTGTTGTCTAGGCTTATTAAGTAAGATCCATACTCTGACTTAATGTTAAGTAGTTCATTGTTTTTTTTGTACCTAACCGTGTTGTTTTAGTGGCAATAAATTGATTTATTATTATTATTATTATCCCTCACGTGGTGATGGATGACGATGATGATGATGATGAAAGTGTCATATGTGCCTTCCCGGGATATAATCTGTAATCTTGCCAAATTTCATTACGATCCGTGTAGCCGTTTTGACGTGAAGGCTTAAGAGGATTGCATAGCTAGTACTTTACATGCTAAAAGAGAAAACTCTTTTCTACCTCTTAACATTGTCCGATTTCAGTGATTTTTTTCATGGACTCATGGCATTGTTTATTATGCCCGTACGTTTTGATTTTTTCAGTTTTTTTAAGTTCTAAAAAAGGAAATTTATAGTACTTTGAAATACTGAAAAAATCAAAATGTACGGGCATAGTAAACAATGTCATGATTCCATGAAAATAAATAACTGAAATCGGACAATGTTAAGAAGTAGAAAAGGGTTTACTCTTTTAGCATGGAAAGTACTAGCTATGCAATCCTCTTAACAAATATACAAAGAAGCAAACTCACGATCGCATTTATAATATCATTTGGATAATTATTAGTCTTGCTTTGTGGCTTTCTGAATGAGCCATCACAATTTCGCCAGTGACACGTAAAACGGTAGGGTCGCATCACAGAAAACTAATAATTTAAATGTTTTTGTTTTAAGTTCAAGTTACGCTCACAACCGAGTAAAAAATATAAATTATCATTAACTAAGAAGGATTTATTTTTCTTGGTTAATTTACTAGACTATAAAGGACTTGAAAGCCAATTCCCAAAGGGGCCGATACGAACATAAATCAATGAGAATTATTCTTGACTGACTGACTGACTGCAAAAGTACCCCGCTTGGAAAGCTAGTTAGCATTAACAATGAGTATAATTGGTGATAAATATCAGGAAACCTTGGCTTCAGCCGTTTATCCAATTCGCTTGAATCCACGTTGAAAGCAATGATAGCTTGAAGCTATGAGATAGTCTGCTAGATCATACACCTTAGAATTTTTTTTTAAACTTTCACGGTTATCTATACAGATAAATAAGAATGAAGTGTCTGTTTGTAATTCCAAATTTTCAGTTTTTCACAAATTTTTTACATAAAAATACATTTTTTTATCTATCTGTCTGGGGTGCGTGACTGTTGTTCGAAATTCATTTTATAGATTTTTATTTGAATACCCTTCACTGGACTTTTGACGTAACGGACAGTTGATATAATTTTATTTGATATACGTTATAGTTGTTATATACTTTAGAATCTATACCAGCACTTGATATATCAACTGTGATACTATTATTTTATATACTGCTAATAATGCATACTGTTCAAGTATCATAATTTGTATCGATATGACGATGATTTGACATACATTTTGGTATAATTCCGTTAGCATAATGATGTATGTTCAATGGTATTCAGTTTTCATGACTAAGTAGTCTAAGGCAAAGTCACAATAGGCGCGACGACGAGCGAAGCTAGGAGGAGCGTTCTATGGCGTTAGGTTGAATGGTGACCACACAACGCACGAATATATTTCGCCGTTTCATTGAATATGTTTATTAAAATTCAACCTAAAAGTAAGTATATGTAGTGATTATATCTGTTATAATTTGCTAAGTATATCACATGGATTTATAGTTTATGAATGGTTTTCTTTTAAAGTTATTTGTTTTGAATTTCGATCAAAGGTTTATTAAAAAACTGTCCTTACATTTCACCCTTGCGAGCACGTCTAGTGTATTGAGCAGTCAAAATGACAGCGTGCTTTTGACTTAGTTATCAGAAACTGACAATAACTTTGACAGAACTGTTATTATTATTACGATCTTTACGTAGGCTGAGTTCTTGTTATTTTGTCTGTGTCGTACCCACGAATATTACGCTTTTTCGCCTGCTCGGTGATGGATGATGATGATGATGAAAAGTATCCTATTTAATAATCCAGCGCCTCATCTACCTCCATACTAAGTTAAATCAAGATTGGCCGTTTGAGCGTGAAAGAGTAACATACATCCATACATCCATACATCCATACATCCATACATCCATACATCCATACATCCATACATCCATACATCCATACATCCATCCATACATCCATACATCCATACATCCATACATCCATACATCCATACATCCATACATCCATACATCCATACATCCATACATCCATACATCCATACATCCATACATCCATACATCCATACATCCATACATCCATACATCCATACATCCATACATCCATACATCCATACATCCATACATCCATACATCCATACATCCATACATCCATACATCCATACATCCATACATCCATACATCCATACATCCATACATCCATACATCCATACATCCATACATCCATACATCCATACATCCATACATCCATACATCCATACATCCATACATCCATACATCCATACATCCATACATCCATACATCCATACATCCATACATCCATACATCCATACATCCATACATCCATACATCCATACATCCATACATCCATACATCCATACATCCATACATCCATACATCCATACATCCATACATCCATACATCCATACATCCATACATCCATACATCCATACATCCATACATCCATACATCCATACATCCATACATCCATACATCCATACATCCATACATCCATACATCCATACATCCATACATCCATACATCCATACATCCATACATCCATACATCCATACATCCATACATCCATACATCCATACATCCATACATCCATACATCCATACATCCATACATCCATACATCCATACATCCATACATCCATACATCCATACATCCATACATCCATACATCCATACATCCATACATCCATACATCCATACATCCATACATCCATACATCCATACATCCATACATCCATACATCCATACATCCATACATCCATACATCCATACATCCATACATCCATACATCCATACATCCATACATCCATACATCCATACATCCATACATCCATACATCCATACATCCATACATCCATACATCCATACATCCATACATCCATACATCCATACATCCATACATCCATACATCCATACATCCATACATCCATACATCCATACATCCATACATCCATACATCCATACATCCATACATCCATACATCCATACATCCATACATCCATACATCCATACATCCATACATCCATACATCCATACATCCATACATCCATACATCCATACATCCATACATCCATACATCCATACATCCATACATCCATACATCCATACATCCATACATCCATACATCCATACATCCATACATCCATACATCCATACATCCATACATCCATACATCCATACATCCATACATCCATACATCCATACATCCATACATCCATACATCCATACATCCATACATCCATACATCCATACATCCATACATCCATACATCCATACATCCATACATCCATACATCCATACATCCATACATCCATACATCCATACATCCATACATCCATACATCCATACATCCATACATCCATACATCCATACATCCATACATCCATACATCCATACATCCATACATCCATACATCCATACATCCATACATCCATACATCCATACATCCATACATCCATACATCCATACATCCATACATCCATACATCCATACATCCATACATCCATACATCCATACATCCATACATCCATACATCCATACATCCATACATCCATACATCCATACATCCATACATCCATACATCCATACATCCATGCATCCATATATCCATACATCCATACATCCATACATCCATACATCCATGCATCCATGCATCCATATATCCATATATCCATATATCCATACATCCATACATCCATACATCCATACATCCATGCATCCATACATCTATACTCACAAACTTTCGCGTTTATAATATTATAGGTAGGAGTAGGATTATTTTATACTTGCAAACATACTCATTGTAACCTCCAGGTAATATAATAAATAAAAACAGTATAATATGGGACAACATCCACACAAGGTCCTCATATCCCAAACTAGGCAGACCCTATAGTATGGTAACCTGATGACTGATATACATATTTATATGCGTATACACACCCAGACATAGCTCAAACTTACATGTTCATGCACACTAATGCTTGACCTGTCCGGGGATCGGACCCGGGACCAGCTGCAAAGAAGGCAGGGGTAAAAAAGAAATGATTTCGTTACTTCGCTTAACACAGACACTCCAAGGCACCACAGAATAACAATAATAAAAAATTATACAGAAAGTATTCACTAAAAGTTAACACTTAGGTGACAGTCTTTTCAATGATCAAACCTCTTCACGAGTGCGTCAAAGCTTTTTAACATTCTTTTCAAACTTAATTAACACGTTGAGTTAAACTTAACTAACAAAAACACCCATGATGCGTTTTGAAGTAATCGATTAATTCATATAATATAACAGTAAATGTAGTCTGGAAGAAATAGCTTTAAGCAATAAGACCGCCTTTTGTTTATTTAATTTTTCGTTTTATTATTCCGTTATTTTTTTATTTCATGCTTTTCCGTAGTGTACTAATAAAGAGTTTCTATCTATCTATCTATCTTGATTTTTCATTACTATTGAACTGTGTGAATCTGTGACCTTGCCTTGTACACATCCCTTCTTCTTCTTCTGACTTCTGAGATACAGGTCGTTTGACATTTATATTTTTCATACATTTTTACCTTTATTGACTCGTAAGTATTTTATAAGCTCCACAAGTTTATATTACTATAGTAATGTAAAAAGTTACATCAAATGAGGTTTAAGAGAGAAACAGACGAATCAAGGAAAACTCAAGAACGAATATATCTACTGTTGGGTTCTTCCCCGCCATCCGTCATTTGACTTAGTTCAGGGGCCTTACTATCCCCCCCGAAGGGTTCCCGCATTGACGTGGCGGGGGGGCTCAGTAGACGTGGCTTGGATCACCACGGTGAAGCCAAGAGGAACCCAGGGGCCGCGCCGGCGTTGGGGTGCGCTGGCCGGCTCAGGCGGGACCACTCCTATGGGCTTTGGCCGCCAAATCCACGTAGTAGTGGCGGGGTCCAGGCGCTTTGGCGCAGACTCAAGGAGGTGGGGCCCGGGCGCTTTGGCGCAGGCTCGAGGAGGGAGGTCCGGGCACCTTGGTGCAGGCTCGAGGTGGTGGGGTCTGGGCGCTTGGCGCAGACTTGAGGAGGTAGGGTCGCGGGGGGGTTATCCCCTGTGGTTGACGTAGCAGGCGATGGGGCTACGTATCCGACCCACCGCAGGGAGATCACGGGCGTCCAGACACGGGGAAGTCTGGCACCCATTATTGGCGGGTTTGGACTCCGAGGCAGTTGCGGCGCGCCATGTATTCTGGCGTGCCGCGAAGAGAAGGGTCCGGCAACGGACAGCCGCGGCGGGTTCGCGGTCGTGTACAAAATCTGTCCCGCGTTCCCGCCAAAAGCAGCAGTGACGGAACATCCCGGGGTTTTGGTGGGCATACGGACTCCCACATAACCACCTACCTCCCCGTGGTAGGTGGTATCCATAAAGGATATTCCCGGGACAAAAAAAAAGGGGGCCTTACTATGAGCTCTTAAAGCAGGACTTCTAGAAAACTGACCGGCTTATTCGTACCATAACAATGTTAAAGCAGGCCTGCCCAGGCTTACTATTCAAGAACCGCAGAAATACCGTTCACCCGTTTTTTTTGTATATGATGTTTTAAGGCCATTTTTCCATTTTAAAAATAAAATGGCTACCGACTTTACTTCATATAAGGTGATATAAGTGTCAAAATCAAAAATCTGAAGCTGTTTATTAATTATTTTCTTCAGTTTATTTTGTCATTATTTTTATATAATCTCTATTTCATCACATTCACAATGGCGGCAAAAAACCCGAAAAATGAATATCGTTGATTTTGTTTAATTTTCCTAAATTTGTATTTTTTCGAGGTTTGACGTGTAATTGGATTGTGTAAAAGGATGCACGAATGTAGACAAAGACAAAGTGTAGACAAAGTGTACGAATTCATGAAACGTTATTTTTGTGTTTCTTCGTCAATCGTATTAGAAAATTTTAGTAATGCATCCACCGCTTTCCACAAACATGACTTAGACGGTACGGTGACTTTTTTATATCCCTGATTTGAATAACTACTGGAACCAATTTCTCACTTAATGCAACTATAGATACTTAACTTGCGGAGTGTCAAATGTACAAACGTAAGAGTCCATTTTTAAAGGAAAAAAATACCTACTACATACACTATTAAGAGAAAACGCATTAACGGCAATTCCTACCCATATCAAGAATAATTCTGACAGGTAAAATTTGGTCATCTTCTTTGATGAGACCAGCAGGAATATTATGTATCTCAGTAGCAATCAAATTTTGATTGAAATCGTGAGAAATGGCGACTTTATGTCAGTTTTGACAACTCCAGTCAGCAAAAATGATAGTAAGTTGATTACTGGAGCTGACAAAAGTGACAAAGATCTGCCATTTTTCAAGATTTCAATCAACATTGAGATACATAATAGTTCATACGTACCATTCCAGTACTGGAATGGCTAAATATGAGTGATTATTCAACTATCTTGAATCCGCTAGTAAACTATTCTAAATCCTAAGTAGTTTCGTACTTCTTCAAACGTAAATAACATGACCTGACTTCAAACCTTTGCGGCCGAACGCAGGCGCGGCTCGGGTGGCTATTGGCGCGCTGCCACAGTTCATACAATATAGTTACTACGTAAATGCTGTTGCAACTAACACGTAGTCTGTGGTGGTGCCTCGTAACGAGCACCCAATTTAAATACCAACAAAAAGTTCTCAAATCACCACGGATTTACCTCGACCAGTTCTCGTGTAGGCGGACTTCTTGTGGCACCGCGGTACACGCTGTGAGCTCTGAGCGGATTTTAAAAGTAATTCTATGAGTTCAACTAATTTTTAAATTAATGCATTAACCTCCAAAATTAGACTTAAACATCATCATCGTCATCATTATCAGCCGGAAGACGTTCACTGCTGCAAATAGGTCTCCCCCATAGAACGCCACTTGGAAAGGCTACTTGCTTCCTGCATCCAGCGAGTCCCCGCGGTTTTGACGAGTTTGTCGGTCCACCTAGCGGGGGCCGGTGATAACCTGATGAATATATTTTTAATTATCTTATCATTTCATAGTAAACGTGATGTTTGTTTGTTATTTGTTATTTGGAGACAGTACAAGCACGATGCCTCTGTCATATCATACCCATTTCCTCAGAAGTGACGAACTGGCGTGCGATTCTCTAAGAGCAAACATCGTTGCAACTTTGACAACATCCGTGAAACAAATGACGAGATGACAAGAAACGTTGGAAAAACAACCTTATGTACAAGGGCGATATCTCATAAAGCAACTGACATCGGTGAGCTCGTCGACGAGTGCATCGACGAATCATTAGAGAACCGCAAGGCTTCACTACGTCTTGCACGTCACGCTTTGACATTTAGCTGATAAGTGTCTTGTGTCTGTAATATTTATGAATGAACCCATGTTTCTCCTGGACACGCTATAACTTGAGAACGGATGGAACAATCTCGCTAATTCTTTTTTGTTGTTAATTATTGTCAGGAGAAGGTTCTTATGAAAGAAAAACCTACAAAAGATGGGAGGTTATGGCGAGCCCGAAGGCCGAGTCTACTACGCAAACGAAGTCGCGGGCATTCACTAGTATAGTATAATTGTCAGATTTGTAAATAAAAAAGACAGCTGATCGCACGTACTTTGATTACCTACTATATAGTACTAAGGGCCTTACTTATAAACGCTGCTTAATTTTAAGTGATGTTATTTAGTAATACGCACTACAAAATTGTTCTGCACCGTACTAAGTGACGTTATTTAACTTTAAGCAGCGTTTATAAGTAAGGCCTTAAGTCCTGGTTATGCTATATAAAATTATATATTGTCAACATATACCTATATGTCAATATTTTAATAGCCACTACTACTCGTTATGGTAGTAAGGTCGCATGTTAATGGCAGTTGCGGTGCCGGTGTCTTACGTAATAGGCCTACCACCTAGCTAGTTAGTCAGTTTTCCACGACTCTTACAATTTACTTCTTGACACCAGACGGAAAATTCTTTGATTCCATCCCCTCACGGTGCATCTCTAATGTGTAAGTAATCTACCTAACCATAAAACCCAGCCACAGATTTCAAAACGCTACGGCTTATGATTTGAAACCCGCTCACGTGGGAGGTTGTAACGCTACATGTGAACGCATCTGCATCGCTCGCCGGGGTCAACGAACGCTACACGCTTGTATAACGAACACTGTGAGAAGGTCATGAGATTCGGCAACTGCCAATATTCTTGACCGTTTCAATTTTGAATTTAGAATGCACACAGAACGTTCCATTTTGCTTTTTTGTGTTTGGAATCGGAACTCGTTTCGAATAGATTGGAACTGGTCTGAGAACTTTAAAAACTCTTTCGTGTAATGAAGATTAAAGAATTAAGTAAGTTTATCACTTTGTCGTTTTCAAAGCCATTTTTTATCCGTTAAAATGGATCGTAAGACTTTTAAATCTAAGAAGGTATTTTAATTTTTACGTCAAGTTCATTCTTCTTTGGTACTCTTGGGATACATTTCTCATTTTAAACAGAAGTAGTTTGGTCGTAAACCTCAGTGGGGCACTTAAATGCTTCGTCGCTGGTATAAACTAATATTCATTAATATCCGAACCGTTGAGGCTTGTATCACAGGGAGAACTATCTTATTCATAATGGATCAAGGTAATCCATACACGGGAGTTAAGAGGGACGCATAGCGCGTACTTGTCCATACAAAAAGAAATAACTCTTTCTACCCTTAAATATTGTCCGATCTCAGTGTTTTTTTCATGTATTCAGCACATTTTTTTACTAGGCTCGTGTGTTTTGATTTAATCACTATAAAGTTACATACATTTTACCAGCCATTTTATTGCGCTAAAACTATGACTATTAAAATCAATAGGTAGTTTTCAGAAACCAATAACATTTCGTAAAATAATGAAACGTACAAGTCTAACATACATTCTATTCGAGCCATTGACATCAACAACAAAATATTTCGTTACCATTTAGGGGGTGAAAAACTACTTGCCCCGAAAATTGCATTTTATGAAAAAAAAATACCTACACTTTTTACGAGCAGTAACTCACTCTATCGAGCGCTTAGGGGGTCGGGGGGAAACTCACATTACACAGACATGCAAAAGGGGTGCTTCCGGTTATATCGACAGTTTTTTTTAAAACCTGCAACAGTATAATTTTGCTTCGTTTGGGCATGATCTTTGAATGCATGAATTAATGAACAAGAACGAAATGCAGTCCTCTAAAGGCTAAATACCTACTTGGCTGTCGATCACAGCTTTCAAATTCAAATAATTTATTTTGCAAAACATTACAGGTTACATTGAATTTATAGTTATTATTATAATAGCATATTAGATCGCCATGTTTTTAGACGCTTTGGCATGCAAAATTTTGTTACAATAATATATTATTTTTACAAATATGACGAGATAATTACGAACAAATAATAATCTTAAATAACTTTAAAAATATAATAAGTTATTAATTTGGAATTAGGGTTAAAGCGGCAACGCGATCCACAGAACAAAGGGTTTCCTGAGTTTGGTAGCTAGAGAGATTATTTTTCAAAGTCCTATTTGATTACATGATGTTTCCTTGCCTTCAATATATTTTTTTTATTGAAAACGTTCTTTACTATCAAGGAGTGTATTTGAAAATATACCTTTTGCGTAACTTTGCTCTTACCTTCTGGGTTGACCTGAAGCTGACATGTGCTTACGTGACGCTTACCATCAACCGAACAAGTTACATATCTCGTTACTTAATAACTTAAAAATATATAGCAATCTGAAGTCTTAATTTTGTAACATTTACGTTAAAATTTTCAAAAAAATAACTCTTCATTAATTAATTAATTTTTTTAAATTAAAATTTATAAACTTTCATACATCCAATCTAACAAAAATATAAAGGTATTTTTTTATAAAATTAATAATGTTCGTAAAAGTATTGCCAGAGAGCAGAAACGGGTCGCAACTGAAAAACGGTGCTGCCAGTTTAAAAGTGGGAGCGAACTTTATGATTATACAAAAAGTTTTTTTTTTCCATTAACATGGCGCTACGAAGACTTATTATCATTCGTAGACATGGCGTCGCGTGCACGAATAGTAAGTTTGACTGGCGCAAGGTGTAAATATTTTTTATAAGACCAAGAGACGGAGTAGTTCGCCTGAAATGGCAAATTTTATCTCATTTATTTAAGGAATATTATTATTATATTTTATTAATTAATTATTTCTATTTTTATTTATTTAAAGACGAAATGCTGGCGCCTTATTTGAGCAGAAGTTTATCCATGCACCGTGGCAATGCTGCCAGCATTTCAGCCACTTTTCTCCTTATCATGGGAATAAAAAAGTAAAATAAAAACGAATCTATAGATTCTATCTATAAAATCTATAGGTTCGTTTTTATTTTACTTTTAATACTCTGTAGATATTTGTAATTTTCAATAAAAAAAAAAAATTTATAGTTAAATTTAATTTGATTGTATCGGACTACCTAATTAATGTTAGGCTGAAAGTACAAATTACATGTGCGATAATTAATACAAAACTCGTTAATTTCAACTTTAAAGCAAAGTATTAAATCTATGTTATTTGTATCACAAAACGATGATATGAGTTTAATTTCCTACGGTATAATTAACATTATTGGGAAGCGAAATGCTAAAAATTCTCTATGGCGAAAAGAATTGCCATTTGAAGATTTATTGTTATCCTATGGCAATACTTTTCTTAGGAGGATCTTTCAGTAAAAGGCGCTAACATTATAGAATACTTTTTTATCATCATCATCCACGGTGTAACCGCGGGGCGCAGCTAGAACACTGATAATATAGCCACTTGGAATAACACAGGGTTTTAATCCTGAAAAAAAAAAACAATGGGATCTCGATTCAAAAAGCGGGCGTAGCAGCAGGATATTGATAGTGTTGAAATTAGTTTTTTAAGTCTCGGTTCACACTCCTCAAAAGGTTTCATACAAATAGTGTTGTTTGTATAAATCGAAGTAAACCCTAAACGAGGCTCGATCTAACTTTGCGAAACAACGCGCTCTGGGAATTGTCCACAAGATTGGATTGGATTCAGATATAAACCAACCGTGTTGGCCAATAAACGTTATTATACCTATTAGAGATGGAAATGGATGGACATAAAAGTATCGATACTTTCTCCGATGCTAGCCCATGTATCATACCATCTCATCATCGTATACCATCCAGATATAAGAAGATTATAACAAACTACGAGTACCTATACATTTCCCGTATTTGCTTACCTCTAAAGATTTTTATTGCAGAGATATAATGAAGTACGTTCCTACACTTTTATTGAAAAACATGTCCAAATATGTTTTGTCTTTTCAACTAAAGTTCTTCTAGAGACAAATTCTAGCTGTTACCTTTACAGGTGTATGTATAAAATACCATTTGATGGTCTGTACGCTGTCTAATACGTTTCGTACACAATAAGGAAATTGTGGGAATCATGCTTTTATATATAGACATAATATTGTGACACAGTAAGTCTAAAATCATCACAATCCCGCTAGGAAGTAAAAACAACTTGATATATCAAAATCGGATCATTAAAAAAACTGAGAATATATTGTGTGGTAAGTATACAGGGTTATTGGTTAAGTCGACCTATTATCCTACCAACCTATAAGAGCGTGTAGTTTACAACGTTTCTGACTGATTTGACTATGAAACACCCCATCTAAAATTTAACCGTTTTCGAGTTATTTGAATTCAATTGTTTTATTATATAGTTTTTATAACTTTTAATCGTCTACAACGTCTTATTTACTGATTTTACGTACTATTGGTTATTGAAGTCATAAGGCATCTTATTTTACATGTAAAAGTCTAATAATAGTAATAACAAGACTTACACATTTCAATTAAATTAAAATATCTCGAAAACGGTTACATTTTGAATGGGGTGTTTCATAGTCAAATCAGTCAGAAACGTTGTAAACTACACGCTCTTGACGGGAATAGGTCGACTTAACCAATAACCCTGTATGTTAGGCATATTTTCCCTGGTAATGTATTACTAGGTAGGTTTGTATAAGTTTTTAAATATATCATTAGAAATATTTACAATATTAAGATTGAAAATATCAAACATTATACCACAATATACCTACATGTAACTATCCTGTTAATGTGACGGTTTTTTTCATAGGTGAATATTTTTTTTTTATAAATATCGATAAAATCGAATTTGATAATGTGCACCACTAGTTATTGCACTACGAACGTGTGTGTCTGGAATAGTTCGTAGAAAATCTAAGTACGATTCTTCGCGAGTTAACTGTTGAGAATATTGTGATCCTTATCTGTAACTGTTTATAACATAACTTTAGCGGCTTTGCAAAAGGGAAGAACAAATAAAAAAAAAACAAGCTCCGTCCTGCGGTTTCGTCCGCGATAAAGTGGTTACCGCACAGGAAGATTGTGATTGAAAAAAGATTATTGATTCTATTCTAGTCCATCATCTACCAACCTTCAAAATTTCAACTACATTGGTTCAGTAAGTTTGTATCAAACGTTCATCCAATCTGATACTTTAGTATTTTTAGTGACCGACCGAAATTTCGGTTTCGGCCAGTTTCAGCCAAAAAATATAGTTTCAGTCACATTAAAGCCCAAAACTTTCGGCCCGCCGAAACTCGAGTGTTCTTTTATTTTCGTGCGTCGTTCGGTAAACTTCGCAGCTCGTGCTTTCGATTGTTTTTTCTTTTATCTAAGACTATTTAACTGTCTAATAATAAAATACTCGTATACGAGTATATATATAATTATGTTAAAAATAACAGTTTTGAATAAGTTTCAGTTTCGGTTTGGGCCGAAACAGAGAGCAAGGCTGATAGTTCGGTTTCGGTTTTGGCAGTAAACCCAGTTTCAGTCAGACACTATTAATAATATTAATATAGTGATGTAGAATGTTGGCCAATCTATACTGTAATTGTTTTATAAGAAGTCGATAACTTGGGATCGCACTAGACCTGGAATGGTGAGAGTCTCAGGGACAGCTGCTATTCTGCTATGGAACGCACTGTTGGATGCCTTCTAACAGGATTTATTGTATACTAACCTTCAACTAAAGCTGAAGCGTGAGGTACATTTTAAGAAAATCCACAGGATAGAGGTGTATCTACACTGAAGAGTTACCAGTCTCTCTCATATGTTCAGATAACTGCCCCAGGAAACCAGTTACCATTTTAGGTTGAGTGTGATTCTCTTCTCATCACCGTTGTCAACCGCTAGCCTTTCATATACATACTCTTGATTCATCATTATCATCTCAGCCGTAGGACGTCCACTGCTGAACATATGCCTCCCCCACAAATTTCCAAAAGAACCGGTTGGAAGCGGCCTGCATCCAACGTCTTCCTGCTACCTTTATCAGGTCGTCAGAGGACCTACGCTACGCTTGCCGGTCCGTGACCCATCGGCCATCTGTTCTGCGTGCTATGTGGCCTACCCACTGCCACTTCAACTGGCTTATCTTCTGGGCTATGTCGGTGACTTTAGTTCATCTACGGATCTCCTCATTTCTGATTCGAACACGTAGAGAAACCCCGAGCATAGCCCTCTCCATAGCTCGTTGTGCGACTTTGAGCTTACTTATGAGGCCCATAGTAAGAGACAACGTTTCAGTGCCATGTCATCACTGTTAACACACATTGGTCGAAGACTCTTGTCTTGTTTGACATACTCTTGATTACATATTAATAAAAGTATGCAGTTATTAGAATTTGCAGTCACACTTCAGAAATCATATCATTAAAATTATACAGCCATTGTCATGAGTACATACTGGCGTAAGTATGAAGAGCACCACAAACCTCATAATTTTTGGGATGATGAGCACATTGAAGTGCCGCGTAGAGCTTTATAACTTCAACCATTTTAAGGCGTATAGTAATTTTTAATGCAATATAAAATAAAAGTAAATACTTCCATACTAATATTATTAAGAGGAAAGATTTGTATGTAAGTATGTTTGTAATGAATTGGTTCAAAAAGTACTGCACCGATTTCAAAAACTCTTTCACCATTGGAAAGCTACATTCACCCTGAGTAACATAGGCTATATAAAATTCATCATCATCATCATCATCCATCACCGCGCGGGCGAAACCGCGGAGAGCAGCTAGTGTGAAACATTACTCTTGGTGACACTACAACTACCAGTCTAAGTTATTTTTCTGCCATTGAAACATGCGCTTTTAAGTAACGATAATGATTATTTGCAGATCATCTCTAAAAAGTTGAAACAATATTCATCACAATAGAATAATTTCTATAGAATAAATCAACAGTCCTGTGTGAAGAAGCTCACCTTTCCCCGTTTGACATTTAGAAGAGGTTCAATTTCTCCATTATCAATGTCATCTCGGAGAAAGCGAGACAAATATGCAGCTGGGCCGATCGTGCCAATCCACTCGGACAGATGAGTTATGCACCACGGAGCTGCCTCGTGGATGTGGGGGAACAGTCACGACGATGCAGCGCACAAAAACTAGAAAGGCACATTGCATTTTCCAAATTCCGACGCTCATCTTATCGAGATTCTTATAGCTTTGTCTTAGGTACACATTATAACGTACTGGAATCATTAATGAAACATATACATATTATATATCGTATAGCATTTCTACAATATCGAAAAGTAAAACAGCATTTTCCTCATGTGATCAGGTGACAAAACGGGCAAATAGTCCAATCATCGAGGAGTTTTGTCTTTGCGATAATTCCTCTGTCGTTCAACAGCTCAGTTCAGTGATGACGGACTGATGGACGATGGATGAATGGATGATGGATATGGTTTTGGTGTAGGTAGCATCGTAAGTTAACCCAAACAGTAATCGTAGGGCACTTTCAAGAGCTGGCGTGTCGAGCACCTTCATCTATACTAATATTATAAAGAGGAAAGAATTGTAAGTATGTTTGTAACGAATTGGCTCAAAAAGTATTGGACCGATTCAAAAATTCGTACACCATTGGAAAGCTACATTCACCTTGATTAACATAGACTATAAAAGATTCATCATCATCATCATCCATCACCGCGCGGGTGAAACCGCGGAGAGCAGCTAGTTTTTTATATTAATGGGCATCGAATAGTTGACAAGCTTCTATACCCGACCGAGAACAGTGTAAACACTGTTTGTGCAAACACATAACTGTTGTATTGATATCGCAACCCACTACAATTTGTACTCGTATTATATGATTTAATTTACATTATATGATTTATTAGCTGTCAAAGCTGTTCAATAGATGTCGCTCTGTCCCCGTAAGACGGTTAAATCAGATAGACAGTTAATATTCGATACTCGAACCTCAAGCCTCGGTGGCCTAGCTGGTCATGGCATCTGACACGGATAGTCAGAAGATACGGGTTCGAGGATATGATTTTGTTCTCTCTATAAACTTCAATGTTTGAGATCGCTAAGCAAGCGTTAGTGCTTTAAAAAAGTAATACTATAAAAATATATGATTTATGGTTCGAATGCAGTCCCAGGTTATGTTTCATTTCTTTTAATCTGTAAGATTGCTAAACTTTCATGATTATAAATCTTTCCAGGGTCTGCGAGTCTCTTCACAAATAGTAAAAGCGTCGCAAGCTACCGATCGTTAATTAATAACTTAATTGCAAAAGCAACTCTCTGCAGTCGATATGACGAGTACAATCGTTTATTTAGCTTGCAACGCTATTATTATTTGTTTATATATTAGAAATGTCTGCCCCTAGTATGTAACATCGATTTCAAGTACTGCTTGAGAGTCAGTCGCCATTTATCAAGTCATATCGCAAGCAGATGGTTTCTATCTAAAGGTAAATTTAAAGTAACATTTCAATGAGAGCATCTTTCATAATACAACAAAGATCTAAAATCAAAGCTCCATCGAAGTAATCTATCTGTTCCTTTTCTCAACTTGGTCACGATTACGACCCAGAACGCCCTCTATTGTCAGATAGAAAGTCCCGAACGAAAGAACGGGGCGGTGTCGTAGTACGGGACATTATCGGATATTAGATAAATAGAGACTAGGCTGTGTCTGTCTCGCGCCATGAGTCATGAGTTAATGGGTGACTGCTCGGGAAAATAATTTTAGTAAACCAGCTAATTGAGGTTCTTAAGTTCGTGTTAGGAAGTGTATGCAAATCTATTCGTAATTTACCAAAAATAGAAAGCAGAAAATTCACAAACTGGGAGACAGCAATGGAAGAAACAGTCAACAACAATTTAATATGACGTAAAGCCATGATAGTACTTTCTATGCCTGCTGAGTGTAAGCGTAACGAAAAAAGCATTGTGGATGGGTGAATTCTAAGAACAAGGAACAGTCAATGGATATTCGTCATTTGTTTCATCTTCTGCGTGTTCGTGAATGAGCCAGGCTTAAAGTTTATAATTAGGATAATAGGAGAGGATTAAGAGGAACTTTACGCCTGATTCATTAACGAAGACACTAACCGTTCTTGCAACCACCGACCATCCTTTGTTAGTTTCTGCTGTATCTAAGCAATGCTGGAATTTGCGTTTATTACACAAAAGTATAAAGAAGAAAGATATGTATGAACTGGAAGATCTTGGAGATGGCTTAACTATTTTCGGTCAAATATAACCTAAAACCCACTCGGTAAACCACGTTTTCAAATGAAATTAAACCGCTTCGTTTTCGAGCCAGGTTTTGGAGCTACGATGCCATAGACTTACATACACACCAACTTCTCAGTGAAACTTATATCTCTTTACTTTTACCGACTATTTGAAAACGAAGCAAATAAAAAAAACGTAACCAGATACGCTACGTTGATTTATCCGTAATGGACCACATTGCCGTTTATTTTGCTGAAAACATCGTTTTACTTTCTACATAGGTACATCACTTTGCAATCCTTTTCCCCGAGGGATTTCGTAAAAGGTATTGTGTGTTTGTAACATTTAGTTTTAGTTTAGACTTTTATATTCATACTTGTTAATAACAAAATGTATACTTGTTGAAACTACTGATTCACGCGCCAGTGTACAGTTCTGTAGTGTTGCCTACACTGGCAACTGTCCTAGAAAAACGAAGAAAGGAAAGAAATTATAAATTAGCTAAATTAGAAAACAAATTATTTCTTAATTTCGGATATACTGTTCTGTATTTTCCATGAACATTGTAGGTAAAGATCTCAGGTAAAAGGGAGCGAGGGGCTTTTGTCATCTATCGGAGACAGTTCTACTTGCTCCGAGATATTAATGAGACCTTCCTTTCAGAAATGACCCCGCTTTCTTCTGAGAATCGAACTCGGGACATCGTGATTATCTGAGGCAGATAAGTATATGAAAACATTGTTGCCACGGACTCTAGAATCATGGAACTATCGGAGTATAGTTGTAGTTTCCAACGACTAAAAAAGAACTGGTTAGACTCGATCCAACTGCCACAGCGCCTAGTTTTTGTACTATGTTTTATCTGTGGTCGAAGTGCCCACGCTTCTATTCCACTACCGCTAGCGATAAGATATTTTATTGGCTTCTTTATTGCCACAGGATGTCAGTGAGAAATATAAATTTGGATGCGCAGGAAATTAGCAAAAGAGATTGATATATTTGGACCAGTTTTGGTTGAGCTGTTGCGATAAGAAACAACTTTTGTTTCTCATCGCAAAAAAAAACTAGTCTAGATACGAGTAGTCTGTGATTTTTGAAAATTAAAACCTGCTTATTTTTGATTAATAATGGTAAATAATTATGGGTCTGGTTTAGCATATCCATCTGTTTATAATAATTAACTTTTATGGAATCGTTGAACTTGCAGTTTTATCTAAATTCGGAGAATCTCATGGTATCTTATGGTTTCTATATATAGTAAATTTCCATCTTTAAGATTATCTTCATAAGTTTTCTATTTATAGTTTTTTAGACCATGATTATAAACAACTGTCACCATTTAAAAGAGCGAGCGAGTAGACTGTATGAAATATTGAGTATTTCGATAGTTTTTAGAAATATAGCAAGTAATATTTTTTTTTCATTACTATTTTTTTACTATTTTTTTTATTACTATTTTTTATTACTTTTTTTTTTCATTACTATTTTTTTTTTCATCCGGTAAGTCACGTAAGTAGTATAAGTTTAAAATACGGGTGAGCTGATCAGAATGTATTTTAACGCCAATTTACTTAGGAGTTTCGGGTCTCTCTTCGGTGTCTCCATTATCAGATCCGGTCGCTTACACCATTATATAGTTTCATCTTTGAAAATCATTCAAATTTTTAGATGGCTTGGTAACTTGGAAACACTGAAAATCAATTACTTTTTTTATTTCTGAAGACAGAAAAACGAACACTACAAGATATATTAATGCTTGTAATAAAAATACTTCCTAGTCGAAGCCATCTAGGCACATGCTAAGCACTTTTTTTTACTTAACAGCAGCTGCCCTTAAGAGCCAGTTGTCGGTCTAGATCAAGTGTGACCGCATCATCATTAAACATCAAGTGAGATAGGAGTTAAACACTAGCCTATTCGGTAAGTATAAGAAAACCTTGAAAATAAATAATAAAATAACTTATACATGAAAATTAACAACAGTGAATTACCAGGTACATTGTGTGCTAGCCATATTTATAAATATAACCCTAAGATCTCAGACAAAATAAAAAGACAGAATGTTTTGAACAGAGAAGTTAGGCTCGCTGTGTACATACATAATTACATACAACACGTACAACGAAATTACGCCTTGACTCGTGTGACTTATTTACTTTTTTTTGTTCCTATCGTTTATCTTATTTTTTTTCATCTTTTCCATTTAATTTTGTTCCACACTTTTGATTTCGTGAACGTTGCCTGTAAGATTTTGTACGAGTAAGAAGACCGCCATTTATTTTTCACTTCAGTAGCTCAAACATGTAGGTTTTACTGCCTCAAATCAGACAGCAAAATGCGATTTTGCTCACTGAGTGAGACAAAGTAACTTTTTAATCATTTTTTTTTTTCATATAGCCGCGAATATCTTATACAGCCTTGGGTGATCATACAATTCGAAACTTTCACACTCTTTCCCGCCATTAGAAAGAGAGAGAGACAAAGACCTTACGAAGTTCCGATTTTGAATTCGACCTCAAAGACAAACACGTTCGGAATGTCGTACTAACTAAATAAATTTTGCAAAATAGATAAATAAAAGATAAATATAATTTATTGAATTGGTACCTCTACCTACAATGTTAATTATTTTGATTCAATAGTTATTTCTATCTATTCCTGTTTATTATTTTATCTCCTAAAGTTTTCTCGCTGCAGAAGTGAAAAGTTTTGTGTGTTACACGAGAGCAAAGTTTTTTGCATCTCATGCCTTTAAATCCTTCGCTTGCTTAAATCCCGAGATTCAAAATCAGCACTCGTGGATTTAAAGTCCATACACCTCCCTCTAAAAGAAGATAAGCTCAAAGTAGTACAACGAGCTAGGGGGAGGGCAATGCTGATCGATGGTGATCCGTAGACAAACTATGGTCACCGACATAGCTCACAAGATAGACCAGTTGAAGGGGCAGTGGGCAGGGCATATAGCTCAGAACTGATGGCTGATGACACCGGAAGGTTCTGGAGTGGAGACCAGGAACCGACTAGCGCAGCGTATGTTGTCTACTGACAATGTGGCTGACTGATAGACGACCTGATCAAAATCGCCAGATGTAAGCCACTTCCAACCGCTTCTTTTGGAAATATGGGGAGGTATATGTTCAACTCATTCACATCATTTCAGGCTTAGGAAGTCTACTAAGCCTGAAATGATGATGATGATGATGACTCCTCTCTCTAAGTAGACTGCCCGTATCCAAACAGTCAAACCGTGATGGCTTCGATTATGCTAACGAAGATTGTATTTTATAGTATTGGTATCACATAGTGGTACTTCCATGTATTGCCTATTTGTTGTTCAACTTAAATGTACTCTTGACACATTTTTATTCATTTCTCTAACACATGAGCCTGTAACGCCTACATTTTTTGTTGGTCGCTTTAATCCATCACGCAAGACGTCAAGCTGCTTGACAAGCTGTTCGACGACTCGAGAGGAAGTACTGATTGATTTACAAGTACAAAACGAACAGGTTATATGCCTGGTTCTATTTAGAGGTCAACAAACCAATAAATATGATAGATATGTAGCGTTGGTTTGTAATTTAAAGATGTGGGTCTAAACCACTAATGTTCATTTAGTTTGTTTCATTTATTGTTCATTTAGTCTCGAAGGACTGTAGCAATTAGAATTGCTGGGTGAATGGGGCTATTCTGCGGTGTCTCGGCATGATTAGAGAAGTGTAGTGCTGTGCAAAATTTCAAACTACTTTGAACCTAAAAGGTATGATGCTTAGAGTCAGGTGAAAGACATGGCTATCATATTACGTTCTCTTATAAAAAAGATTCAAACGTATAGATAATATAATACTTACTGTGAAGTAAGTAAACTCGATATTTCGAATAGAGCTTGATTTCCAAATCAAAACTCTGTGTAGGTATGTCTGACGAAAACAGATCTTATAACTTCAAATAATTGGCGCCAAATCTCTTGTATTGGAACCAAACAATATTGCCTTGTTAGAGTACCACTGGGCGAATCCTTATGAAGAGATATATTACTGTTTATGATCAGTACTATATAGGTTATAATAAATTGTAGAGGTTCTTGTGTCCGTTGAACAGTTTTAGAGTAAGGCTCGAGGCAGACTGGGTGTTGTAGATGTTTATCGCTGATTAATCTTTTTTTTTAAACATAGAATATGCTTGTTGATAAATTGGTTACATAAAAACTGTTTAAATTAGAGAATACCGAATTAATATCAGTAAAATTTAACTATGGTAAGGTCGTACTATTTAGAAATAAATAGTGGGTGAGATTAGCGTCCTCGGTTGTATGTATGATACTTTTAGGTACACGCATATTGTTATGGTGATTTTACTAAGAATACGAAAGTGTACAGCGGTATTTTGAAAAGAGTACACAATAATACAATATTTTAAATTGAGTTAAAAATACAATGTACTGTTTTTTATTACATGGTGCTTTCAAAGATCGCTGTCAAAAATGTAAAGTTGTCACCAGCAAACTTTAAAAGGCAGTTCTACCCTCATCTAATTATAAAAAATTAACACAGAACATCAAAAAAGCATTATTAATGTTGAAAATGTGAATTTGAAGTCGACGTTTCGACAAATTTTAAATGAAAAGTAAGCTGTTGTAGCATGTATGGAACTGTGCAGTTTTTTTCCTTTCTTTTTTTGCGTCGCTGGTCAGTTTAATTATGAGAAAAAGAAATCTTATTTGCAGAGTATGTTTCCTCATCACGCCACTCTCTTAGTTGGTGAACACCCTTTACCAATGTCTTTTTTCAGTAGGTCTGGTACGAACTCAAGGTACAATAAGAAGTTTATAAGACATTTCCTCTTTTAAGGGCTGGGCTATTAAGGTTTTTTCAAAAATATTTATTTTGTTGTGATTTAAAAAAATCATGAGTACCGCCGTAGGGTATGCAGATGACTGATGCTGCTAGTTATAATGATCTTTGGTTTATATGAGGCAACCCACTACGAAAAATGCAGAAAGAACATCGGGTATAAGAGGAATGGTGTAAACGCCACAGCCTTGCGGAAGCTATGGGCTTACTGCTGACTGCGAGAGGAATCAAGCCGAGACACGATACCCAATAGTGATACTGATCCTGAAGGTATACTCCTCATTTTCACTTTGGACAGCGCAGTAGTGATATATGCGTTTAGAAAACCAATAACCAGGTCTAGAGATATAACTGAGTGCCTGCAGCATTATGAATATTTACAACGTGACTGCATCAGCTATTCTCGACACCACCAACTCATACGACACTGGAGCAGCTACGCCAGCGACCCAAAGTTCTCCTTCGCTACATTAACCCTTTTGAGTACCATTGACGTAAATTTACGTGCGTTTCATTCATAAATCTTTTGTTTTAATTATCACGGAATATGAAGGGTTAAAGAGCTGGGATGGCTTGCGTAAAGGTTGGCAGAGCAAAATGCACAATACACCCCTAGCCGCATATAAAAATGAACCCCTATTTCTCCTGGTCACGCTATAACTTGAGAACGCCTTTACTGATTTCATTCATCTTTTCTTAATGTTTTCTAATACTTCGAAGAAGGTTCTTACATTTAAGAAATCAGAAATTAATTTAAATTAAAAAAGAATTACTTATTTAAAAAAATACATTAACAAAAGACGGGAGGTAATTGTGAGCCTTTTACGCGAATGAAGTCGCGGGCAGTCGCTATTATAGAATAAGAATAAGAACATATGAATAACACAAAGTAGTATCGCAATAGCTTTATTGAACGATGTACTCAGATAGTAATTTTTCAGAGTCAGTCGTCATCCTCATCAACCTTCGGCCCCATCATGCTGATCAATTTAAAAAAGTAACTAACTCCTGTCTCTGTAGGTACCTACCAAAGTTCTAAGTCGAGTATGGGGATCAAAATTAGATATTATGGCTTCTTAAGTAAGGTAGTCAACCAGAACATTCACTTACTCTATGAATTAAAACGGACTTGAGGACAGCGTTGGCGCAGTTGGTAGTGACGCTACCTTAACAGTGATGGTGTCCCTAGGTTTGGTCAATGGCCAGATCAAACATTTGTGTTATGACCAGATATGGATGTAATCAGCATACGTCGAATATCTTTAACTTGTCATCACCACATGTCAAAAAGGTACAGTATGCCACATACCCACTCCTCACATAATGTAGAGTAGAGTAGTATAATGGATGTATTATCATTTTTAGCTTATGAGGGCTCTGGTGGCGTTGTCATTGATGGCTCTTTTGTTAAAGCGTTCGTAAAGATCAAAAACGTTATTTTTGCCACTTTTGCCCGCACCCTATTCGAACGCTCAACTGAGGAAATCGCATGATTATGCTGTCAAATACATAGCTGTCAATTAACGATCACAAACAACCATGCTCCGGACGTGGATCAAAATTTGCACTTTTTGGTAGCAAAAATACCTCTTTTTTAGCTTTCCAAACGATGAACAAAAAGAGGCATGAACGACATTTTCACCCACAGTTCCCAATTCTAACGTATTTTCGCTAAAAATCACTCTTGGATATTACAGAATATTTTTTTATAAACTATTTTTTAAAGCACTAACGTATGTTTAGGGTGCAATCTAAACAGATCGCCTCGGTGGTCTAGCGGTGTCTGACACGGGTTGTCGGAAGATGCGGGTTTGAATCCTGTACAAGGATAGTTACTTATTTCTCTAGAAAATTGGAAAACAAATATTTGAGATGTTTTTTTTGACCTCTCTAGCCTAGTGTGTGAACGTAGACGATAAAAAAACTGTCTTTGTTAGAGACTAAGCGTTTAAGGTTTCAGATTAATATGTTTATTAACCTATTAATATCAGTTATTAAGTTAAATGAGTAACTTAAAGCAGAACCGCAAAAACCTGCGCCGTACGCAGTTTTCCTCGTGAGCCGGATGACGTAGTACCTATTTATAACTATGATTTTTCACAGAGTACAGTGACTTGACATGGTGTGATTTCTGCGAACACTCTTGTACATGAATATTTACGATTATGTAATGGAAAAAAATTTTTATTGGACACTAACTGTGCCCAGGCCTTTTGCCTTTCCAATTAAGTAGGTACATATAGAGATATTCTTTTCTCGGCAGATAAGAATCCTACTAATATATTATCAACGCGAAGTTTGTATGTATGGATGGTTGTTAATCTTTTACGCAAAAACTACTAAATAGATTTTAATGGAATTTTGTATGTAGATAGATTGTATGAGGCGCTGGCATAACATATAGGATACTTTTTCATCATCATCTTTCATCATGCGGGGGGTGTAACTGCGGGGCGCAGCTAGTGTCTGTCTATATGAGCGAGTACATGCACGTTTAAATTAATTTATGTTTTCCAATAAAGTAAGTTCCTAAGCATTGGATAAAGGGTTTGGTACAGTTATACAAATAATTTGGAATCAGAAGCATTTTAGCTAGAGTGATAGCATAGGCTTATTATTTACACAACCTAAAAACTATATTTTTTATGAAAAAATTGAACCGACTTCAATACAAAAAAGTATGAAAGAACTCTTGTTGAAGTCTGTACCATGATAGTTCAAAAGTACCTATTCTATCACAATATTATAGACGCGCATGGTACTGACTTCGACAAGTTATTTCATACTTCTTGGAGTTAAAATCGGTTCCATTTCTAGTTTAATTTAACTATATTTATTCATATTTATTATTTTATTCGAAAGATAATATATATTTTCATAGGTAATATAGTAAATACATTTAACCTAAGTACAAAGTTATTAATATAAAATAAATATATCTGTTACAATAAAACTAGTTCACTAAAATATTTCTAAATTATAGATAATAAACAGCATTTAAGTCCCTGTCTACGGGTAGTGTGCCCAAAAAGCTGGCAACGTTACCTCGCCAGGCTGATACGTTGCCCGAGGTAAGTATCAGCTCTTTGGTCACCTGTAATTTCTTTGAGGCGTCTGGACAGCTCCTTTACTAAACGCCGTGCATCCCCCCATGAACCCAAGAACCCATAGTTTCAACCCCAAACGGAAGACAAATATAATTATCTCCAAGACAAGCATATTTTCTCCGTTTGAGGTTTTCTGCAGATTCTGCAGGAGCACCTGCCGTCCGTGAAGTCTGCTCGAGGTGAGAAGGCGCCAGTGTGTCAGCACAAGTTGCGTCCCACACCAGCGGCTTCCCATGATTCCACGGAATCAACGTTAAACCGTCAGGCCTCTTGCCATAATCACGTGAAATACCGTTCGGCTCTAATTATTATTATCGATTTGTTCCATTTCCTGGTAAAAAAATTATACCCTTCTTAGTGAGCCTTGCCAATTACAAGATCTATTGTCTTTCACCGTCAATGACATCATCTAAATAAGCGAACCACTTTTTAGTTATTGGAGTGTAACTCAAGAACTGCTAGACTCATCATCAGCCTGTAGCAGTCCACTGCTGGACATATGCCTCTCCAAATGCACGTCACTTAGGTCTATCTTGGGCTTCTCGCATCCAGTTTTTGCCAGCCGTCTTGCGCAGATCGTCACTCCACCGTGCCTCAGGACGTCCTACACTACGTTTGCCGAGACGCGGTCTCCACTCTAGAACTCGTTTACCCCAACGGTTGTCGGTTCTACGGCTAATATAGCCAGCCCAGTGCCACTTCAGCTTGCTGATCCGGTGGGCTATGTCGATGACCTTGGTTCTCTGATGGATCACTTCATTTCTGATGCGATCCCTCAGAGAAACACCGAGCATAGCCCATTCCATAGCCCGCTGAGTGACCTTAAGCTTGTGGACCATTCGAGCCGTCAGTGTCCACGTTTCGGCTCCGTATGTCATGACGGGTAGGACGCACTGATTGAAGACTTTCGTCTTCAGGCACTGTGGAATCGGCGAACTGCTAGACTGAATTTGATGAAATTTTAATGGGACTACCCATACCAAACAAAAAAATAATTTTGAGAATAGGTCCACAAATTGGGGAGAACTCGGTGAACACACACATAAAAATCCTACAGTCGTCATATAACCTCCTCCATTTTTGAAGCCAGCTAGCTAGAATCTAGCTAGCGGATCTAGCTAGAGGGAGATCACCGATGCGATGACCAGATACGAGCAGCCATAAACGGTCCTCTACACGAGTGCACGAGAAAGGCTGCAGCCAGGGAGGAATGGCGACGCATTGTAAGGCGCGTTACACAACCTGAAGTGACGACCACGACCGCTCTGTCAAGAGCGTAGCGATGAAGAAGAAGAGAGCTAGAATCGCTACCAAGTACTAAATTCTTTAGGTAGACACTACTATGTCGCTAACTAACTAACCGAACTCACGTGGAGGTACAGCGAGTACAACATTATCAAGTTTAATTAATATGTGTGTTGGCCTAGCAAGTGTAAATATTGCATATTTGTTACCGCATAGCACATTTTTCGATATCTACCGAAATTGGGCATTTTGAAAATAAATAAAAAGGTTTTACTTCTTATATTTTATGGAAATACACTTTAAATATATTTTAAAACTTATCCAATTTTTTTAACCGACCCAATTAACGACCGACGTAGTGAGTGCACACTTGAAATGTGTCACACACAATCGTAACAATGTCCTTCACATTGTTACGATTGAAAAATTACGATTGGTTACGATTGTTACGATTGGATAAGAGATAACTGTTGTATTTTGTTATGTTGATATTTTCTAACTTAAAACTACATATCTTTCCACAATGATTACACAAAACTTACGAATCAGTGCTATGAGAAAATATGTTTATACAGAAAAAAATAATCGGAAAAATAATAAAAGTATAATTTTTAAATTTTTCAAAAATTATAATTTATCCAGTTGCTTTGCGTTTCCAGAAATAGTATCAGTGTCGTGCAACCCGTAGAACAAAATATTTCCACGAATTGGTGGCCTAATAATTAAGTGGCATAAATTACTTCTCATAATGTTTTTAAGCCGTGTAAATAGGATTGGTCTAAAAATTGGATTCAGCATGTATCGCTTTTATTAAAGCGATGTGGTACATGCCCTTTTATAGTTGGTTACAATGTTTATAAGTGTAAGTAATTTCAAGTTGCACCACTGGACAGACTGTGGCTAATCAGGTAAATGGTCAATTGACCGATGCTGCAAGATACTCGTAAATACAGACATGTTGTGAAACATGTGAACAGTCTATCTTGTAGTCAGAAGCATTGGCGTAACCAGGGTGTTGTTATGAACTCAGTAGAGGCTAGCCTGATAAAAAAATAGTCCTATTTTAAATTATTCATCCCCTTCTACCACTAAGTCAGCTGACTGTAGGGTTGTGTGTTTGTTTTAGTTGTAAATAGATAAATAGATTTATTGGTAAAACCACATTTTACAAGTCAAACATAACATTATCATTACAATGAACATTGTTATACTTAAGTACTTGAATGTACAATAAACTCATCTTGAATATATTCTTTTGTATTATAATAAGATTTCCTTTGAAGAAATAACTTGAGATTTCTATTAAAAATTATTTAAAAAGCTGCATTTTTTATACCATCTGGCAAGTGGTAATATAAATTAGGGCCTCCTACGTACACAGATTTACTAGATTTAGCAAGTACGTGAGGTGTCGCCAACCTGATGTTGTAGGTGTGCGACGCTCCCATGGCACCGAATTTCTCCATATAATTCTCTCAGCTTAGTAAAGTAGGGTTTCACATACACTTCCCACTTTACACCCGCAATAGTACGTATAGCGCGCTTCTGGAGGATTCTGGAGGAACAGTCGCTCTGACTCGGCTGCATTTCCCTGTATGCTGTACGCTGTGTATGGTGGCAAAGTAACAGCATGTAGCTGCATGTTGGGGAGCCGATGCTGCTAGTCGCTTCAGAGTGAAACAGGCCTGGACAAGCCGTGTGCAAAGAGTGTCTATGTGCAGATTCCATTTCTACGCTCGATCCACATGAAACCCGAGTAGCTTAACAGATGAAACTTGCTGTAAAGCGGCGTTCGGTATTGTTACTGTCAGGGCTTTCAGTGGTCTATTTGAAAGGTCAAAATGTATGTAACAGGCTTTGTCCAGGTTAAGGGCAAAACCATTTGTTGCAAACCATAATTTTAACCGATTCGTGACTTCTGTAAGTCTATGTCTCAGCAGGGTTATGTCTGGTGTTGTCACTAGTGCTGTGACGTCGTCAGCAAACATGTACATATCGGCATCGGGAATTGCCTTGGGCAAATCATTCATAAGGAGCAAGAATGTGGTGTTTGATAGGCAAGATCCTTGGAGAACGCCAAGGTCCGGAAAGCCTTCTTCGGATTTCATTTTGCCCGCGTCGCCGAAGACTCTTTGGCATCTTTCAGTAACTAAGTCCTCCATTAAGTTTACGGCTGGCCCTCTCACACCGTAGTGTTCGAGTTTGGCCTTGATCAGACTACGGTCTGCCGTATCAAAAGCACGTGAAAGATCGCAGCATATTGCAGCAACTTGGTGCTCAATAATGCAATATAGATAGATCTAAATTATAGATTACCTGTATTAATAGTTTTAGATTGTGTGTTTCTGGATTGAACACCAGGTTTACTGTGGGACGCTGGGCTCACTCATGAACCTTACTGACTACGGTTATGGTCAGAAGATAACTATATAGAGAGATATATATGTAGTAAGCAGATCAGTTATTGTTTAAGAGATGTCATCGGATTACGAGCTTCACGGGGACTCTTACCTTGAGGAAATCTGATTTACAAATGGCACAGTCACTTTTAGCAAGGCACCCTGCCTTGCTAAAAGATATCACATGAAGACGACCTACAGCCAGGATGGTCGGTTGAAGTGACCAAAATAGTAAATAATCAGCCGGCAGGCTATCTACGGCGACAGTGAACCAACGATGACACGCGTCGGCTCATAGCTCAATTCCTAAATGTATGAGTGACAAGTAACTGCCCGCTTCGTTCGCGTAGTAGGTTTGGCCTTCACCCTAGCCATAATTAGCCTCTTTTCTTGACTTTTCTTTAATAAGATCCTCCTCCTGACAGTAATTAACACATAAAAAAGAATTAGCGTAATTAATCCATCCGTTCACGTGTGATGCGATGACCAAGGGAAATAAAATAAAGTTTCATTTATACTCGTATGTAGGTACATAGATTATTGATGATAATTCATAAACATAATGAATTATCGTTGAACATGAAACAACATCTGCTGTCATAAACACGCAGCACAATTTTCTCTGAAAACAATGTTTAATAATTATGTCGCGTAAATGGAAAACTATTTTTTTTTTGCCAGAATTAATACATTTTATATGTTTCATTATATTTATATTATGAGGAGTTACTAGGCCCGCATGTGGGATTTTATTGTATTATGATGCTAGGGTCTGCTTTTTCTGTGTTACCCTAAAAAGAACAAGGGATTTCCCGGAATTATTATTGGTAGTCATAGAATTAGATAGACAATTCAAGTTTTCTTGCAAAGTTGAAATCTTATGATCGTCACTATCTCAAATAACAATAGTACTACAAAAATGAAATAAGCTTTAGAGAAAACAAATAGAGAATTTCTGGAACCATCAGCCGTAATCTGTGTGCTATATTGCTTTAATCCGGGTTAAGCTATAAGTGCAAGATTAACCGTTACTATTTCGCAGTGTTACCATCTCCGGGACAAGTATTTTCTCCTTGCATTATATAGTATTATCTTGGAATGGCAGACTTTGTAGCACAAAGGCTCCCGTTCTAATCTGGGTTGAGCTATCAGATTTAGTTAAATACTTGCCATTGTCGTGGAGTTCATAACTGATAATTTGACGTTATCGTTTTAGATGCTTGTCCAAGTTTAAATGTACAAAAGCCTGCCTGCCTGTGCGATTCTTTAACGATTCGTCGATACGCTCGTCGACGAGCTCACCGATGTCAAACACTTTATGAGAAATCGCCCTTGTACATAAGTTTGTTTTTCCAACGTTTCTTGTCATCTCGTCATCAGCCGTGGGATTCTCTAATGATTCGTTGATGCGCTCGTCGACGAGCTCACCGATGTCAAACACTTTATGAGAAATCGCCCTTGTACATAAGGTTGTTTTTCCAACGTTTCTTGTCATCTCGTCATCTGCCGTGGGATTCTCTAATGATTCGTTGATGCGCTCGTCGACGAGCTCACCGATGTCAAACACTTTATGAGAAATCGCCCTTGTACATAAGGTTGTTTTTCCAACGTTTCTTGTCATCTCGTCATCTGTTTCACGGATGTTGTCAAAGATGCAACGCTGTTTGCTCTTAGAAAATCGCACGGCTGTACCTGACGGTAGATTTTATGTATTCCATTCATATTCAAATTAACATAGATTCAATTACTTCTTAGGTTTAAGTTAGAAAATTATGCTTAGTATAATTAATGGTGGCAATAAATAACATAAAATTTTAAAGAATTAAGTATTAATCTGGTTTATTTATGTTATTTTAATACTAAGACGAGACCGAGACGTCCGTTACTAAAATGTGTGATATTTAAAGTTATTTAATCCTTCCTATACCGTGATAATTAAAACAAAAGATTTATGAATGAAACTGACGTATATTTACGTCACTGGGACGCAAAGAGTTAATCTCAACGTATAGTCAAGAAACTTTTAAAATTATTGCCTTTTTAGATAATATACTTTATTTTATACTGTCTTCACCTTCAATATAAATACTTTTCTACCGACTTCCAAAAAGGAGGAGGTACTCCAATACTGTTTTTTTATGTTTGTTACCTCATAACGTTCGACTGGGTGAACCGATTCCCAAAACTTCTGTTTCTTGTTTGTTGGCTGGTGCTTCCCGTGTGGTCCCATTTAAATTTTATAAAATTCGGTTCAGTAGTTTTTGAGTAACACTCAAATAACTGATTTTTACCAAAGTAATAGGATGGAAATCGGTATTAATTTATTCAAATTGCACTTGTTAATTTAATAACGAGAAATATTCATTTTTAGGAATAAACTATATAAAACAATCGTATTATGTGATTTATTTATAACGTATTTTCTGATAATTAAAACTTAAATCACTTATTGTTCTAGGTATGCTACAGTTAGAAATTTCATTTGCAACAGTAACTCACTAAATTCACCAAATACTTTATATCTTTATTAAAGCTACTGGCTTTACTTGTAAACGCTGCATAAATTCAAATAACGTCACTTAGTACGGCGCACAACAATTTTCCTTTGCGCAGTACTAACTAACGTCATTTAAAGTTAAGCAGCGTTTATAAGTAAGGCCGGTAGCTTTAAAATTCTACCTAAGTAGTGAGTCTAAAGGGAACGTTGTTTAAATAAAGTAGGTATAGCTACTTATTATTATTTTGTTCTCATCGGACTAGGATCAGGCATTGAAATGTACCAATAACCCTTACAAAACGAGTGAGTAATCAGATGACTCAACACAGATTAACTTAAAAGACCACAGGATTAGCAGGAAAGACTGCAATATGTGATATCCTATTTGAATCAATAAACTTAGTGTTGATGAATCACCAATCGAACGATTTCTCCTTATCTTAAGGCAACTTTATTGCAACGAATAAAACCATCGGCCATCTTGTATATTCGGATGAAGCCGGCGTAACCGCATTCCGACATTTATCTGAAAAAGACAGTATATATAACACTATATATAACACTTTCATATCTTTATGAAACACAATGAAAACGTTAGCACCTTATTACAATGCAGATTTGCATTTAGATACATCGTACACGGAATTGCAAACGGAGAATTCTTATTGCGAAAAGGTACAAAAGTGGTAAAGTAAATGAAGTTGTCCGTACATACTTTCTGCAAAAGAATTTATGATTTTTAAATACTGCCTGCCTATATCCAGTTACAAATGTGTAGCTGCGTAGTAGGTAGACTACTTTTATGCGTACGTATTGTACTCAGAGAAAGAAAGTACACTTATACGTATGTATTTAGATATTACATTTAAATCACGCCTTTAAGACGCTGACAGCACTCTTAACAAAAAGGAGGTATAAAAGGGATAGCAATACAAAATTAGGGTTGAATATAATGAATTTAAATTAATTTCTTCCAATTACTTCCTAACAAGCTAAACAATTTATTCAATTGGAAATCAAACAGTTAGATTTCAAATAAATTGTAATTTATTATGAATTGTTCATGGAGATATACCATAACGAATTACTTATAAGTTTCGAGTAACTTTTGACTTTATTGTAACTTCTACTTAAGGCAAGTTACCACTGACTTGTCTGTCGGTCATTCCATTTATTGATACCAATAAAAGCTAATATAGCCACAACTAGCACAGCAAGTTTTTAGATGCATCCGTTCCAGAATCATTCTTATCGACCAACTATAATTATCTTGGCTGTCAAGCTAGCCGGCCCAGTTATTTTAAGATGTAAACTGTTCTTTTAAGACTATGATATGTAAAATGTACTCAAGTGTATTTTTAAACTTAAGCTCGCGTATGTAGAATGAATTACCGGCCGCACGTATACAGTGAATGGCGGGTATGTAAGTAATTTCATAGCCACAGAGAAATAGTAAACGTGAACGTAAAATTGAGAGGTAACCTTGAACGGAGGTGCCAAGTAGCGTAAACTTGTGTTGAAGGAAATCATATTACTGGCTGTTTAGAAAACCGGTTATTTCAGTACCGTGAGACCGCCTGAAGAGGCAAGACGTTATTTAGCTAAAAATTAGTGTATGGAATTATGTTCGAAGACAAATTTGAATCGTGGTTACGAAATCTCGGCGCGCCCAAACCGGTCCCAGCGTTCGAAGAAAGCCGCCATTGTGCGTCCGCCATTACGAAAATTCGGCCATGTTCGTTTCGCCGCGCAAAAGCGATAGGCTGAAGAGATAGGTGTTTACTAAACTCAGAGTCGTCTTTAAGTATTCTAAATTCAGATTTGAACACATGATTCGAATTAATGCCTTGAATATTGTATGAGATAAAATGTTAGAAGCGACGGCGATAGTCTTTGAGTGTACCCCAAAATCTAGTCACACCGACACAGCTGTAACCTTTTTTGTGTTCATTAATCAGTCAAGTATAACGTAGGCCAAGGTCAGAAAACTTCAGTCTTTAAACAGTTTATGATTCTAATACAACATTTTGCGTAAGATATCAGAAATACCTAAAGCAAACGAGAACTACGGTAGGGAATTAAACATCTTCATATAGTTCATATAGCTTAACAATGCATTGTTGGGAAAATAAGCTACTTACTAAATCTCAATTACTGGACGTCGCTGGAACTGAGAAAAGGATAATTTGGGAAGGTTTGATTTTGTCTGTGTCCGCCATCGCGGCCGCCTCTGGCTGGCGGCGGTCGGCGGTCATCGGCGTGGTGACGTCACCGAGGCTGTGGCGCGACCAATGGGGCGCGGGCGGCGCGGGGCGAGCGCCGGTGCGGGCCAGTCGCGTCCTGCCGCCCAGTGCGCGCCGCACGCGCCGCCGATACCGCACGTTGATCCTACTTGGCGGACCGGCGCGTAACCATACAAACCTCATAGCCCACAGACGCTACAGTCTCTTCCCCGCGATGCAGAGTTCCATTTTTAAACTCCAGTTCTCTTTTCAAACCTCATGCGTATTAACCGCCAAGTTGGACCAGTCGTGCGGTTTTCGTGAAGACAGTATCTACCCCCATCTGAGGCCACCAGGATGTACCGCCCTCCGCTCGATTGTCAGGTGAGTTTAATTTTTACGTTATTTATTTAATAATCGACAAAAAGAAACACAGATTTTTTGTTACAATACATTCGAATAAAAACCAGTTTGAATAAATTTAAATCATTGCAGTAAGTGGGTAGTTTATCGTATCGCACCACACCTTTTTTTATATTGTACATGTCATGTGGTGCAAATTAGAAGGATAATTAAAACACTTATATATCGCTAAAAAGGTACGTGTTAATATTCATATGTAGTTCTTTACTTATTTTAGTATACAAATCAGAATGTATTTTTCTGTGGCATCCGTAGGTATCTTGAATTGTTATTATTAAAATGCCTAGCACACCTTATTTCTCATCCAAGATCTGTAGTTTAAGAAATTTTGAAATAACGGGAAGATATTTTACCATTTTCCACAATTTTTCAAAAGACAAAGCCTAAAAAAAATAAAATTAACTTAACACCCAAAAAAATAGATTTATTTTCTGAAATTCACATCGATTAAAAATCAAACCACCACAACTATATAAAATGATATATATATATCATACATAGATAGTAAAACGTTAAAACAGTGCGAAGTCCTAAGGTTCTACAGCAAAGCCTATAGACTAAAAAAGTTAGTAGATAGAAATATATTTGTAGATAAAGTCTTACCCAAGTTATCTACGTCGGTACCTACAATATACATGTGGTATTTTCGTGGCAAGTCTCATCGCATCCGGGTTCGATGGCTGACGACGCCCACGGCAGGCCTTGACCGCGTCTGTCTAACACCACACGAGTCGATTCCTACACGAAAAGAAGGCTTTGTTACGTAGATTTTTATTAGAACCTTCAGAAATTTGAAACTATTTGTTTCTTCATGTCTTTATTTGAACATTTCGGGCTTATGAGAGAAGCAGAAGCAATAATGCCACTCCTTGAAGTCTTTATTATTCTATGGCCAGTATACTTTTTGTCGCCTATTTGGAACTACGCGGGGTACTCTCGTTTTGTACATAAATTGTTTATGCTATTGTATTTGGTACTTTTTCTACATAATTATATTGTATATATGTATAATAAATATACCAATGTATATACTATATATATATATGTTGGGAACTTCTGTTTAAATGCATATCTTTTAACTTTCTGTTGACGAATTTTAATTTTACTTTAATTATGGATATTGCATTAGTTCTATAACATTAAATCAAAGTCTAGTAAAATATATCCGTATATTAAAATAAAAAAGCGTATTTTGAAAAATTAAATACCGTCTTCCATTGTATTCAGTTATTGGAGTGCAACTCTAAAACTGCTGAACCGAATTTGATGAAATTTAAATGGAACCACACGGGACAATAAAAAACAATTTTGAGAATTGGTTCACCCAATCGAAAGTTATGAGGTAACAAACATAAAAAAAATACAGTCGAATTGAGTACCTCTTCCTTTTTGTAAGTCGGTAGAAAACAAATTACGCATCAAGAAATTATTAATAGTTTGTAGGTACATATAAATTATTGTAAAAAAGTTTATTACAATGTATCATATGGTTAGTGCATACAATACAATTTATTTTACTTCATGTATCTTGTTTTCTATTAATACTATAAAAGATGACGTTATTAATAAACACAAAAAAAACCATTTGACCTAAAACACCTGTGTCTACGCTAGATTTTATCTTGCGATTCTAGGCATTAAAATATGTATTAAATATGTAAATATTATAAAGTATTCTGTATTAAATATGTAAATTAACGTATGTTTTGTCTAAATCTTTTACGTATATTTCCCTCGCAAAACACATCTAATATCAAATTCAAACCGCAATAATTATGTAAAAATTAATCATATTTAATTCTGATCGTCCGTCGAAGGCTTATTTATGATGTTAAATGAATTGTAATTAATTCAAAATACGCAATCGATATGAATAAAATTAAACTTATATTGATTACTACGTATAATTTTTACTACAAAAATTGTAAAATAAATAGACACCAGCAGGGCTATTATGTATCTCGGTTGCTAACAAAAGTTGATAAAAATGGCTGGCTCCAATCGGCAACTTAATAATATAATATGGGACAACATCCACACAAAGGTCTTCAGGTCCCAAATTAGGCAGAGCCTGTACTATGGTAACCTGATGACTGATATACATACTTAAATATATACACACCCAGACACAGATCAAACAGACACGTTCATGAACACAAATGTTTGACCTGTACGGGGATCGAACCCGGGACCAGCGGCTCAGAAGGCAAGGGTGCTACCAACTGCGCCAACCGGCCTGTCAATGACTTACTAACATTTGTTCTCACTGTAGTTGTCAAAACTGATATATAGCCGCGATTTTTTTTAATATACATAATATATCAAAATCTGTTAGAAACAGAGATACATAATAGCCCTGCGGGAGCTCGTTGATGTCTAATGTATGGCGCGGTACCGTACGGCTTAACATCCAATGATTTCAGAGCATTTTCTAAAGGTAATTTGTATTTCATTATGATTGTTTTCTTATTCTATGACAACTTATAGACAAGGCTTAATTATAATAACCATTATACAAATACAGCAGTTAATATTAAAATTTGTATTAGATATTTTGGGAGCCAAATTTATTAATAAAACAGTATGTATAATAAAAAAATCATGTTGAACCATGACCCACCCAAGACTGTAGTGTATTAGATAATCTTAATAAACTATTATCATTAATATCATATCTTAGCATATCAAAATAACAAGAATAGTATCGTTAAGTTAATTAATGCAATGCAGGTTTATCCAAATATATTTTTTGCACAGTAATTTTATTAAACGTTTTGTTTCTAACATTGAAAAGCAAATGTTATAATATAATTTATTTATTTATTGCAATCAACAACGTAATATATTAACTTATTACAATTCTTAACTATATATATATCATAAATCAATAATTATGCGGATGATGTGTGTGTGTGTGTGTATGTGTAACTTTGATTAGGGAGGTTAGATTAAATTAATAGGTATCATTTTATATTTCAACACTGAACTTTATATTTGGATTTATTACGCACAGGTAATTTTAATGCAAATCTGATGAGGTACGTGTCGACATTCTGGAACCTTCCACTAGGAGCCACTTCAACCCACGAACGAAGCAAGTTAAGCAATAAGTTTAACTTCAGGTTTCCACGTATGACCAGTAATGGGGCAGAATCTAGGACAGATTTGTAACTAATTGTTCGTAATTGCGCGTGGGCTTGTGACTTTTATAGATTTGATTACGCAACTTGATTTTGTTAAAATCCGATTGCTGCAAACTTATTTCGGGGCACACATGTAAGTTTTGTCGGTTTTATTTGCATTTATTACGGATATTAGTATAATGTCGCATTGTGTAAACAAACCACGTTCCTTTTGATATTTTAATCACGCCACGGTATACAGTTTATAAGTACATACGGAGCTGTATCTACAACTATATGCACAATGTATTTACAACAGGCTAAAAGTTACCAGATTGTAGCAACCACCTGCGCAACTAAAATTCTTACAGTTTTCTTTTAGCATACATTGTTGCGTTATGTAGCACTTAAACCAATTCAGACTGAAGTAATATCTTATAATTATCCATATCAGTTAGCCACGGTTGTAGTCACAGCCCTCGCTTTGCGGGAAATTCATATAATTAATGATTTAAATGAGTTGCTTAAAGAATTTCTCCGGCTGGAGGCATTGTTTGTAGTTAATAATATTCGTCTGCCGTGGTCGCCGGTCGTCGCACCTTTCCATTAGTGTGTGTAAGCTATTTACATAGTCACCGACCGTGAATGTATGTGTGTATCATTCACCACTCACAGCCGTGTGAATCCGCTCGGCTAAGAATGTGCCAGGAAAAATCTAACGATTTTGTGCGGTGACCATGAAATTTGGGGTGTTTTTGTACATTTAATGTGGTCGAAACATCCTCCATGGTCATTAATATTCACGTCAAGTGCACAAGCGGTTATCCTTCATGGTTTCTAACTTAAATAGGTTGAATACGAGTATAATAGGTCTTCGTAAAGAAATGTTCTAAAATTGTTTTACCTTGATACCGCTACGCGAACCTATCTATTTACCGTCGCGTGTCGTGCGTACACCATGTCTACGTGCAAAAAAGTACTAAGCAGCATTTTAGGAACAAGGCTCTATTCATATTAATTTAGTTAGCAGACGGAAGATTTTAAGGCATTTTTAGTGTTTTGTTAAAACATATATTATCTCACAAGAGATAAGAAAAAAACTACAATCGTTTTTGATATCGTTACTTAAACTAGTCTAAACATAGAACAAGCGGGGTAATTAAATAATAGAATAGGTTCTATAAGTTATCGCTAACTTTAGAGACGAAGCACTGCACACACAGACTGAGATTTTGTTTGATTATACATACATATAATAAGAAATAAACAACACTCAGACATAAAGCAAGAATTCAAATTACGTCGTAAAATTACTTGAAAGGAAATACCTAACTACAGTGTCTTGTCTAACAGCGTAGATGAACTGAGATCGATGATTCATTTCCATCGTTTTGCAATTCTCTCCAATGATTTCTGCTGTCGTTAACCGCATTTCACAAGCATCCGCAAATCAGTCTTTTAAAACGACGCTTGCATCTTCGTCATATCTTAAGTTGGTCAATTTCTTTCAAGCGTTTTCATCTTTGTGTTCAGTTTTCACGGGAGCGTTAGCTTTGTTCTTGATATTCTAACTGTACTTTCGTCTCAAGCTGACGAGTATTAGTCAGTACATTCTCGATTTACATAGTCAGTGACCGTGAATTCTCGTGTGAACACTTCAATGCAAGCGACGGAGCGTTCAGCGCCCCAACACGATCATTTTGTTTTATTACCACCGCCCAAATTCAATTAGAAACGGTATGGTTTTGTGCGAGTACGCGTTTGATTTCAACGCGAAAAAGGTTTTATACACTGAATCTTGAGCCATTCTTGAATAACAATTCTACAAGTGTATTAAAAATTTCACATATTTAATTAAATTTAATGTTGTATCTATGAAACAAAATCTTACTGAAAGTTACAACCCATTAAATTGATTTTTATTTAACATTACATCACATACATCTTACAAAATCTTATGAACAATATTTAGTATCCTTTAATATGTCCGCATCAAGTTTACGCTATAACAAAAGATTTATGAATGGACTGGAGGCTTGCTGATTCGGACGGGTTAACCCCTCATTTGTCGATGTCATTATAACAATGAAATGTCTATTGCGTCTGGCCGTGTGACTCTTCATGGATTGTCCTGATTCTATATACTTTTAACATGGTCGTCCTTCCCATTAGCAATAGGTTCCATTAAAAGTAATGTCACGAACTCGACTGAGTACTAACTGAATACAGGCATATCTGTGGTTTGATCGGACTTGTTGCACGATCCTGTCCTATCTATGTTGAATACATGCCAATTAACTTTTTATGTACTAAGACGTTGGATAATCCAACTTCAAAATTTATTTTATTTTATGATTTTTTAAGGCGCTAACGTCTGCTTAACACAATGTTGGTTGGTTCTTAAAAACAATCATAAGAATTAAAACTCAGAAAGGATGCGACTTCGGGGCCATACTCCCACCTCTTAAAGTAGTCATACTTAAACGAAATATTAAGGGTTCCTGCAAATGTATTTTACGTTAAAAGTATCTGTCTCTATTTCTAGATGTTAAGTTACCCAATGCTGTCGTCGGGAATATTTAGATTCAGTTATCATAAGCATGCATTAAATAAAGATATTGCTTATAACTATTCCATTAATAGCCAATCATTATTAGTCTAAGAATAATCATCACCTAAAACAATCCAAATATTAATATTCAAAATCTATAACTAAATATATTAATATTCAAAATATATAACTAAATATATTAATATTCAAAATATATAACTAAATATATTAATATTCAAAATATATAATAATCGCGAAAACGAAGACACTATATTGGATACTTAAAATTAAATTGGATACCATATTAAGATCTGACAATTGATCAATATTGTTTAATAAAAGTAAAAAAAAACATAGTTATGCTTGACTCACGCAGAGAATATGATTGGTTGGTGGGGACAATAAAGTCTTCTTATGTTTATCTTTCGATTATTCAGTGACTTCATGGCTACGAATGTTATTTTTTTATTCAATTAAATATTATGCAATTGTAATGTTATTTTGACGTGATCGTTATCTTGACGTGATCGTTATCTTGATTGAATATCTCGTCCGATGAGTACTAGCGCGAACGCAGCCGGGTGCGGAAGTACTCCATGAAGAAGTGGCCCGGACGGTCACGAAACCGGTCGAAATATTCGACTATACCTACCGCGTAAGTCAAACCGTCAAATAACATTAAAATGTGAAATACTTACGAAAGTTTCAATCAAGTTATTATGCAATTTATCAATATATTATAGTGTATCAGTAATTTCTAATAGTCAAGAAAATTTCTCAAAACAAAGTCGTGACCAATTTTGAGTTAGCTCTTAAGTATTATCAAAATAAGTTCATAAGAAACTGATACCAAACTAATGAATGAGGATATTGCAATCCTCTTGTATAATAGATGCATTTAAATCTGTTGTACAGCATTCAGTGATTAAACCAAATAAGTGAATTACTTGAACGGCATCGGCCCAACAAAGACCGCCATAAGATGCGTATAAGAATATACAAAATAAGCGTCTAAAAGCAATGGTACTCAAATATTTAGATTTTATAATCATGACTAGATGTGTCAAAAACATAAAAGTACTATAAAATACCCTCGCACAACTCTGCATACATTCAAAAATAATGTTAACAATTACTTCTTGCCAGACGCAATAAAATTTGCACAGACGCGTGTAACTTTCAAAAGTCATATATTTAAGAAGTCAGTTTTAAAACCGTTTATAATACACATAATTACACGGCATTTTCGAAACCAATAACTCTCGAGAGGTGGCTATAAAAATTTACTGTCCGTCGACTTCGGAGAAATCCGTCGGCAACTACCTGAACATAAACCTTTCGGCTTTGTCTCGGAGGCTTATACGGTGTATCGTTGTGGCACTGGACAATTGTGGCTTTTAAATATAGCCAAAACAAAGCATACAATTATAAAGTGAGATAGTGAGCCGGAGAAGGAAGACCTGTTTTATGATCTGAGTTATATACTCCAAAGTAACTCATAATATAAAAGGAAGTCTAAAAATAAGGAATTGTCAAGTGAATACCGTCTGGGGGCTCAGTTCTACAAAAGCCGAGCTAGCTACAGGTTCTATTGTACGATTAATCACTACATTGTCCGCGCTTAGCAGGGGTTCGAGTACTTATTGAGGAATACGTTATTCTCTGAAGATTTTTTATCGGCTTAGTTTTTCCACGACTTAGATGTAATTCATATCACGTCTTGACAATTCTTCGGCACTCAGCGTATTGATGATGTCAAAAATGAAGTTCTCTTTGTTCAGTTTGAGTAGGATTCACGAATGCAATAAATGTATTTATTTTATAATAGCCAGTTTATCTATTTACCTATTATAGTCTTACTTTGCCGCCAAGTAAGTACATATATCAACATTTTGCATGGGCACTGAAATGTAGGCGGATCGGCTGCTTGTTTATATTAATAATTAATTATCTATTCATGTAATGAAAATGTTACGGATCGTTATCTGTACATAGAAGATTAGTAGACAAAATATAATTGGTACATTTTTGAATAAAAATAGATTTAAAAAAATGTTTATCTGTGCGTTTGTGCACGCTAATCTCAGAAACCGCATATCTGATTTAGATGTTGTGTTCACTTATATATTGTGATGTACTTCACTTAACATTTAGTGTTTCATGTCAATGAATTCACAAATAAAAAAGTTATTGAAATTTAAAGAATAACTATTTCGCCACTACACCATTTATAATATATATACTCGTATAATTATGAAAAATTTCAAGCTAAATAAGTCAGAATAAAAAGAAATCAGATGTGTCCATTTAAAATATTAAATCTCCATTGTTTTGTCCAAACGTCTATCCATTTTATATCCATTTTAGAGGGGAATGACCTTTCTATTGAATAATTTTACATCAAAATTCAAACAGGGGAAAAACGTATGCCAAGTATGAATACAAATAAACATCAATATAAGGTGGCATTAGGTACTTATAATAATAAGGTTGTTTCACCATTCGAAACCAGTCTTGAAACGATCAAGTTACAAAACAACCAAAAGTAACTAAGCCCCAGTCGGCTCCGTCCAATTAATGCGGAGTCCGAACCGGATTGCAGGTATCTTTATATTTTTCTTTTCGTCGAGCAGGTAAGTGATGCGTACTCCGTAGGCGACCCTCCACCTGCTCCACACTTGCTCCCCCAAAGTTATTTGATTTTCCCCTCGGCCGACCGCGTGTGAAGGTCGTGCGGGGGGCACAAGAGCTCATTGTTGGCTGGTCCTCAGTCTTGTGCAGCCACCTGTGAGGCTACACGGACTTCTCTCTTGGCCCCTATCCCCTACTATTGATAAAGTGCCTTATTGTGTAAGGAGCATCTGTCTGCTTTGAGGTAAATACAAATTTTTGCTTTTCATTGGCGTGTCAATGTGTGCGATTTAGAGTTCTTTGTTTGTATGAGTACATTACTCTCCGTGGTATATATATAACGTATGTGTAATATTTGCTGTTAATTTTCGGTTTTGTTGATTGTGTGAGTTCAATAGTCTCCGCTAATACGTGACGATTTCATATTGAAATTTGCTACGAGTGTGGTTCATAAATAATTGAATGCTGAAATCGTTTTCCGATTCGTGTCGTGGGTTCGGAACGTCCCGTATTGTAAGTAGCCATGTGTGATGTTTTTAGATCTATTTGATTCCTGATATCCGTCTTGGTTCATTCATGTCTAGTTAATGAGTCGGCCTCGTTCAAGAACGTTCATCTGTGTACTCCCATACATAATATTCATTATGTGAAACATAAATGCATATCTTGAACTGATAAAGAGTTACGTATTATGTTTCTAATCTAGTACAAAGACAAAACTGTCAAAAAATCCACTTATAAAAATACTTGTGTCGAACAAAAAATCGAATGTCGAGCCAAAATGAATCTGCCTCTATAAAATAGGTTCGTCAAAACAATAAGTACTTAGGACGGATCCCAATAATCTATCTAACCACAGTTTTGCTTACTACCGATAGAAATTTGACATAACATCCATACAAATAGTGTCAAATATCTATCTCTAGTAAGGTAAACCGGCGATAGATAGATTATTGGGACCGGCCATTAGTTGCTATGTAAACCAGTATGTAGTTTTTGGTTTGGAATAATTAACCTTAAAGAGACTTCACACAAACAAGTAACCTACGCAATACATAAGTCATTTGAGTTTTTGACATACGATTTAAAAAATAACACGGAAGACAAGTTATAGGTACAGTAGGTATTCATACTCAACCCAATGTTTAGTTGGATTGTTGTTATATAAATGCGTATTGCAGCTTTTATTTACTAAAGATTACCTACAATATATTTTTCTAACCTGTAACCTGTAATCGCTGGTGATGGATAACCAGTGGCTTGTTTGAGAAATGTCTTTATAATAAAAAAATTTATTTGGTAAAATATTTACCTAAAATGGTTACGTCATAATTATTATAGTGTCAAAATATACTTTGAACAAATATAGAATTTATATTGTAGTAGATAGATAACCTACAAAAGGTTTAAGCGACATAATTGGATATACTTTAGTATTAAAATAAAACTAAGAAGAACAACATATATGCCATATTCATTACGCCCAACTCAAATAAGGTCTTTGTTGTGAACAGTGACAAGTCAATGTCACAAGTACTTCTAACTAAAAACGTGACCGCGTACTATTCACATAACAAGGAACAGATTACATATTCAAGTGGGTTCGTCTACTACGAAATCCGCGATCAAGCATACGAATACGAATGAAACGTGAATGAAAGCGTTTTTGACATTTCTAACGTTCCTTTGGTAGGATGATTCATTCGTTCATATACGTTCATCACAAATTAATTGGTGATAGGTATGACTATGATTAATTTTCTACCGACTTCCAAAAAAAGAAGGAGGTACTCAATTAGACAGTTTTTTATGTTTGTTACCTCATAACTTTCGACTGGGTGAACCGATTCTCAAAATTATTTTTATTTGAAAGCTGGTGCTTCTTGTGTTGTCCCATTTAAATTTCATCAAATTTGGTCCAGTAGTTTTGAGTTACACTCCAATAACTGAATAGAATGGAAGTCGGTATTAAATTTTTCAAATTGTACTTGTACTTAATGCTAGCGAATGCCCAGGATTCTGCCGCGTAGTATATCGACCTTCGGCCTCGCCATAACCTCCCATATTTTCTTAATTTTTCTACCTACTTCCAAAAAAAGGAGGAGGTACTCAATTCGACTGTATTTTTTTGTTTTTGATTTGTTTGTTTGTTACCTCATAACTTTTGATAGGGTGAACCGATTCTCAAAATTACTTTTTGGTTGAAACCTGGTCATGTCCGTGTGGTCCCATTTAAATTTTATCAAATTCGGTTCAGTACTTTTTGAGTTACACTCCAATAACTGATTTTTACCAAAGTAATAGAATGGAAGTCGGTATATTTTTTTTCAAATTGCACTTGTTAAATCTAAGAACCTTCTGCGAAGTTAACCCTACACTGAAAAAAAATAATAGATAAATGAAATCGGCAAAGACGGTCTAAATATTATTTTGTTTAAAATGACTAACTCAAATTTCAATATTATTCAATACGCAATGTTATTATTGCAATATTACGCATTTTACATTACATATTTTTGTGTGTTTTTCATAATTGGATATGGCAACATTGTGCGGAGCGGGCCGATCTATTCTATAATAATTGTTTTGTCATCTAAGTATTCAGCGAGGCTATAGTAGCATTACGTCAACGTCAAAGTCAAAGTTAAAATCATTTATTCAATTTAGGCATCAAAGACGCACTTATGAACGTCAATTTTTCAATATAATGTACTTTAAAGACTACCGCCGCTTTACAAAATATATAGAGCCTACCGAGAAGAAGCGGCAAGAAACTCGGGGCCATTCTTTTTATACAGATGTTTTTACTTAGGTACTACAAATATTAGCTCCAGTGTGTTGCCAACAGTAACTTTTAGGGTTTTTATTTATGTTTTCATTTTTAATCTTATCCAGTTTAAATAAGCTACTACAATTGTCTACCATAATTATTATGATTGTTCAAAAGTATAATTCAATTAAAAAAAAAAACTCTAATAAACTTTTCTCAAACAAGCCACCGGTTATCCATTACCAGTGGTTACACCCGCGTGGTGATGGATAATGATCAAAATGTCCTATATCCAAATTTCATCGAAATCGGTAAAGTCGTTCTCAAGTTATGGGTTGACCAATGGAAATAGGTTTTACAATATATTGTATTCTATAGAACAATACATTTTTATATACACATATATCTAATTTTATTAAGTAGGTATATATGTAATTTTTGTTTTGTTTAACTAGGAAAAAACGCTAATTGAAAAACGTCTTAAAAATTTGTTTACAATTGTTCCCTTAATCCTTCTTATACCGTGATAATTAAAATAAAATATTTATGAATGAAACGGACGTATATTTACGTTGCCGAGGAGCAAAGAGTTAGAATTAGGATAGTGACATGCTATTAATCCTATTTTTTTACAGTATAACTATTTTTCATAATGTATTTCTTTGCTAGCCTACGCTGTCTATCATCTGTGTGTCTGTCCTAACCTTAAAATGATCTATCTAAAACATAAAACTATCTAGCCTGCTCAGCGAAGCCAAACTTTGTACTTTTATAGAAAACAATTACAAACACTACCAGCACTGGGTAGTATACAAATAACTTATCCCTCATCTAACATACCCTTATCTTATCTAAATCTTGCAAAAATCATAATAAAATAATTTCACATGTGACGATATAGAAGTATATATAAATAACCATATTGGTATTTTGGTATTTATACCTATTGGTTACATATTTTATTGTTGGGTATGACACTTTGCTAGTACATGGTAATAATATGATATTACAAGAGTACGTATTGTTATATCCTTTTTGTATTATCTCGCTATGTTATTGTTATTTTTCCATTGCTTTTTATATCCATGATTACTTATGTTTTAAAAAACGCGCTCATGTCGATGAACTTTAAATATATACATTCCATCCTAAGGTTGCCTGGAAGAGATTGCTTTTAGCAATAAGGCCGCCCATTGTGACACAATTTTTGTAATCATTACATTTAAGTTTTCATATTGTTATGTTTTTGTGAACAATAAAGTATTATCTATCTATCTATCTATCTTATTGATATTTCTCAAACAAGACATTTTATTTCCTTCTGACAAATAAAATTTGGATATTCGCATTCCTATATCAAATAAGTAACAGTTTTTCCTTAACACAATTTCATGTGAAAACGCGCGAAACTCGCGAAAAGAAGAACTTGTTAAGATCAATAAAGAGAAACGTGTTTGACGCTTCGGAGAGAAAGCTTTTGTAGATATTTTCTTACCAGATTTGTTACACACATACCGCTAAGCTAATAACCGTTTTAAGTAAATATTATATAACTAACTAACATTTTAATAACCTAGGAACAATACGCTACGAAGCGCTCGTAGCGGAGCTCGACTTGGCGATCATAACCGATCAACAAGTTAAGCAACACTTGCTGCGGTCTGGACTTGGATTGGTGACCGCTAGTGGCATTATTCAACTGAGCGCTTCCATGCTTCGGAAGGCATGTTAAGCCATCGCTCCCGTTTGTCAGTCTTAGGAGAACAGTCGTTAGGCTATGTCGAAGGCTTCGGGCGGCCTGAAAACTTCGACATGGGTTGGTCACTAGCCTATCCACCAATCCGCACAGGGCTCGCGTGGTGGATTATGGCCCAACTCTTCTCTCTGAAAGGAAGGCTCGAGTCCCAGCAGTAGAAACAAAATGGGCTGATTATGATGATATTTTCCGTTTGGCTTACGTAATGAAGGATACGAAAAATGTTGCTAGGGCGAAAAATATCTGTTATATATTATCTATTGATAACAATATAATTTATATCTTCAAAAACATCAACATTAAAGTAATATCTTAGGATAAACTAAATTGTTTTAAATAAAGTTATGTTAGGTAAATAATATTAATTAAAAATATTATTAATACAAACATTAAAAAAACCCCTTTTACGGGCCCAATTTCATATTCTTAACGCATATTAAAAGCGATGTTTGAACAACTACCTTCATTTCAGCCTTAAATACATAATAACATTATTAAAATTGAGAGCATTAAATAAATTAAATATCGTAAAAAATCTGTATCTATCAATATCTGGCAGTCACCTATATATTATTTGTAGAAGTTATAAATTACAAACAAATGAAGACTAGAACGGAAAAACAATCATGTACAGGTACTTTGTTAGTCTATGGAAGCCTTTGAAAACCATGATCTACACGAAATATCATCAATCATAATAAAAGCCCTCTCAAAACCCGTCGCATGTCTTAAACGATGTGTCAGACTTTACTGCAGTAAATTCACAGTGCCAACTATAAATTCACGCCGTATTTCGTCTCATAAAATATCTAAGAGCCGTTACACACTATCACTGTTTGCCATCTGTCACATACAGAACGTAAACTTAATTTCCTAGTGATAGAAATATAATACCCACAGTTTCTAGAATGTCTGTCAATGCTTTTAGTTGACCAACTAAATACTAAATACTCATTGGTCAATGGTATTCTATGACGCGATATGTGAGCAATCAGCGGTCAGTATTCTGTTTATTAGCTGATCAAACTATACTTTAACTGGAAACAGTTTCTGAAACGTTGGCAAACGTTTCAGAAACTGTTTCCAGTTAAAGTATAGTTTGATCTAGAATGTTTGTCAAAGCTTTTAGTTGACCAACTAAATACTAAACGCTCATTGGTCAATGGTATTCTATGACGCGATATGTGAGCAATCAGCGGTCAGTATTCTGTTTATTAGCTGATCAAACTATACTTTAACTGGAAACAGTTTCTGAAACGTTGGCAAACGTTTGGATTCTAATCCATCCATATATTCTAGTATATAGTATAGTAGAGTAGTTCCGATATCGCTTTGAGAAGCCGGAGAGCGGCAAAGGCTGGTAAAGACAGTCCAATGTGAATGAGGGCTTAGCTCAGGTTTTCAGCGCAAATGGCGTCGCAGAAACTAGTTTGGTCGGTCTAGGCATTGAATAAGCAATTACTAGAGTTTCTACGGCAATTACCAATGTCCCTAGATGGCAGATCGGGTTCGCTCGCATAAATTTATACCGCACAGATGCTCGGCCCAAATTCGTTGGTTTATTGACTGCATACTCTTTGATAGCTTCGACAAGGTAAAATGCTAATTTAAGCAGTTGGTGCTATTAAAAGAGTTACATTTTATGATATGGAAAACATTAGTTTAAACAAGCATTGCGCCATCAACTATTCGATAGTGAACATTTTCTGTGGCAATCCTGAATTAGTGTGTTATCGGACTCTGATTCAAAGGATGCCAGAGCGTTGTTCGATGTATACCATACAGCTCTCAAAAAGAATAAAAAAACTTCTGAAAAACGTTACAAGTTTAAGATCTACGTACCTACTTGTTTAGTTATAACCAAGAACAATTTAAAAAAAAAAATACAGACTTCAATTCTATTCAGTTATTGGAGTGCATCTCAAAAACTACTGGACCGAATTTGATGAAGTTTAAATGGGACCACACGGGAAGCACCAGCTTTCAAACAAAAAAAAGAATTTTGAGAATCTGTTCGTCTAGTCGAAAGTAATGTAATCACAAAAAAAAATACAGTCCAATTGAGTACCTCCTCCTTTTTTTGGAAGTCGGTAGATAAGGGTGGTATTTAATTAAAACCCTAGATAAAAATAAGGTAAAACTATCAATAGTAGTATGCAAACGCGAAAGTACGTGTGTGTTTAAGTATGTGTTTACCGCTTAGTCCTATAACGGCCGACTGGCTTTTTTATAAAGTTATCTCGGGAGAGTGTTCCTATGGGGCAGCTGGCGAGCTGCTGGCTTCGATATTGTTTATATTACTTTGTATTAACATATACTTTGGGTGGATGAATTTCTCCTCCACTGTCAGTAACTAATGAGGAGAACCTGAGAGTCGCTCTTGGTTGGTACCATTGGTATCACTGCAGTTAATAAAAACTAGTACTGTGTTAAGGTTTGAAGGGCATTGAAGGCCGTGCAACTGTGCGATTAAGTTTCGAAACGAATGTCTCCGAATGAAGTGTACAAAGTAGTACCTCTCAAAACTGCAGCGTAAAGCTCTGGGTGGTACTATAACTGTCATTGGCAAGTGTATACTATACGCATGTCATAAGATAATTTAATTATATTTTGATGTGTTAAAGCTGGTATTTTTTCTGACATCCATCAGGGGCCCAACCCAAGTCTCTTAGCTATTGAACCGCCATATCGCAACTCAAATGTATGTAAAATTCCACAATCGGGCTGATGCTTGATGGGTCGAAATGTTCAATTTTAGTTCAGTGGGAACATTCGCAAGCCGTAACGCAGCTATACGACAGCGATGCGATTGCTGTACAACTTCGATTGAGATCTAACTGACTACCGAATTGGATTGGCAATTGAAATTGGCAGTAGTTCAATCGCAGAAGCATCGCAGTAGTGTGGCAATTACAGAGAGCCGATCCCAATAATATATCTATCCACAGTTGTCCTTACTACCGATAGAAATTTGACAATACTTCCATATAATTAGGGTCAAATATCTACTAGTAGAGGAAACTGACGATAGATTATTGGGAGCGGCCGTTACTAGCTAAGAGACGTAGTAGCCTTTGAAGGTAGGCGTTTCAAGTTGAGCTCTGCCTGGGACAAATATTAAAATTTGTGTAATAAACAAAAATGCTTGTTATAGGGTCTTAGATATTTCTAATGCGTTCATTTGTGTCCATGACTCCCTGGCACTGGGAAACCTATTGCGAGGATATGAACTTTATTGTTTTCAACTAAAACAGTCATCTTATGGTAGTTATATGTACTGTAGATATATATATCTCTAAAATGTTAAAACAAAACACAGTCGAAATAACGTGACTCAAGCTCACAGCACTGAGTTCACATCACGTCCCCGCAAGGCAATTCGGAGAGGGACGACAAAAAACGCTTACATACATATCCACTACACGCTATAGGCCACGCGTATGAATACAAATGTGTACACGCACGCAATCGAAATCGAATAATAGACACAGTCGTTTGACAATCAGTATGGACTAGCCGGAGAGCTCGTTTAGTACCAGTTTTTTTTCTCGTAAGACGGCATTATTATTTTTTGCCGATCACGCATTGATCATATGACAACTCTATACCTATTTTGTATCGATAACAAATGAGGAAATATAATACAAGCAAGACACATTTCTAAAACTAGCAAAACCGGAAGCACTTTTTTGTGCTGATATAGCATTCGGAGAATTTATAGTTAATCAGTACTTCTATTCCTTATCTTTATTATTACCTACTACTTATTATATAGAATATATACTCATTGATATAACTTTAAAGGACAACTAGTTCAATCATTTGTGTTTCAAGATTAACAATATAGAGCCATGTCGAAAAATTACAACAAATAAAAACACAAATAAAAACACTAACGAAAACACCATTTTTTAAATGACTAAATACAAACTTTCACACCAATAAGTTCAAACACAAAGAGTTTTCCATACAAAATTTAATCCTCCACTTCACCCTTCAAACCTACCAAAACTATTAAAGAATAACATGTTTTCATTTTGAATGAACTATATAAACACATATTCACACATTTTTTTAATTAGAAATACGGGATTACCCACGTAATATTTTTCAGTGCTAAGCGAGACGTCATCGACGCGGGTGTCCCGAACACTCCTTGAAAAGACCACCGAATGTGGTCGAAACTATAGTCCGATAAATATTACGTGAGTATGCCCATATTTCTAATTAAAAATGAGTGAAAACCACGTTAGTTTTTATAACAAAATTTTCATACCTATAACTTCAAACACAAAGGACTTTTATACAAACATTTTTACCTCCTTTAAGATTGAATTTCGAATAATCCTTATGGGTGGGTATATGGGGACCCACCAAGACCAAAACACCCTCAAAATATAAAGTCTCAACTACCAGTGTAGGCTGTGCGTTGTCTATCACTTATGGAGGATCCCAATAATCTATCTATCCACGGTTTTCCTTACTACCGATACAAATTTGACATAACGTTCATACAAATAGTGTCAAATATCTATCTCTAGTAAGCTAAACCGGCGATAGATAGATTATTGGGACCGGCCGTTAGTCAATCAGAACTTAGATTATTATATCTATTGATTGATGATACATTAGCTACTAACCTTAGCTAATGACCTTAAAATCGAAATCGATTTAGGAGCTAGTTTCATGTATATGGCAGTCGTGCATTTAACTCAATGATAGTAAGGATTAAACAAAACTGTGTGCATTGGTTTAGTCCTTACTGTCAGTAAGTATTTCCTGTGTAAGCAGTGTTTAGCAGCCTAACCACGTGTATCGAAGGACGAAAAGCGTAACGCCCTGGCAGCGGCGCGATGTCCGTTACAGAATAACAGGTTTATCGGGACCCACAGAGCATCATAAGGCATCTGATGAGGTACAACTTTTCTACCGACTTCCAAAAAGGAGGAGGTACTCAATTCGACTGCATTTTTTTATGTTTGTTACCTCATTCCTTTCGATAGGGTGAACCGATTCTGAAAATTATTTTTCTATTTGAAAACCACCACACGGAAAGTGGTGCTTTCCGTGTGATCCCATTTAATCAAATTTTGTCTAGAAGTTTTTGAGCTACACTCCAATAACTGAATAGAATGGAGGTCGGTATTAAATTTTTCAAATTGTACTTGTTAAAAATAGAATTCTGATTCCATTATTTTCGGTTGAAGTTGTTGTAGACGTTGCTATACTATAAGTCGTGTATCGAATGTCAAATCAGCCACCGGAAAAAACAGTTTTACAGCATGTAGCCTTTTTTTACCCACTTGAAAGGCTAGTACCATTTCACTGGATGGTTAGTAAAGACGTGGCAGTGGTATCACACAAGAACTATGTCGACCAACGACTGGATCTCAAGGACAGCAGCCGGACATACTGTTCTTGTGAATTCTTAACGACAGATAAATAATACGTAATTTTCATTGTCAGAGAGTTGTACACATCTGTAAATTATCCTTTGTAAACCGACTTTTTTGTATGTACTTCGATTCGTATCGCATTTTAAAATTCCGGATTCAGGTTTTCGTAACAGATTACAATTTTCTAGCATAGGAAAACCTAAATCCAAAACTTGACACAACCAAACCCTGGTCGACATTATTACATTATATCCGACAAGAATTTATTATTGATACCACAATATTGACGTGGCTACAGTGACACTGTAAATTGTAAATTACAAGGTCGGGAATGGTCGTTGCCTTGTCACCAGCCTTGTCTACTCGTGACCAATGGCTTTTACCTTTTTCGACGCGGCGTTATGTCACTTCGGGCGTAATCGGTATTCTTTGTTGTTCGAACCACGAAATGTTAGTTGTATAAAAATCGAGGCGTTTTCTAGAAAATTGACCATTGACTTACAGAGGAAGAGTAACTTGAAATGGGACTTTTAACGGTTTAACGAGTGTTCTAAATTCATCATTATCTCCGAACATCAGTAATATTTTGATGACTTACTTTAATCAATTTATGTAAAAATGAACCCCTATTTCTCCTTTTCACGCTATAACTTACGAACGGCTTTACTGATTTCATTCATCTTTTTTTTAATTTTTTTACCTACACTTCGCAGAAGGTTCTTACATTTTAAAAAATCAAGAAAAAACGGGCCTGCTAAAAAACACGAACGAAATCGCGATTAGTCACTAGATATAATAAATTATATGTTTTACTTTTTTATTATTACTTTATCTTATAACATTTGTTAAAAATGTACTTACCGGTTATCATTCTGTCTTTAATTTTTAGATAAGTTATAGAAACTTATAATATCGTAGAAAAAATATATATAAAATAAAACGTTCCTTGGGATTCAAGGTACCTTTATTCTTTGTATCTTATTTAATTTTCAAAAATATTCAGTAACTAAACCAAATCCAAGAAGACACTTCAAGCACAAACTGAAAAAACTAAGAAAAATTCAAGAATCATAGAATTTTTAAATATAATTTCTAGGTGAAACTGTGAAAAATGAATAATCCACACTTTCAAGTAGAAATGTCAACAGAAATGTCGTGGAATGTCCGTCGCGCATACATTCACGAGTTCTTGTAAGTCAAAGTTTAATATCATCATATAGCTGTAGTGTAGACGTTTATAACAGCTCATTTTCTTTCCACAAAGTTGCAACACAAACAGGATAATTAGAATCTCTTAAATTTTTACATTTAAATGGAAACTGTGGGCTAAAGGAAGGAAAATTCACCAATGGCAGACATCAGTTTCTAGGCCGCTATTTCCTTTACTTGTTGCCACGGTCACAAGCTTGTCCATTTTAATGGGAGACTTTGCATTTAAACTGCGCTATTAACTTGGGCGAGGACGTGAGAGCTCATAATGTATTGGTTATTTCACATAGTAGATGTATTTACTTAAACAAACAGTTCCACGAAGGTAGTCGCCATCGAATATCTTTGTACAACTCATTTGCGCCTGAGCGACGACGCGCGATGTGGCGATGGAGGTGGGCTGGCTATAAAACCTTTTTTCTCATAAACCTTTTTGTGTGGCAATGATGACGTTTCGTTTTTTATACCGCTCTTTTTGTTGTCAATGGCCGAAAACATTACGTCTTTGCGATACTTCTTTTTTGTAATATCGAAGGATTTTTTTGTCGATCTTTGTAAATATGTTGATAAACATATTTATAAAGATTTTTGTGACAAAAGGTTAGCTCTCATTGTTTTCTACGGTACTGTATTTGTTTTTGTTTGTTTGTTACCCAAAGATTACCTCTTTTTATATATATAATATCATTGTTGTTAACTCATAACTTTCGACTGGGTGAACGGATTCTCAAATTATTTTTTTGTTTGAAAGCTGGTGCTTCCCGTGTGGTTCCCAATTTTATCAAGTTTTGTCTAGTTTTTGAGATACACTCCAATAACTGAATAGAAGGAAGTCGGTATTAAATTTATCAAATTGTATTTGTTGTTTAACATTCCTACATTTGTGTTTTTTATTATTTGTAGGTACTTCTAAACAGTGGTTTATTAACTATTAAATGTTCGTAACTGTGCACGAGTGTTAACAAAGTGTACAAAATGGCGAAACTTGTTATTGTGTCCTCTTCAATGGCCCTAGAAAGTTTATTTGAATTAAAATATCACTTCATGCAACTGCACTTGTACTGTTACTTTACATAATTACATGTACTAACATTTGGACAATGTGCACCGAGTACCCTACCTCTAAAGAAAATAATAAATATTTTGTTATCATGCTACGTCATTCATTTTATAGAACATTTTTATAAATAATTGTATTATGTTATATTCCAGGATCTTCCAAGGACAGCCAAACAAAGAATAATGAGATTCTGATGTCAAGAACGAAAAAACAACACGAAAAATATCCGTAACTGAGACAATACAAGTCTAGAAAAAGAAAGAAGTTTCAAGAATGAAGATGCAAAGAGAAGAAGAAAGAAGATTACGATGTAGATTGGTTAGTTATCTTTGGTTATCTAGCTGTATGAGTATTGAGACATCATAAAGCTAGGTTACCGGAGTTAAGTGCCATCTACGACTTCAGTATGTGTTTTACGGAAGAAGAAAACTCCAGAAGAAAATCATCACCATTTCATTATATAAGCATTATTTATAGAAATATATTTAATGTTAAATGTAGATTTAATATAATGACTAAAGTAACGATTTGGGGGCTACGCGACCAGTCGAACCAGATCAAATCATTATTGTAGTCGAAATTAGAATTAGAAATTAGAAATTATTTATTGACAAAAAATATACATTAAAAACATGAAACATATCAATACATAGCAATATTGTGATGATTGGCACTTTGACCTATCTTGGTACCGACTTCAACCAGTTATTTCACACTTTTTAGTATTGAAAGTCGGTTTCATTTTTTAGTAAAATTTTATATACCACGAGCTGACCCTTCCGTGGTTCCTCGCGTGGCCTACGGAATATGGTGTTCCAGCACTACGTAAAATTTACACTACATTAATAGTTATACGACATTGGTAGCGATCCACTTGTTCCAAAAAAACTAAATTAAAGAACTAAAAATGTATCTTAACACTTAGTATGACACTTCTAAAAATAGGATTATTCTATTCAATTTTAAGTTAGTTTAGTGATCACCAAGTTACGTGACGACTAAACTGTCTAAAATATGCCCAAAATTGAAGAGAAATATCTAATTTTTGTGCTGTCATTTGAAAGTGTTATACTAATTTGGATTTTAGTTTAAACAGAATAAGTACTGAAATAATTTAGAGATTTTTAGTTAAGAGAATGCTTACAGAATCGACACTATTGTTTTGTTTAAACTACAGTAAAAGCTCCTTATTCGCGTTTTCACTATTCGCGGATTAAAAAAATGTGACCCAATTCCTATATTCGCGGCAAAAAAATTCTTTATTCGCGGATTTAAATAAGTACATGCATAATAATATAAGGATTTGAATCGGTATCCAATCCAATATCCTTTGTAAATGCCGTCAAATGGACTAATAAAAAGAGTAAAATAGATCTTATTACAACATTGCCTAAAGTTTGTTGTTAAATGATATCGCCGAGGACTTTGACATAAGGGCAGCTTATGTCAAAGTCCTCGGCGATATCATCGATTCCCGCGATCGGTATTTTTGAGAATGTAAACAAACAGAATAAAAGCAACCTTTTTACCATAAAGTATATTTTTAAATGTTGCTGTTCCGTTCTATGGTAAAAGCCACTTTGCGTATTTTATTGTTTCGTGTTTCACATTCGTTACAAAAATTGTGATCGAGTATCACGTCTCTACTTATTTTGCCTCTTATTTTTAAGAGGAAAATTACTAGTGCGACTGCTGCGTATCAGTCTGAATTGAAGGAGCTTTTAAAAACTGCCAAGCAAGAGAAATATACAAAATTCTTCAAACCATTGCCTAAGCCTTAAGATAATTAATCAAAATGTACTAAAAATTCAATTTAATAGATTTTTTATTTATTTGTTTTATTTTTTTTATTTATTTATTTGGTCACCTCGGAACGTATCCCCTTTTGTATCCCCATTATTTGGTATGTATCTTCTACATCTAATATAATCCCATATGAATTATCATTCCGTATTCACGGTTTCTGTATTTGCGGCATATTTATGGAACATATACCCCGCGAATAAGGAGCTTTTACTGTATTAATTTTTAATACACTCTTAAGTGTTTAGATCTAGAAGTATAAGTACCACCATTGGTTAAGGCGCTGTCAGTTCAGAGATTGAATTATTTCAATTTCTTTCATTTGAAATCGAGCAAGCGGATCTCGTAAACACGTACAAAAATTCATAAAAAAAGTATGTACACTAATCAATACAAACAGTATCCGTCAGTGAATGTGTATTAAAAGTTTCTATTTTATTACATGTATTTCATGTCAAATACAAATTGTGAAAACTGTCTTAAGGGTGAAATTAAGTAGTATGATCGAATTTTTTTAATGTACTCTACTATGTTAAAATATTATGTTTTTAAGTCCGTCCATGTGTACTTAAAAGTCTTGGAAATGTCATATTATTGTTTGTAATTTTGAGTAAATCGCTGCTTATGAGATCGACGGCATGAAAAGACAGCACCTTAAGGCGCTGTCAGCTCAGCGCTTGTCTACGTTCAATTTCCTTTACTTGAAATCAAGCAAGCGCATCTCGTAAAAACGTACAAAATTCATTGAAATAAATAAGCACTCTTAAATAACAAAATAATCTGTCAATATATGTGTCTAATAAATTGCTATTCTATGATATGTCATGTCATGAAATCATGACAAATACAATAGTGAATAAAGAGAAAAACTGTTTCAAAGGTGAAATAAAGTCGTATGTTTGAATTTTTTTCAAAGTACTTTGGTATGTTAAAATATGTTTTTAATTCCGTTAATGTGTACTTAGAAGTATTAGAAATGTCATATTTTTTTTGTAGTTATAATTAAATCGCTGCTTATGAGATAAACTGCTTTAAAAATCCTCATTTTTATTGACGTTTTGAATTGACAGCATCTTAAATTAAGATTAATAGTTAGGAGATTGTTATAACTACATAGTTTTAATTTTTAAATTTTATTTATGTATGTGTATGTTTTTGAATTTCTGAATAGTTACCCTAACAGGTGTTTCAGATAGACTATCTAACCGCTTTATTATAAATTACGTACGTACCCTCAGTTGTGAATCTAGGCTTCTTTTTGTATGGGATTCGCTGTGAAATCTATATTCAAACCTATTCATGATAACTGAGCGTCTTTCTGGAATATCGAATAATATATACTAATATTATATATTATATCATATTAATATATTTGATCGTGAAGGACTTTGACAGAATCAAATGTGTTTTCATGACATGATGTTAATTTTTGTTAATTTCAAATAATGTTTAATTTATAGTGGCCTGTAATTATTATTAATTCAGTATATTATTTTATATTGTTAACCATTCATTATTAGATTATATATAGTACTTCTATTATAATGCTATTATATTCTATTATAATTAACAATTATATATTAAATATTAATAATTCCTTAGATCATTGTTGATCCCTCAAGTTGGTTCAAGTGTCACTCCAATACGGTACTTCAGTGTTGTAGACTCAACTTCTGTGGCTGTTTCCATTTCTTAAACTAGTTTACTTTGTCATCACCATAGACTAGATAGAGTTAATGCTTAAAGGCGTTATATTAAAACATCTTAAATATTATTATAGGATACAGCTGGCTTTTCCCGGTTTATCAGAAGATCTTCAGTGGAAATCAAAAAAACTTCACCGCAACACGTCACTATTAAGTCGAAACCGGCGTGATGGCAATATCCACAAGATCTTATTCCTGACACTTAGAGCTTGAGTCTATAAGTTTAAATAAGTCACATCTGTGATCTATCGCTATTTCTACGTATTAGGTTTTTGAAAGTATTTCCAATGCACTGACACAAACAAGACAAGTCTATACATTTTAAATAGTTTCTAGAATCTTCTAGGACAACCTAGAATTAAAGAAGTAATGCTCTTGTAATAGCCAACGCCACCGACACACGACATGGACTAAAAAATATACCCTCTATATTTCGAGGAACTGCCCTGATACTACCGTAACCCCGAGATATACAAGTACTCCTTATATCAGCATTCACTGTCCCGTCAATTAAATACAATTTAAAAAAAATCACATTTATTTATGTGTGTCAAAAAACAGATGACTAATTGAAATTTATAGAGAGAAAATTCACATCCTTGGACGGGATTCGAACCCGTGTCTTCTGATTTTCCGTGTCGGACGCCATTGACCATAGGCCACCGAGGTTCTGGTCCGAGCATCGAATTTTAACTCTCTATCTGACTAACCGTCTTACGAGGACGGAGCAACATCTATTGAACAGTTTTGACAGTACTATCCAACCGAAAGAAGCATTATTTAGAAATACTTAAACTTTTGTATTGACATCGCAACCCTTGTTTTGTTTGAGATCGCTTAAGCAGGCGTTAGTGCTTTGAAGAGTAATACTATAAAGATGACTATTTGCAACATCTTAACAGTACTACGTACTAAGTAATTAAATACACACAATATTAATTTAAAAACTATAATTAAAAAATTAAAAAAGGTTTATTAATTTTTATAGAATCACTTTTTTTAAAGCACTAACGCCTGCTTAGCGGTTACAAACACAGCAAATTTTAGAAAGAAAAATTCACATCCTCAAACGGGATTCGAACCCGCGACTTCCGACAATCCGTGTCAGACGCTCAGACAATCAAAAATGTAATACTATAAAAATTATAAAGGGTTGTGACATCAATAGGAAAGTTTAAGTGTTTCAAAAAATTCTTCGTTTTTTGGATAGTGCTGTCAAAGCTGTTCAAAAGATGTCGCTCCGTCCCCGTAAGACGGTTAAATCAAATAAAGAGTTAAAATTCGATACTCTGACCTCGGTGGCCTAGATGGTCATGGCGTCTTACACGACAATCCGTGTCGTGAAGACGCGGGTTCGGATCCCGTCGGAGGATGTGATTTTTTGTCTCTCTAAAATTGCAAAATTATTAATATTTAAACGACAGGTAGTCTTTTACCTGCAGCTATTTTAGAAATAGATAAACCAGTACTCCATAACTGTTCATAATTAATAAAAACATAAATTAATAAAAAAAAAAAAAATTCTTTTATAATAATAATAATATGGGACATCATCTATACAAAGGTGTTCAGGTCGCAAACTAGGCAGAGCCTGTACTATGGCAACCTGATGACTGATATACGTTCTTAAATACAAATACACACCCAGACGCAGGTGACAAATTCAAATTCATAATTATTTATTTGCATGAACATGGGTATAAATATAAGATGTAACATAAAAATAGCGCTCCACATTCCATCATTATGACATGCAAAAATTAGGTTGACTTTTAATATGCGTCGACATATGGATTACTAATAGATTATATACGATTATGTACAATTATTATACCTAGATTAGGAATTACTAGATTAGGAGAACAAAATAATTAATTATTAATCGATTTACAATCACTGTTTGTCATACATGTCAATAACTCACATAATGTTATGTCATATTGATTTTACATTATTCATGTTCATACATTTGATATGATTACATTTAGACATTACCGTAAGTGACCCTTTTTTTATTAACGTGTGGGGAATGCTTTTACACATCCCCGCCGAACCCGGGGGGATTTGACGGGGTATGTCGGACTCGTCCTTTACGCGCCAACTGCACCCATAGCAGCAAGCAGACCATACCGACTAAACCACCACACGGTGTTTCTCCGGACGCCCTAATGTCGGGGCAACGAGAACGCTCTGCAATCGTTCGCGGCCCCGGCGGCGTTGGCCCTCCCACGAGGACCCCATCCCGGTGAGATGAAGCAGGAATCACTCAACCCCACATTCTTGAGAGGCACGCGGAAACACCGAGCGCGCCATCTACCGTAAGTGACCAGCCCCGATCGAACCCGGAAGCAGCGGCTCAAAAGCAGGGAAGCTACCAACTGCGCCAACCGGCCTGTAAGTTATAGAATAGAATAGAATAATATTTATTTGCATAAAATGTGAGTACAATTTAGGTGGATTTAATCATTTACAGTAAGACCTTACACACATTGCTAATGAAATAGCATGCAAAAACTTATAATATAGGTACCTAATACTATCTAGTTATTTTTTCATACATAACGCACATTAAAATAAAGAATACATACATAATGAACAACACTTATTCTAAATAATCCTTTAGAGAATAAAAACACTGTGCGTGCAAACAATTCAATTTAACATATTTAGTTAGGTGGGTATACAATTATTAATGTTAAAATGAAAATTACCACTAATGTCAAAAGTGTCATTTCAAAATACATAATATTATTATAATTATAATTACAAAATTTTAATTCAATTAATCTTTATTACTAGCAATTTTTGAGATCCAGCAACGAATAGTATGAATTTTCTATGAGCCATAGTTTAAGTTTCCTATAGAATCTGTTGGTTCGCAGTTCTTTGATCTCTTTGGGAATAGAATTATATAAATTCCCACACATTGCATAACAGTTATTCACATACAGCTTTGTTCTTGCAACCCTTGGTAAGACAATTCTATCTGGATTTCTTGTATTTCTAGGAAAATATCTTTAGCAATTTTAAATAACTCTGGATGGAATTTCACAAATTTAGCTGCTTCCAAAATATACATACAAGGTAATGTGAGAATACGAAATTCTTTGAAAAATGGCTTGCATGATTCCCAGGGTGGTATACCTGCAATTGTCCTGATGCATTTTTTTTGAGCCAAGAAGACTTTTTGAACGTCTGTAGAGTTGCCCCATAAATAAGACCATAGTTTAGCACAGAAGACACATATCCATGGTACGCCGCAAGAACCGTTGTCCGAGTAGACGTTTTCCTAAGTTTATAAAGCACGTAAACAAACCTATTCAACTTATTGCACACTCCTTCTAGATGAGACTTCCAATTTAGATATTTATCTAGGGTTATTCCTAATAATGTTGTCTCAGCTGTCTCAGAAATCTCGTTACCCATGCATTTAATACTAAGTTCTTTATGTCGGCTACCGTACTAAATTGAACAAACTTTATCTTCACTAAATTGACCTGAAGATTGTTCATGTTGAGCCACTCAATTATATAGTGTACAGAATTATTTATGTCAATGTTATATTTATTAATGTCAACGTTATTTTTACATGTCAGAATCAAAGAAATGTCATCAGCAAATAAAATGCAATGGTCAGAGGTCGCCATAAGGAGGTCATTAATGTACAATAAAAACATTAGTGGTCCTAGGACACTACCTTGAGGAACACCGACCTTGTTTTCTTTAAAATTTGATCTGTAGTATTTAAGCTCTTTATTTTTATCTATATTTACAATTTCTAATGATTGTTTTCTGCCTTCTAGGTAGGTTTTTAGCCATTGTAACCCTGGGCCTCTAATCCCATACCTCTCCAGTTTCTCCAATAATCTTGTATGAGACACAAAGTCAAATGCTTTGGACATGTCAAAAAATATAACTGTCACAAAATATATATTTTATAATATCTTTATTTATTTCTAAATTACCTTTTTTATTTCTTTAAATAATCTCGACAACAAAACAAATGAGCATCTAAAAATTCTGAGTGTCCAGTCTTAATTTAAGCAATTTGTTTCCTCCCTATTCATTGATAAACATTAAAACATTTATTCAAAGTTTCAAATAAAGCGGAAAGTTCTTGCATAACATTTTTCCCAATCGAGTTATGGTCGGAAAGTTTGTTAATTGATTTTGTGAAAATTGCGAACAACTTTTTACACAGAATGTTTTGACGAATTCTTCGACACGAACAAAACAACGAATTTGATGTTGTTCTAAATTTGCTTATGACTAAGTTAGATGTGAAGTTAGTCGTATAATCAGGAAAGCTTTTTATTCACCAAAGTTTTAGGCTTTTTAAGCGAATGCTAAAATTATTCAATATGATAATCCATAAAAACGTTTAGACTATAATGTAACTTAAAAAACCTGATAGTATACCTAAGCTACAATAACACACAACTTTTATGAGGAAGCTCTTAAGTGTGCAGAGCTTTTTAAAATTTATTACTATCAGGTCCGCCGGTGGTTTGGATTGTTTCACCTTCTTAGGAGGAAATTTCCAAAAGTCCTTCCTTAGTAGATTCTTCTTCTTAGTCGTTCACTCTTGACAGAGTGGTCGTGGTTGAAGACGATGCCCTTTCTTTAGATGATGCAGCCCTCGCGATGCGCCTCCATCCATTGCGGTCTTCTGCGTTTCGGGTACTTTGGACTACGGACGTTTGTGTTGCAGCTTTTATGAGGTTTGTCCAACGCGTAGGTGATCGATCGCGTGACCGCTTGCCTTCTACTTGACCCTGGACTACGAGTCGTTCCATGGAGTTTTTATTTCGAACAATGTGTCCGAAGTATTTAAGGATTAGTAGATACTTAGAACATAAAAGACGTCAACTGCCAAAAGTTAATTATTTAATAAAAACGATATTAAAAAATATTTAGTGTTCCCCTGAAAAAAAACCCAATGATTTTGGCCTATTTAGGGGTGTGCACCACCGTCCCTCCCGCATAAAATGTCAAGCGCTAGACCGACAGCGGTGTAGCGCTCGACGAGTTAACATTTGAGGATGCCTCGTGTAGAGGCGAAACACGTGTCGAATCGGTTTTGGTTTATTTGGGGTTTATTGTGTGTGTTTTTATTTTGTATTCTTCTTATTAGCATTTTATGCGGGAGGGAGGGTGGTGCACACCCCCAAATAGGCCAAAATCATTGTGTTTTTTCAGCGGAAGTGTCACTAAATATTTTTTTATATCGTTTTTTGATAATGGATTTCCGTAAAGTAACGCATGAATCAATAAATTAATTAGGATAGAAACTCAAGTTTAGATAAGAGTTTATTTTTATTTTTACCTTGATTGATTTTTGCGGCTGAGATAAAAATGCTTATAGGCTTAGGATATGTAGTTTTTCAATCTAAGTACTTAAAGATAAGACGAGGGATATAAAACAACTATAACTATGTAAAAGGTAAGGCAGTAAATTAATATATTACAAGGCATCACCTGGATCAGTTAAAGATCAAATTAACATTAACTACGCTTTTTATCGAAACAGAATTCGGGCCGTTTCGACCTCACCATTGCATTTTTGTGCAGCGTAAGAAAATAATCTAACATTGCTTAGTAGCGAAGGAAGATGGCCAAAACGATTTAATAGTCATGCAAAAAAAATGTGGAAACAAGTATTTCGTGATTTCCCAAAACAATCATTATCAGAGTTAATTTGCTAAAGTGTGTCATTTGTCTTGTTCTTGGCGATTTTTTAAACAAAATGCTAACATCAGCAAAGCCACAAGTAAAAGTTACTCATAGGAGATAATTATAGATATCGGTTCAGTATTGGAAAGGCAGTTTCCCTTTTTAATGTCGGTAAGTACTAAAGCTACGCTTCATCAAGGTAAATGGAGTTCAGATTGATTGTGATCAAATCAAAGCAAATATTAGAATGGAAATGAGTACCGCGGAAAGTTCAAGTATTTGTATTACCTACCCTTCTACAAAGACCGTTGGCCTAAGGCGACCAACTCTGTTTAAATTAACTGAATGTTTTCTGTTGGAGTAGTGTCTCTGCAACCTCCGGCTAAAATTAAAAACTTGCGACTTGCTTTTTACTTTAGCCACGTAATTGGATGTGTAGGAGAAACACTTGTATGCTATCATAAAATGCTTTTTGTTTTCGCCGAGTCCTGAGAAATAGAAGAATATAAAAACCTCATTTAATTTGAATCTTGTGCAAGTGAAGTGTTGGTCCTTTAAGAGACTTAATTGCGATTAAAAGAGTGAAAAACGTCGTCGAATTTCGCTTTGTCTTTGACTTAATTTTAGCTCCGGATAACTGGCTCGGAATGAGAGTTTACAGATTTTGATTGTAAATTAAATCTCAAAGGGCTGAAGTAATTTGTTTAACCAAAATGTTGAGCTCATTCGGGAGTCTGGTTGTACATTTTCATTTGTGTTTAATGAAGAGATAAGCTTAGATAAATAGAAAGTTACAGAATTATATTGTGGAGGTAATTTAGGCCCGTTCGGATAAGCGGAATTCGGTGTGACTCGTACCGTGTAAATCCTCCAAATAAGGTAATTTGAGCCTCATTGTATATTTTTCGTATTGCACGATGCGTAAAATTGTAGTGCTGTGGTACAATCAATAGTTTATGAATCGACAGCAAATTTCCTGACAATACCATCGATTTTTATAGTATTACTTTTTCAAAGCACTAACGCCTGCTTTACCGATCTCAAACATTGGAATTTATAGAGAGAAAAATTCACATCCTCGGACGGGATTCGAACCCGCGTCTTCTGACGAAGACGCAAGACTTCCCCGCAAGACGGTTAGTCATAAAGAGAGTTAAAATTCGTTGCTCGGACTAGATTCTCGGTGGCCTAGTTGGTCAATGGCGTCTGACACGGAGAGTCAGAAGACGCGGGTTCGAATCCCGTCCGAGGATGTGAATTTTTCTCTCTATAAATTTCAATGTTTGAGATCGCTAAAGCAGGCGTTAGTGCTTTGAAAAGTAATACTATAAAAATCACAAGGGTTGCGATGTCAATGCGAAAGTTCAAGTATTTCTAAATAATGCTTCTTTCGGTTGGATGGTACTGTTAACTGTCCAATAGATGTCGCTCCGTCCCCGCAAGACGGTTAGTCAAATAGGGAGTTAAAATTCGATGCTCGGACTAGATTCTCGGTGGCCTAGTTGGTCAATGGCGTCTGAATCCCGTCCGAGGATGTGAATTTTTCTCTATAAATTTCAATACCATCGATATTATAACGTAACGAACGTAATATAAGTGATATTGATACAATAATCGCATATATATAGCTTATATTATGTATAGCTTAATCCTTCTTATACCGTGATAATTAAAATAAAAGATTTATGAATGAAGCTGACGTATCTCTTAACTAAACTAACGTCTCTGGGGATGCAAAGGGTTAAGTAGCTTAAGGCCTTTTTTATTGGTATAAATTACGTTAAATTAGGTTGTGAGACCGGAGTATCCCTGTAAAAATACAATAGCAAACAAACAACGCAGTGGCGTGATGATTACGTCAGGCGTCACTATAATATTAGAAATCTAGACTTCGTGGGAAAGTTAGGAAAAGCTAGGCCCACAGGCTATGATCAAAGGCTGCCATGGCATCCAGCTAACTTAGGAACGATGGAGTTCTGTCGAATTACAAGGTAACTTCGACCTTTTGTTGGTAAACAAAGCCAAGATAACTTATAATTATTAACCGTCTACAAGGCAAATGTGGCTTAAATTTGGTCAAGGTCTATTGACAGTTTTAAGAAGACTCTTCTTGTCGTCCATTCGCCAGTAGGGCTGGACATGTATATAGAAGGCATCAATCAAAATTAGACAATAAAGAGAGGTGATAAATGTTATAATATTTGTAAGATTCCACGATATTTAAAAAGGCTATCATATTTGTAAACAAGCCGATCAGCTTATATATACCAAAAATCGTTAATTTTACACGACAGTGGCTCGTCTATCTTTCTCACCAATATATTATTACAAAACCAAACCTATTTAAAACACGACAATTATCAGTCTATTCCTTACCACCAATCAATTAATGTTCAAGATTTCAGCCAAACAGATTCAGTAGTGTTGGTGTGAAAACTAACACTTTAGCATTTATGTTATTTATTGTGATCGAACAACATCATATAATTTAGAAAAGCTGAATCATCTTTGAAGATTTGTCTGTATTCTAATTTCTGTAAAACTTGTTAGACCATATTCAGTCGTAGGGTAGGCGTATATATATTTTATTTCGCTTATGCAATACGCATATTTCGTATCAATACTTACTCCCATTGCGTAGTTTGCTTGTGGTATGTAATGTATATGATTGAACACTCTATGGTATGATGACAATAATAAGCAAGAATTCCCAATACCTCAATCAACGATCGTATAACTCATTCATGTCAAGTTCTTGTATAAAAGAATAAAATAAGTAAAGCTAATAAATTGGGTATATATTTTCTCTTTGCAAAGGAACCCAGTTAGCACAAGTAAAATTCACAACCGACTCAGTTTTGTCCCAGTCGGGCGACGCTGTACCTCGAGGGTTCTGTACATAAGAACAATAAATTTTATTGACGAAGCAACATTCTTCCAAGGCATTAACATTACCTTAACAATATAATTGCGTCCTCATTGTTTATTTGCTGCATATGTGGTTCGTCAAATAAGATAATTGTTAAATGTTTTTACGTTGAACGTTTATATACTCAAACCTCTGCATTAGTGTGTCGCAGGGAGTAGACACATCACAACATCAATGACCGGAATGATAGGAGTTCGCGTCTAGCGCTCGACTCGGAGAGCCTCACAATCCACGTGCTCTAAACATCTGAAAATAAAACGTCAATGATCCGAGAACAAAAATTCCTGGAAATCCAGAATTTCCATCATATATATTTGCCCCTGACCAGGATCGAACCCGGCACTCAACGCTTCAAAGGCAGGGCCACTGCCAACTGCACTAACCGAGCCGTCTATAGGTAGTTTACTTTACGTATCTCCACAGATAGTTCAACACATCAAGTTATGTAAAACTATACATACTTAATGCTATGTAGTTTAACTACTGATAAATAGATTGCTGCGATTCGTTGAGAGATATCATGTAAAGCAACTAACATTGATTTGCGTTCCTCTGAACATATATTTGAAAAGATAATATTTGTCTGGAAAAATACCAAATATTAATTGTAAAGAGATAACACACTTTTAATGTGAGGAAGAAGGATATTATAGAATAAAGCCTTTTTAGAGAAATAAGGATATACATACATAGAGTAAGGAAGAACTGATTTTGGTTTCTTTTGCATATTTATACGTGAAAAAGGATCCAAAATCATTTCTTCAGCCTCTTGAAAGATAACAGTACTTCAATTGAACTTTAAAACAACTTATTAACAGTCAAGTTTTAGTATCATCAAGCTGCACAAAATAACTATGTAAATTTCAGAGTTTTCATTCATTCTGCTATATCAGCAGTATGAACACTCGTCACTGATCAAGAGACGGACATAAACATAGCAATAAAGCTTAAAACGGAGCTTTATTGCTGTCACCTTTTTACGGAACCCTACAATGTAACCAGTTTCGTAATAGGGCGTTAATAATCTCAGCTGTCAAAAACAACTAATGAGTTCGTATTGAAGTACTTGTATTTAATGTTTCACACACCGCACAATAATTACTTAACTTCATTGATAAAGTCAGGGGCTAAAGTCACGAATAAATTTTGAAAATGAACTCGTATCATAATTGGGAACAATTCTAAAATATACCACGTTTCGTCGCACAAACTATGAGTTATCTATGCCACTGCTGTACTAGATAAATGATAGTATGTGCTAAATTTGATCGTTTTTAATCAACGATACGATTACGTTACGCTTACGCATGTTTTCGCGCTAGACCCACTGATTAGAATTATGCGAGAAAAGTATTTGTTTGCTTTTTCATCTAACATGATTAATAATATTTTAGCTAGTAAGTTTTTATCTATATAATATATAAAAGCGAAAGGTCACTCACTCACTCATCACGAAATCTCAGAAACTACAAGTGCTAGGAGTTTCAAATTTTGCATGCGGGTACTTTTTAGGACGTAGGCGCTCACTAAGACGGGATTTTATGAAATTCAACCCCTAAGGGGGTCAAAAGGGGCGAAAACTCCTTTGTTTTTAACGTATAGTTGTAAAAATTTGTATTTGGATAAGTCATTCGAAATAAAAAAAATTGGCCTAATTTTTTTGGATAGTGGTGGTTTAAGAGGGTGAAATGGAGGGGTGAAAGTTTGTATGGAAAGTTTTGTGTTTTCGAACATACAGTGGTGAAAATTAGCATTTGGACAGTTTAAAATGATGATTTTAATATTTATTGACAGGGATGACTTAGGGGGGTAAAACGGGCGATATTGTTTTTTCAAAAGTTCTTTGTTTTTGGAGCTACAGTGATGAAAGTTGATAAATGGATAGGTAATTTAAAATAAGTAGTGATACTTTCAATATTTTTGTCAGGGATGACTTAAGGGGGTAAAACGAGGGATGGTAAAACTACTACATATTATAAACTGTAGGAGGTCAAATTTTTGTACAATGAAAACTATGCTAAAAACCGAGTCAGGGGATGTAAGGAGTGAAAAATAAGTTCAAATTGTTTGTTTCTCTGTATGTTTGTCTGTCTGTTTGTACAGGCTGATCTCCGAAACGACTTGACCGATTTAAATGAAATTTTGGTATGGTAGTAGCTTATATCCCTGATCAACATATAGGATATTTTTGACCCCGGTAAATTAAAGAGTTCCCGTGGGATAATTAAAAATCTGTAATTACTGTATCCCGCGAGGCCACGAGAGCGTAGCCGCTGGCGGGTCAGCTAGTTGGACATATTATTTGTAGAATATGGCTGCTATGAAAAACCGTTTATTTTTTAAACAGTCCCTATGTCCTACTCCAATATATCACATTAAGTGCCCCCAGGTCGTGGATGCAGGCGTCACATCTTTACAAAATGACGCTACCAGAGGCCTAGGTCTTTTCTGGTTCTTACCTTTAGTAAACCTGGAGTTCGCAGAGTGGGTCAGCAAATGTGTTCAAGGCAGGGGTATCAGCTGTAGCGGTATGCACTATTTAAGCCTGCAATGAATGTCTGCTACAGGAAGAATTTGGAGTCTTTTTTTCGAGGTTTTCAGCGAATAAACTTTGGTTTTGATTCGTGGCGTGCGGTTGAGCTGCTTTTCATTCACTTCGCACATTGACCGAAATAATTGTGGTGTAGGTTATATAGGTATTAAAGGAAATTTTGATAATTGAAATGACTGTTACAATTAAACCGTTATCTCTCAGGGTCAGGAGCGCAGTGAAGAGCTGTGCCGTGCGATTCTCTAAGAGCAAAAATCGTTGCATTTTTGACAATATCCGAGAAACAAACAACGAGATGACAAGAAACGTTGGAAAGACAACCTTATGTACAAGGGTGATATCTCGTAAAATATTTGACATCGGTGAGCTCGTTGATGAATGCAACAACGAGTCATTACCTAAAGAATCGCACGGCAGTTCTTAATCGTTTGACGATCTTGGTTGCACTTCTCATGGGTAGCAGTGATGTTTACTGTTAGCGGGACAGCTTACCCGTTCGTTACTTCGTCTAATTGCTTTTGAGTTAAATTTTACCAAAGGTTTGCATTATTTGCGATACTTATTACTAGGCCAGTTGTGCAAGATGCCATCTTGATTGATACCACCGCATTGCCAGATATTCTTCCGCGAAGCAGTGCGCAAACATTACTGTGTTAGGGTCTGAAGGGCACTGTACCAAGTTAAATTACTGAGCGAAAGAGACTAAAAACAATGTCTTGGTGACGAGCGCAGTACAGTGCTATGCAATACTACAGTTCTAAGCTCTGGGTGGCACTGCAACCGTCATTGACAAGCGTACTGCTTAACATCAGGCGCACGACTTGCCCGTCCCGTTAGTTACTGTTATAAAATGAAAGGCAAATATCTACAAAGATTCGGTAACTAATTAAAATTATCCTTACATCGAATTCGTAAAAATATACTTTTAGTGAAGTTTGCGAACACCCACATATTAAGGGTAGAAAACAACACGAATAATATCCCCTGCGAAATTAATTACAAACAACTGTATTTTCTCATTTGCTAAATTCCGCAATGTTCATTAGTCTCCGAATGGACGCTTAATAATGCTTATACATGTATTTTTAACGAAGTTACGCTAGGTAGGTACGCTGAAATATGGCTAAAGTTTCAGGATTACTTAAGTAGTAATGTATTGAGTTTTTTGTTTTAAGCAGGATTTAGTGCGCGTTATTTATATGCTATTTAATTGGAAGCTTCTAAATGTGTATTTTCACTTTTCGTGTTCATAATATCTGACATAAGAAAATTTGTGAATGTTGATTAATTAGTTTATCAGAATAATATCACACACTATTATCCGCTCGTGACTTCATTCGCCTAGAGTACAGTTATTTTAATCAGGTTAAAAAGTAGCTTATATGTTAAGGCGCGCTCTTATCCTGATAATAGTAAAAAGCAGAATTTTTAAATACCTAGTGTAACGAAACAGATCGATAATAAATTATGAAAAAAAATACTAAGGTTAGAAAAGGACTAGGAAAAGAGAAATAACTGAATAGAATGTATAAGTATAATTCTCTTTCTGCAGAAAAAAATCCTGAATAGGTCCACAAAAATAAACTTTCACGTCCAAACTCTTAGAATTTTCAGCAATAACGCAATTTATTTTAGGTAATACATAGCCAACGTTTAGTACTAAAGTAAAAACCAGCAGTTTTTTCGATTTAGTTAGTATATATCGAGAAATATAAAGAAAACATACAAAATTAACGCATTTTCGCATTACATCGTCCAATCTAACAAGCGATTTTAAACCTTGCGTAAATTATTTTAAAATTGGGGTTGGACCGCGCCTTAACCCTGGGTACACAAATCATGTCCACTCCATGTTTCATCGAACTATCGTTTTGAGGGATTGAGTAACAAACATCAATACATACAAACTCACATCCTAACATTATAAATGCGATAGTGAGTTTGTTACGCTTTCCGCCTAAACAGGTGAACGGATCGTAATGAAATTTGGCAAGGAGACAGACTATATTCCGGGAAAAGGCATAGAATACTTTTCATCATCATCATCCATCACCACGCGGGTGAAACCTCAGGGCGAAGCTGTAGTTGATATTATAAGTGTGATATAAAGTTTAATAGCGAGAAAAGTTGAGAAAGGCTCACCACGTTGATAGAGAGATACAACGGATATGGATTTCCTTCGATATAGTGTCCATTTCATGTAGTTAAATAAATAGTTATATGTATAACCACTAATAAATAGTAGAACATAGTTATATATAACCACTAATAAATAGTAGCACATAGTTATATGTATAACCACTAATAAATAGTAGAACATAGTTATATATATAACCACTAATAAATAGTAGTACATAGTTATATGTATAACCACTAATAAATAGTAGAACATAGTTATATGTATAACCACTTATAAATAGTAGAACATAGTTATATGTATAACCACTAATAAATAGTAAAACATAGTTATATATATAACCACTAATAAATAGTAGCACATAGTTATATATACAACCACTAATAAACAGTAGAACATAGTTAATATATAACAACTAATAAATAGTAACACATAGTTATATGTATAACCACTAATAAATAGTAGAACATAGTTATATGTATAACCACTAATAAATAGTAAAACATAGTTATATATATAACCACTAATAAACAGTAGAACATAGTTAATATATAACCACTAATATTTATTAGTGGTTAGTATAAGTTCATAATCTACAATTTATTAGTGGTTATACATATAACTATGTGTTACTATTTAGTAACACATAGTTATATGTATAACCACTAATAAATTGTAGATTATGAACTTTAACACACCTTAGTTATCGTACTGTATTATAAAAACGAAAGTGTGCGTGTTTTTCACGCGTAACGACGGAATTAAGATGTAATTTGGTAAGTACGAACCGACGTGAAGTAACACAGCTTGCTATTGCGTTTCGTCGGTTTGTGGGAGGTTCCCGAGGGCCGATTCCCCCCTTCCCCATTCTCTCTCTCCTTTCCACTCTCACCTCTTTTATCTCTTCCTTCATATCATTCTATTACATATCATTCCTCAAAGGTCGGCAACGCATCCTCGAGACCTCTGGTATTGCGGATGTCCATGGGCGATGGTATCACTTACCATCAGGTGAGCCGGTTGCTCGTTTTCCAACCTATCCCATAAAAACCATAAAAAAGTACATAGCTGCTTTAAATTAAATACAACATATATGATATTAGGGATTTAGGATATTGGGCTCACTATATCCGCATTAATAGCACAAGAAGTAGTAAAAGTATTCACATCGTCAACTAACTAATGTAAATAATTGAATATCGCACTTCTGCTTCTCTTCTCTTCTTGCTATATGTGCCAAAGCCGTTAAAGCTCTTGATGCAACGGCAATGCCATGAGCAGAAGGCTTACAATCTGGCGTAATACTTGCCACCTCCATTCTACTTCAATCTTCGGTCTAGAAATTAACAGCAATTAATCTCTGCTTAAAACCTTATTGTAACTTAACTCAGCATAATTCGGCCTCAACCTTGTTGGCTCTGCAGCTACAATGGATAGGTGTGACAGTCACCATCAGAAGAATGACCTAGTAGTCACGATACGAGGCCTCATAAAAAGCCATGTCATTATGAAGCTAATATACAACTAGTCATCTGCCATAGAGCGTTTACCTGCGGAAGTGTCGAAACATAGCAGTGGGCACCCAATCGAAGACCTACTAATTCCTTAAGCAAATACCTATGGGACATCGAGGACATCGAGCAGTTACCGATACAGTGGAATATCGGTATAGTCTGCACTATCCATAAGAAAAGGTCTAGAAGGAAATGCAGGAACTAACGGAGGATATCTCTCTTACCAACCGCATACAATCTTTTCATACGTGTTGCTGAAGAGACTCGAACCCTACACTGAGGCAGAAATAGGCAATTACCAGTGCGATTTCCGTCGCAACCGTAGTACAATCGATCAGATTTTTCATTCGAAACAGCTAATGGAGAAATAATAGGAGTATGCTGGGAGTATCCATTCGCTATTCGCAGACTTCGCAAAAGCACATCACAGCATTGACTGAAATACTCTGTATGTATTCTATTTCTTCTAAAAAACCCTGACAATCCCGAATAAACTAATTAAATTAAAAAAAATAATTACGGTAGAAACAGCAACACGAAAGAGTAGATTAACAGCAAATGTAGGCACTTTCAGAAAGTTTCGATGTAGAGTCCAGTCTGAAACAAAAAAGAAACTGATATTAATTAATAAAAACAGTGATGCTAAAACTACCAAGACCATTAAAACGTGGACAATATGTATCGTGTCAGATTAGATCTCCTGTGGGAGCTTCCCGGCACGTAATGTCGTGTTTTCTCATTACGTTGAAAACTACCCGCATCGCTTCAGCTTTTTGATTTCCCTGACATCGGTGAAGCGTAGCTAATGTCCCAGTGGTACTGGAATGTTACGCTTAGAGTGGTTAAAGTGTATTAAACGAGGGAAGACAATAAATAGCTACGATTTACCTTTTCTAAAGTACTTATTTACATACCTACGTAAAAAATAAATTCTTGATATTTATTAAATTTATAATGAATAAGAAATAAATGATTTAAGAAAATGAAAATATTTATTAAAATGCTAACAGGTAGCTCAATTGGTTAGTTAGATCGTGCCTGCGAGCGCGGAGTCCTAGGTTCAGTCCCTAGACGAGGTGAAGACTTGTGTGATGAGCTTAAATGTTTGTTCTTGGCTCTCGGATGTTTTTGATGTGATAATGTGTTGTGCCCATGTCTCCGCGACATGGGGAATGGGAGTTCATGGCGAGAATATGAGTGTTTAAACGTTACGTAATCTAAACGTAACACGCCTTGTGTTTTAAGAATAACAGATAAGTATATCATATACCTAATGTTTAAGAAGCGAGATTCCAATGTATGATTCAAACAATATTTTTTTTGTTGGAGACACGCCGTGCGATTCTCTAAGAGCAAACATCGTTGCATTTTTGACAACATCCATGAAACAAATGACGAGATCACAAAAAACGTTGGAAGAACAACCTTGTGTACAAGGACGATATCTCATAAAGTGTTTGACATCGGTGAGCTCGTTGACGATCATAACGAATGGTTGGAAAATCGCATGGGTGTAGGCTTAGCACGAATAACGGCGCAAGTGTAACATTACATGTCGTTCACGTGAAACGATACAAACTGCCATATATCTAGGCAACTTTGACACAGAGATAACTCATAGTTTGTACGCCGAAGCGTGACGCGTTGACGCTTACGATATGAATACTTTTCGCAAATTGATTGGGTGGCCTTGAATATGACAAATGACGTAACTCCGCTACTACTCTACGAGTTCTACTGCTACCTAAGGGCGGACCTTCGGTAGCAGTAGAACTCTTAGTGAATGAGTTCGTCCAGGAAAGTACTGCAACTACCTATAGTTATTTCTATAGTGAAGCAGTTATATTCGCGATACTTTGTTCCGGATTGAAGAATGTGGGTGATTATAGCCACAACTTAATGTCTCAGCGTTACTGGCGTAGTCAGTTAGTCACTTATGACGAAATGAGTCTGAGGTTGAGGTTAACACCAGGCGGGCCTCGTGTACATTCAGCCTACATACAGCCTAATAACAGCTGTATAATGTAAAAACATGTTACTAATGTAAATAATTTACATTAAATCTTGCACACATTATTTATTAAGTCAGTTTTAAGCTAAGGATACAAAATCAAATGTATGTGTCAGTCAATTTTTTATCTCACCATCGAAAGGGTGAATTTTGCGTGAAATGACCATTCGTTACCCTCGCCTATTCTCTGTTTATTTGTGTATAATATAAGCTTATCGTAAGTACAAGCTCTTTTCACATAGTTTTTACATGGTAATCCTTGGAACAGAAGTAACCAACATGCTTGAAAGGACTAGGTACTACTTTTTATTTTTGTATTTTAAAATACAATAAAAAAACTAGTTTAAGAAAATGAATTTAACTGATTTAAGATCATATTCCTGACAAAATCATAAAATTTCTAAGAGATCCCTAAATAAAAAAATAATTGAAGATATTTTTTTTTTGACAAATGATTTTTACAACGGAATTGCTTTTTATGCCTGTCATTGGGCAATAAAATAGAAGGCAACGTTAGCTTGCAATGCACATGTCCAAAGCAAAACCTTTTTGAACTTGTCAGGCATAACATTGTGTGATAGTATAATGTCAACAAGGCGTTCAACTAAAAGAGCTTTTCTATTCATTTACATTACTTTCCTTTTACATTATTTAGTTTTATATTAAGATCTGCACCACACAGCGGCTCACATGTCTTTATAAGGAGTATTAATACACATGTGTTGACGTAGGTTAGGTTAATTTATCCTCAGGCAGCTGGAACCTTTTTGAACAAAGCAAAACCTTTTTGAACTCGTCAGGCATAACATTGTGTGATAGTATAATGTCAACAAGGCGTTCAACTAAAAGAGCTTTTCTATTCATTTACATTACTTTCCTTTTACATTATTTAGTTTTATATTAAGATCTGCACCACACAGCGGCTCACATGTCTTTATAAGGAGTATTAATACACATGTGTTGACGTAGGTTAGGTTAATTTATCCTCAGGCAGCTGGAACTTTTTTGAACAAAGCAAAACCTTTTTGAACTCGTCAGGCATAACATTGTGTGATAGTACAATGTCGACAAGGCATTCAACTAAAAGGGCTTTTCTATTCATTTACATTACTTTCCTTATACATTATTTAGTTTTATATTAAGATCTGCACCACACAGCGGCTCACATGTCTTTATTAGGAGTATTAATACACATGTGGTGACGTAGGTTAGGTTAATTTATCCTATGGCAACTGGTAGCATTCCTTCCTCAAATTGCGACATTTTTCTTATTTTTTCCCGAAAGGCCAAACATTTTCTGGCTGTTACAAATTACAACTTTCAGAGAAGAAATATTTTAGCTCTGAAGTAGCTAGCCCACAAACACTTATGATAACAGATTAACATTTTATTAATCATTTTACAAATAACAGCTAGGTATATCACTTTGTATCAGGGGAGGCGCAACATTTAATAAATAACAAATATCTGAATAATATACACGAAGTGACAATATAACTTTTAAATAAATCAAAGCAAATAAAAAAATATGTTTTATACTACACCTGCTCGGAAAGTACCTTGATACTTTATCAAATTTACGGTAGAAAGTACGTCATTGCATATCGAACAAATATGCGGCGAGAAAACGCATCTGAGCGGGAGAGAAAAGTGTATGAAAATCCATTTCTTACGTGGTTTTTCTTTTTTAATTTTGGGTAAGACTATGCGCTGGTAACCTAAATATCAAAAGCCAAAAAGTTTTTACAGTGAGTTTTTATCTCCAAGTTCGCAAAATGACACTGGCCACTAGCTGTGTGTTGGATGGTGTCAAACAATTTGAAAAAAGAACATGTGAAAATTGCAGACGCCATTGGCGCCATTTTCAATTTGTGTGTTGTTTGAGGATTCAGTTTTCGTAGAAAAGTAAAATAAAACTATCAAAATGATAAGTAGTGATAGTGATGAAGATTTTTTAACTCCGCCGCAGTTGAAGAAACAGCAAAAATACTGATTGATAACCTTTTACCACAGAAATCAATTAAAAATATAATAAAACTTATGACGATTTTTTGCAATGGAAAAGTGAAAAACATGCGGCATCTTTTTCTGAAACTGTTTTGCTAGCTTATTTCGGTGAAAAAGCGCAAAAATACAAACCAAGTACGTTATGGTCTATGTACTCAATGTTGAAAAGTACTATATTGACAAGAAACGACATAAATATTCAAGAATACAAAAAACTTACAGCATTTCTGAAAAGAAAGTCGGAGGGATTCCGTAGTAAGAAATCAAAAGTGCTTACTACAAAGGATGTTTATTCCTTTTTGCAGAATGCTCCAGATGACAAATATTTGTTGATGAAGGTAAGTTTATGAACAAAATGCACTGGTTTAAAATTTATTACGTACCTATTTATGAGTAGAAATCTACTAGGTTTTCATGTTTGATATTTTTGTTTACAGGTTATTTTTATTTTAGGAGTAAATGGGGCCTGTCGTTCGCAAGAACTTGTGGATATGACAACAGACGATATCGAAATCCTCGAAAATGGAATAATCGTCAATATTCCTAACACAAAAACCAAAATTCAGCGATCATTTGTTATATCGGGCTTATTTTATGAGATAGTGAAGAAATATAACGAAATTCGCCCCAGTGACCAGAAAACCAATCGGGTTTTACTACAATATAAAAACAAAAAATGTACGAAACAAGTAATTGGGAAAAACAAAATAAGTACTGTGCCAAGAGAAATAGCTTCGTACCTTAATTTACTCAATCCACTAGAATACACTGGCCACTGCTTTCGCAGAACTTCAGCGACTATTCTTGCCAATACTGGTGCTGATTTAACCACAATAAAACGTCACGGTGGTTGGAAATCTTCCGCTGTTGCAGAAAGCTACATAGAGAATTCCGTAGAAAACAAAACACGAATAAATAACCAAATATCGGGATCGATTAATGTACATCAAGACTCATCTCCTCAACCATCAACGAGCGCGGCGATGCCAGATGCCCCTCAGCAGCCAGTTGCCCCTTTGGCACCACATCCTTCTACGAGCGTAGTGCCAACAGCACAGCCAGTTATTCCTCCTACATTATCGCAAACATCTCAAACAAACATTAATGGAAAAAGTGTTACATTAAGCTTCACTAACTGCAACAATTTCAATATAAATTTCAATTAGTAAAGATTTAGTTTTTTATTTTCCTCGTAGGTGTCGTATAAAGCACTATGTATCACTCGAGAGAAAGTGCGATTCCCGATCTCGGGTGTTTTAAAGCCAAAACGACACCCTCGACGGTAATCGGTCACTTTCTCCTCTCGGTGAACAATGTTTTATTCTATGTCTAACAAGAGAGTCAGTCATTACACTATTGTACAGTACAGTCTCCTTTACAACTGCAATCTATTCCTCTGTAGTAAAATAGGTAGTATAACTTTGTTGTTCCGATAGGAACGTCATATAACTCATAGGATAATCATAAGGAAAAATCCTAAAATAGTTCAAAATATGAAAATATGAATGAAAATATTTCATACTACGTGTCATTTTGACCCACAGTTTTGACCTAACCCTACTACCCCAGTTACAATTACCTACCATGCTGACGCAAGAATAATAATTAACCTATTATACAAAGAATACAGAGATAACCTCGTAGCAGAGTTACGAGTGTATCTCTATCTATTATCTTTGTGCAATTTGCTCACCCTGACGTGGGTTGCCGTGATGCCGAGGGCCAGTTAGAATATAATGTATATCTGTAGTGAAGCAAATAAGTTTTACTACAGATATACAACCTGTATTTGACCTCTTTGCAACTGCCATTGCCCGTGGCAGACAGTTCCTTCCTGATCAAGCTTCCGTTTACTACTATTACTCTGTTTTATTTAATTTTTGATCCACGTATAGACCAAAAAACTCCTTATAATAATGGCATAGCAAGGCCGGCATGATATTGAATATGGTTCTACTTTGTGCAAATCGTAATGGGTGAGGAAACCTGATTTCCTGTAGGCTTCTTGAGCAAGAGTTCATGTATGATTTTTAATACTGCAATGCTAGATATACTGCATTGATGATGTAAGAATTACTGCGAAGTAGAAAGGAAATGTAGTAAATGATATCACTGGACGAAGGAACCTTACACCTTTTAGTTTAAAAAATCCATGTTCTAATCACTGCTTGGAACTGCAAGTGACATTTTCAAATTGTCATTATACATACACTAGCTGCGCCCTCCGGTTACACCCGCGTGGTGATGGATGATGATGAAAAATACCCTATGTGTTAATCCAATGCCTCATCTACCTCCATACCAAATTTCATCCAAATTGGCCCAGTTATTTGAGCGTGAAAGAGTAACAAATATATATTTATCCATCCATCCATCTATCCAAACTTTCACATTTATAAATTAGTGGGATTATAAATCATTTTCATATTCCGTGCTGGAAGCGCCTTTTAAGCTGTTTGGTTCCAGTTTTTTGTCTTAAAGGGAAAATATTTAGGCTATCTGAAGACTAAGGGTGCCTACAGGTTATCTAACAACCCGCACTGGACCAGCGTGAAAGATTATGGTTTCCTTTCCTTGAGGGAAAGGCCTATCCCAGTAGTAGGAACATGGTAAGTAATTCAGCATAAAACTCTGTCACTTAACATCAGATGAACAACTTTTCGCATGACAAAATTAGCAACTTTAATGCGTAAAATAAATCGCATTTTGATTTATGCAATTTATTTGAACAAAAATGTTGTAGTCGAAATATATAGACTTCAGATATTCTCGCTGAGCAAAGCTTGATCCACTTTTGCTCTCTGCATTTGATAAGGATATATTCAAGATGACGTATTGAGGCAAATTGGTGTTCTATTCATATCCGATTAGTTTTCCGGCCCACAGCTCCATACGTTTCGTATTTCCCGGAAATTGGTAATTTCCGAGTACGTGTTCGTTACTAAATCCTAATGGATCCAAACTAAGCGCTACATATGGTGCGCGCCTAACGTTCCAAGATGAGCAAAGAATTCGCCGGTACGTTGGTTACATTCGATTTTCTCGGCAACCAATAAAGCTGTAAAGCTATCATTTGTCACATTATTGGAGATAATAGTAGTGTTAAATATTCTGATTAACCTACATCAATAACATTTTTCTATGCCTTTTCTACACTCGTACCTACACCTGTAACTTGACCTGTGCCAATCATCTCTGAATACTGAGTGGTAGTACTCCACCATTATATAAAGTTTATCACGATTACATCAAGTTATGTTAACAATGACCATTCGAACCTCATTATCACATTTAATTGAAAACAGATTATATTTAAGTGCACAAGATACATAAGATTTTACTTTAGAGGCCGGGTAAATACTCGTAGGTAAGAAAACACTTTAAAAAACCTCACATTACCGATGGAGTCAGCAAAGGTGCATACTACCCTCATATAGACAGTCAAACCTAATCACAGAAAACATCTCATGTAATAATATAGACAAACATATTGCCATCTTATCTCGACTTTTACGATACCCGTATGGCGGATTGTACGACAACGAATTTTTCTTATTTTGCTCACTTAAATCGCATCAATGTGTTTTGGTGTTATTTTAAAATACGAGATTTTTATCCTCTACCGAAATATTAAATTCCTATAGCTCGAGCTACTTACTTGTTACGTGTAACATAACTCAAAAAGTTTTTAACTGGCGATATTGAACTTAAACGGGACTAAATTGATGCTTATCAACGAAAAAGGCTCGTCATAATAACATGAACTTGTAAGAAATTACGAGAACATTAATTCTCTTTTTTTAACATAAATTAAAATGTCAATTTGCAAATGGAACTGAGCTTGCTGTGTTAAATTATTGTGCATACACTAATCCAAACACGTTTCGTATTGACTTCATGCACATTTGAATTTGTGCTTTCAATTCGCCTGTTTGAATACGTAATATCGTAATGGACGTGCTCTGCTCGGATGAAATTGTATCGTATGTAATAATGAAATATTATATATATATGAAAGCGAAAGGTCACTCACTCACTCATTACGAAATCTCAGAAACTACAAGAGCTAGGAGTTTCAAATTTTGCATGCGGGATTTTTTAGGACGTAGGTGCTCACTAAGACGGAATTTTTCCTACGGGGATTTTTGGGGTTGATAGTTTGTTATCTATATATATAAAAGAAGATGTCCTAATTGACTGACAGACAACGCACAGCCTAAACCACTGATCGCAGAGACTTGAAATTTTGAGGGTGTATTGTCCTTGATGCGTAGAGGTGTACTAAGAATGGGTTTTTCGAGATTGTACCCCAAAGGGGGTCAAAAGGGGTGAAAACGTTTGTATGAAACTCTTTTGTTTTTAAACTTGTAGTTTTGAAAATTTGTATTTGAATAGGTCATTCAAAATAAAAAAATTTGAACTATTTTTTTTGGATAGTGGTGGTTTAAGAGGGTGAAATGGAGGGGGTGAAAGTTTGTATGGAAAGTTTTTGTTTTCGAACATACAGCGGTGAAAATTAGCATTTAGACAGTTTAAAGTGATGATTTCAATATTTATTGACAGGGATGACTTATGGAGGTGAAACGGGGGATATTTTTTTTTCAAAAGTTCTTTGTTTTTGGAGCTACAGTGATGAAAATTGATAACTGGATAGGTAATTTAAAATAGTGATGCTTTCAATATTTTTGCAGGGATGAATTAACAGGTGGTAAAACGAGGGATGTAAACACTACTACATATTATATATAAACTGTAGAGGTCAAATTTCTGTACAATGAAAAATATGCTAAAAACCGAGTCAGAGGATGTAAGGAGTGAAAAATAAGTTCTTTGATGCATTATATCCCTGATCAACATATAGGATAGTTTTGATCCCGGTAAATTAAAGAGTTCCCGTGGAATAATTATAAATCTGTAATCACCGTATCCCGCGAGGCCACGCGAGCGAAGCCGCTGGAGGGTCAGCTAGTATATGTATATATGTATTACTGTATTTATATACTAACGTCGATATTGTAATTCCACCGTCAATGCTCGAATTGTATTAGGCGATAAAATGAGGTCGCTTATGCAAGTGACCATCTTGGGTGATACCGACGCAACACAGAACTTTCTACCTCTATAGTCAACAAATTGGGTATCTTAAAAACACTTAGGGCGCGGTCCAATCCTAATTTTAAAACAATTTTCGATGCTTTACATAAGGTTTCGAATTGCTTACCAGAATGGACGACGCAATGCGAAAATTCAATTGAATACGTGCTAATACTTTTTATATTTATTTCGTACAATCAAATGATTTAGTTTTAATGATAAAAGAATCCATAGTTCACTAGTAAATTTCATTGGGAATTCGAATATGATACATTTATTGAAATATATTTGCCCATAATTGAATAAAAATACTTTTTCCCACGAAGCACGTAAGTAAAATTACAAAATTTAGGGAATGTTGCCGATTTTTTTCTATCGAGCCAAGTTTGCTCAATCGTGTATTGGCTCCCATATTTCATAAGGACGTTTATTCAATTTACACTACGTTTTTTTTCGAACTTCGGTTATAAGGTTTAAGCGCCGACAAACTAAGTTTTTACAAAGTCGACTCATGAAATTTGGAATTCATTTCGCCTTAAGCATTCGAACAATTTGTCAGCTGAAATCAAATTGTAACGCAAAGTTAGGATGAAAGGCGCGATAGATTTATTGGATAAACTTGCCGTTTTGTGGAGTCGAACGTAGCCCTTTGTCCAATTGAGTCCGAGCAAATTGGGGACAATCGGACGCTCACATCTACTCTTTGTATCTGAGCGACGCGGTCGGTCATGGATAGGGTTGCAGTGGATTGTCTACAGTAAATATAATAATCCCAAAGTTTAGTTAGGATCGTATCCAATGGGGATCCACACGCAAAGCTCAACGCAGAGGGCGCCAGCGGCGAGATGGCCACTGTAATGTTAGTGTCGCTTTGTTTTTTTAGGAAAAAATATTTTTTTTGTGTTGATGAACTATCGTTACTTTCAAGACGTATGCTACCTGGAAGTTTATAAAATTGAAAGGTGAACTAAAAAATCGAGGAGGAAAGATGACTGGAAAAAAAGCCGATGTTGTTGAGAGGTACCTACTACCTAATTAATTATTTACTTTTAATCCTTCATATACCGTAATAATTAAAACAAATGCTGTATGAATGAAATGGACGTAAATGTACGTCTCTGGTACGCAAACGGTTAACAGTGTTCTGTTTTAGATTAGAGTGTTATTTAGTTGTAATTTAATTATTATTATTTGACTCAACATAAATTAACCACTTTTCTATAGTGGATCTTTGGAAAATAAATGTACACCGTTATTATTACATCCTGGCACAGCACACAAAGGCATATTTGGAGAAAATTATTGTTTACTGCATGTAAGGTTACAAAATGAATGGAACTGACAGGTTTCAATGGCCATCCCGACGATGCGCCATCTGGCGTGATAAATTGGCAGTGAAGATCCCCATTAAACGAATGAAATGATAATATTGAGACTGAGCAAGTGCGGGATAAAACAGTTTAGTGTAGCCGCATAATTGTCGTTTGAGCTTTGATTTAACCACCATACACCTTCCAAGTGCCCGGCGGTATAGTTGAAAAAAAATCTATTTTTATTTATTTATTGCAATCAACAGCGTAATATATTAACTAATTACAATTCTTAACTATATAAATAAAAATAAGGCCAAAAGTGATTACAAATTTGAAAACATAAATAATTATAATTTTACGTATTCAAAAACTATGTACGTGTGGCACACGGAAATCAATAATTATGCGGATGATGTATTTATATGCGTGAGTGTATATTGAGTATGTGAGTATATGGGTGTGTGTGTGTATGTGTGTATGTGTAACTCTGATTAGGGAGGGTTTGACTAAATCATTATAAAATTTTATAAAGTCAGTACGTGAGACTTTTTTATCTCAATTTTAGGGCATGTCTTTGTACGAGTACTGGCTGCCCCAAGAAATTCGATTCTTTAAATTTTTATTTTTGTAATACTTGTTCTGCTATTCGGGACGCCACCCGGGTCAGCTAGTAAGATAAAAAAAGAAAAAAGAAAGTTAATAATTACATTATGTCAAAAAAATTATAAAACACCTACTTAGACTTAGTAATATTATAGGTGCACAAGAGACGTTTATATTTTAAGTGACATTTTACCATATTGACAAATATTTATACGATACTAACGTCACTCAATTGTTTTGCCTTCCCGGAACCTGAAATGCCTTTCAACTAACACTTAAACTTTATAGTATGGTATTAAAGTTCAAATTGACTTAAGTGTTATAACGAATCGATTGTATGCGAGTATAGAAAAATGTTGTTTTTAGACCTGTTCAGGCATTTTTTTAAAATTTTTCTCACCGTAAGAACCATCCACGTACTTCAAGGTATATTCTAAGTAAACAATTAGCATAATCGGTTCAGCTGCTCTCGAGATTTGCGCTTAGCAACACATTCAGGGATTCATTTTTATATTATAAATTAACTAGCGAAGAAACTTGACTATTTCTTGGCCATTACAGTTGCAGTGCAGCTCATAGCTTAGAGCTGAAGTATTTAAGCACTGCTCATAATCCCGAAACATTAGTTTACTTAATCGTTAACTTAACAATAAGTACGAACTCAATACAAAAACAATTAAGCAAATAATTTTTATGAACATAAATAATCTGATAAACACACTGTTACAGTCATAATAAAAATAAAAAAGTTGCGCGATTTGTATTCCCATATAGATATCCGTAGATAGATAGGTAGGTAGATAGATTAACTCTTTAGTGATACATCACAGTACAAATAAATTAAAATTAAAGAATTACGATACAATTGTATACAAAAATATTTCCATACAAATAAATGCTTATAATTTACAATGGGCAGCCTTATCGCCCAGCGAGATCTCTTCCGGATAGCCATGACTATGGACAAGATTACAGCATTTTGGTATTATTTTGTTTATATATTCTAGTTTACGGTATGTTTTATATATTTTATTAGAACATTATTTATTTCCTTTGATTAATATTACATTTTTAGTTTATTTTGGTTACTATTTATATTATTACTTTATTTTTGAAACAAAAAGAAAAGGCTATTTCAATAATAAAAGTTTAATTACTCGGCTCGATTTTATTAATTTTAAAATTATTTTTCTAACATTAGTATTTGGTAACAACACTCATAACTAAGCATTACTAGAAATAAATTGTTTTTTTTTTGACATTTAAAAAAACATTAATTTTTATACATAATGTAATCAACATGAACCAATAAGTTAAGAATTTACGGTAATATCTTATTACTAAAATAGTATATTATGCAACTAGTGAATAAAGGACGGATTTTAAGCGAGGGCCATAGATGAATCACGAGTAAGTGAAGGATTCTAACGACTGAATCACGACCGCAGGGTTCATGGTTATTGAATCACGAACGTAGCGAGTTATTCAAGTGTTAGAATCCTGAGCGATTTGAGTGATGTATGGCCCTTGATATAAATCCGTTTTATTCAAGAGTTGCATACCATTTTATACCATGACCGCGAGAAAAAGAAATAATTTGAGCGATAATAGACATTTAATGAAGATAAGGGGAGGTTAAATTAATTAAAATGCACATTAAAATTTTAATAATTGCTAAACGTACTATAACGAGTAATTTATTTATTATTATTATATTTTTTTTCTATAATTGCAGCAAAGAACACTATACAGTTTTTATTCTAATGCTAAACTCTTTGTCGCAAATATCGACCAATCAAATCTCGAGGAGTTACTTGCTCAATGAGTTTGTATGTCGACTATTCTTTGCGTAAGGAAGATATATAAGCATTGAGCTGGAGATTGAATATATTGGTGTGTTCTAAATTCAAACACCAAAACAGTGACTAAAAGGCCTTTTTATTCACTGTTTTCATTGAATAAAATAAGCTTTTTAGAGTGGGAATGGTATAAACACATTTTTGCCTCAGAAACAGAAATGAATGTCCCTCAAAGATAATCCATGTTATAATATTCTTTGTGTAACAATTCCTCGTAAACAATCATATCCAAGAGCGTCTTTCTTAAAGCACATAGCAAGAGCCAGGTATGTACGAGTAAAACAATTATCTACGTCTCGCATTACAATTTATATCACAAGCGTTTTGGTGGTGAACGTTTTAAAACATTTTTATTTATTGTCTTTATGTAAACAGTCTACAACAGTATCTCATGTGATGATACATTAATTCTTAAAATATCTTAACGAGGTGTTGAAATCACCCACAATTTAACTCAGACTTCGTTTGCCCTATAAAGCCTGATGAAGCCCCTTCGCGTAGATAAAATATAATTTACGTCGTAATGAAGTAATTTCCCGTCACCTCAACGAAATTGAGGGATTACGGAAGGTCTTAATTTCTTTTGTGAAATATTTATGTGTGTTTTTATTAGATTCGCTTAACGGAATGTAATCAGATTTAATTGTTTAATCGTTACGTATTGTAATACTATGAAAGGTGTACAATAAGCTCCTTGTTTACCTAGTCTACGTTTTGGAAGGCATTGCGGTCTTTATACTACTTTATTAGGGATGAAACTGCTTGAGTATGACAATGCCTGATTGTATGCAAGCTTCTGCGTGTGTGGTTTTTCTATTTTTTGCACGCATTTTGCTATTTTGTTACACGCTGAGTCTGTGACGTAATGTCTTAGAAGAATTACCTATAGAAACTGAGTTCGCGCGCAAAATGTAAGCCGTCAAGTGAAGCCGTAAATGGCTTCACACGACACCCGCGCTGTCAGAGTTCTCAGAATATACAGCTCGGTAAAAAAAACAAAATGACTATTTGGGCGGTGAAATTGTGCCACAACATTTCAGAAAAGCTACATAAAAGTTCTGGTGTGACATTTCACAGCTAAGCTTTTGATTATAATGCTTAAGTCGTCTCAAATACAAATATTAGTAAATACAAGTTACCTACTCTTAGTTCGGACGGAATGTAGCTATGTATTAAATAATTCCAGTTTGAAAACGTTGCTTGTATGTATACGTTATATTCTCTTTGGGTATGATATTGTTCGTTTTACTATTCGACTGCATAAAAAAGGAAGTTGTGTTTTCAGGCTCATATATATTATACAATATGTGTATTTGTATTTGTGTGAGTGGGTTTCTTTATTCCAACGTATTTCGAAATCGCTTTTACCGATTTTGATATATATCGAAATCGGTAAAAGCGATGAAAAGACATGTATATGGTATCGTTAGAATCCTTACATTATCTCTGCAAACATAAAATAAGATAACTCATGAAAACATTGAAACCCAAAATCATTAATAAAAAGCGATTACCCGGAAAGGAAAAAAAACTAAAAGGAGATTAAAACAATAAAAAATTTGATTGCTGCAGTCAAAACTAAATTCAAAATCGTTTTGAAAATATTTTTCATCTTTTTCGTTAAGAGTTAATCACAGTCTTATCTTATGGTTGGTGGTGATACTGTTGATGGTGTAGTATGCTTGCCTAAAATATACCTTTTCCTAAATTAAATATTCAGAGGCTAAATTCAGCTGGAGGTCGGATAGTGTTTTTTTTATGTGATAGTGTGTTAGATAACAAAGTTTTCCCCGGAGCCCGGAGGTGAATAGCGATAGACAGGTGCGGGGGCGCCTTCTCTCGCATTGCACCACCGTCGTCGGGTGGAAATGGCTGAGCACTTCTAGTCACAAGCTATCTGTACATGTAACGCGTCTCCACAGTTATTATTTTATGGAACAATGTATACAACAGGGAGGGGGGATGCGTTATGCATTTTTCCCAGCGTCAACAAAAAAATGGGTCAAAGTTTTGTATAGAGAAGCAAGACTACGCAGGTGAAACCGCGGAGTGCAGCTAGTTTATTATTATTGGTATTGATAGTTCATTATATTCAAAGACTTGGGAAACATTTGCGTTTTAAGTCTTTGATGAGTTACGCGTTTCGAAAGGCCTGAGGCAAAACCTGTTCTAAATACCCAGATAACTAAGTAAATATACTCCGAGATCCTGATATCCTCAGTGGTTCATCTTAAGTTGTAACAAGCTAAGTTTTAATAGAACGGCGTGATAGATTGTTTGCTTTAAAGAAATTGAAATTATGAAACTTTGGTGTAGAAATATTAATGGGTTCAGGTGGTGAGAAGGTCGTCGATGCAAAGTATTGAGGAACATTACTCATTACAATGGGAGTCGGATTGTCTTGATAGTTTTGCATTTAGCAAAGAAAAAAGCACTTTCGACTTCGATTATAACAGGTACGAGAAAATAAAGCAATTACGTTTTTGGTTACTATCTGTGAGCTCCCTGAAACAAACCGGTTAAATTGAAACTATTAACGTTCGGCTACTCGATTGTTCCGCTTGTCAAATCAAAGTACACCAAAAAAGGTAAAAACTTATGGCGCTGTCAGCTACTAGCGCGTGTGGACGTCGGTGAAATCAAACCCTTTTAAATAAGTATAAAATTCGTAAAAAAATATGTTTACACTATATTTTTTTATATTAAATTTGATAACGCCGCGTACTAATTGTGGAAAAACAACGATTCAATTTGAAGGAGCAATACAATCAGCTTCCAAATGAAGTGAAAGAATGTGATAGTGTTAACGCATATCGGAGTAAACTTAAGCAATACGTAAATAATCTGGTTTAAAAAGCTAACCACGCCAGAAGATTAAGTGTAAATAGATATATTTAAGTTAATCTCATTATAAGTGAACAACAGTTCTTATGAGAAATAAAATTCTTTAAACCTAAACCGAAATAAGAAATAATCTGTCAAAGTATGTGTATTAAAAATTTCTATTTTATTACATGTATTTCATGACAAATAGAGAGATACATAGATAGATAGATAACTCTTTATTGTACATAAAAACATGGATTTATTTATTATATAATTATTAATACTGTTGTACAATAGGCGGTCTTATCGCTTATCTTATGTCTTATCAAATACAAAATGAATAATGAGAAAAACTGTTTAAGGGAGAAATAAGTGGTATGTTTGATATTATGTAATGTAGTAGTTAAGTATGTTAAAGTATGTTTTTTATTCCGTCAATATGCTGCTTAAAAGTCTTAGAAATGTCACTTATTGTATGTTTTATATGTTAACCATTGTTAACGAGGTAAACTTATATACTATATACATAGTAAACTTCTATAAAACTATAAACTGCTTTAAAAACCCTCCTATTTATCTTCGTCAGGAATTGACAGCACTTGATATGTAAAATGTATGGTATTAAACTATCAATCCATTATAACGCTCTCACTGCTGGGACTCGGTATAGTATGGGCACATCACTATGCGGGCCCTGTGCGGCTTAGTGAATATGCTACTACTATTTTTAAGGTATCCGAAGGCTTCCTATTTCTGCTGTTGCCATAAAGTATACGTATGCCACCGTACAGTATATGTATGGATAGTAAACATTAGATTTATTTTCATATGATTATGTTGCTCCATGTTTAAAACCGTAAGATGGAGCTTTTATCAAACCTCACATACACGGGCTTTTCCGCACAAATAGAAGACACAACTCTTTCTTCAAATAAAATACGACTCAGGTAGTTTGCATCAGATAAAGACTAAAGCTAAATGAAAGTTTAGAATAAAGTCCGCATTAAAGCTGCTAAACTAAATTGCATTACCGAGAGAGCCAGACTTTGAGCTCCTGGGAGTTTTTAAGCGACTTCAAAAAAGGAGGAGGTTATATGTTCGTGTGTGTTTTTTTATGTTTATGTTAGCCGATTTCTCCCCCGTTTGCAGACTGATTCTAAACATTTTTTTATTTTTTTGGTAGAGTATACTTCCGAGAACGAGGATGGAGGATGGGACCACCCATTTAAATTTCATCAAATTCGGTGAAGCTTTTTTTAAGTTACACTCCTAAAACTGAAAAGTGTTACGCCTATCTTGATAATATCATCATTGACATTCGATCCCGTAAGTAGTAGGGTCACTAAAAAGGGTGAAAAATATTTTTTTACCAAAAAATGCAACCAACTTTTACACCAAAATGTGTGAAATAACTTGTCAAAGTCGGTACCATGCGCACAATATTGTGGTAATAGGTGCTTACTTTTGAACTATCCTGGTACTAATTCAACAAGTTATTTCACACTTTTTTGTATTGAAGTCGGTTCCATTTAATGTTTTTGGTTTTGACTTAGCTTCGTGAAATTGTAAATGATTTTGAAGCCTTAAAATCTATTTACCTGACAAATATGAGCAAATTTTCAAAGAAAATGAATTTAAAGTAATCTGCTGCATACCATTTTCTAAAGTTATATTGGTTGTACAAAGCGATCTGCACAGGAGGACTCTCATACAACCTAACAAACATACGTACAGATTAAATTCAAGTTGGCCAGTTAAAGCAGTGACACTTCCCTCACTTCGCTCGCTTGATCAATAATATCGTGGTATTTGTTCATGGGATGAGTTTTGACAAATCAAATGTTCGAGAACATGTTTTTGTGCAAACGTGCTGTTGGGTTAGTTTTGTATATCCATGCATCCAACAAAATTGTATTGTGTAAATCCCTAACCACAACAATCTCCCGGATCTTGAGCGGCGCGTAGAACTTTTCTCTCGCTATGACCCGAGCTCTGTCGAAACGGATTTAGTGGTTCGTGTCGGAGAGCAGAAAATGTTCTACTACGGCGGAACTGTTAGAATCTATTTTCTTCATAGAGCGTATACGTTCAAGAGACAACCCTCATTTCACAACAAAATGTACTTACTACTACTACTAAGTATGTTGCGCGTTAGTGTAAAGATAAGTATTACATGTTAAATTACTGTAGTAGCATATACCAGGTGGAAAAACGTGAGGTGATAAATAAAGATTACTTTCTTATTTGACGCAATATTTCCCTCGCCTTACAACACTTTATCCTTTAAGCCGATGACGACGAAGTGTGAAAGCTTTTTGAGGCGTGATTTTTCAAAAGCAACGTTAGTTCGTGCTCATGTTACGTACAGCTAAGTAGATACTTAACAGATACTGTGAAATAAAAGTAATTTGTATTATTTTTATAACTGACTATGACTTGTTTGCGATTCCGTTAGAGTGGATAGTGATTATCCCACAAGAATCATTTCCATTTTTCGAGAGAAGAAGTATTTCGTATTAAGTGTCGCTTCATAGACACAACGATAAAAGTCATAAGCTATATACTCGTATTGTTTTTACTGCCATTTTACTATGACGAGTTTTGTATTTAATTGATTTATGCTGTTTAGTTAACATTGCACTCGGGCCCCAAGATACAGGCCTAGTGCTTAGTTTGGGGTACGCCGGTTATATATTTAGTTTGTACATACAATAAATACTAGTTACTACCCGTTATTTAAGTTACAATGTTTAGTATTTACATAACTTTTTTTGGCAATAAAACATCTTGTATCTTGTATTTACTGGACCTCAAGAACAAAGTATTTTAAATTTACTCATCTATACAGATAAATAAAATTAAAGTGTGATTAATAAATTTGTGATTCCATATTGACAGGTTTTCACTAAATGCATATGAAAGTATATACGGTCCTTACATAAAAAATATTTCTTTAAATTTATGTCTGTTTGTTTTGGCTAATCTCTGAAACGGCTGGACCGATTTTAACGGGACTTTCACTTGCAGATAGCTGATGTTATAAGGAGTAACCAAGGCTACTTTTATTTTTATAAAAGTATAGATAAAACTATGACTTTCTGTCTGTTTGTTACCTTATCACGCCTAAAAAGCTGAACGGATCGTAATCATATTTGGCAAGATTATACATTATATTCCGGGAAGCACATATGATACTTATAGTCATCATCATCCATCACCACACGGGTTGAAACCGTGGGGCGCAGCTAGTTTTTTATAAATAGGTACGTTATTAAATAGTGTCAGTCGTAGTCGTCTATAAAATCGTAGCAGGACAATCGTAGCGCTACGAAGCCGTAGTAGCGTGGATCTACGAAGACTACGTCTAGGCCTACGAAAATCTATGACGCGTTCGATATAGCATTTTGCTTAACGCTTGTGCTGCGTGTCTATAAAAGTTTTTTAAAAATTACGTTTAAGATATTTTATTTGTGTTTACCGTAGAATCAGACAATAAATTCCTCTCAATAGTGGTACGCAGTATGACCATCACGAATGTGAAGAAAATGGCTTTATTGAATTAAAATTGTTAACTACTAGTAATGACTCAACGACTCAACACAACTCTCGACTACGACAAAGCCAAAAAACCTTTCCTTCCCATTTTAATACATATTACATGTTATAATTTTAGGGGTCTATTAAAACAGGGGGTAAACTACTACTGATTTACGTTTAAAAGGAACTACAGCAATGCACTTCTCTAAAGACAGGTTCGTTGTTGCGATCGTCGACGAGCACTATCAAGTTAGCGATATCGCCCTTGTTGACAAGGTTGTGTGGACGTGATAACGTCTTATAAATCGATGAACGCCAGCTGTGCGATTCTCTAATGATTCTTCGATGCGCTCGTCGACGGGCTCTCCGATGTCAGATACTTTATGAGATATCGCCTTTTGTATTTTCAATTCCGTGCGATTCTCTAAGAGCAAACCTCGTTGCATCTTTGACAACATCCATGAAACAAATGACGAAATGACAAGAAACGTTGGAAAAACAACCATATGTGCAAGGGCGATATCTCATAAAGTATTTGACATCGGTGAGCTCGTCGACGAGCTCGTCAACGTATTATTACAGAATCGTACGGCTGCACGTATACGATACAGTATGACTCATTGCGCCACGAGCGTCCGTAAATCGACTTTACGGACAACAATTTTTTTCCAACATCCATGTCAGCTCGTCAATGTTCCAAGGATGTTGTCAAAGATGTAATGAGATAAGATTTGGCTCTTAGCCAATCGCACTGCTGGAAATGAAGTTATAAGGCGACTTTATAATAACTATTAAAAAATCTATACCAGAGTGACGTGTGCACGACTACGAAAATTTTAAAATGTACAACTGTGGGTGTGCCTGCGACTGTTATTGGCAGACATGTTCATTAATAATCATAAATAGATCTAACTATCAGTTAACAGACATGTTCATCTGGTTACTTAAACTCGCAACAACAAAAACGAACGCTCGGCCGCGACAGTGTATCACTGCCGTGACCAGGATTCGTACCTGGGTTACTACGGCCACAATGTAGGGTCCTAACCACTAGACGATCACGGCTGTCGGATCTGGTGACTGTACCAACAAAATATAACGCTCCGCCGCGACAGTGATCACTGCCGTGACCAGGATTCGAACCTGGGTTACTACGGCCACAACGTAGGGTCCTAACCACTAGACGATCACGGCTACCGGAGCTGGTGAGAGGTCGACAAAATTTCTCGCTTGGTTCGAGTTAAAGTCGCGCAAATTTGGGGCACTTTCACTTCTGCGCTTGAGTTTTTGTGGCGTGATTGGAAATAATGAAATCGATCGATTGTACCAGTAATCTTACTTTATATTATACTAGCTGACTCTCCCGCGGCTTCTCTTGCCGCGGATATAAGCCACATAAATAAAATTGATATAGATGGAATGAAATAATAATGATTAGATAAAATATATGACTAAGATTTACGTTAATCTTGATAAGCTACAAGAAAAAAAAAATCATATGATACAAATTGCTTTGTTATAAATACCTACAGTAAAATTATCGTATACAAACCTTTCAAAAATATTACTTTTGTATACGGATACGAACATTGGCATAAAACTACATTTACAACTATCTGACTCACCTACGGCTTCACTTGCTTAGTCTACGAGTGATGAAGCCAGAGACATATTTATACATTTTTCTCAAAAGATAATTTGCTGCGGTATCTATGGGCTTAAAAAAATATAAATTAATAACAATTATAGTATAAATATCTTGACAATGCGATCGCTTTGTAAACAGACACAACCATCGCTAGAAAACCATTTTACGGTAAATTTCTTAGGGTCTTGAGAATATCAAATTCTCAAGACCCTAAGAAATTTAGATCTTGAATAATTACTACGTTAATATAAGGTTTAAAAAAAGACGTGTGGCACTCGGAGACTGCCGCCGTAAAGCTATTGCATAGCTGTTTTTATCAACTTATGCAATTATAATTATTTAACCAATGCCATCTAGAGGCGAGTTGCTGAACTAAAGAGACAAGCGTGATATTTCAAAAAGTCATTAAAAGTTCTGCTATTCATCAATAGATGGAGTTGGAGTGGGGGGGTGTTAGGTTATTTTCGTTACGGCAGGATTTGGTCGCCACGCGTAAGGCCCGGGATAGATTAAAAATCGCTAAACCGAAACTCAAACAAGCTTGTGAACTTATATAATAAATGAATTGAATTGTTAATATAAATCAGTCTCTATTTGACCTAAACTCTCTGGTTATAATTTTATTTTTTAATTTGTTATAATTTTGCACAAGAACATTTTGGTGGCTGTAAATTTTATGGCTGGCTGCTACCTGATGCCAAGACAGTAATGCTTCTTAGTTCTATGAGCACTGCCTTTGGACCGCTGGGGTCTCCTCTCCTCATAATTTTTTTTTGCACCACCCTACCCAACAGTGCAACTCCAGTGTAACTCGGGACTCCATAATGTAAAGTAAGCTCACGATGGGTAATGCTTTGCCCGTCGACCGTGCCAATAGACTCCATCTCAGCCTTCGCATCCGCAACTCCTCAAAATAAGCGTCCACGGCGGTTATGACCTCTTCATTTGTAAAACAATGTTTACCACCTAAAATTTTTTTCAGCTTTGGGAACAGATAAAAGTTGGACGGTGCTAAATCCGGTGAATATGGGGATGAGGTAACAATTCGAAGCTACATTGATGGATTTCTGCCATGGATTGCACAGAGGTGTGACGCGCGCATTGTCCTGATGAAACAAGACTTTTCTTCTCAATAATCCTGGACGTTTTTCTTTGATTTCTTTTCTCAAACGACGCAACAGGTTGCAATAGTAATCGGAGTTTATTGTTTCACCCTTTTTTAAATAATCCACGAGAATTATACCCTTTGCATCTCAAAAAACGGATGCCATGACTTTGCCCGCCGATAAAACTAACTTTGCCTTCTTTGGGGTGGGCGATCCTGCTCTTTTCCATTGTTTCGACTGTGCTTTTCTCTCGGGTGTATTGTGGTGAACCCAAGTTTCATCCATGGTTATAAATCATTCAACAAATTCTATTGGGTCAGCTTCATATAACTCTAAACAGTCGCGAGAAGTTGTGAGTCGGTTGCGTTTTTGTTCCACTGAAAGCAGTCGCGGTACCCACCGCGCAGGCACCTTAGAGAATACAAGTTCAGTAGTAATTATATGATGTGTTCGCTCAGATTTGATGCCTACAGTCTTAGCTATCTCCTCGACAGTCAATCTTCGATCAGATAAAATTAAATCTCAGATTTTTTCTTTGTTTTGATCAGTGGAAGCAGTTGAAGGCTGGCCACTACGGGGCTCATCTTGAATGGTCTCACGACCACGTTTAAACTCTGCCAACCAGTTTTTAACAGTGGCATACGAAGGAGCGGACTCACCCAAAGTAGCAGACATGTCTTCATGTATAGCTTTTGGAGTTAAACCTTTCAAATTCAGGTATTTTATCACTGCACGATGTTCAATTTTATCCATTTTCAAAAATAACTCTGACTTGACTTACGGTATCAAGTGTAAACGAACAATGTGTTACTGTGAATAAACTAAACTGTGCATACTTGTTGCTAAATAATGTAACTACAAAATGAGGGTAGTTATAAAAAAAAACCAATGACTTTAACCATGTTAGGCTAAGAACTTTTCAAATGACCCTCGTATCTAGAGAAATGTTTATACACTTTTCCCGATTTGTAGAAGCGCATGATCGGTCGTTTTTGCAATATGTTAACATTTGAGATGCTGGCGAAGTAACTTATTCTACAAAATCATAGTCAACATATTATTTTAAAAATCACGTTGCAAAATAAAGAGTTATCATTGTAGAGAAAATTACGTGAAAACACAATTAACGGCCTTACTTATAAACACAGCTTAAATTTAGATAACGTCATTTAGTACGCAGCAAAACAATTTTCCGTTGCGCAGTACTACCTAACGTCATTTAAAGTCAAGCAGCGTTTTAAGTAAGGCCGAAAGTGTTTTTAGACGCACAAAGACGCGGCATTCTACGATACGTCAAACTAAACATCGTAGATGCTTACTTTTATTTCTGAAATGTATTTCGGCTAAAGCCTACAAACAGGTTTTCCTAAAGGCTAAAGATAGTTTGAGACAGGTAAGGTTACAGAGCTAATAGAATGTTTTCAATGGTAGGCGACATAAGATAATGGTGAAGTCAAGACTTTATCTATAGAACCTACTTTATTAGCTTAATTCGCACCGAAAATGACATAACCGTGATAAAAAGTATGTCGGGGCGGACATACGGTGGTTAAAATCAACAGGCCACGGTGTTCTAGTAGTCATCTTGTGTCACACGAATAGTTAGAAGACGCGGGTACAAATCTCGTTCTGTATGTACTTTTTCTCTGGAAAGTTGACAAAATATGGATTAGTTAATATCATGATTTACACATATTAAAAATGCAGCTAAATCCATTTGGCAGTTTTGGTATGAACTGTAAATTTATATCATCATCAGAATGATGTTCCTATTCCAACATCTAGTGACTATATACATATACTGTTATACACCCTCAATTTCGACATCGAGGTCGTCGTAAGCGACCTCGAAATAATCCTAAATCAGATACAAGGTAATCTGTGTTATATTTTAATGTGTATTAAGGTAAAGGTAATGTATCGATTTTCAATTGTAAGTTTAAAATTATCATCATTATTAACCTGTGTTTTGTTTTCTTTCAGACAGTGCTGGCGGATAACGGCATCTCTATTCCCTACTAAGCAAGGGTGTCGTTGTCTAGCGCTTTATGCGCCCTTGTTGTCCGGTGTCACTTTGAATGCCCGTAGTGGCAAAAAGCTCTATGTCCTTCCTAAAAAAACCCTCAATTTCCACCAGTCATGTTTTTTTATTTCATCACAGAGATTTTAAAAGAACTATGAGTATTTTATAGTTTACAGGCGAAAATAAATTGTTATCCTTACGTGAATTTCCTAAGAAATAGCTATGAATTATTATATGTTCCATTCTTAGCTAAGAACTGTATGTATGTCAATATGTTTTCGTTGGAATCTTTGCATTTGGAACATATCTAAAAATAATATGTAAAGTACAACACAAGAGAACAATAATGACATATGCTATACAGAATATAACTTTATTGAAACTTTCTTAAGTGTCGGAGGTTTTTAATATTATTGACGGCTTAACTTAAGCGGTAGACACAAACGAGATACTCGTACACTTTGCATTTGTACATAATAACTAGTTATTTTAGTAGCATCTGGACATTTTAACACTCGGACCTTCTGACCTTTGGACTAATACAACCTGGAGGTAGAATACTGTATATACCACGTAAGTTAAACCATTAACATAATATGAACATAATCTTGACAAGGTTGTAAAAAATATTGGATGTAGAAGTAAAGAAGAAAGGAGCTGAAACAATGCAGTAAAACATAATAATTTTTAAGTAGTGTCGTCTACATATAAACTCGTAGCAGGACAATCGTAGCGCTACGAAGCTGTAGCAGCGCGGACGAGATCTACGACGACTACGTCTAGGCCTACGAAAAGCGATAACGCGATCGACGACGTAGGATTTGCTTAACACTTATGCTGGGTTTCTATAAAAGCTAAACTAAAACATATACGAATATTTAGGTTATTAAAGTTGTGTTTATCGAAGTACTGTCAATATATAATCCTACGACATAATCCTATTATGACTATATGACCATCACAAATGTAAAGAAATAGCTTAGCTGGGAAAAAAACGATTTTCTACCAGTAATGACTCAATAACTCAATGACTGAACAACTCTCGACTACAACAAAGTCAAATGACCTTTCATTGATATTTTAATATTACCCGTTTTTTATTTCTATTTATGTAAATTACTACAGCTTCACGTTTAAAAGGACAAAAAATTACAGCCGTTCGAATCTCTAAAGAACGGTTCGTCGTTGCGATTGTCGACGAGCTCGCTGATGTGAGATTAGAGATCATCCTTGTTGACAAAGTTATTTTCCAACGTCCTTGTTACCTCGTCGATTATTCACGGATGTTGTCAAAGACACAACGATGTTTGTTCCTAGAGAATCGCACTGCTGGAAATGGTATTATAAGGTGACTTTATAATAACTATAAAAATCTATCCAAGAGTGACGTGTTCAGTGCACTGCTACATAAATCTGTAAAGTGTACAACAGTGGGTGTGCCTGCAACTGTTATTGACAAACATGTTGCTACCCATCAGTTAACCGACATGTCCATCTGGTGACTTAAACTCATACCAGCAAAAATTATCACTCCGCCGCGACAGTGCATCACTGCCGTGACCAGGATTCGAACCTGGGTTACTACGGCCACAACGTAGGGTCCTAACCACTAGACGATCACGGCTATCGGAGCTGGTGAGAGGTTCACCAAACTATCGCTTGGTTCGAGTTAACGTCGCTGCAAATTGGGAGCACTTTCACTTCTGCGCATGAGTTTTTGCTGATACGATCGCATGGTTGGTTTTATGAAATTAATCAGTAATCTTACTATATATAATACTATCTGACCCGCCCGTGGCTTTGCTCGCTTTGTCTACGCGAGGTGAAGCCAAAGAAATAAACTCAATACTAAAAACGATTCGACATAAAAAAAAAACTTTTTTCATAAGAGGCAAAATGCTTCGGTATCTAAGGGCTGAAATTTATAGATATAGTAAAATTATCTTATAAATATTTAAGACATCGTTTGAATATGGGCACGGCCATCAAACCCAAATCATATTTTCGATATAGTATTTCAAATGCACCGGCACTCTCTAAGGAATGAATCAATCCCAATAATCTAGAAGAAAATCGTTCTGTTTTAAACTATCACGGTTGTTCTCTAAAGTTATATGATTATTAACGGGATATTTACCGAGGTAAGGTTGTGGAATGAGCTCCCGATATTTCGGCGCAGTTACATGTACCATTTTCCCGTCTTCCCGTGAACATGGTGCATGTAACTGCGCCGAAATATCGGAAGCTCATTCCACAACCTTACCTCGGTAAATATCCCGTTAATAATCATATAACTTTAGAAAATCGTTCTACCTACTCAAGGTACGGTAAAACGGTTTAAAAATCAACCGAACAAGTTTGTGGACTATGTCTGTTGAATAAATGAATTGAGTTGTTTCTATAAATCGGTATATGGTCATTCCTTTCATTCCATCCATAACGGAGATTCTTTTTACTTTTAACTATACTTACCTTTTTGAGTTAGTGCCACGCTGTATCTACCCCCACAGCCGAATGGGCCGGCACGACCGAAGAAGTACCACACTCCCACATAACATCAACGTGAAGTAACATAGCTTGCTATTGGGTTTCGTTGGTTTGTCAGAGGTTCCAAAGGCCCGAATCCTCTTTTCCCCGTTTTCCCTCTCCTTCCCCCTCCTCCTCCACCTTCACCCAATCTATCTTTTTCTTCCTATCATCCTTCTTCAAAGGTCGGCAACGCATCCTCGAGACCTCTGGTATTGCGGATGTCCGTGGGCGACGGTATCACTTATCATCAGGTGAGCCACTTGCTCGTTTGCCAACCTATCCCATAAAAAACCTACAGTAAACCTCAATTGGTCGATTCCATCACCGAGATCTAGTGTACATTCTATTTCAGTTGAACAAAGTCAAAGTCAAAATCATTTATTCAATTTAGACATCAAAGACGCACTTATGAACGTTAATTATTCATTACAGTATACTTTAAAGACACTACCGCCGCGTTTAAAAATATATAGAGCCTACCGACAAGAAGCGGCAAGAAACTCGGGGACATTTTTGTATTTAAATTTTTACAATGTTTCTACTTAGGCATACTACTAATATTACATTTAATGGGTGGCAGATGACAACAAATCTGAAAACCGTAAATATGTAATCTAATAAAAAACAAAGCTAATCAATCTACTAGTACAAACTTATTATTTGCGGTCGGTGAAATAAGCGTGTGGCGGCAAAATTGAGTTTGTCGTAAAAAGTCTTCGGTCGGCGAAATGAACTTTATATACTTAGACCTTTATTACCTTACTTAAAAGTTTGTACATAACCCTTTGTGCTCGAGTCTAACTCTCACTTGGCCGCTTTATGCCATTCATTTTAGTATTTCTCTCTTCACTTATTCTTTAAGAAAAATGGAAAAGGTCTTTACCATAGCGAAAGGCTCTAGCGGTGGGTGCCGTACATAAAATCGTTAATGCAGTTTTACGTTTTACGAGCGACCACTTTACGATAGCAAATGTATCGCTTAGCGGGCGGCGCACCGCGGTACAGCCTGTCGGTAACATGGAAGGTTAAGCTTTGGTGGTTAGTGTCATATTGCTTTTTACGAGGTGTCTTTATCGGCAGCTTATGAGCAAAGAAGTTGGAGCGCACAGCCCCGAGTACGTAGAACGTCATCACAATAAATAGGGCAAAAGTTATGTTGTATACACAAGGAAGGTAGGTTATACGCTTGGTTATACGTACTACGTATAAACAAATAAGATCGATCGAAGATTTGCTCGTAGATTGCGATGTTGACATCCCTATACACATCTCGCGCCAAACCTGCGTCAATCAACGCTAGTATGGAAGACGTTCTACTTATAGATTTTACTTACTTTACTATCAGTAACTCGTAAACGAAAACGAAAATCTCAATTAGTTGCCTGATTTACTATTTAGTAAACTATAAACTTAAATGTTGTACAAATTAGTACATTTGAACACATTTCAATGGTATTACTTAAATAACAATCTGGACCTTATCGTTGAGACAAAAAAAACGTATGGATGTTATTTCAGGTAGTTTTATAAACCAAATGGTTTGTAGTAAAGTAGCTTATTCCCACGTCCTCGTCCGTGTAGTGTGTAATTGTAACAATGTTTAAGTATGTTCGTTACTAATGTCCGCCCCACATGCGATATTTGACAAAAAAAAACAAATAAACTCTAGCAAATTTCAGAGTTTGGCCGTGTGACTTATTAATAGTCATTCCGAAACAAACCTTAATTGGGCCATCTTCAATCTAAATGGAAGCATCAATCGTATCAATCGTAGATCAATCGTCGGATCAATTGTACACGTGCCACGAAGATTGTTTCTCTTCTTTTAATCCATCAAAGGTCGTTGGTCGTCATGCGGCCAGACACAATAGAAATTTCATTGTTATAATATAACGACTCTTGAAGGGTTAATATATTGTCTTCAATAACATGACATATATCTAAATAAAATTTTTCTTCGATACAACTTCCAAAAACAAAGATTTTTCAATATTAAGTTGAAGTGAAATATCTAAATACCAGTTGTCACACCTACAAGTTCAAAAACAAACAATTTACCGTACCAAGTTTCACCCCACAAAGTCATCCCTGTTAAAAGTATTAAATAATATCATATTTTATTTTAAATTAACTGTCCAAATACAATTTTTCACACCTGTAAGTTCAAAAACAAAGAATTTACATACAACGTTTCAACCTCTTTTATACCCCCTAAGTCATCCTAGCGGTTTAGGCTGTGTGTTGTCTGTTAGATAGTCAGTCACCAATCAAGGCTTAGATTCTTATAAAGAGGATGAATCTAGTGTATTTTGACTTCCTGTCTAAGGTTCCTTACCTATAAGAGATGTCATATTTTTCAAATATTGCGAATTCAAAACTTAACTGAAGTGAATTGTACAGAGAAAATGATATGAGGTTCTAATATTTTATGAATTTTTATTTAAATTCAGCCAAACAATACATACAATAATACCAAAAAAAAAAAGACGTGTGGCGCTCGGAGACTGCCGCGGTAAAGCTATTGCATAGCTGTTTTTATCAACTTATGCAATTATAATTATTTAACCAATGCCATCTAGAGGCGAGTTGCTGAACTAAAGTGACAAGCCTGATATTTCAAAAAGTCATTAAAAGTTCTGCTATTCATCGATAGATGGAGTCGGAGTGGGGGGTGTTAGGTTATTTTCGTTACGGAATTTCTGGATTCGGTCTCCACGCTCAAGGCCCGCGATAGAAGCTATGCAATAGCTTAACAAATCTTTTCTCTTTGTAATATTAAGTAAGTATAAGTATATATTACTTAGTAACAAACATATAAAGGAAAATAAAACACTTAATGTTACAGACTTAGAACGTTGAAGATTCTATTAATCAACTAAAACTGTGATAATAAAAAAAGTTATACATCGTTGCATCAGTTTATATCTATTGCAAGCAGTCACTGAGCTACTCGTAATTTCTCTCGGGATCCAAACGTACCGCATGTAATATATACAGAACCTTCCTAACTGGATTCCTTACTGTTTCATCCGAAGCTAGTCAAACAGAAATTAACATAGGTAAATAACGGATCACAGGCGAAGGTCGCACTAATTTAATAATGAAGACTCGACCACAAGATTTAGAATCGGGAGGAACTCCAATGCTCATGAATGAACCACAATTAGAATTTCAATCAAAGATAAAGGTTACCTCTATTTTGTTTCCTGAGATATTCAGGATATATTAGTAAAGCCAGATTTACTGTTCCAATATCGGTAAGAGGGGCGAATCTACATAAAATGTTAATTTTATTGTCTTAGTTTTACCTTAGATAAGTATAAGCAAGTTCTTTAAAAATAATATTGAGAAAGATTATTACCAAAAAATGGGACCGACTTCAATACCAAAATGTGTGAAATAACTTGTTGAAGTCGGTACTATAATACTTCATATTCGGTACCTTTATCACAATATTGTGCGCATGGTTCTTCGACAAGTTATTTCACACTTTTTGGTATTGAAGTCGGTTCCATTTATAGGTACATTATTTTTTTTCAGCGTTATTAGTGACCCTTACTACTTACAGAATCGATTGTCATTTACCGTCAATGATGATATCATCAAGATAGGCGTAACAATTTTCAGTTTTTGGAGTGTAAAACAAAAACTGCTTGACCGAATTTGATGAAATTTATATGAGACTATCTCGGAAGTATACTCTACCAAACAAAACAATAATTTGTAATATCAGTCCACAAATGGGGGAGAAATCGATTAACATACACATAAAACACATACATACGAATATTTAACCGCCTCCTTTTTTGAAGACGGTTAAAAATAGATCCAACATTGATTTTATCTATTAGCCATACAATTTTCATTCGAATATTTACCTATTGAGATAGCGTTTAGAGCTATTGGTGAAGGTAATATCGGAAGGAGCTCCACTGCACAGTGGAAAATCACTTCTTATTACCCGCTACCTAGCTGCAAACCCTCGAGATGAAAAACCGGTCGCTAAGCATCTAACGGTGTTTTACCGCGGCTATCTTGAAGAGCCATTTGCCATTATCGGGTTAGTGTGCTACCTACTTTGACTACATCATCACAGAATATCATCATTATCACCATCTCAGCCGTAGGACGTCCAGTGCTGAATACCTCCCCCACAAATTTCCAAAAGGACCGCTGAAGTCACTGGAGTCACTGGTCAGCTGAAGGAAGGTCGCTGAATATAAAGTGAGCTAATGGCGAGTAAATTGCTTAACACGTTTTGTGACTTTCATTCGGGGTCAAGATTCAAGACTACCACCTCAAATGCGTTGGGTGACTAATACTAATAATTAAACTTAAAAAACATTGCAGTTGAATAAAGTTTGCTCCGCCGCGACAGTGTATCACTGCTGTGACCAGGATTCGAACCTGTGTTACTACGGCCACAACGTAGGGTCCTAACTACTAGACGATCACTGCTATCGGAGCGGGTGAATGTACCAACAAAATATAACGCTCCGCCGCGACAGTGCATCACTGCCGTGACCAGGATTCGAACCTGGGTTACTACGGCCACAACGTAGGGTCCTAACCACTAGACGATCACGGCTATCGGAGCTGATGACTGCACCAACGAAATATTAAAACTTGTCTCAAAACGAGGCCACTTTCACTTTTAATTCGTTACGGTTTTACAAGAGTGCAATAAAAACGTCTGTGACGTAAAAGTGATGAAGTTGTCCCATATTATTTATTTAGTTTAGTTAGATAGCAGTTAGTGTGGTTCGGGAATAACATTTCAGTGGTTGCTTTCGACTTCATCCACGACGAGTAAGGTTACCGCAAGATATCCTGCCGTCCCCCCCGAAGGGTTCCCGCATTGACGTGGCGGGGGGGCTCAGTAGCCGTGGCTTGGAGCACCACGGTGAAGCCAAGAGGAACCCAGGGGCCGCGCTGGCGTTGGGGTGCGCTGGCCGGCTCAGGCAGGGCCGCTCCTATGGGTTTTGGCCGCCAAGTACACATAGGAGTGGCGGGGTCCGGGCGCTTTGGCGCAGACTCGAGGAGGTAGGGCCCGGGCGCTTTGGCGCAGGCTCGAGTAGGGGGGGCCCGGGCGCTTTGGCGCAGGCTCGAGGAGGTGGGGCCCGGGCGCTTTGGCGCAGGCTCGAGGAGGTGGGGTCCGGGCGCTCGGCGCAGACTCGAGGAGGTGGAGTCGCGGGGGGGTTATCCCCCGTGGCTGACGTAGCAGGCGGTGGGGCTACGTATCCGACCCACCGCAGGGAGACCACGGGCGTCCAGGCACGGGGAAGTCTGGCGCCCATTGTTGGCGGGTTTGGTCTCTGAGGCAGTTGCGACGCGCCATGTGTTCTGGCGTGCCGCGAAGAGAAGGGTCCGGCAACGGACGGCTGCGGCGAGTTCGCGGTCGTGTGCAAAAACTGTCCCGCGTTCCCGCCAAAAGCGGCAGTGACGGAACACCCCGGGGTTTTGGTGGGTATATGGACTCCCACACCTACCTCCCCGTGGTAGGTGGTATCCATAAAGAATTTCCCAGGGACAAAAAAAAAAAAAAATCGCCGTGCGATTCTCTAAGAGCAAACATCGTTGCATTTTCGACAACGTCCGTGAAACAAATGAAGAGATGACAAGAAACGTTGGAAAAGCAACCTTATGTACAAGAACGATATCTAATAAACTATTTGACATCGGTGAGCTCGTCGACGAGCTCGTCAAACAATCATTTCAGAATCGCACGGCTGGTAAATTGCGGTGTAAGTACTTGCGTTATACATTCCAGGCATTGGCCTTAAGCTCAACTCTATTAAGAAATAACAATTAATGATGCTGAAATAAAAATGATTCTAGAGAAGATTGGATGTCAAGCTCACGAATTTCACCAACCAATTTTTAGTGTACTTCCCTTCCTAGAAACCTTGCCTGATGAGAATCGTCGACACTGCAAATCTTATAGGAAAACGTATATAACTTAACATCAAACAAACCACTTACGTCGGTCGTCCTCAAATGCCGAGGTTTAAAAATAATGGATGAAGCATATAAGCGCAATAACGTGGCACAAATACTTACTATTCGACACGTCCTTCAAAAATTTCGCTATTGGCCGCGCAACGTTTATCGATGGGTTATTCATGGGTAACACAGTTAAACACCTCTTCATGTCTTTGACCGAGCGAGCAAAGCGAGCGAAGCGTCTCTCTTTAACTGGTGCTTTAACTTCACTTTCATCTGTCCGTATGTTTCTTATGTAGTTCGTAGGTCTTCCTGTACAGGTCGCATTTTTCAACCAATCTTGACGATACTTTGTATGCATGTTCTATGCATTACCAACAACATAAAAAAATACTGAAATACTGGTCAAGGTCTTCTAGAATTTTTCTGAATCATGATGACCTGCTAGCAAAAAATTGCCGCTGATAAGACTGTACTCGTGAGGTCTACTGTTTGCAGAACTACTAGTTTTATTTGTTTTAAAAGACATTCATTTTATAAGATACGAGTATATCTCACGTAGCATATTTAGTCATACTGATCACTGAGACATTATTATTATTAAAGGTTACTTAGTTTTCTTTGTATATATTGAGAGCACCAGAATTTTGAGAGTAATGGAGTAGAAACATGGCACGCCTTACTATAAATAATGAAGAAATTCTTGATGTTACACAAACGAATAGCACCAGCCCATTGGTCTGTATCGTAAAAACCCAACACGCCTTCCGTTCAAGTATAAATCTAGAAAAAAAGGTTGACATGTTGACAAAGTAACCCTGTGAGCTGGCTGATGAGATGCTGGCATAGCTATCTAACAGATTTTAGGCACTCTTTCTGAGCACATTCTATTACATTCGGACGTACGTACATTGATGAATGTGAAATTCCAAGTTGCCTGACATAAAAAATCGTTAATACTCACCCCGTACTGATGTCATTTATCTCGGGAGACATTGACACAAACGTCCAAGACCCATCAACATTTTTTCTCCCCTCACATTTTTTCCCAGACCATGGAAATTTTACCAGCTGAAGTTTCGTGTTGCAAGAACATTATTAAAAACTTTAAATATTTAATAACTTGGGTTTAACGATTTATTACTCATAAAGAACGTAGTTCACTTACAATTAGCTTACAATACTAAAACTAGTAACTAATTAAGAACTAGTTAATATTAAAACATATGAAATATCCAGTTTTATAGTGGTATGGACTTAAAAAAACATGTTCATATATACTTTTTCAGCTTAGTTTTAAACATATGTATATTCTTACAGTTTTTAACATCGTTATTAAATAATTGTGCAACCTCAAACAAAATGTTTCTTTTACCGTAGTTAGTTATTGGAGTATTTACTTTTATTTTATTTGTTTTTCTTAAACTGTATTTATATGACCTTTTTGTAAATGTTATTTTAGTGTGTATTATTCAGATAGTTTTTGTGACCAAAACACATGTTGCGTGTATGTATATACCTGGTTTAAATTAAATATCTTGATTTCCTTTAAGATAGTCATAGTTAAAAATTGTTTTATTAGTTTATTTTGCGAGATTTGTAGGTTTTTCAACTTTTTGCAGCACAACCCCATATCTCAATGAGATATTGGAGATGTGGTTTTACAAGGGTGTTATATATATTGTCATTTGGACTTTGCGAGGTATGGATCCCGCGGCTCTTCTTAGTGCTCCGGTTGTTGACGATGCTTTCGATCTTACATGCTCAATGTGAGCCTTCCATATATACTTAAAAATAATTATGATTATTTGTATTACAACACTTTTTATGATATAACTAGCTGCGTTGCGTGGTTTGACCCGCCTGGCGATGGATTATAATGAATCAAACTATGTATAAAATGTTAAAAAAGGGAGCATTCTTATGGTGAAAATGGTTTTGAGGTTTTTCATTACATACAGACATAAATACAAGTACTTATACAAATCTCTTCTCTTTATCATATTAGTGTAGATATAAGGTTGAACAGGTGATTTTCTCTTCTACCTTAATTTTGGAACATCACCAGACACAATCATTTCCTAGCACGTCATCATCTTGTATAAGCACCTTGATACGTTACTTCAATTCATCTTATTTCATAGTACCTACCTACCCCAGAAGGGCGAGGGTCGGCAAAGGCTTTCAATTACTATCAAAATTGGAGATTGAGTGCTCGAATGAGGTAAATGTTTGCTTGGGGGAACGGCTACGGTGTATACTTAACATTACATATGAGACGACCGAACTATAGCATTGCGGGATTGAAATAATACAATTGTTGTATGTTTTGACCAGTGTGTGTTATTATTATCCGTGGTGACTTATGACGCTGAAATGTGGCTTGAAACTATGGGTCTCAAGTCACACTAAAGGTTTAAGGTTTAAAGACATTTGTTCTCAAAATAGATATTACATATCACTAACTTGAGAACAATTTGAAACATATAGGTACATTATTATATCGGTCGGTATTATGTAGGTCGTATCTACTCGTAGTAAGCTACCTACCCACCCAACGTATTCATTTGCTTAAGAGGCTGTAATCTGCGATTAAATATTGAGCAAGTTGTTTTTGAATACGTTGAATGAGTTTACATTTTTTATGCGCGAGGGTATCCTATTATATAGTTGTGCTCCTTCAAATGTACAAGCAAGTACTACGAGCAAGAGAACCCCCGAAGAAGAGAGACCAGGCTATTCTCGGAGTTTATCTACATGCTCGAATCAGAAATGAGGCGATGTATAGTCGAAAGAAAGACACCAACGTAGTCCAGTGTATATTCCAGTTGAAGTAGTAGGCAGGGCACATAGCACGGAGAACTGATAGCTGATGGAGCCGGAAGGTTCTGGAGTGGAGAACATGGCTCTGCAAACGCACCATGGTTCGTTCCCAAACAAAGTGTATTCATCAGTCATCTCCTGATTGAGGTCGCAGGATGACGTTAAATGCAGGTTGCTTCTAACCAGTCCTTTTTGAAATATATGGCGGAGGCTTATATTGAGTAGTGGATGTCCTTTGAGTTGATGATGAATAATTATAGTACTAAACAGGTATTATTTACATTTGGAAGAAAGTGTAGTAGTATATTTACCGATACTTAGGTATGTGCTTACTCAACTCTTTATATAAACCACATTCGCAATAAACCACGATATACGGAAACTTTTTTCATATCCGCACACATTTCTTACACAAACATATTTGCGTAACTTATTTATAAGAGCGCCTATCAATTCTGACCCTTGGGTTTCGTACAATATAAGAAATAGGTACTGCCTATGCCGATGACAATAAATTTCGACTCGCAGAACCTCGACCCGATCAATCATAGGTCTACGTTCAAATAAACCTAGCTCAATAGAAATGCAAATACTTGTTTGGAAAGCGCGCGTTTGTCGACGTGAGCAAGGGCTTAGGGCTAATGTAGTGTACAAAATACTTGCCGACATCATTTGAATAATTTCGCAACTAGATAGAGTATTAGGAATGTCTAGACAAAGGATAAAAGTTTGACAAAACATTTGTATCTGAATATAATACTGTGTTAGGCCTAGCGCGCTCTGAGTTGCGTTTTTATAACGCAATTCTGTGAAGTACGGAGAGTCATAAAAGTGCGCGCACTGCGGTGAAATAAATGCACGGGCATGCGGTAAAGTCACCGCTGCAAATTTGCGGAGAGCTTACTGCACACATATATTCAGATAACGACTCTTGTATGGTAGTCTATAACGATCTGGTATAGGGCCCACAGCTGTAACTTAAATACCAAAACGTGCATTTTTTTCGGCGCAGTGCGTGGACACCGCAAGGCAGTGCGTGCTAGCCCTTATGCCCTATATATCATATTTATTATGTTGGTCCCACTGATGAAACGCGGGTGTTTCTATTAGAAATATAGTAAAATAAGTATATGGGCCATAATGCACAACGCGGGCCTAGTGTAGCTTACATTGTACTTCTATAAAATAGTAGACAAAGTTAAAGTCAACAATTTTTATTTCATAAATGTCAATATACATAAATAAGTCACTAATTACATAAATAAACAAACACAACAGTCAAAAATAAAATCAATTAAATAACCCACCCCGTACTGTACCCGGTGCAAGTAGTAGACAAATAGAAAAATATCTTATTTTATATAGATTGCATAAGCCGCGAGAACTTTGAAGTGTACTATTGTAACAAATGAAATTATTGAGTGAAAAATATATAATGACTCTGATAATGATTGCCGTGTCGGCTATGCCAATATGATTGGTAGAATATACAGCTCAGTGTGGGCTTCGCCTAATATAGACTGATATATTGGTCGAAGAGTGTCGGTAAATGCGTAGGCGTGGTACCTATAACACATACACATAGGGAATTATATGACTTCCTCGAATGCATAGGTATAAAATCACAATCTAGTACTATACCTAGTATATAAACAGTTATGGAGTTGTATCAATCAAATGATATTAGATTTCATTAAAGTAGACTTATCTCTTATTTTACCTTGAAATACGAGTTATACCCAACATACTCGTAATCTACGCTGATACGAGTACAGTAACAGTAATAAATAAATGTGAATAAAATAATTATATGTCTTTAATAAATAAAATAACTATCGGTGCCTAGCTTTAACAGATGTTATTATTTAGTCAAGCGTCGCCTAGTTTAGTTTTAGTGGACTAGAGATGCAAAGTAGCGCCATCTCTGGTATAACTCTGGTAGCGTGCGCTGTTCGCTGATTGGTCGGTCGGTCAGTAGTTGAGTCAATGCGCCTTTATATATAAATAATATTGTTTATTATATTTGTGTTAAAATTAATTTATATATACCACTATGGTGCTAAATGAAATCAAATCAAATAATTTATTTATAACAAACAAGGTCTTTGTGAGCATACAAATATACGTAACGTTAATTTATATCAATTAATAATATTTTCTAATTTTATATAAACATAGGTATAATCATAAAATAATTAAATTGTAGCACATTTGCACTCTTTTTTTTAGGATTTTTATTGCAAATCTTTGGCGACATTGCAAACACACTCTTGGCGTACAGAACAGTGTTTTAGTGTGTTGAATATTATTGGTGGTATAAAAGTAGTTCTTTTCGGTTATGAGAGCTAAGCACAGATGATGAAGCATCAATGCCTTTTTTAAATTATAATAAACATTTAATATTATTATCTGTATTGCTTAAAGATCTATGAGTCCGTAATTATATAATTTTTGCATTAATTAGATACTAGTTGTTGATAAACCCTCAAATTAAGACAGGTATATATATCGCAGTGCCCACGCATCTTGTCAGCTGTTTTAGTTTACTAACAGTCTGAAGAGATGGAGTTAGCAGTATCGCAAGGATAGAAAATCGCTCTAATAACCGAGGCACTGATTGGCCAGAGGGCTCGTCTTTTAACGTATGATATCAGATGGAGGGTGGTTTGAAATTCTTTACATCCACCTCGAATATTATTATAACACGCAGGAGAATGGAAGATTCACGCAAGACAAGTGACACGGCTCGTTAATATTTTCGCTATATATACTCTAAGTTCACCTGAAATAACTTTAAGTATATCGAATAACATATACCTACGTGCAGTGTACAATATAGGGTAGCAATCATCAAGGGAGCGACGATACAAATGATATTTTTACTTGACTTTACATTACTTTTCGCCGGCTGGCCACCATCACAGGCAGAGAATTCCGAAGAAACGCGTATCTGTTGTAAATCCCGTGTTGAAGGATTTGTGGGTGAACTTGGATGGTCTACAAGTACGTAAATTACGTTTATTATAAAAAGATCTGCAGTTATCTTGTATCAAATCTTAGTGACATTTAGTTTTGGAAACATAACGACACAATTACTTAATTTTATTTCGAGTAAATCTTAGATTATGGAATTGCAATCCGCAAAATGTCTAGTGTTTTACTTCCTGCGTTTTTGTCGTCTGTTCATAGCACAACCAACTTTACAATGCATTAGGATCTATTCCAATCATTGAAAGAAGCACATTGAAAGAAGCCAAGAGCAGGCTACTCGGCTTTTCCGAGTGATGACTCCCTAGAACAGCTTAATTCTCATCGTTTTCGAAATCATACGTTTGTCATTAAAAAGTTGTTGGAGATTTCGAACATTTCTAGTATCAAGTAGTTCTATTCCTAATGAAAATTGTAACTTTTAAAGAATAAACATTGTAATTTCAGAGAAAAAAAATCACATCCACGGATTCAAACCCGTGTCTTCTGATAATCCGTGTCAAACGCCATGACCACTAGGCCACCGAGGCACGAGGTCTAAGCTTCAAATTTTAAGTCTCTGTTTTTATTTAACCGTCGCGTGGGGAGGGTTAAAATTAAATAGAGTGTACTACGACAAAACACAAAACGGACTAAACATATAATGTTTGGTATCGTTAACCAGGCGTTAGTGCTATACTCGTATAATATTATGAAAAAATTAAAATAAATAATTTGCCATGTAAGCATTTTTTTCGTTGACTGATTTATCCCAAAATCTGTGAATATATTCTCCCACCTCTTAAAGTATGTAGAACACGTCATTATATCAAGCTTAAAATAATGATGGATTACGATAGACGTTTTTATGACGTAGGTACTAGTGAATGCCCGGGACTTCGTTGGCGTAGTAGGCTCGGCCTTCAGCCTCGCTATAACCTCCCGTCTTTTCTTTTTTTTTAATCTAAGAATGAAATCGGTAAAGCTGTTCTCAAGTTATTTCCTGACCAGGAAAATAAGGGGTTCATTTATATATATATATATAGATTATCAAATAGTGCCCTCAATTCGCGTACTTTGCAAATGCGTTAATTTAATATGAATTAGTTGGTTATTCTGGTAGGGCTTTACACGTATTGGTCCTGGAACGCACCATTACGATCAATTTCGGCTAAAAAAGGAACACGCCGTAAGTAGTATTGAAGTAATATGATTGACCGTTCTGTGTCGGTGGGAGTACGATAGTAAGTATATGATTATTCTAAGCTAATTAAAAAACGCTCCTGATTTATGATAGTTTCGTAAAAGGTGGGAGTAGGCCCCCAGTTTTAAATAGTGAAACTAAATAAATCATTCTTATGGAACTATGTGCCTAATTATACATGAGAAATAAGGTATTTATTCTACACCTAAATAATGAAAAAACGCAATTGCTATAATTTAAAATATTTATACATAAAAACTAGCTAAAAATTCTCACAAGGCGGTAGTTTTACGTTCAAACCAAAGAATTAATTTCTACATTATTACTACTATTACACTTCTTGGCATATATCAAAATGAAGCTGCGTTCAGTGGGAATAAAACAAACATATAACAAGTATGCTATGGGATCGTGGGTGGAATATACCGCCGGCCTGGATACCAGTGTTGAACATTGACAAGATGACCTAGGAGCTCTGGAACCGTGAGGTCGACTCAACAAGCGTAGTGTGTCAACAGCCCTATATACTAAAAAAACGGCATTGACAGTGACACTGAAAGTGACATTGACGTAAGTGACAGTTCGGACGGAAAAAATCTGACAGACACAGCGCGACCGTTGCAGCGCAGTTACGTGCTGTGGCCCGCGCTCACCGTTGTGCACAAGAGTGAGTCCCAGAAGAAGAACTTCAAATAAGTTCGAAACTGGTCGGAGAATATTTCCGGTAAATATTACGCGAGTCCTATCCGGTTTTAAAGCGTAAGTATGCTAAGTTGGATAAAGATGAACAATTTTGAGACAGAACCGCCGGTACAGTCGCTGGGATCTTAAAGTCCCATGGCCAATTAAGGTGATATTAAACTTATTTAAAACATAAAATATATAGGTTATCGCTTTACTTTTTTAGTTAAAAATACTTAACGAAAAAAGGAGCCATTTATACGGAAGTCGATGTTTGATGCGACTTATTTAAATATACTGACATCAAATTTTATAAAATTTTACACCCTTTTCAACATCGTTTCAAATACAATACTAAAAACCACACTTTGTGTTCCTTTATACGATAAAGAAGTCATAAAACTAATTTACTCTGCAACGGCGCCCGTGCGGCCGTGTCGTAAATTGCCTTGGCCAAACAACGGCAATGGGTCAAATAATCGCTGGCCGCGTGAGCGGAGCATAACGTTAAAGAATATAACATGCATGCATGTCAGCAAGGGTGAAATTTCATACGAAAATCATGTGAAAATGTGTGTATGCTATTTGACGCCTATATTGAATGATATTAAGAAACCATGTTGCTTTTCTGAACTGTGCTTGTACTCTGAACGTGTGACCCAAAAGAGGAACACACTGGCAATGTTACAAATATGGGTCAGGTATGTGTAATGACGTCAAAACTGCGACCGCAAAGATGGGGTCACGACGTCGGTCATTCCCAGAGTTCCGTCAACCGATAAATTGGTTCTTCATCACGCACCATTTCGGGTACCTGTCATCTATCACACAATAATGAAAATCGTACAATGTCCATGATCACATTGATCAAAACGCGTTTTTTTCTGTATATGTCATTAAAGGCTCTAATCAAGAGAAAAATGGAACCCTTGTGATTCTTAAACTTTTTGAAGTGATGGACCACTATCAGAATTTCAAAAACTCCACTGATGAAGAATGTTTTAGGAAGAGAAAACAAAGACTTTAAAAAATTGTATCGGTAGTTTGTTAACTTTTCTAAAACTTAATTGTATCATCTGCGACGTTTAATATGCGATTATATTTATCGATAGGTACTAGTACCAAGACCCCGCCTCACATAGATACGTACTTGGAAATTGTATCAACTGCGTAAGTGTAACGTACCGTGTCGTTCACGTGAAACAAAAATCTATCACTTATCTACGGCAACTGTGACACAGATAACTCATAGTTAGAACGTCTGGAAACCTTGGTTCTATAAAAAGGAGCAAGATCTTTATTGAATTTAAATTGGTATCTTCGTCGTACATCAAGTGTGTCCAATGACGTATATAATTAAGGCTGTCAACCAGGTTTAAGGAACAATCGTGTCCCGGGGCTGATGTTACCTGAAGCGACAAATTGTCCCTTCATGATCAGCGTACCTATCGGCGATTCCTTCTCGCTAAATTGAATCTTTTCAATTTAGTTAAGCAAAGTTCGCGGGCCCAGGAGTGATTACGTTGGCATCCACTAGAAGAAAGACTGCCGATGCGTCCGTCGATGGTTTGGCGAGATCTGCGATGTTCCTAATTTAAGTCGGATAAATTTCATGCTTTTAAACCGGATGACGTTGTATATAAGTTCGAACACTGTTTCAACCGTCTCCTATTAAGGTAAAGGTAACGTATCGATTTTCGATTGAAAGTTTATAAGTATCATCAATATACCTGTGTTTTATTTCACTAACCTGTGTTTTGTTTTCTTTCAGACAGTGCTGGCGGCTAACGGCACCTCTATTCCCTACTAGGCAAGGGTCCTCCGTTGTTGCCTAGCGCTTTATGCGCCCTTGTTGTTGTCCCTCAGTTGAGTGCTGCGTGCACCCACCAACAGTCCGGTGTCGCTTTTAATGCCCGTAGTGGCAAAAAGCTCTATGTACTTCCTAAAAAACCGTCTCCTAAGACGTTCCAGACTCTCTTTTGTAGCAATGTTAATAGATTCGGACCTTATTACATAAGACTTTATATATTATGGTTAAAGACATCTTATTTCTCAAGTCTTAGCAAATAAGTAGAGAACGGGCAAAATTTCTTGTTTGTGTATATAGGTATCGATTAATTATTAATTACATGCGTGTTATTAATTATCAATTCTATTACTATCCGGGTCGACGTATTCGATCCCTGGCGTGAGTGTTTTGCCGGTTAACAGTAACAGTTTAATTCTATTACTACAGCTTATTTAGTAATTTCCAATACGTACCCATGATATTCTGCTAGTTTTAAATACGAAATACATAAAATTAAAGGCACTATATCATACATATTTATATATAATCATACATATTTATATCATACATATAATCATACATATTTATTTTTCAATGAAGGTAGACTAAAAAGTAAAAACTACACCGCTACTCATTTAACAAAAATCATTAAAGCCGATCGTCCACCGCCAACTAAACTAAGTTAGTTTAGCTTAGCTCACATAGTTGTCTCTGGCTTAGTTTGCAGTTGACGTACATGTATGAAAACTGGCTCAACTATGTGAGCTAAGCTAAACTAACTTAGTTTAGTTGGCGGTGGACGATCGGCATAAGAGCCGAGCTGGTTGCAAAAATTACGTATTAGCTTTGTAAGGTGTCAGTCAAGCATTTATTTAGTTTTATCTTTCCAGCTTATCTTAAGAGTGTAGAAAACAGGCTAGTAGATACTGCAGTTAGTTTTGCAAAGTATTGAATGTTTAGCTCAGCAAGGTTGCAATGACTGTATAGATAAGCATTGTTTTTGTACTAGTAAGTGACATTGACAGGAAAGTCCGATGGCATATTTCACGTCTGCTCATGACATTTGCAGTGCGACTCGAGGAATAATATAAAAGTAGAAAGTAAAACTCGCCAGCGATACAATAGTTGCAGCTATATATTGCTGATATATTAGGTTGTTTACGCCTTTTTATTAGGTTGAACCGCTTAAAATTTTATTGAAAGCAAATAGCTTAGGGAGATCAGACAGAGAGCGGTCACGTGTTCAAGCATTCACGCGGTCAGTTTTGGGTTCGTTGTTTTGTGTTACGTTACATTAGATATACCCACAGTTGACCGACGCGATTAGAACGCCTTCTGTTTGGGTATATCTATGTAATGTAACACAAGGAACGCCACTGACCGCGTGAACGCATGACCGCTCTCTGTTTGATAGAGCACCCTATATTCAGATTGAGAGTATATACCATTTAAATATTGAGACACAAATATAGCTTTGGCTTGGGGCAATATCTGTGGAATAATATTGTCGCGATTCTTCAGGATTTATTTAATGAATAGAGACAAAGAGGAGATAATTGATACTCGGGAGACAGATTTTCTTTTCTATTCTAATATATAAATAGGTACCAATCAATGTAGAGACAAGTAAATTGTAAATTCATTTAAGCACATTCAATGTATACTTTTTGAAACAATAAATCATAATCAAATAAGAATAGCCTATGTGTAAAATATCCTGATTATAAACTACATCTATTCTGAATTTCATCGTGATTCGTTGACTGCTTTAGCGTAAAGAAGTAACAAACATTTTACACTTATTATTAAAAGTATATTTTATACATTGATTCTCAAACTTGCATATATATAACGTCAGTCTGTGTGTGTGCAATTCATCACAGTGTTCATAAAAACTCTGAAACAATAGGTAAAAATACCAACGTAAATTGTTCCCATACTGTAACATAAATTGATAAAAGTCCCAAAAGACGACGTTCTTGTTATCGCCATTGTATGTAATTCGTTCGTTTCAACTTATTGTTTGGATGGCGAATAAGTTCGTAGACAGTTTAAAAAGTTGCTAGTAGTTTGTTGCTGTGTCGTACATTATATAACAAATAAACTGAGCCCAATTTTTTCCGCTTTTAACTCTTCAAATAATAGGCTAATCACATAACGTTAATAAATAAAATTTGTAAGCATGTCTGTAAGTTTGAAGCGATGTCGAGTCGGGCCCTAATACACCATGCAGGCCCAGTGCGGCTTGGTGAATAGGTTAGTGGCAAACCCATCTGGAAGTTTTCAGGCCACCCGAAGACCTTCGACATAGCCTAACGGTTGTTGTCCTATGACAAAAATGGGCACCGAGGGCTTAACGAGCCCTCCGAAGCACGGAAGCGCTCAGTTGAATAATGCCTCTAACGGTTACCCATCCAAGTCCTGACTACAGCAAGTGTTGCTTAACTTGTTGATCGGTTTAGATCGCCAAGTCAAGCTCCGCTACGAGCGCTACGTAATAAGCAAGCTAAAAGCCGCACAATGAGCTGTGGAGAGGGCCATGCTCGGGATTTCTCTACGTGATCGAATCAGAAATGAGGAGATCCGTAGAAGAACAAAAGTCATCGACATAGCCCAGAAGATTAGCCAGTTAAAGTGGCAGTCGGCACATAGCACGCAGAACAGATGGCCGATGGGGCCGCTGGATTTGGAGTGGAGACTACGGACCGGCAAGCGCAGCGTAGGCAGCGCACGGTGAACAGACGACCTGATAAAGGTCGTAGGGCGACGTTGGATGCAGGCCGCTTCCAACCGGTAATTTTGGAAATATATGAGGACAGTGGACGTTCTAGGGTCTACCACGAGATGATTATGACACAAATATTTACCTCGTCAAGGAATCGAATCTTTGACAAGACTCTTCAGAGGCTAGGTCACTACCAACTAAGCTAACTGAGCCATCAAAAAATTTGTTTATAAAGACCTGATACTCTACTCGATAGGATTCGGAAGGTCCTTTTTGTTCGATATACATAGGTTTACCGCTGCCATAGTAAATATTTGACACTATTTGTTTCGACGTTATGGCAATATCCGTGGTAAAGAAAACTACTGTGTCATTCTTTGAGAATTGATTAATAATTAATTCATCGTTACATCTTTGACAATATCCGTGAAACAAATGACGGGATGACAAGAAACGTAAGAAAAAGAACCTTATGCACAAGGGGGATATCTCCTAAGGTATTTGACATCGGTGAGCTCGTCGACGAGCACATCGACAAATAATTAGAGAATCGCACTACTGTGGTTAGATAGATTATTAATACCGGCCGTCCCTCGTGTGTTCGTGTGCTTGGTGGGTACCACCGTTAATGAGTTGGGTTTCCTGGCCTCTTACGATTAGCATCCCAACAGAGGAAGGAATATTTTTTAACTCCGTCCTGACAAAACATATAATGTTTTTAAAAGAATATATTTTAGTACTTATACACATATTTTATACCAAAAATACTAATTATATAAGATTGGTTACAGACCGTTTGGTTTTAACACTACCTTGACATGACATAAAGCATCGTTCAGAGAGCCTCAGTAAACCCAAACTAACTATGTAACTACTAAAGAAGATGCAAACTTCACATGCCAAAAGGTAACTTTGCTACTCAATAGGTTAAGAAAGATAGTAAAGATTTAATGCCCCATGTTCCCGTATCCTGAAATCTCACGACCATTTCAGTCGACGCGCGCTCCTGGCGCCGTAAGCACGCTCCTGCCGCGCGCCCTAACGTCTCAAACAACCCGCGAATTCTCAACTGTAAATAAACAAAGCGTTTTAAAATTGGAAATGAACAAAAAAAAGTAATTCATTGATTTATCCACTCGTCCTCTGTCTGAAATAATATTACTGGCCAGTGTTCAATAGTGTTTGTTAGACTTTTGAAAATGGAACTATTACACGAATTTGGAAACAATTGAAGACTCTTATTTCCATGTGACCATGTGTACACAGCTAAAATGCTGCTAGAACAATTATATTTTTATGCAAATCTATAGTATTCAAAAAGAAGTGTAATGAAAAACTGGTTCGAAACGAGATAAGCGGAAAAGCCGATCGGAAAGCCTGATAAAGCCGGATTTTGATTTTGTTGGGGTAAGAACTTTTAATTGATTTTTGCTAACAGTATGCCATAACTCATTAAACTAATTATTTTATCATTTATTATTGTTTAACTTCCTAGGAAAGTATTACTTATTTACATTAGGTATGCACGTACAAACATTAAATGTACTCAGGTTTACTATTACTTGTGCAAATCTTTGCACCTATTTTAAGAAAACAACAAAGCAAATACAACAGATTTTTGCTGACCAACTTCCCGTAGGATGGGTGACCACTAATAGAAGTTTTAAACTCATCATCTTTCCCTGCTTCGGAGGGCATGGTTGTCGACTTCAGACACCATTGAGAGCATGTTATATAGATTTAGACGGTTACTCCAATTTAGTGCATGATACATGAACATTGGAGCACATCCCTGGGGGCCTACTCCCAACTTTTACGAAACTATCATAAATCAGGAGCGTTTTCTAATAAGCTTAGAATAATACTTACTATCGTACTACCACAAAACGGTCAACCAAATTTAATGGTAAGGTGCAATATGACTACTTTAAGAGATGGGAGTACGGATCTTCAAAAATTTAACACTGGAGCAATGAAAATTAGTGTCAAAATGACTTTTGTACACTATAAAGTACGCGAATTGAGTGAAATATTTGATACTACGTAAAAACGTCTATTGTAATGCATTATTATTTTAAGCTTGCTATATTGACGTGGTGGTACCAAATTTAATGGTAAGGTTGAAACATGATTACTTTACGAGGTGTGAGTAGTGCCCCTGTTCACAAGAAACAGCATTATACCATGATCGGCTATTATGTTTTTACTACTAAGTCACAACGTCCTCTCTGAGTGACGAGTATGGGCCGTAATCAAATACGCGAGCCAAGTGCTCGGTTCGTCGGTACGCTAGTGGCCAACTACTGTTGCCAGTATAACGCCATCGAGCTAATTTGGGCACAAATAAAGGGTCATGCAGCGCGGAACAATACTGAACCACCCTTCAGTACTGCTAAAATGATGACTGGAGAAAAGCCGTAGAGAAAGAAAACAAAGAAAATAATTTTACAAGATTTTGAACGAGATGTGAGAATAGACAGTATCCTCATTTAATCTATCATGAAAGCTTTTAGACATTACATCACAATTTTTGTCCTTAAACAACACCTTTATAGGAACGGTCAGCGAGGTGTGGATGTGCTCAGTTGAATCTAAACAAAAAGTTTTTTTATGTTAGAACTAGCTCGTAGAATTTGGTTAGTAATGCTGCAGTAGGTAACGGAACACGTTGGTTTTTAAACTGACATGGTCACTACTGCAAGAATTAACGTTAGAAACGGGATATTTACTATGCACCCATTGTATTTATTGTGAGTTCTTGATATTTCGGCACAGTTGCATGCGCCATGTTCTCAAGTAATCTGCACTACTTGTGAACATGGCGCAAGCAACTGTACCGAAATATCGAGATCTCACAATATATGGTAATGATATATCCTTGGTTTATCCCGTTTCTAACGTTAACTCTTAAAACACGTTGGTGCTACATTCAGGTCATATATTCAGGTATGAAAATTCTATGAACATTATTCATTGAAACATGTACTGTTTTTCAAATAGACTCTAGAACAACTACAACTTATAAAAAATCTACCTAAAGTTTACTACTTCATACTTTGTCATGGACGGGTCAGAAACAAATTAAAGTTAATTATCATCTACATCGGTTTTCATTATAAATTTGATGAATTTGTCAACATGAAATGAAATGAAATCGTTTATTCTGTATAGGACTACGGTGGCACTTACTAATTGTCATATTACATTTATCGACAACCGGATCGGAACGCGAACTGAGAAGATCCGGCAAGAAACTCAGCGGGCTTGTCATTTTACATTTTTTATCGCCAATTTCTTAATGTATATAACACATGTTCGTTTATTTTTAGCTCCAGTGTGTTGCCTTACAAAAGAGACGGTACTTAATAATGGTATCAGTAGGACAAGACACGCTACACTTTGACATGGTAATACACGAGTACGTAGATCCTGGAGTGATCAGTCCCAAGCTGTTTTATCCTACAAGTAATCCGAAATTGTTTAATAACTTTTTGGACTTAGTTTAGTTTTAATAGTAATTTTAAACTAAATAATAGGCAAACTCGGATAACATTGGGAAGTTTATTATTGAGTCCTATACATTGTCCCATAAAAGAATGACTGAATGAACATAACCGCCATTTTAAAATTATTCAATTATCTAGGTAGGTACTAATTTAGGTTTACAATAACCATGATAAAATATGCTATTAAAATAATTATTTATATAAGATGTGGAACTAATTCAATATAGTCGTTATTTATCATATAAATAAATTGTCATCGATTAGCATTATTTGAAATTATAAGAAGTTGTTGTTTGATTTATGTTTACTTGTATTACTATGTTACTATTATTTATTCATCATCATCATCATCTCAGCCGTAGGACGTCCACTGCTAAACATAGGTCTCCCCCATGATTTTCCAAAGGGAACGGTTGGAAGCGGCCTGCATCCAACGTCGTCCTGCGACCTTCATCGGGTCATCTGTCCACCGTGTCGGTGGGCGACCTACGCTGCGCTTGCCGGTCCGTGGTCTCCACTCCAGAACCTTTCGGCCCCATCGGCCATCTGTTCTGCGTGCTATATGCCCTGCCCACTGCCACTTTAACTGGCTAATCTTGTGAGCTATGTCGGTGACTTTCGTTCTTCTACGGATCTCCTCATTTCTGATTCGATCACGTAGAGAAACCCCGAGCATAGCCCTCTCCATAGCCCGTTGTGCGACTTTGAGAGACTATTATTTATTGCTTGGTAGTAACTGGACTCCAAGAGCAGCGAGGAGGCTCTACAAAGAGTAAAGCAAAAACGTGAGCTATTGCAGACCATCAATTAGAAAAGTTGCCTACTTACATGTCATAAGACACTATAAGTACGAGTTGTTGCACCTAATGATGGTGAGAAAAATTTGTGGGCAAAAGACGCGTGTTTGTTGGAGGAATAAAATCTTGGCTACATAATATCAGGGAGAAGCGGTCTACTCCATGATATTATGTAGCCAAGATTTTCCTCACCCGGTGGTGAGCGAGTACTGCCGAAGTTTTTCGCCTGGTCAGAAAGGGAGATGCATATCCTAAATTCACACTACTCAAACAGGCACCTCAAGAGGTATAAGTGTAATATTTTAGGACTAGCTGGTGCCCGCGACTTCGTCTGCGCAGGTTTAGTACTTCGTGTAGCTTATTATTTTCTCCAAGGCCATTACATTAAACATTAAATTTAAATACTTATTAAATCAATTAGTTAAGACACTAATAATAAAATACAGTACATTCAAATATAAAATTCATCAAATCAACAATGGAAAAAAACTGTCATTACATTTCATCACCCTTGACGGTCATCGAGCACGTCTAGTGTATCCAGCTGTCAAAATAATTTGACTAAAGCTTTTGCCTAAACTATCAGAAACAGACACAAACTTTGACAGAAATGTCATCATTACAGTCTTGTCGAAGGCGGAGATCTTGTTATTTTGTCTATGCCGTGCCCAAGAACATCACTTTTTCACCCGCGTGGTGATGTATGATGATGATGATTAAAAGTAGCCTATGTGCTATTCCAGACTATAATCTATCTCTGTGCCAAATTTCATCAAGGTCCGTTCAGCCATTCGGCCGTTTTTGAGTAATAAACATCCATTTATCCATCCATGCATCCAAACTTTCACATTTATAATATTAGTGAGATTAGTGGGTAGTTGGATGTGGGATGATGTAATTTATGAATACTAAATCGAGCACGCTATACTTGAAACTAGAGAATAATGTGTTTTATTTTTTTTTTCGAATTTGTTTTTTGGGGCTTTGGCCAATATTGGCATGTCAGTCCCATCGTACAAATGCAGCCACAAACAGCCGGTCACAAGCTCGTGAACATGCCGTAAAGCATGCACGCGGCCTCGGATGCGGGAGCCGCTAGGATGTGGGTGAACACACCCACATCGTACCGACTCAAGTTATACTTGGACAAAATTGATCTTCTAATGTTTAAATTCCGGACACATTCCATCAGCAAGTGATACACGTCCTCTTTGACGCCGCAAGTTTCACACAGCGGTGTTATGTATTTATAATAGTTGAAACTGTGCTCAAGTTTTATTGTCAATTCCAATAAAATGAGAATCCGATCTCGAACTACTCGTACCAGCCTAGCATGCCATATACTCGTAGTACATTTCTTACCACGGACCAAAAAGTTTGGCAGTTCGTATCTCTGTCGTGTAACTTAATTATGGAATGCTCTACCAGCGTTCGTTTTTCCTTGCACTATGACCCTCTCAGATCATCTTAGGGGTGGCGATTAATGCAGATTTCGGCTACAAATGCTCATCGCTTCTTGATTCCATCTCCGCTTTCCAACAGGCGGAGGCTGGAGTCACTTTGATGAACAATTATAAAAATAAACAGAAAGAGTTTTTCTCCAAATCCCTTACCAAATCCCTTAAAAAATATAACGATATCGAAACTGTGAACTTCGTGTCGGCAACCGTAGCTAACTGCCGTTATCTATGTGGCGTGTAGAGTGCATCAGGTTCACAACAGGTTAAAGGAACGTGAATAGATTTACTTTAAATGTATTAACATAATCTGAGTCTAATACCAAACGTGTGGTAGGTGTATACATGCTCGGGGCAATCTAAAAAACGCTTTGTTAAAAAGATGTAGTTCTACGTGGCTGTACACAAATAATTTAGTTTTTTTTTCAAGAATTTAAATAGATTTAAGTTATTCTTGATGCTTGCTATCTCACAAATATACAGGGTGTTTGGTAGAGGGACCGACAAACCAAATGAGCGTGTTCGGGGGCCCACTTGGAGAATACAAGTTGGCCAAAAAAAAGCCCCAATTTTTTTTTCTTTTTTTTCTAAAAAAGCTTGCTAGTGGGTTTTTTTATCACTGTGAAAGTTGAACTATGAGGTAAAATTTATTTCATATTTTCACTCTATGAGCTCTAAATCAGTTAGCTCTGTTTTGTATCCAATTTTGGCCTGAAGGTGTATTAGAGACCAAATTCAACTAAAAACATCCGGTCTAAAACATATTTTATAAATGTTATGGTGGTAAATAGGTACAATTTCGGAGAAAAAGGAAAAATTCACAAAAAAAAGTTAAAATATTTTTTTTTTGGCCAACTTGAATTCTCCAAGTGGGCCCCCAAATACGCTCATTTGGTTTGTCGGTCCTTCTACCAAACACCCTACATATTTATTGAGTGCATATAAGCTTGTGTTTTAAGAAACTTCACATCATTTTACCTTTGAATTTTTGATTATTTAGACAAGTAGTAAATCAGTTTCAACCACATCCGGTAGTCTTTTTCAAGGAGAGTGCAGAACGCTCGCGATTGCGTCTCGCATCGCATCCCGTTTTTCATATTAAAAACGTGTACAAACTACGTTAGTTTTCATAATTTAACATCAAAACTTGAAAATGTTGTCTCTCAGTCTAGTTCCTCAGAACATAGTAAAGCAAATTCAGGTATCGATTCGATTCAGATAGACAGTGGGTTTTAAGGCTAAGACAAAGCGAAATTCCCGCCTTAGCATTCTGATTAGTCCCTTTTTAGGGTTCCGTAGTATTTCAAAAGGAAAAAGGAACCCTTATTTATAGGATCGTTTTGTCGTCCGTCTGTCCGTCTGCCTGTTTTTAAAGACCCTTTTTCTCAAGACCGCGTAGAGGTATATTTCAGCCTTAAAAAATCAAACTTGTAAGTTAAACGATATGACCATTTATGTATATTTTTTCATATTTTGCATTTTATGCTATAGAGTACTTCCCGTTGACGTAGACTCATAAAATTTGGCAAGACGCAATGTCTTACAGCATATAAAAAAAATGAAATAAATGAAAATATTATGGCGCCACAACGACGGAAAAAGCGCGCGAAAATTCACTATAGTATTTTATATCTGTGAACGGCGTAAATTTACACTAGTTATCCAGTACAAGATGTACTGCATAACCAGTGTAAATTTACGCCTTTATTATATTTATATGTTATCTGTTTCTTTTTAGTCAAATTATAGAGGTAAAGTCAACCGAAAAAATACATAAAACTCGACACGCGACAAAAAAATAACAAATGAAATAAATTCAACAAAGACCAATTTTATCTCTCAAGCAGGTGTAAAAGGAGTATACATACAATCACAACGATATAATAGACTTTGAATACCTATTTTATAAATTATCCATAATAAATCCATAAATTGTCATACAAATATATACTCTAACGCTAACCAAATAGAGATCAAAATCGTCATCCCACCCGTTATCAAAACAATATGGCGGCTGACTTTATCACAATATTATGGGAATTGCTTACAAAACCATAATATAAGAGGCTTATAAGCTTTGTCTTAGGTTTTTTCCTCGAAATGGTACTTATTCACGAAAACAATACACTCGCACACGCGCACCTGCGAAACTTTAGCATAAATGGTATCGACGCCCATTGTTTTTTTCACTAGCCTACTGATAACCAATCAATTTTAAATTTCTATGTTAGAATGATTTCTAGGTGCTTAGTAGTATTAAAATAACATCTAATTAACCAAAATGTATTATATAATATTTGAACAGTTAACGTTTATATTCAGTCCTGATATGAGTGTTGACTGCGGTACACCAGTGTACCAGCGCGGCTTTATGCAATGTTTAGATTTAGCCACCGGTGTACCGGCGCAGTTTCATAGGTTAATAAAAAACAAAACGAATTTACTGTTGCAAACTTATCATTTGGAATTGGTGCAATAATCGTGTCTTGGGATCGAACGGTAAAGTTAAGGTAGAGATCTGCTTTAGTATAAGAGCTATCTTAATGTACGGAACCAACACAACACAATCCAAATCGGAGTTATTTTACTCCAAAAATCACTAATCAATGATCTCTCATGAAATTCGTAATCCTAAACTCTCCAGAGGCGCACACGGTTAGATGCTTAGCGACATATGTTAAAACGTGAGGGTGGTAGCTATCCAGGTGGATACCAGAAGTGCCCCACCATGTTGTGGATTCCATCACGATGCCATCTTGACCAAAACCTCCAGGTTGAGGTGGGGTCGACCCTTGTTACCCGTGGCTATCCTCGCTTTAAAAGTAAATAATAATATCGTTTATCAATTCAGCTCACTTTTTCTAATTGATTTTCTGTTTGATTGCACATATCTCTTTGATCTCTTTGAGTGGAGTATCCAATCAAATAGATGGCTATTTGATTAAATATTCCACCAGAGCATAGCTATCTAGTGACCGCTATATATATAGTGATAGTTTAGAATAACTAGGTAAGTTCTACCGCGGGCACCTCCATACAGATAAATCATTATATGAATTTGAATACAACCTTGCTGATGCATTTGTTTGCAAACATTTTGTCATGGTAATGCGCATACAAATATTGGGTTGTGATAAGATAGCTTTCCATCGATTTTCAGTTCGACAGGAAGGTGTTATTTGCTTATACTTCCATATCAGTGCTTATATATTTCACCAACTTGTATATATGATGAATGTTAGTACTTTATGAAGGAACAATAAATACAAAAATGTTTCCGACTATTTGCCACAAACGTATCCTCATATTAAATTCTATAATAGTACGAGTAGATATAATAATATATACATTATTATTGTTTGAAGTGATGAGTTGGGTGTAGCGATGCATGGCTCGTATGTGAGCAATCCTACTTGTGTTATATGATGTATATTTAATTATATATCTGTCTCGAAGCGCTCGCAGCGGAGCTTTTACTTGGTGATCTTAACCTATCAACTATAGATAAACGAACGAACGATAGTAAACACTACGCTTCTCCATGACGATTCCAATGCCACATAGAGGTTTTATTATGGTATAGGTTGGAAAACGAACAAGCGGCTCACCTGATGGTATGTGATCACCGACCTTTGAGGAAGGAATAGACTCTCTTCTTGAAGGCTCCCAAGTCGTATCTTTTCGGAAACACTTCAAGTGGCAGCTGGTTCCTTATAGTAGTAGTGTGAGGCAGAAAGTGCCGTCGGAATCGCACGGTTGTGGACTCCCAGACGTCAACATGAAGATCTATGAATTTCCGTCGTGATGACCGATGGTAAAATTCAGCTGTAGGTACTAGACCGAACAGTTCCTCCGAACACTCCCCATGGTATATGCAGATGGAAGATGCAGAGTGATCCAACATCTCTACGCAGTGCCAAATAGTCGAGTCGATCGGAGAGAACTTAGTCGTCGACGATTCGAGCCGCTCTGCGTTGAATGCGGTTAGAACTGAAGTTTTGCGTTGCACTGCATTGCATTCGACAATCCGTCTCATTCTCTTAGAATCTCATTTACTTCTCAGCCAACACAATATTGCTTGCGCACTATTGCTTTGCGGCAGAATATCTATAACTGCGATGGTACCGACGAAGAAGGTCTCTTTCATCAGACGCCTATCTTTCCACGTTAGTATGGTTCCCTCGTCTCTTACGATTCTCATCCCATGGAGTGTAAGTTATTTGAAAGGAAATGACAGGAATTACATATGTATACCTAGTTAATGTGTATTTGGCGTCTATTGCTCGACATAAACCTAAGGATAAATAAACTCTTTATGGACACAGAAATGGTGCTGGAGGAAAATTCTTGGAGTATCGTGGACCGAGTTTTGCATAAACGTGTCAATACTCCAAGAACTCAGTATTAAGCAACCTCTATCGGCCACTGTCCAATCCCGTATATTATCGTTCTTTGGACACGTTTCCAGGCGAGACAACGACTCCATAGAGCGCCTAGTCAGGCAAGAGATAGTGGAAGGCACCAGACAGCGCGATAAATGGCGTGATTGTGCTATTGGCAGTGTGATTGTTGTGCGCCGCGTTGCTATGGGTTACACACGGCCCCTCTGCGCATTCAAGTTACGAGCCGCGATCTGGTGTTTGGTGTTATTTCAACAACTTCCATATAATGTTATAATTTTGAACGTGGTGCATGTAACTGTACCGAAATATCGGGAGCTCCAAAAGCTACTAAATCGTGGTCTACATTTAGTGAGTACAAATTATAACTTAGTTAAAAACCGTGAAAGTCTAAATCAGTGTTTTCCATTAAATGTTCCTTCCAAAAAATATTACTCTGTCCTTCTATAACGAGACAAATGTTGGACACATTTGTCTCGTTAAAGAAGGGCAGAGTTAGTTCTTGGGCGGCTTGAACCCCTAGCCTTCACTCAAGACTGTACATAACTCCCTCGGTTCGCTCAGGGTTCAATATAGCGCCGGTGACGTAAGACACTGCTTTACTCCCACGGCGTATAATCTACTATGAATATTATATTTTTAAGTATCGTGAGTGTGACATATAAAGCATGTAGTGTTCATGTCTAGAAGGTCGTGCATTTAACTGTACGCACATGATGTTACTTTCTTAATAGTAAGTGTGCTGTCGAATTAAAAAATACTAACTAAACACATAACTCAACAGAGACATATCAGTTGCCTATATATATATATATATATATATATATATATATATATATATATATATATATGACGGAGAAAGCACCTCCGGAGTGTTTTTAAAAAGTGTGTCAGTCACAATTGTTGTTCTCATGATGATCACTCATTTTTTTTTTTTTTTTTTTTTTTTTAGAACGGTCTAATGCTGTTTGCCTCTACCGGCATTTACAGCGTCACCGGACGGTTGGCGAGCAGATGGCACTCAGCCAGATGCGGGCGCAGAGGGCGCACCGCCTAAGGCGAGCGTTGAAGACGCTTCGCCGCAAGGAGAGGAGTAGGCGACTTGCTCAAGGGCACCACTAGGGTACGGACCTCGGCTTGGGCCGTCGCCAGGAGAGAGGGGAGTAGGAGAGAATCGCCCCGGTACATAAGTGTACCGTTGAAAGTGGGCCCTATGAATTTTAACTCTACGACTATTTGGAGAGAATCTAACCAAGACATAACTTTTGCCTCGAGCTCGCCGGCGAGCTCGGTGTTTGACTGTGTTTACCACTAAATCATAACCTTGTGTACCTCGCCTCCCCCCCTTTCCGCGACATGGGTCCACACCGCGACCAGGATCGTCGCGTTGTGCACTCATGACTGTACTTTGGGTGGGGCTACAATAAGAATGTGTAATACCTCGCCCACAGCCATGGTGGCTGGGACTACATTGAAAACCAGTGTTACCTCGTCCGCAGCCATTTGCTGGGCCAGAGGATACATCGCGACCGGGGCCGCGGTGTATACTCCCACCCGCACCGTGGCTGGGACTACAATCGTGTGTGTGTGAATTACCTCGACTGCGACTGGGGCTGCGAAGAAGATCTCGGCCGGAGCCTACAATGCGATCGAGATCACAGCCCTGGTCGGGTCTACAACCATTACCGGGGTTCCCTTGGGACGACGCTAAAGCTGCCGAAGTAACGGCTGCGATGGGGTCGTCCGGGTCACCCAAAATATGCCTTGGACGGCGACGGGGGGGAAGAAAGTGGGGATCGGTTATGTCAGTGGAGTAGTTCGCCGCTTCGACCACGAGGGGATTCGAGTGGTGGGGAGCTTTGTCGAAGTGGCGGCGGGAGCAGTCTTTTATATACTGCGTAATAGAGGGGAGGGTGAAATCGCAGTGCAGTTCGGCGTTCCGCAAGTACCACGGAGCGCCCACTGCCCTGCGCATAAAGCGATTCTGAATCACTTGAAGTTTGTGGAGGTCGTGTTTCTGAGCATGGGCGAACGCTACAGATGCGTAAGTCATGATTGGGCGGATGCAAAGTTTGTAAAGAGTCGTCTTATTTCTAAGAGACATTTTACTGTTTTTGCCTATGAGCGGATTAAGACGACCCATAATGAAGGCCGCCCTATTGCGAACAATCTGGATGTGTTTCGCGAAAGTGAGTTGGCAATCAAGGGTGACGCCCAGGTATTTGGCAGATTTAGCCCAAGGGATGGGTTCGCCGAATAGGACTATGGGTGACGGCATGAGATTCCGCCGGGTCTCAGTGAAGTACACTGCTGCACTTTTGCTAGGATTTACTGCAATCCGCCATTTACGAAACCATGCACCGATTACGGTGATGGCTCGTTGGATGGCGCATCTCTGCCTGACCTTGAACCATCCAGTAGAGTAGATTGCAGTATCATCCGCAAACTGAGCGATCTGAACATTAGGTTCAGATCGTGGGATGTCGCTGGTGTACAGCGAGAAGAGAATGGGTGAGAGTACAGAGCCCTGAGGGACACCTGCGTGAATGGGATGCGGGGAGGAGAGCGTTCCCTCGGTGCGATAGCTAAACGTTCGATCCCTGAGAAAGTCTTGTAAGATGAGTACAAGACGGTCTGGCACACCCAGTTGGTACAGCTTGAATATCAAGCCGTTGTGCCAGACTTTGTCGAACGCTTTCGCTACGTCGAGGAAGACAGCTATGGTCCCTTGGGGCTTTGGTTTCTTATTGAAACCGCCTAGGATGTGCTCCGTTACGCGGTGCACTTGTTGGACGCAAGAGTGTTTGGCTCTAAAACCAAATTGCTCATCGGGAAGGAGGTTATTGGACCTAACGTGGGACCAGAGTCGGTTCACAATGAGCCGCTCGTAAATCTTCCCCAGAGAGCTGAGGAGACTTATGGGACGGTAGCTGGAGGGCTCGGCTGCCGGTTTGCCTGGTTTGTGAATACCAATGACAATGGCATGCTTCCAAGTGTCTGGGAAGGAGCAGTTGCTCATAGCCGCATTGAAGATGCTAACTAAGAGATGGACTAGTGGGACTGAGAAGTGTTTAATCACCTTGTTGCTGATACCATCAGCCCCAGGGGATTTACGGGTCTTGAGGCTCTTGATCAGAGACACAACCTCGGATGATTTTACCGGTGGGAGGAGTGGGAGGTCAGAGATGGACATAGAGCTTTTACGTTCGACTTCAGATTCCACCGAATCGAGGTGTTTCTGGTCGACGTGATCTACATTTAGAGTACACTGAGCCTCAAGGCTATCAGCTAAACACTCGGCTTTGTGAGACGAGCACCTACAGTGCGGCCGTATTTATAGGACTCGGCGCACGTGCACGAGTTTACAAGTTTGTTGGTAAAGTATTGAAATTACAATCATAACATTAATTTTACATCGTAATCAACTCAAAAATAATCAACTGATGATTTATAAACTATTTTTAGGGCAATCAAATGATTAAACTTAATTATTCTCGACGAACTGTTGTAGTTGCGCCGATACGGCCATACTGACAGGCGGTGCGCGCTCTGCACCAGCCTCGTTGGTTCTCGTAGATTGTTATGGATTCTCGTAGATTATTTGGATTCTCGTAGACCTGAAAGAAATGAAATAACTTTCTTTGAGTAGTGCGTCTGTAAGCGACCTGCGTTGCTATGTCTTTTTGGGGATATCAATGCTTATAGGGTTAGTAGGTTCTCGTAGAGTTCTCGGAGGGTCTCGGAGGGTCTCGGAGGGTCTCGTAGAATTCTCGAAGGGTCTCGTAGAGTTCTCGGAGGGTCTCGTAGAATTCTCGAAGGGTCTCGTAGAATTCTCGAAGGGTCTCGTAGAGTTCTCGGAGAGTTATTTGAAATATTTGGATTTAGTTACTTATCTTTTATTCTGATGGGTCGTCTTGGTTCGAGTCGTGGTTTGGCTGTACTTGCAGCCCTTCTCGTGAGGTCGACGGAATGGGCTCATTTGATTCTGCAGTGGGATCTCGTTGAATAGGTGATTCGTTTCCCGCCGATATATATATATATATATATATGTCATAATAACAATATTAGTTTTATGTAACAGATACTGGTTTGTTCAAAGTTGCGACACCCAAAACAAGTCGCAGGGGCCAGATACAAAGAATCTAATCCAACAATATTAGTGCAGCGTCAAGATCTAAAGAGGAAATCTTAAGTATATATCTAGCATGACCAGGAGAAATAGGGGTTTATTTATATATAAAGTCACTCTTAAATAATGGCTTTACCGATTTCATTAATCTTTCTTTAATGTTTTCTAATAATTCGTAGAAGAATCTCACACTGAAAAAACATGACAAGTACACACTACTACGTGAACGAAGTCGCGGGTAGTCACTAGTATATTATATAATATATATACACGGTTTCTCTATACTTCCCTATATTCCTGTAATCTCCATTCCCTCACGGAATAAGACGTACTAATCTTACCCGGACGTAGCAACACATTACGTAAGCACGGACTAATACCTTTGCAGTTTCGCTACAGTAAGCCTGTATTATGTCTGCTAAGCTTCTTCCAAAAACGAACATATAGAATAACAAAGAAGCGGTGCTAAGTACGTGTACTGTAAGTAACTGTAAGTAGTTCGAAATATGTATGCAAGTTTGTCAAATTTTGTTTCACGCGGTGTAAATATGTTAGAATATCTCATCTACTTACTGCTTCATTTCATCAAGGAAATTCCCTAAACTACTTTCTTAATTACTTCATAAAAGGAATTAAATGCTAAAATTTCAAGTATATAGCTCCACACTCAGAAAAATCTATTGTGAAATTTGCAGGAAAACTTTGTGGAATACGAGCAGTCATAGCTTGTTTCTTGGCGCAGCAACTTTAATTTTGATAAAAACTCGTTGTAAATAACACAATTCAGCATCATTTACTTTGTGAAATATATCATAACAATACATTATACCGCTGCAGCGGTTTCAGACTCTGCGTTGATAGATCAGTCAGAAGAGCTTTTGAATCTTATTCCTTCCTCACCATTCCGATCCCGAACTACTCGTTCCGGCCTAGCATTGCATCCATATACTGTTCAAATCTTCTTAGCACGAACCAAAAAGTTAAAAATATATATTGTTATTGATGAGTCTGACCTCTAATGGAACACTTTTATCTTCAGTAACAAAAGGGAACTCGGAAGTGCGATGCGCCAACTTGTCAAACAACGGTTCCGTGGCAAAGTTGGCACGATGAATAACGTCTCTCTAGCTAGAAACGGGAACGGTGCCGGCACCAAAACATAGTTTTAAATATTATATCAAAAAGTATGTCAAGTATTCTAAAATTTCAAGGAACAGTATGACATTGGACTCATTTCTCTACGACAAATGAAATATAAATATAAATATAAATACAAATGAATCTGATTCTATGAAAACTTTAGTTAAAAACGTTAGCTCATCCGCATGTTTTTAATATCTTTTCACTTCAGGGATTCAATGTTGTTTGATCCAAGTTTAAAATTAATATAACGTTAGAAACATCGGGTTCAGATATTATGACGGAATGATATAATGGATTTCGTGAACCTTTTATTAACACAAAGAAATAAAAGTTCAAGCAAAGAAAATTCTATTTCCCTGTACATTAATGAAAAAGGCATAAAATTCGTACTCAATCAAACGATTTAGATTCAAACTAATAAGTAACGCAGTCTATGTTATTAATTGTGAGGTATATGTTTGAAAATGTCACCCTCGAAGGCTTAGTTTTCTATTCTACATCAGATTAATGATATAACAAGTACAATTTGAAAAATTTAATACCGACTCCCATTCTATTCAGTTATTGGAGTGTAACTTAAAATCTACTGCACCGAATTTGATAAAAATTTAAATGTGACCACACGGGAAACAAACAAAAACGATTTTGAGAATCAGTTCGTAGAAAATACAGATACGGCATTGTCACAATGATGGAGAGAGAAATGTTTGCCACGTCAAAATTACCAATTACCTACTATACTAACACAGAAAAACACTAAACAGAACAAGCATTATTATTCTAAGTTTATATATAGGTATATAAAAATGAACCCCTATTTCTCCTGGTCACGTTATAACTTCAACACGAAACAATCTCGGCAATTCTTTTTTTGTTGTGTTAATTTATGTCATTACAACATTGAATCCCTGAAGTGAAAATATATTAAAAAAACAATCATCAATTAATCTATTCAAGAATATGGTAAAGATGTTTTACATGTCTGAAGACTGCTAGCATAACTTTGAATATTTTGTATATAACATTGTAAATCTAAGTTCTTTATTTATTAGCTTATCCTATAGTAGGTATGTTTATATTATGTGTTTTATTATATATATATATATATATATATATATACAATAAATAACAACACAGAACAAAATAAATATTTTCAAAACTAATACGATAGTATAACCGTTTAACACCACCATGCGCCAATTCTAATGTATATAAATTTACATCCATCCCAAGGTTGCCTGTAAGAAGTTGCTTATAGCGATAAGGCCGCCCATTGTACAACCTGTTTTGTAAATTATTCTCAAGTATTTGTTTTCTTTTATAAGTTTGGTGTTCAATAAAGTATTATTGTATTGTATTGTATTGTATTGTATTGTATTGTATTGTATTGTATTGTATTGTATTGTATGTCGCTAGTACTGTATATTTTAATACAGGTGGATGATAACGATCTTGGAATAACAAAGTTATTTTTCATCCCGGAAAAAGGTTCTTCTGTCAATTTTAAAGTGCTTACAAATTTTATTACACTTAAGTTTTGGCTGCCAAGACGACTAAGAAAATCCTTTGTGCCGTGAGCCGCGCTGCCTACAACACAATACGTCAGTTAATTTTAGGGTACGATGGGACTGACATACCATTTTGGATAAAAGTCCCCAATTAATATAAAAGAAAAAAGGCGGAGTATTCAAATGTTGTTTTATACTACCAAGTATAAAACAACATTTCCTAGAAGCGCGACTCTACTGGTTAAGACAAAATATTCTCTAATGTTTCGTTCTCATTACCAGAACAATAAAATCTTATATCATCTTTAAAAAATCAAATAGTCAGCTTGTTAGTAGACCTAAACCCGATTTAGTTTATAACGACACGATGAAGTACGAGGCCATCGAATTTCTGATACTTTAGAAGAACAATACACTAGCGACTGTTTCGTAAGGATATTCCGATGTAGATAATGCCTTTATAGCCTTTGTGGAACAAATTCGGGACGTCAAGATACGGAGTAGAGATATTACGGGCTTACGGGGCACGTTCCGAGCTCTCTCAGTGCGCTCTCGTGCTAGTTTTATATTTACGTCCTGAAATCTGTTTTAAAATGTACCGAACATATTTTTTTAATGGCAACAGTAACAAGAACTACCTACTTATTTAAGTAGGCACTTCTTGTTTAGACTATCTAGTCTAAATATGCGCTTCTTGTAACTGTTTGAAAAACTTTAGGATTGTAACATATATCCAGTATAAAAAAATACACGATTTAATATAGACTGCATGAGACCAAAAGGTCTATAAAAAGTTTATGTATTTATGATAATAATAGTTATGGTTAATGGACATTATATAATTATGCAACCTCTTAGTATAATTACAGTATTTAAAATTTTTATATAACAGAGTTCAATCTGTGTTATAAAAATTTAAAATCTTCTCTGAAATTCTCTGCATTTCCGAAACAAATAAACTAGTACAATATTTATTGCGTGTATGTTTGCAATAACTAACATAAAGTTTTATCACTCAATGAATCTGATTTTTCGCAAATCTCTCGTTATAATTTTTCATCACATTTGTAAAAAATATTTTTTTTTTCTTCTAAATAGATTGACGCGCCCCGTTAGCTTAGTTGGTATAGTGACCTACCTTCAAGGCGCGAGGCCCCAAGGTTGGTTCCTGGCAGAGGCAAATATTTGGTAGATGAACAGAAATATTTATTCTCAGCTCTTGGCTGCTTGGCATGCCTCCCAAGTTTTGTCAAGATTGGTTGAAAAATGCGACCTGTACAGAAATACCAACATACAACTTAACAAACAACATCATCATCATCATCATCATCTCAACCGTAGGATGTCCACTGATAAACATAGGCCTTCCCATAATTTTCCAAAAGGACCGGTTGGAAGCGGCCTGCATCCAACACCGTCCTGCGACCTTTATCAGGTCGTCTGTCCACCGTGTCGGTGGACGACCTACGCTGCACTTGCTGGTCCGTGGTCTCTATTCCAGAACCTTCCTGCCCCCTCGGCCATCTGTTCTGCGTGCTATGTGCCCTGCCCACTGCCACTTCAACTGGCTAATCTTCTGGGCTATGTCGGTGACTTTCGTTCTTCTGCGGATCTGCTCATTTCTGATTCGATCACGTAGAGAAACCCCGAACATAGCCCTCTCCATAGCTCGTTGTGCGACTTTGAGCTTATCTATGAAAGCCATAGTAAGAGACCACGTTTCAGTGCCATAAGTCATCACTGGTAACACACATTGGTCGAAGAGTCATGTCTTGAGGCACTGAGGTATTTTTGACGAGAAGACTTCGCGAAGTTTCCGGAACGCTGCCCAGCCGAGTTGGATTTGATGATTGAGTTGGTTTCGACGGTTCGACGACTAACAAACATACGGACAGATAAAAGTCAATTTGCCCAGTTATAGCAGAGACGATTCGCTCGCTCGGTCAATCAAATTTGACAAAACATTATATTTTTACATTTTATCAGTCAAACATCAGTTTATAACTTTGGTGAGCAGGCCAAAAAATAATGTCATGAAAAAACATACATTGAGATAAAGTATTCCAGTGAGACGCAAAGGGTTTACTCAACAATCTTGGAGACGTTCAAATATTCACCGAGTTTGCTCTCAAATACCTTAATTTAACACTCGCCTTGATATACTTATGTATATACTTTTAGTGAGTAACACACTCGAGAGTGTCGAGCCTGGCAATATTTGCTAAAGGCTCGACGTTCAGTCCTCGGCTAAGGACGATATGTTTGCACTTTATTATCGGGAAAGTACTAATACGAGAGATCTAAGGGCTGGTTATATCTCTTCATTGCTTTCTTTTGGTTATTACTTGGTGCTAATGTTAGCTGCGGGATTGCGTGTATAACCAAGGTTTTAATAATTTCATTACTTTTACGTAGTAGGATATAGAGGATCTTTTCCGCCGTTGGGATGAGAATTGTGAAGGAAACCTGAAATAAAGTTTTTATTGTCCGTCATAATAGATTCTTCAGTGCTAGATTTTCTGTTTCAAGGCTGTTGGTTTAATTTCTACTCTATATACGATTCTTGTTATTGCCTCGGCTATAGCCTCCACGGGAACTACCTATTGAATCAGGATCAAAAAATGTGTTACCAGCTGCGCCCTGGAATGATGAATGATGATGATGAAAAATATGTACCTATGATGTATCCTATATGTTATCCCAGTGCCTCATTTATATAAAAATCAAATTTTATTAAAATCCATTCAGTAGTGTTTGCGTGAAAGAGTAACAAACATCCATACATCCATACAAACAAACTTCGCGTTTATCATATTAGTAAGATTAGGTTAGGTTTTAGGTATGCTTTATTCAAGTCAAGTCAGTTTCGTTAATTATAAATGGAATGAAAGTTTTATGTGCATACAGATATTACAGAGCTGCAGAGAAAATTATTTTGCATCGGTTACTTCCGTATTTCCGAACATGAACGACCGCATCGAGACCGTATATAATTTAGAGCTATTACAAAATTGCCAGAATCATTTTTTTAATTTGCTCGAGAACGTCTCACTATAAACAGTTTTGTGAGAAGATGCGTTTGAAGGGGTTAATTGTTGCGGGCACATTTTAGCAAAGTCGTGAAGCGCTAGTAAAGTTTGCTATGTCGTTACTGATCAACAAGGTTATGCAGCCATAATACGGACATGACCTGGATGCCCGCATACTTACGTGCTTAATCCTTCATATACCATGATAATTAAAACAAAAGATTTATGAATAAATGGACGTAAATGTACGTCTCTGGTACGCAAAGGGTTAAGCCGTGATCTCAAAATATTATAGTCACAGAAGGTCGGCTTCGGACGTCCATGATTTTAATGACGGACGCTCTCCCGCAGTGCCAGGGTTAATAGTCCCGACCTTCGTTTACTGTATTTTACAAATACAGATACAAATAATTATTACAGAATATTTGAATTACGAGTATTGTATTCCATCACGTTGGAATGATGTGATGACGTGTTGAAGATATTATTATAATTTATTAAGAGGTTACTTATTCTGTGTTTATTTACTACTAAAAAGACTTAGCTAAGGTAGGAAAAAAACAATATAAAATATATTATATAAAATCCGTGAACGCATGCCACTAAGCAGCCGTGCGATTCTGTAATGATTCCTCGACCAGCTCACCGATGTCAGATACTTTATGAGATATCGCCCTTGTACATAAGGTTGCTTTTCCAATGTTACTTGTCATCTCTTCATTTGTTTCACGGATGTTTTCAAAGATGCAACGATGTATGCCTTTAGAGAATCACATGGCAGTAAAGTAAAAGTTACTAGTGACTGCATCCCAAATACCTACTCCATAAAAATATGTCTATGTAGTAGTGTGTGCATGGATGGAACGTCGGTTCGATAAACTTGTTACGTTGATAAACTTTTTTTCATAAACGTCATATTCTTGTTCCGTACGTAATTCTTCGTAAGGTCTTCTGAACTCAATTTCTTTTTCTCCAAGTACAGACTTTTGGCCTCTACTCCTTAATAAGCATAGATTGTGCATAAAGAGAAATACACACCTTCGACAAATAGACATAGCAGGTGATATGGCATGAAACAGGTACTAGCCATAATTGATTCGAACTCAAATACAATTTTAGATTCAACTTTAACCATTGGGATATATTTACTGGATAAATAAATATTTAGTAACGTTTATTGGCCCCTCGGATTAATAGTGCTTGCTTTTTTTATTGGTAAAGTACCCTATACATACACGTTTACAAGAGTCACTGTAACCTCAGTATATAATAATAAGTTTTCGATTGGTGTAAGTTTACAGAATTATCGGTGAGCTTGGAGTGAGTTTGTTGTTGCGTAAACGGATGTTAAACGACTCACATTTATATATGTAAATATAAATTTTAGCGAACCGCAGGGCTATTATGTATCTCAGTTGCTAAAAAATGTTGAATGAAATCTTGAAAAATGGCGGCTCTATTTGGCGGTCTTGGCAACGCCAGTAAGCAGATGACTGCTAGCTGACAAAAGTGACATAAAGCGGCCATTTTTATAGATTTCAATCAAAATTTGTTAGCAACTGAGATACATAATAGCCCAGCGGATTACCAAAAGGTTGCAATCCATTTGACGACAACTTTGACAAATAGAACATAAGTCAAGTGGCAAATATAGAAACACTTAGGCTATGTTCTGGTAAGCGCCGGAATCACTCGCAGCATTCGCATACCCATACAAGCCCTTAAAGCCTTACACCCTTACACCCTTACAAGCCCATGATGATCGTGAGCGAGCTCGATACGTCGTCGATGACGTCACCGAAAACGCTCACAACGCTCGCAGATCGTAGGTGGGTTTTCGCGGTTGTCACTGTCAAACATCAAATGTATAGGATTCTATCGATTATTGACAGAAAGATTGGCGCACTATTCGCAACCCAAACCCAACCCAAACGGAACAGTTACCCAACTGTTCCGTTTGGGTTGAACATTGCAAGCATTGATCCATAGCGGAACGCTAAACCTGGGCGCGCCAGTTTTGAGCGTTGACGACGCTTGCCGGAACGTACACTTAGGAAATCATTTGAAAAAAAAAACGCTTATTAATTGTACAATAATAACGTTTACACATCCACACCCAGCACTAGAACTCGCTGTGTCGATAGAGGCATGGCCACACACTAAAGCACATCACAACATACAACAGCAAATAATTTTGTTCATCAAATATTTTTTTCTTCGGTCACTACCAACGGAGTTAAATAAGCTACCTCCACTACACCTGCAGATATCGAATACAATAGAAACAGAACCTAAAGAACCACTCTGAGGTGAATAAAACATCGCATATACTCATACATACAGATATTTCCCCGCACCATCACACATCACGTATCACAACAAACATGTTTCTCTTTTCACGGTACAATATACAATAAAAAAAACAATAGGTAGTATTTACTGCAAAACTGTCCCGCGTTTATGGCGACACAGACGGCGATGGGTAATGTTTACTGTCGGTTGGCTATAAAACTAGATGTATAATGATGCTAGGCGGGCGCGGCCAGCGCGGCTATACGTGCTCGTTCAACCGAGCTTTCAAAGACTTGTAGCAAAAAAATGTATAGTAGACTTGTAGCTAGGAACATGTTTTTTTAACATTAAACGTGGCTTTTTGTTTATATTTGTTAACATTTTTCGATCTAAGCAAACTCGTAGTTTTAAGAATAGCAGACCTCGCGAGCAGTCTTATCAGCGGCAATTTTTCGCAGTCTGAACTATTTGCAGACGGTACCAAATGTTCTTGCCAAATCATTGCGAAACATGATTTCGCAGAAGATGCCTCCGAAATACATGACACACTAATATTTCGTAATATTGGCGTGTGATTTGTTTCGGAGGCACTGTTTTCCTTATATAATAAGTATAAGTTAAATTAGCCTTAGTTCTATTTTTAAGTTTAGTCTCTAGTTAAGTAAGTTACTAACAAAAATGGATCTTTTTGTTGTCCGTAAATAAAGAACATTATTATTATTATTATTGCCGAAATCGGCCGATAAATAGCACCGTAGGAAACTTCCCCCCATTTTAAGAAAAACACACCTCCAAAATCGCCAATGACAAAACATTATATTGAGGAGTAGAATATGCATAGGTACCAAGTTTCGTCAAGATTGGTTGATAAATGCGAAAGAAAGACGTACATACAAAAAGCCGTGCGATTCTCTAAGAGCAAACATCGTTGCATCTTTGACAAAATCCGTGAAACAAATGAAGAGATGACAAGAAACTTTGGAAAAGCAACCTTATGCACAAGGGCGAAGTATTTGACATAGTTGAGCTCGTCGACGAATCATTACAGCCGAGCGATTCTCTAAGAGCAAACATCGTGGCATCTTTGACAACATCTGTGAAACAAATGACGATATTTATTTATAATTTATTTACAATAGTAATATACACCTTTACAGTTTTATTAACCAAAGCGATGCTACACTAAATATTACGAGTATTATGTACATTAGAAATAAAGATTTGGAAAATATAATATTAGATTCTTAGTTAATTAGTTACTTATTATATTTCAATTAAAATTAGTACAATTGTAAAATTAGGTCATGTTTTCACAGATCTTATGCGCCGTTTCTGTAAACTTCGCCAGACTGCAATTAAAAATGTCTATGTCTTGTGCTACTGCATTCAACAGTTTTAGAGCGCGAACCATGGGGGCAAACTTGAGTAGGTTCGTCCGGCAGGGCGGCACGCTGAAAGTGGGCATGAGCCGGCGACGGGTGGTTGCTTTGTCGGGTGCGCAAAGCCGCAGCTCCGCCACCACCTCGGGGTGGTGCGTCTGCCCGCGCAGCACGCGCCACACGTACCTGCAGAGCGCGACGTCGCGCCGCACGCCAAGCTTGTTGTAGCCCACCATGCCGAGCACAAACAGGGTCGGGTACATCAGTGGGTACAATGGGTACACGCCGTACTCTTTTAGGTACAAGAAACGGGTGAATTTATTTTGGATTTTCTCCAACATACCTACATATAAACCCTCATGGGGATTCCAAATAATTGCATTCGTTTCCAGCCGACTTCGAACGAGTGCGTTATACAAGATTTTAATTACTCGCGTACTATTAAATTCCTTACAGTTCCTCAGGATGAAACCTAAATTCCTAAAGGACTGTCCGCATAACTCCATAATGTGCTTACGAAACGTGAGATCGGCCATCATCCGCACGCCCAAGTCTTGCAAGCTTTCGACCCGCGACATCACCGCACCGCGTATCTCGTACTGATACTGTAATGGCTTCAGCCTGCGTCCGTAGCTGATTACCTCACACTTAGCCGCGTTAAAAAACAGCTTATTGGTAGCACTCCACTGCACGACAGCGTCTATGTCTCGCTGAAGCCGCTCGCAATCCGACCTGTCCGCTACAGCCAGAAATAGCTTAAGGTCGTCCGCGAACAAGAGACATCTCGCGGCTTCGACAACTTCCGGTAGGTCATTAATCATAACAATAAACTCCAGGGGACCCAAATTGCTCCCCTGGCTGACGCCCGAGAACGTAAAGTAGGGCTCGGATTCGCACCCTGAGTAGTCGACGTACTGTCGGCGCTCGCCAAGGTAACTCGCAAAAAACTTTAGAAGATGCGGGGTGAAACCAACCCCTGCCAACTTCTCTAACAGGATGCCGTTATCCACGGTGTCAAATGCTTTCCTGAAGTCGAAGTGATATGACAAGAAACGTTGGAAAAGCAACTTTATGTACAAGGGCGAAGTATTTGACATCGGTGAGCTCGTCGACGAATCATTTCAGAATCGCACGGCAGAATCGCACGGCTGTACAGAAAGACGTAGTACATACAATCTAACAAACATACGGACAGATGAAAGTCGATTTGGCCAGTTAAAGAAGAGACACTTTGCTCGCTCGGTCAAAATAAATAACGTTTACATACTTATGCTCCCTCACTAGGAATCATTGTGTCACGGGATGCATGGATACTCACCATGATACATCACACATAGTAGATCCGAGAATAAAAATGTCTGCTACAAATATTTGCCCTAGCCAGGAATCGATCTGGGACCCCGCGCTTCTAAGGTAGGGTAACAAGAGCTAATGGAGCCGTCGAAAGTGCGTTACATCTTAAATCTGACCATTTACCTAATGTAATGAGACAACCCGATTTTTCATACAGATTGACAGAATAACCCGTTCACAGCTGGAATACGAATTGTAAGATACAATTGTGGAGTTTCATATCGCACGAAAAGGTATAATTTACATAAATATACTATATTTAACCCGCATCATCGCTCAGCTGTAAGCAAGATCGTATTCAAATGCAAAACTGAAACGCACGAGGTGATTGATGCGTATCTACCCATAGCCGACTTACTTTTTTTATGAATTGAAACACCTATAGTATAATACCAAACGAATGTCTACGAAAGCCTATTGTGGATAGACTCTTATGTATTTTACACTTAATATACATTATATTAGTTAGAGTTAAGCATTTTTATAATTTTAGGCATAAAACAATTTCAATTTCAATGCAATTTCTGCTAAAGGTTTCTCAAGCGAATAAAGGATACTAAAAAACCAAAGTCAAAAGCACTAAAATCCCACGTAAAACATCCTGTGTTTAATATTTCTAGGCCATCACCTTTTTTTATTCATTTCACCTTTATTCTAGGACATTGAGCGGAGACATTTAATTTTTATGGCTGAACCTGTTACTTATATCAATTTTAATCGAACATTTCTCAGCTTTTCAATATAGTAGCCGTTTAGTGGTAGATGAGCATGTTCCTTACAATATCAGTCATTTCCCGCTGCACTACCAAGCTGCACTCCTGGTAGTGCCGTGGAGAATATAGAATCTGCATACATTGCCGTTCCCCGCTGCAATACCAAACATTATTTCATAAATACTAACTCGTTTATAGGGTTCCGTGATGATGTTTTTTAAACGCTATGGTTTTATTATACTGTAGCTTCTAACTAGATAATTTTGAAGAGGCTGCTGTCGAAATGGCAGATGATGTCAGTAGCAGTATTATTTCCTTTATCTGCTTTGATTAGGATTGATCTGGTTTATTCGGAATGAGTATTTATTGGAGTGACCAATGGACTGATTCTGTTTAGCCTACTATTAGGTAAACGTCTTCGCGTCTCATCGTTTAATATAAAAAAAGACAAAATATTATTATAAACAAGCAATGATGACTCAGGGATAGCTTATTTATATTATCGACAGACTCCCGATGGTTTTCCAGAAACTGGTGAAGACAACATTATGAAGAAATCAACGACTATTTCCTCATTTGGAACCCAAGTGGTAATCTTGAAAATATGTGACTTACGCACAACTAATAATAAAGTCCAATTTTGAACCAAGGACTCTATTTATTTTCGTTTCGACATTCGGTGACCATTTCTTAGCATAACAGTTAGTGTGGATGACTCTACATTCTAACTACTAAATTTGACCACCTACTGATATTACCACTTCTCAAGAAGACCTTTTTCGGATTTGACCACCTATTATATTCACAATAGATACGCTATTTCAAATTAAACAGAACTTGCGAACTACAACAGTGTCAAGAGAATTGCAAACAGCTTTTAATTGTGACTGGTTAGAGATAGTTTACGGACTTACAGGAAAGGATATAACTCGCACCTAACTAATTCAGCCCCTCGAAGTAACAAATCGAAATAACAGATTAAGTTTTTTTTTTTTTTTTTTTTTTTTTTTTTTTTTTTTTTTTAGAACGGACTAATGCTGTTTGCCTCTACCGGCATTTACAGCGTCACCGGACGGTTGGCGAGCGCAGATGGCACTCAGCCAGATGCGGGCGCAGAGGGCGCACCGCCTAAGGCGAGCGTTGAAGACGCTTCGCCGCAAGGAGAGGAGTAGGCGACTTGCTCAAGGGCACCACTAGGGTACGGACCTCGGCTTGGGCCGTCGCCAGGAGAGAGGGGAGTAGGAGAGAATCGCCCCGGTACATAAGTGTACCGTTGAAAGTGGGCCCTATGAATTTTAACTCTACGACTATTTGGAGAGAATCTAACCAAGACATAACTTTTGCCTCGAGCTCGCCGGCGAGCTCGGTGTTTGACTGTGTTTACCACTAAATCATAACCTTGTGTACCTCGCCTCCTCCCATTTCCGCGACATGGGTCCACACCGCGACCAGGATCGTCGCGTTGTGCACTCATGACTGTACTTTGGGTGGGGCTACAATAAGAAAGTGTAATACCTCGCCCACAGCCATGGTGGCTGGGACTACTTAGAAAACCAGTGTTACCTCGTCCGCAGCCATTTGCTGGGCCGGAGGATACATCGCGACCGGGGCCGCGGTGTATACTCCCACCCGCACCGTGGCTGGGACTACAATCGTGTGAGTGTGAATTACCTCGACTGCGACTGGGGCTGCGAAGAAGATCTCGGCCGGAGCCTACAATGCGATCGGGATAACAGCCCTGGTCGGGTCTACAACCATTACCGGGGTTCCCTTGGGACGACGCTAAAGCTGCCGAAGTAACGGCTGCGATGGGGTCGTCCGGGTCACCCAAAATATGCCTTGGACGGCGACGGGGGGGAAGGAAGTGGGGATCGGTTATGTCAGTGGAGTAGTTCGCCGCTTCGACCACGAGGGGATTCGAGTGGTGGGGAGCTTTGTCGAAGTGGCGGCGGGAGCAGTCTTTCATATACTGCGTAATAGAGGGGAGGGTGAAATCGCAGTGCAGTTCGGCGTTCCGCAAGTACCACGGAGCGCCCACTGCCCTGCGCATAAAGCGATTCTGAATCACTTGAAGTTTGTGGAGGTCGTGTTTCTGAGCATGGGCGAACGCAACAGATGCGTAAGTCATGATTGGGCGGATGCAAAGTTTGTAAAGAGTCGTCTTATTTCTAAGAGACATTTTACTGTTTTTGCCTATGAGGGGATTAAGACGACCCATAATGAAGGCCGCCCTATTGCGAACAATCTGGATGTGTTTCGCGAAAGTGAGTTGGCAATCAAGGGTGACGCCCAGGTATTTGGCAGATTTAGCCCAAGGGATGGGTTCGCCGAATAGGACTATGGGTGACGGCATGAGATTTCGCCGGGTCTCAGTGAAGTACACTGCTGCACTTTTGCTAGGATTTACTGCAATCCGCCATTTACGAAACCATGCACCGATTACGGTGATGGCTCGTTGGATGGCGCATCTCTGCCTGACCTTGAACCAGCCAGTAGAGTAGATTGCAGTATCATCCGCAAACTGAGCGATCTGAACATTAGGTTCAGATCGTGGGATGTCGCTGGTGTACAGCGAGAAGAGAATGGGTGAGAGTACAGAGCCCTGAGGGACACCTGCGTGAATGGGATGCGGGGAGGAGAGCGTTCCCTCGGTGCGATAGCTAAACGTTCGATCCCTGAGAAAGTCTTGTAAGATGAGTACAAGACGGTCTGGCACACCCAGTTGGTACAGCTTGAATATCAAGCCGTTGTGCCAGACTTTGTCGAACGCTTTCGCTACGTCGAGGAAGACAGCTATGGTCCCTTGGGGCTTTGGTTTCTTATTGAAACCGCCTAGGATGTGCTCCGTTACGCGGTGCACTTGTTGGACGCAAGAGTGTTTGGCTCTAAAACCAAATTGCTCATCGGGAAGGAGGTTATTGGACCTAACGTGGGACCAGAGTCGGTTCACAATGAGCCGCTCGTAAATCTTCCCCAGAGAGCTGAGGAGACTTATGGGACGGTAGCTGGAGGGCTCGGCTGCCGGTTTGCCTGGTTTGTGAATACCAATGACAATGGCATGCTTCCAAGTGTCTGGGAAGGAGCAGTTGCTCATAGCCGCATTGAAGATGCTAACTAAGAGATGGACTAGTGGGACTGAGAAGTGTTTAATCACCTTGTTGCTGATACCATCAGCACCAGGGGATTTACGGGTCTTGAGGCTCTTGATCAGAGACACAACCTCGGATGATTTTACCGGTGGGAGGAGTGGGAGGTCAGAGATGGACATAGAGCTTTTACGTTCGACTTCAGATTCCACCGAATCGAGGTGTTTCTGGTCGACGTGATCTATATTTAGAGTACACTGAGCCTCAAGGCTATCAGCTAAACACTCGGCTTTGTCTTCGTCAAGGAACGCTATGGAGAGGGGAGGTGGCCTAATGAGTGGAGGCATTGTCTGTTGTCCGTCAGATTTCAGAGTTCGAGCCAACTGCCAGTATGCCTGGTGAGTTGGCTCAATCTCTGACAGTTTGTCGTCCCACCTTTGATCACGCAGCTCACTCATGCGTTTCCTTACAGCACGCTGTAAATAGCGCATGGTGGCTTTGTTCTCTGGGGTTGGCATCGAGTCATACGCCCTAGTGGCGGCGTTCTTAGCTGTCAGTAACCTCCTCGCACCCTCGGGCAGTTCAAAGCGGCGACCATCCGCCACTTGGACCTGCTTTGAGGATTCACCTACTGCGGTGCGGAGGTGGTCACTGAGAGCCTCGATCGCAATTGACACGTCTTCTACTGTCTGTATGTCATCGGGGATTCTATCGAGAGCGGGTGAACTGATAGCTTGGAGGGATTCCCCCAGTTGCTTCCAGTTCACTACCGTTCTAGTGATAGGGGTTATGTCCGTCGGGTCGGGGCCTAATTTCAACAATACAGGGCGGTGGTCTGAAGTCAGTTCGTGTAACACTTCTATAGAGCGCAACCGGAGGGTGACGTTCTTGAGAAGTGCTATGTCAAGTATGTCTGGTCGTTGGTTGTCAACATAGGGGTATCTTGTGGGCTCCAGAGGGGAGAGAATATCAAAGTTTAAGTGGCTGACCAAGCCTTCAAGGATTTTACCATTACTATTGTTACTAGTACAGTTCCATATGACATGTTTACTGTTGAAGTCACCGATCAGAAGGACGGAGCTTCCTAGAGAGAAGAGGGCTTCCAAGTCTGTCTGTAATAGTTCTTTACCAGAGGGGAGGTAACATGAGGCTATGATGACAGGTTGATGACCTGACATCGCTAGAAAGCAAACAGAGGCTTCTAGTATTCTAAGTGGTGGAGTAACAATTGGGATACAGTGCAGAGCTCTTTTGTAATAGATGAGAGTGCCACCTTTTGGGGTGGCCACTCTATCATTACGAACCAAACGGTAATTTGCAAACCTAGGGTTCGCTGTACCTGGTTTCAGAAAGGTCTCCTGCACGCATAGGATATCGACCTGATGGGTCTTACAAAATTCGTGAACTTCGTCCTTTTGACTAGAGAGGCCGTCAGCGTTGAAAGTCGCTACGGTGACTGAGTGGGGCTTAATTCGTTTCGGTGTACTATCCATATTGGATGATACCTAAGAAACGCTGGGGAGGGCGTAGCGCCTCACTGCGCTGATTAGACCCGCGTGTGTGAGCGTGGCTCGCAAGCGGTCTTGGTCGTTTGTGGCAGTACGAAGTTTGTGCGCGAATGCACGTACTTCGTCCACGTCTATGACCATCGCGTAGTCCATGACAAGGGCTATGTCGGCCGCCAGGTCAGATTGACCTGGGGCGTCCATGAGCCCAGCCATTGGAGGCCTAGAGAGCGGCGGTTTGGGCTTAGGAGCCGGCGCGCTGGCAGAGGCCGGCGGGCGGGCGGGGGTGAGGGGGGCGCTTGCTTGTACCATGCTCAAGGGCTTGGACCAAGCGTTGCGCGCGGGCGCGGGCGCGGGAACAACAGGTGTTGCCTGCGGTGCGGGTGTAAGGTTAGGCTTAGGGCCGTTCCCTTGTGAGCGGGTAGTGACCGGGCGAGGAGGGGGAATAGGCCTCCTAGCCGGCCCACTGGGTGCGCGGGGTGCCTTAGGGCAACCGCGGTAGTTGGCGGTATGTCCCTGTGTGCCGCAGAGGACACAACTAGGCGGGTCTGATGAGTCCCTAGTGCGAGAACACTGGGCTGTCCCGTGATCCCCTAGGCACTTGACGCACCTCGGGCGGGCGAAACAGAATCGGGCGGCATGCCCGTACAATTGGCAGTTATGACACTGGCCAGGTGCTCGGTTTCGGAATGGGGGTTGAACGGTGATCCCCGAGAGGTTCACAACCGTTTTAATATTGAAAATCGCTTTGCCCTCTGGCGTGCGATTGAGGATGACCAATAGTAGGTCGTAGGGTTTGCGATCTTTGCCACTGTACATGCGGTGGCATTCGCGGACGGGGTAGCCTTGCGCCTTTAAGTCGGCGAGGACACTGTCGGTTTGCACCTCTTTTGGTACTCCGCGTATGACAACGCGTAGAACCTTCTCTTCCTCGAGAGCATAAGTATGAAAGCTTATGCTCTCGTTTTTGAGAAGTCGAGTAAGCGCCCTATGGTCGCTTGGGGTAGGCACCTGGACTTTAATACCCAGTTGGGTTGAGCGGGCGCTGGTATATTGGATCTTACGATCCGTCAAAAGTCGTGAGACCATGTCCCACTTCGCCTTGTCCTGAAGGAACAGCGGCGGCGGCGGTTTCTCGCGTCTAACTGACGCTCCTTGAGAGGAGACGTCGCGTTGAGTGAGACGCGGCGATGCTTGCGGGAGCATCGGAGTGAGCGAGAGGGTCGCGGGAGGAGGGAGCGAGGGAGCCTGATGGCTTCGCTCCCGGGGCGGTGCAGGCCGCTTTGGGTGGCGGGGAGGGAGCCTCTGAGGCGGCTTTGGGGACGCGCTTTCTCTTTCCGACGGTAGTGAACCCGTCGTTGGAGATGTTGCCAACAGAGTTAGCGCGGGAGCGGGAGAACTCTACATCCATCTCATTCTCCGAGTTGGATGCCGAATCGTAGGCGCGTTCGTACTCAGTCCGAAGGACTGGAGAGCGATCGCGGGGTGGTAAAGGTGCGCGGGGAGCGCGGGGCGCATAGGGCGCAGGGTCGGGGGAGAGAGGGCTATCTAACGGCTTGAACGCCGAAGAACCGAAGGGCGCCCTCGGAGGGAGGGAGCCGGAGGAGGGAATTTGGGAGTCCGTGAAGCGGGGTCTCTCTTTAAAGTCCCTATTGGACTGGAGATACTCGGACAGCATGTCCGGGTAGCAATTTGACACCCACGAGGCGAACGCCTGAGGCGAAACGCCTTGCGGGAGGCTCATAGCGGGGGAGGGAGATAGTAGAGACATCTCGAGGGGAATACTCGAGATGCGAGTGAGGGGTGAATGCCACTCCCGCCGGGTACAGGCGGGAGAGTGAGTGCCTAGGTGTCCCTACTGTGTGCCCTCTGCCAGTCTTATTGTGCAGAGGGATGTGTGCCTAAACGCGAGGCCCTAGCTGCTCCGGGGGCGAGGAGAGAAGACCGAGTAAAACCCGGCTTCCAACCAAACACTTGCCCAGAGAATAGGAGAGTAGGATAGGGTAGGGTGGGAAGGAGATACCTGCCGTCGGCGAGGGGAGACCCCAAAGCCGGTGAAGGCAGGCCCGTCCGGTTTTAGCCGTTCCCTCCCACGCTCAGGAGGGAAAGGCTTGACGCACCGGGTCCGCGCCCAACTGGGTGGCGTTAACACCGCAAGGATCGTCCAGAAGACCACGTGAAGCGTGGATTTGTTTGACTCGACTTTGAAAATTGAAAATTGAAAAATTAAAAAATCGAAACTAGAGTTCGCTCTGAGAAGAGCGGTTTTGATTAGACAATGAACAATAGGTTGATGTGTCGAAGCGCTCTTACAAGAGCGCGCTTCTTCCGCGACGCGAGCCGAGCCGAGCCGAACGCCTCCGTGCGCCGAACGGTACACGAAGCGGTGGCTTGACGTCGAATCTGCACACAGAAAATCCACTATTAGCGAAGTCCAACACTGAATCCTCTTCAATCGAAACGATACAGGTAACCGGCACTAAAAGCGCAAGCACTTTTAGGCCGATCGGAATATTCTCGGGGAGCACTTGAGCGCACGTCCGTCCCACTCGAGCGCGCTGACCGGAATGCGCGCTGACCGGAATGAATTGTCACACCGGAATGAATTGTGACAGATTAAGCAGCAGTTAGTGCAACTTATTCACTGCTCAGCGTTAGTAACTATTGTAAACGTAATCTCGTACTGAGAGGGTTTAATAACGTCGCGTGACCAACAAACGATGTTTGGTCAAACTCATTAAAACTCTGTGGTAGTTGAATTGGTAAATAATACTAAACTATGTACAATAATATGTACCGTGGTAAATTAAAGTAATACAATAGTTTATGACCGATCACAAACACCAGAGTTGCTTGTCTTTTACAAACTGCATGGTGCATTTCTGATCTTTTCCGCCTGGCTAGTTACCACCTTGCCAGCCACCAAATTCCATTGCAGGGAGGTGAGAGAGAGAGAGAGAGACGTTATCTCTCCGTAACTATTCACGATCGCATTGAAGAATTTTGTTGCATTGCTTTCAAGCTAAAAAAAGCTGGATCTGGCATCAACATTAATGGCGAGTATATCGCTAGCTTCGTTGTACCGATGATATAGTCATAAAGCCGGAGTTACTCGAGGTCCTCGGCACTATGCTCAATGACCTCAGTCAGTTTCCCAACAGGTTGGTTATCATATGACATGGATAAGACGAAAATCATGTCCTATCATAGGTAGTAATCGCGGGTGTAGCTACTATACTATAATAAAGCCAGGCCAGCAAAAGCAAAAAAAAAAAAAAAAATAACTGGTATACCTTGTCCTCTCGTCCGGTACCAGGTTATCGTTAAGTTTCGGGACACCCGATATATGAAACGTACTTTTAATAAACCTTTCAGATGTTTTAGAGACGAGGTTTCAAGAAGGTTAAACATTTCAGCCTTTTTTATTCTGTTTTAGTTCTGAGGCACTGTATTCCGTAGGCCGCGGTCCATCCCTGGTGGAATTCCTTTTAATTGATGGAACTTTTCAACCTTCGTCACCACTGTCCGAACTTTAAGGATAATTTGATCAAATTACAGATTCCAAAGTCAATGAGAGACTCGAAGTCTTCATTTATGTAAATTAAGGTTATGTATTGATTTTATATTCCATAAATAAAGCCTCTTTTAATTTGAATTTCAGCCGTTGTTCATTCAACCTATTCGGGATGATTGCAATTTTAAATATCTGACAGCGCAATGTGTTGACGTCAATTAAATATATTCGAGTGAATAGGGATCAATTCACCGTGGTTACGTCATAAAATACATGTTAAAGAATGTTGCATCACGGCGCTGTGAAGTAACCATCGGCTCCGTGTCAAATAATTTAGAAAAAATCATAATCATAGTAATTTATGTTCGAAAGTGCTCATAAAACCTTTTAATTAAAACCTCTTTCAGGACGAAAGAAAAAACGAAAGAGTCACAAGTATACGTCACAAAACGTGATTACACCCTTGCAACAAAGTGCAGATACTGAACCTATCGAAATGATGAAACTGAAGTATATGTCGGATGCACCATCTGAGTCGCCATATACTAGCCCGGAGAAGGAGACTTTGAGCAATAATGAAAGTTTTAAGAAAAGATCCGTAGATCATGTTGAAATTATGGAAACTACTCGAACACCAATGCATTTCGCATCTCTAACCAATAGTAATGTCACCGGAATAGAGCGTAATGTAGTTACAGAGAAGACAAATATAAAGCCTGGGAGCTGTGTCTCTATTAACTCTAACTTCGCAGAACATAAAAATAAAGTACTTGTGGTTGCGGATGACCAGGGTCGTCATATACAGCACACGCTGCAGCGTTTAATTGGTGATAGCTTTGAAGTATACTGTCTCTGGAAACCGGGAGCTACACTACAAGATATACTGGCCACTGGGCCAAAAATAAACATTTTAACTAAAAATGATTATATTTTGGTATTAGGTGGAATTGACGATAGATCACCTTGTATCTTAAAAATGTGTATAAGAAATTTTTTGTGCAATACTAGACATACGAATGTTTTATTTTATGAAATACCGTATAATAAGTGTATGCGAGAGTCGAAGTTAAATTATGAACTGAGATATCTATGTTCCAAATTTGTGAATGTAAATTATGTTGACAGGGGTTTTTCTATGAAACTGCCATCCCGAAGCTTCTTTTCGCGACATGTATGTCAATTATTACTAAAGGAAAATATATTGGCAATAGAATATAAAATTAAGTTAAATGAATTTCATATCAACGCCTATCTAAAGTCTAAAGTGATTGATGATGACAAACATAATTGATGACGGATGAGTCAAATGACAAAGAACCTGCGATTCCTGGAAAACCCTTTTTTCATGTATAAAGAACTCAATATCTTGCACCAAAATATAAATGGGATTATAATGAAATCTGAACTATTGACTATAAATTTAGAATGGTTTATAGAAAATGGTTCCCCTGCTGATATAATATGCTTGACAGAAACTAATATGATAAAAGATGACACTGCATTACTGAATATAACAAATTACTCTCTTGCGACTTTTTTAGCCCTAATAACCGCCGAGGTGGTTCTTGTACCTTGGTTCACAACAAACATGAGTTTAAAATGATTCCTAAGGTGGAAAAATATGGCGTGCCTGGTATTATTGAACGCTGTGCTGTAGAGCTTATAAAACATAAATTAGTTATTGTGTGCGTTTACAGACCACCACGAAATAAGTCTTCAAATTTCGAATGCTTTTTCAATAATTTGGATTTCATTCTTTATGAAGTTTGCTTCAGTAAAAAGAAAGTAATTGTTTGTGGTGATTTAAACATAAACACCCTTCAAAAAAGTAAAGAAACTGCCAATTTATTGCAAATTATTAAAAGTTTTAACCTTAAGTTGGCCAGTAATGAACCAACCCGACTTATAAGTGGAACATGTATTGAAATTTTTTTTTTCACAATGTAAGAGGATGCAAGCACAATATTCAAGAACTTGCTCTATCCGATCACACGGCTCAAATTTTAACCTGCCCAGTAAAAGAAAGTTGCTCACTTAATCACTGGTACATAGAGAAAATTGACTATAGTAATAAAAACGCTAAAAAATTTAAGGAATGTCTAGAAGCTCTAAGTTTTGACGATGTCTATGGTACAGATGATCCTAACACAGCATCTGATAATTTTCATGATATGTTAACCTTATTATATTATTTATGTTTTCCATTAAAAAGAAAACGAAAATCTGTACGTAAAAGACCTCTGTGATTGTCTAATGGAATAAGAAAATGTTCAAAACGTAAGCGCGAGCTTTTCTGGCGTTACAGAAGATGTCGCGACGATCACCTCATTATGACTGCTAAAAATAAGTCGCAAGCCACTTGGTCAGTAATAAATAATAATAAAAACAATCTGCCTAAAGACGACATCAAGCAGTTAAAAAAAACGAATGGTGAACTTGTTAAAAATCCCCTAAGTATTGCGGAAGCATTCAATAGTTTTTTTATTCGTGAACCTCAAAAAAACTTTAATTTTAATAATGTAAGTTGTAGGTTAATGAAAATTAATAATAATTATTCGCATTCCTTATTTATGAATCCTATTACTTCATCGGACATTCACAATATAATCCAATCATTGAAAAATACAAACAGTACCGGCTATGACGCTGTAACCACTAAAACCTTAAAAGATGTTTCACTTATCATTTCACCTGTTCTTTGTTTTATCATAAACTTATGCATTGTTACAGGCGTATTCCCAAAAAGTTTAAAGTAACTATAGTCCATCCCTTGTTTAAAAGAAACGACAACGAAATTATGAATTCTTATAGACCTATCGCACTAATCTCTAAAATATTTGAGAAAGTAATTTACAATAGCCTGAATACATTCTTTGAAATCAATAAAGTATTTGTAAAACAAAACTATTAACTTGGCTGTTTATAAGTTCCTATACACTATAATGACAGGCTTAGACGATAAAAAAATAATTTCAGCATTATATATGGATTTAACGAAAGCATTTGATTTTGTTTGTCACGACGTTTTATTAAATGAGCTAGAAACGTATGATGTTAGAGGCAATGTTTTAAATCTTCTCAAATCTTACCTCAGTGACCGAAACCAATGTGTACAAATTACACGCATATGTCCAAAAACAAAGAAAGAAACTACATATCGTTCTAAATTTTGTGACGTGACACAAGGAGTGCCACAAGGCAGTGTATTGGGCCTTTATTATTTATCATTTATGTCAATGATCTACCTAAATTAGTAAACAAAGAAATGGTCTTGTTTGCTGATGACAGCACAATGATGTTTACAAGTAAATGTAAATCAAATCTTGAGTCGGACATGACTACCAGTCTTGGAAATGTAGCCAAGTGGCTTGAATTAAATAATTTAGTTATAAATCTTGATAAAACCAATTTAATGACATTTAGAAATAGGAAAAATTATTTAATTGACATAGATTTAATTTTTAATGGCCATAAAATTGATGACGTCGCAAACGCTAAGTTTTTGGGTCTACATCTTGACAGCAATTTAAATTGGAAACACCAAGTGGATAATGTATGCAATAGATTAAACCAATTTTCATACGCTCTTTATATGCTAGCTAAAGTTGTGAATCAATCTGCAGTGATCACTGCCTATCATGGTTATGTTGAATCTGTTTTGAGATACGGTGTAATATTCTGGGGTAACTCGATAGACAAAGAAGCGGTATTTAAGGCTCAGAAGAGGTGTGTGAGAGCGATTTGTAGACTTAGGCAAACTGACACTTGTAAATCTTCTTTCATTGGTTTGAAGCTACTAACGTTTCCATGCATTTATATTTATGAGGTTTGTGTTTTTGTATATTCAAATAAAAATATGTTCGATCACCTAAATAGCCAACGGCATAATGTAAAAGTGTGTTTTCCGCCAAACAAGACTGCACAATTTAACAAGAGCATTTTATGTATGGCCCCTCGTATTTTTAATAATTTACCAATTACGATAATTATCTGTGAATATATTAATTAAATTTAAATTTAAATTAAAACAGTTTTTGTTACACAAGGCGTATTATAATATAAATGAATACTTTAATGATAACTTTTATCTACATTAATTATTTAATTTGATAATTGCTTAATTTGCAGTGGCTTTCATAATGTATATATATTTTATTACTTTGACATTGTATATTTAATTCATAATTGACATAGGGATCAAATTATAATTTATTTAACTAGTTTTAGTATGCTAAAACACTACATTGTTCAGTTTAACGTTGTGTGGTGTTATTATTGTGTAACTTTATTTTGACAGTCTCAAGTATGTCTACCTTCACCAACTTTTATTATTGTTGCATGCCGAAAGGCTGAATATAGCCGAGCATTTTAACTTGTAACAACTTATTAGGTAACCTATATTCGCAATAAACGGTTTGAATTTGAAAGTAACAAAGTGTTTGACTAATACTATTAGTAAATAAAAATAAATGTTTGTGTAATCAAAAAAGGTTCAAGGTATGTAGTATCAATGATACTTAATTTTTTTTAATTTATTTCATTCTTACCGTCATGCGTCAGTGAAAATTAGATCTGTCATAAGAAAGAAAACACATGGTTTTATCTAAAAATGTGTAAATAATGCATACTCAATACTATGCGCAAACAAACGTATAAAAAGCCAGTCATAATAAACAAATTCTTCTTCCTTACTACAGTTACAAATTAGCTCTGTAAAAAGAAAAAAACATATAGATAATCCGTAGGTGCTCAATATTATGCAAAATTTGTTATAGGAAAAGCCGGTCGACGAATATTAATTTTTATTATTAGTTGCAAACCAGATCTCCAACTAGAAAATAACACATAGGTTTTTCAAATTTTTTAAATTACGTGTATATAGTGAATATGCACAAGTAAAAGTGTGAAGAGCTATGGCGAGCCTACATGTGTCAACCAAAAACTAATGTATCCTTCACCAACCAGGCTCTGATACCTTTGAGCTTCAGCTTATTTCTAATGCAATAGGATATTATGAAAGAATCGTAAACAGATCAGTTACCCTGCATAATATTTTAATAAACTTATCATTCAATCATAACATATATAATATGTATTTTTTTAAAGGTGTATTGTAACGCTTTTTTACTTTATATGGTGATGACGCCATCTGTGACGTTATAAGCTTGCGACGAAACCTCTTATTTTATGTACATCAGATTATAAAGGTCAGACCTATGGGTATGGAATTTCGTTCCTCCTCGATAAATTATGCAGTTTAAACATCTGCTCGCTCTGAGCCTGAAAAATCATCTAAGTAAGATGCAAATTTTGGTAGCGTGAAGCAAGCGGCAGGTCTATTATGTATCTCAGTAGCAATCAAATGTTGATTGAAATCTTGAAAAATGGCAACTCTATGTCAGTTTTGACGATTCCAGTAACCAAAACTGTTAGTAAGTTTATGACTGGAGCTGACAAAAGTGACATAGAGCCGCCATTTTTTTTTGGGTTTCAATCAACTTTTGTTTGCGACTGAGGTACATAATAGCCCTTCAGGTTATCATCGCTATGTAGTTTTTCACGTTTAACTGAAAAAAACCCAATTAGGTAGACCTTGGATCTCACTATACAGAATTGAAGACAAATTGACTAACTTCTGAATTGGTCTGAGAACGGTGCGGCCATCAATCCAACTGTTAAGTAAATATATTTAGAAAGCCCAGGAAACTCTCCTTCAATCTACTAAACATCGCATTATATGTTATACATTGTAGCATTGTTCTCATAACACTTTCCATGCCATTCAGAGTTTAAATGTGAATATTTACACTGCATCAGCCATCTTAAGATATAGAATTTTAGTCTAATTGCCCTAGCTGTTCAGGTTCACCTGCTTTAATACCTTGAACCGAAACGCCCAGATTACAAACTACTACTTGGATACAGAAATCTAACAAAGACAATGGCAAACCACTTATGAATTCAACGTGAACTACCTTCGATTTGTCATTTCGACTTCAGATAACAAATATTTTTTTACTTAAACTCAATATTACAAAATAAGAAAAATATATACATTTTGATTTAAGTGACTTTTATATAACTTTTACATAAAATACAATGTCACATGTTCCTTTTATCTTATTTCTTACAAACATGTTCCTGAGTTACTCCGATATTACTTATTCAACTTGTTGTATATAAACATACTGCAGTGAAGATCGACAGACTCGCTTGCAATAAGGTCAGGGTTTGCACGGAGTTGGACCAACAAATAGAACTGCCAAAGGCCAACTGAAACTGTTACAAACTGACAAACTAGTAGACGGCTAGTATCGGGCGATGTTTACTTCATGTTACGGACGTGGTTGTGTCCCAGAAACGATCAGGGTCAATTCTGTTTTTTGGGTAGTCTTAGGTATTTGTTTTCAAATGTTATTACTAACTTTGTTTATTAATGAAGTGGAGGATTAATGGAGATTTTTTTTCAATATTTCACTCCTACCTCCCACTACGATTCCATGTGTTACGGGAGGCATGTATTAACATTAACACGTCATACATTTCTGCTCATTACGCATTTGCTTCAGCTTGGTACCGAACCTGAGTACTCACGCTTCGGAAGGTCTAACTTAGGACAACAAGGGACCAACTCAGCTAACGAGGCTATATAATCTGCTTATCGTTCATGTAAGCCTTTCCGAGACGATAAAAATCATCTAATTATTTAAACGAGCAAGTCTTGTATATATTTTATATTATCTGGATGTCAGAAACAGCTCGAGGCGGATGTGTCTCGCGATTGCTGCTTTGCCGCGGTGCACTCTTCAGTATGGTGCCGAGTTGTACGCGCGCCCTGCCGACTGGGAGCGGGAATTCCGAGAGCAAAAACGTGCCGTTCGTGCAATCGTAGGCATATCGCGATGCACATCCGTCAGATCACATTTCAAGGAGCTCGGAATACTCACATTACCTGCCATCCTGATTTTTCAGGTGGCAGTATACGTAAGGAATAACCTCGACTCCTATGAAAGACGTGGAGAGAAGCACACTTACAACATCCGCATCGCTGACAATGATTGATTTGAAACTGAACATTGGAAACTGAGAATAAAATAACTTTTACCTTTGTTGACATTTAAGTACTGACTATATAATAATGGAATTAAATGTAAATTGTAATTAATAGCCTTATATTCTATTTTGTATACTATTGTATACGGCTGGTTTTGTTTGACTTGTAAATGAATATTTACCGATAACTTTGACTTTGCTCCAGCAATTTTTTCAGATATCAGAATCAGAAGATTATATTTTAAACCACAATCACGCTGATAAACGTGCTTTTCTGGACGGAATATATCAAGAATAAAATGCTAGAACACCACTACTTACCGTTATGACAACTTTACTACCTTGTTAACAGTACATAATTGCTCCCTTGGCTGTATATCTAGGTGACGTGGTGAGGCCATTTTCGCATAATGACTTTTAGCTGTGTTGTGCAAATGTTTGTTGGAAGAGTTTCCTATTGTAAATAGCCAAAGTCACCCTTTTCTACGTGTGAAATAGTTTTTTACAAGCTTTTGTGAGGAGGAAATAAAGTAATTATACTAGGGTCTAAAAATACCCATTATATACGAAGTACTTTTACTTCTTAGTTTTAGCGAGTGAGTAGCAATACATAGAAACCGAGTTATAATGGATTTTCAACGCCGTGTGTTATATTCTTCTTTTCTCTTTTCTTTTCTTTATATACTATTCTTTTCTTAATCTATACTAATATTATAAGGAAGAAAGATTTGTATGTAAGTATGTTTGTAACAAGTTGGCTCCAAAAGTACTGGACGATTTCATGAATTCTTTCACCACTGGAAAGCTACATTCATCTTGAGTAACTTAGGCTATATAAGATTCATCATCATCATCATCCTCATCCATCACCGCGCGGAGAGCAGCTAGTATAGAATAAATTAAGGGCACCAATTCAGTTTGTAATTAGAGTTTACTATTAGAGTATTCAAAGATTTCACACCAATGCCCTGTTTTAATATGTTCTGTAGCCACAACGCAATTAATTCATTTATTTTTCATTTATTAAATATCCATACAATTAATTAATTAGTTGATTTAAAACATGTCAAAGTATTAAAATTACAATTAAACATCACTCACAAGGTCACAGATAATAATATCGCTATAGTTAATTTTTAAAATCAATTTCTTAAATCTTCTTTTTTATGAAAAAGGTCGAGTCATTATTCATGATCTATTCTACTTATGAATAAAGGCATTTCTTTTTGTTGGTTCGTTGATAACAGACAAAAAGAAAATATTTTTTTCCCTAGAGAAATAACCTATCACGTGCTGTGCAGCCTTGCTCTGTTATGTCATGATGACGGACTATTTGAGCAAGAGGAGTGATTTTTATTTAATTTAGGCTGAGCTCAGACTTGAGTCACGATAGTTTTAAGACAGACTATTGCTTTACAAAAATTATGAAGACGCGCACACTTGAAACAAAACGTCTCATAGACAAAATTGTCTCATAGACAAAACAGTTTCGTGTTAGATGTGCGACGTGTCATAGGCAAAACAATTTGGTTTTAGTTTTAAGACAGACTTGTCTATGTGAGGAAAGTCTGTCTTAAAACTGTCGTGACTCCAATGTGCGCTCAGCTTTATACTGTTTGTGTCCTTCAGGCATCAACTATCACATACATATGTCAATGTAATTTGACAGTACCATTAGCCTACTTGGAAGTGACCCTGGCCTCGAACCGAGGGGTACCAGGTTTGGAGCAAATATTTGTGCGAAGTGCAAATATGTTTGTACTCGGTGGTCTTAAATGTTGGGATTTTGAAATATTAAACATTTCTTGTTACTACAGCTTATATCCTATTGCATTTATGACACAAATTATATGTTTCAAAATTAAGCAATATGTGGTGTATTTATTCATTCCCTTTTAGGTGGTTTAACCCTTCAAGAGTCGTTATATGTATTATAACAATGAAATTTTTATTGTGTCTGGCCGCATGATGACCAATGACCTTTGATGGATTAAGTATCTTAAAGCTATACTTTATTAATAATAGTTAAATAACCAACCAGAAGATCCGTAACTATTTATTAAAAATACTCTTAACTTTCTCTCTACTATATTATGTACTCGTCAAGCATTTTTAAGCAAGGTTTATAGGTTATATGCATTATATTGAACCTAATATAGGGTGACTGGTCATCAGTGGAGACAACAATCAATAAGTCATTGTCCTGTCTAAGTCACGTTGGTAAAGAAGTGGATATATTACTAAGATGTTCAATTCTAAGACAAGCTGACCCGCCAGCGGCTTCGCTCGCGTGGCCTCGCTAAATACGGTTATTTACAGTTTTTTAACTATCCCACGGGAACTCTTCAATTTAACGGGATCAAAAGTATCCTTTATGTTGACCAGGGATATAAGCTACCACCGGCACCGGCTAGCAATCGGTCCAGTCGTTTCCGAGATTAGCCCGTACAAACAGACAGACAAACAGAAAAACAAAAAAATGTTAAAAAAATTGGTTCGATTTTACTCCTTACATCCCCCTGACCAATGATGTTATATATAAACCCCTGACTCGGTTTTTAGTATTTTTTTTCATTGTACAGAAATTCGACCTCTACAGTTTTATTATTATTAAGGATTGACGAGGAAAACATAAAAACAGCGTTTCATGATTTTGTACACTTTCCTTAAAAACCTACACCGCACTATTTTGAGCACATACAGCTTAATTATCCACCAGAATCTAACGTTAACTCCAGGAAACACATAAAACTTACTAGGAAAATTTAATATCAATCAACCATTATTGGGTGTTTACCGCCATATAACCTTTCGTTTTTGTAAAAGGCCTTCAGAATATTTCTTCTGACACTATTAAATAAATTTTGAATTTCAAAGCCTGCTGCTAAATAATTTTTAAGTACAAGCCGGCTTAAGTATTGAAACTTTATGGTATATGATTTTAAAACATGAACGCTTTCTTAGCGAGAACAAACTTTGTAATTATTTATTTACAAGCTGATGCCCGCGACTACGTCTGCGCAGGATTAGTACTTCGAGTAGCTTATTATTTCTCCAAGGGCATATCTTTATACCAAAATGTCAAAAAATATGTACTTGGTCAAACGCAATTGCAATAATAATATATTTGAGTACATCTTAATACTTAATATATGAATCAGTCAACAATAATAATAAAATAAAATTAATCACCATAGAAAAAAACTGTCATTATATTTCATCACCCTTGGCGGTATTTGTGTTACATTTCATCACTCTTGACGGTTGCCGAACACCTCTAGTGTATCAAGCTGTCAAATTGACTAAGCCATCAGAAACTGACACAAACTTTGACATAACTGTCATCATTACGATCTTGACATAGGCGGAGATCTTATTATTTTGTCTACGCTGTGCCCAAGCATATTACGCTTTTTCACCTCCTTGGTGATGGATGATGATGATGATGAAAAGTATCCCATATGTTAAACCAGTGCCTCATCTTACTCCATACCAAATTTCATCAAAATTGCCCTAGCCGTTTATGCGTTAATGAGTAACAAAGATCCACACATCCATACATCCATACTCACAAACTTTCGCGTTTATAATACTCGTATTAGTAGGAGTAGGATTAATAAATAATAATAATAAATAATATTCCACAACTATCACACAACGCCATCTAGTCCCAAGCTAAGCAGAGCTTGTGTTATGGGTACTAGACAACTGATAAACATACTTATATATTTTTAAATACATACATATTATAGATAAATTACACCCAGACACAGAACAAATGATCGTGCTCATTACACAAACATTTGTCCTGGGTGGGAATCGAACCCACGACCTCCGGCATAGCAGTCAGGGTCACTAACCACTAGACCAACAGGCCTACATTAGTATGTAGTAGGATGAGATAGCTTGACAAGCTTTATCCAACTGATAGAAGTTTTTACAGACACTAAATTTTGTCGCAACCCTTTTTTGTTAAATTATTTGTAGCAACAACATCTGCTCAGTGAGACCGAACTGCTATTTCAGAAAGATAGATTAAAACTTATCTATCCACTAACGGAATTATTTACCGTTTCAGAAAATCCATGTCACGTGTATTAGTATAGTAATATAGTTTAGTAAACTACTTACAAATATACATAAATACCCACGCATGTTACGAAGCAAATTCAATAATCTGGCTTCACCGTTGGTTTAGATAATTTCATAGATTAAACTAGTTAATTGCGATAGTAATTACTGCCTTCACGGATCACTGACTCCCGATGATTATCAGAGCATCCATCGCAGCGCACACATGACTTAACCCGAATCGGAGATAGACAAGGGTAGTTACCACAGATTTCATATTTAATACTACCTATGTAACTGTAGCTGTAGTTTAAGGTTAGATTCTAATAACTTATTGTTTATGGTAAGTTATTAGTAACCGTTACAGCTATTGAAAAAATTGTAATCTTCGTGTTTTTTCCATAAACTTATGTTACTTGTAACTTTTAAACACGTCATTTTTTAGGTATAATGTTAAGCAAAAAAAGCAGTGCGTACCTTTTTTTATGGGATAGGTTGGCAAACCAGCAAGCGGCTCACCTGATGGTAAGTGATACCATCACCCACGGACATCCGCAATACCAGAGGTCTCGAGGATGCGTTGCCGACCTTTGAGGATAGATGATAGGAAGAGATAGAAGGGGTGAGTGTGGAGGAGGAGGGGGAAGGAGAGGAAGAATGGGGAAGGGGGGAAACGGGCCTCCGGAACCTCCCACAAACCGATGAAACGTAATAGCAAGCTATGTTACTTTACGTCGGTGTTATGTGGGAGTGTGGTACTTCCCCGCCCCATTTGGCTGTGGGGTAACAGCGTGGCACTACCACTGAGAATAGTTAGGGACCGAATTCGTCATCCTGGATTTTATGTTCAAGCATATTAGATACTGATGTTCATAGCAAGTTAGCAGCGGCGTCTGCAAGCTCCCGGTGGGCACTGTATCTACTAGACGTTTTTCAAATTGCCCGTTTACATGTTCATGATACTTTGACAGCTGCTCATGGCTTCTCTAAGCGCCAAACTACTTGAGATGCGATCACACTGAAGCTAAGCGATACGACATGCAATACCAAGTAACATACTAGCAGTCACATGTTCTATACACACTCGTACATTTTACATACACGGCTTTATATCTCCGAAGCGGTAGACCGAAGGTTAAATAATATATTTTCCTTTATTATTAATTTTAAGAAAAGGGAATTTCAAGAAACCATTGTCGTGTCGTTTTCTGTTTCATTTTTAATCGAACAGCTAATATTATAGAATTATAAATATTTCACGCAGTTCAACTGATGTCTTTTAGTTAGTGATATTACTCTATTTACTTATTAAATACCATTCGAAATATTCACATCGAGGGGAAATGTTATTCGAAGCATTGTGTCAAAAGATTTACTAAAACCCTCTTTCTTTATTTACCTCCCATTTTAAGCATTTTGGAAATATTTTTTATTGTATATCTGTCTGACTTCGTTCGCGTGGGGTTTATATATTGGGGCTCCAACGAAAATACCCGTTGAAACTGGGTAAAACGTGAAGTAAAAATTTTGGGTTCTTTCATATTTTTTTACATCCAAATCCATCGAACCGTTAACAGAAGCGTGGGTACTTACTCACTCACATGCTTTGTTCTATTCTCATTCACTCACTCACACACAAGCTTACGCATTTATAATATCAAGAGTACCTTCTCAAATACCCAGTTTAGGACTGAAATTTAAAAAAAATAAACATGACGCCCAGCGAGCGACGATAGGTACAATTTTCATGATTAGAGATCAAATTTGATTTCTGATAAAGATAATTGTGTAATATTTACTTACATTAAAAGGCCTATCAGTTTTACACGCCAATGCGAAATTAACAATGATTGAAATCTTTATTAAGCTATCTACTCCAGACGGAATATGAGAGAAAGATTAGTCATTAGAAGCTAGTAAGAGTTGAGACATCAGACGATCAATTCCGAAGCCAACCCTAGAACTGTGATTACGTCAATTCCATCCCTGGCGACTGCGGCTGATGGCAATAGAACGGCCAATCAGTCTCTCCGGGGACAAGTAATACAATTCCATGGTCGGCTGTTCGACGGATTATGTACTAGCTATACTACTTCGTCCATGTCTACTTAGGCACTAGTTTATGATACCTACTCGTATGTACATTTGTTGCGATAATGGTTTTGAATTTTCTCACTGAGTGATAACTTTATTTTATAGGTACTCTTAACGCAAATATTAATAAACGCGTGACTTTGTTTCGTTTTTATTTGAGTTCTCAATTTCACTGCCCAGTCTGAGTCAGGTTCTGGTATAGCGGCAGCAGTTAATTCTTTAGATAACATAGCTAGCAACATAAAAAATAAAAATAAAAAAAACTCTGTGCAACTTTTTCGAAATAAATATATTATTATAATTATTATTACTTTCAAACCTTGAAAAGAATCCTTAGTCCAATGCTATATTGAAATCCAAGTTGACCTCTTTCGCTTCATTCAGAGGCAATGTGCTTACAGCCATAAAAATGGACACATTTGCCCTGCTTTTATAAGGGAGTTTATTCTGGGGTGCGTGACTGTTGTTCGAAATTAATTTAACAGATTTTTATTTTAATACCCTTCACTGGATATAAAAGACTTATGCAGGTTACGGCAAAAAAATTATATCAACTTAGGTAAGGACAGTTGATATAATTTTATTTGATATACGCTATAGTTGTTGTATAATTTAGAATCTATACCAGCACTTGATATATCGATCAACTATAATACTATAATTTTATATACTATACTAATATTATATACATACTGTTCAAGTATCATAATATTTTTTTTCGATATAACGTTGATTTGAAATACTTACATTTTGGTATAATTCCGTTAACAAAATGATGTAAGAATGTTTAATGGTATTCAGTTTTCATGACTAGTTTAAGGCAAAGTCACGATAGGTGCAACGACGCGCGAGCCGAGCGAGCGTAGCAAGCGTGCCGTGACAGCGGCCGGCGTAGCGCCAGAATTAGGGTAACCTACACCTCGACAAGGATATAACAGCGCTTTTAGGATAAAACTCTTGTCGTACATAATTATATCCTGTCGAAGCAATTACATGTCTAAGTATGTTTTTTTGAAGTAAGTGACTTGTCGAAGGTTTTGTCGAAATTCAGAGGTACACCCAGCAGTCTTATATATGTGCGACGACTAGCGAACCGAGGATTGCAGATAAGTTATACTAATAATATTTAGGTAGTACCATATATTAAGTACTATATATTATTTAGTACTATATAATAAGATAATAATAAGAATATAATAAGACCTCAGGACTTGTTTATGCTAAATGCCTTTGTACCATAATATTAAATAATATTCCCTACCTTCAATAGAAGTAACGATAAAATACTGATCAGCGTATTGCAATTCGTATATTGGTGTTTTGTCTTAGTCAGGCATTTTAGTTTACTTTTGAAATATACTAATAGGTTTCTACGTTCCATTATATATGTTTATTTAAATTCGACTAAAAAGTGAGTATATGTAGTGATTATATTTTTATAGTAGTTATTTCATTTGGTAAGTACCTACATCACATGGATGTATAGTTTATGAATGGTTTTCTTTTAAAGTTCATCATCATCATCTCAGCCGTAGGGCGTCCACTGCTGAACATATGCCTCCCCCATGATTTTCCAAAAGGACCGGTATCCAACGTCGTCCTGCGACCTTCCTCAGGTCGTCTGTCCTCTCCATAGCTCGTTGTGCGTCTTTTAAAGTTATTTGTTATGAATTTCGATCTAAGGTTTACTATATTAAATATACATAAAATGAATGGTATATTATAAGTATTTTTTTGTCTTTTTTATTTTTTTTGTCTATATTATTATATATATATATATATATATATATATATATATATATATTATAGTAAACGAATTTGTGTTTATTAGATGTTTTTTTTACTAATAAGGACCTAGAAATCATTATAATATATCAATATTTACATAGAAATTTCAAATTTATTGGTTATTAGTAGTCTAGTAAAAAACAATTGGCATCGATGACATAAATCCCAAACTTTCGCAGGTGCGCCTGTGCGAGTGTATTGTTTTCGTGAATAAGTACCATTTCGAAGAAAAAGCTTGTAATCCTCTTGGTTTTGTGAGTATCAAATAATGGGATTTGTCCCATAATATGATAAAGGCAGCCGCCATATTGTTTTGATGACGAGTAGGACTACGATTTTGATCTCTTTTTGGCTGGCCCTAGAGTATATATTTGTATGAGAATTTGTGGATTTATTATGGACAATTTATAAAATAGGTAGTATAGGTGTTCAAAGTCTATTATAACGTTGTGATTGTATGTTTACTTCTTTTACACCTGCTTGAAAGATAAAATTGGTCTTTGTAGAATTTATTTCATTGGTTTTTTTTTGTCGCGGTTCGTGTTATTATGTATTTTTTCGGTTGACTTTACCTCTATAATTTGACTAAAAAGAAACAGATAACATATTAATAGAATAAAGGAAGATGCATTGGGTAACCAGTGTAAATTTACGCCGTTTATAGATATGAAATATAACAAATAGCTACGATTTTACTGTTGCAAACACGCGCGCAGCGCGCGCAAATTTTTAAATATTGAATTTTCGCACGATTTTTCCGTTCTACTTGGCGCCAAAGTATTTTTATTTTAGTAAGCTACGTCAAGGGTTAAAACTGTACCAAATCTGGCACTGACTGTCACTGGTCATTCACTCTTTAGAAAGTATTTTTACGTTGTATCGCTTTATAACAGTTTACGGAAATAGCTCGAGTAATTGGGTATCTTCCAGTCACCGAGTAATGGGCCCCTTTCCGGCACACATGTAAAGATTCGATTACACAATCACATAACATCTTAACAAGGTGAGAGACTAAGCAAGAAAAGCAAGGTGGTTTTTAAGTTTGGGGTCCACTTCTTAATTTGTCTTTTTCTAGGTATTTCCAGAACCAGAAATAGTCATAGTTCTGGTTCCGGCCAGTTCTCTATAAGTTCAGTTCTAAGGAGGACCATTTCTGGTTTTGATCACGTCTTAATTTGACTACTTCATGTACAGTTCCAATCCTTCCAACCACCAAGGGGTTCTTCACCATTCTGGCCACCATTTCTGGTTTTGACTTCATGCAACGTTTGCAAAGTTTCTCGTACTGAACAGTTAAATACACATACAAATAACACTTACAGACACCAAAAATAAATGTTTACAATGAAAACCTTAAAATATAGGTACAATGGGCGTTCATATCTCTAAACGCGATCTCTTCCGGCCAATCTTTGGATTGTTAGCGATTATTGGATAAGTAAGGACAACGGTGTACCAACATATAACATAAACAATACATTCATACTCGAAACATAAGATTTATAAATAATTATATAAAAAACACATTCATATATGTTCACTAGCTGCGCCCCGCGATCACACCCTCGTGGTGATGGATGATGATGAAAGTATCCTATGTGTTAATCCAGCACCTCATCTACCTCAGTACAGGAAAATATACTCTAAGAATTACAGTTCTTTCTCTATTTAACGTAAGAGTTGCGCAACGCTCGTCGCGCCGCACACACCTCCATCGAGACGTTCGATTTAAATTATTTACACTTAAGTGGTATCTGTATTTATTTTCCTCGTAATAATGTACCTGACTTCTTTTATTTTTAGTAAATATGTAATTTTCCTGCGGGCTCTTGTATTTCCATGAATCGCAAATATTTTTTATATTTGATCGCAAACAAATTCCAACAAACCACCAAAAATGGAAGTGACATGTAATATCATGGATATAATCTGAATTTGTAAGTGGCCAGCTCTCGAAGAAGATTACTATCAGTGTTATACATAGACGTATATCTATATTGCATATAAATGCTAAATACATATATAAGGTATGGGTTGAACACTGAAGAGAGTATTCAATTTGCACACTGTACATAAAATAGTCAAACAAAGAAGTGGTCAAAACCAGAAATGGTCCTCCTTAATGGACTTATAGCGAAGTGGTCGAAACCAGAACTAGTCATACCTAGAAAAAAGACAAATTAAGAAGTGATCCCCAAACGTCAAAACCGTGGCAGCACAGGAGCCTTATTAGCTATGACCATTCAAATATGTAAGGCGGCACTTTACGATATCTTCCAGGAAACAGCAAAATTGTATTGATTTTACGATCATTCCTTGAAGAAATCGTAACGCGCTGCGTTACGTGAACAGTCGTGATTGTATTGTATCACATCCGTGTTTTGCGGTCCGGTCATGTAAGCCCGCATAATGTGTGAACCATTTATTTGAGGAGGGGTTGCCCATGTCGGCGTAAGGGTACCTTTGCGTGTGGTGTGTATCTTTCCCTAAAAGTGTTCCCCAGGGTTGTGCCAATCAGGTACCTATATAGGCGGTAGATTCTTCTACATATTTTCCCCGAAGTTGTAATGCAAGATAAAAAGCACTTTTAAGGTTGATGGACACCGAAGGAACTGGATCGAATGAGAATAAACCGCTATATATCAGTAGCTTATACTAGAAAGAAGGTGTTTACGTATGTACATAATTTTATAGTTTCTGGCGTAGCTGTTTGTAAGTAGGGTAAAATAGGTAGGGTAAATGTCGTCATACTTTTTAATACACTAGCTGCACTGCGCGCTTTTACCCCCGTGCTGATGAATGATGATGATTAATCAAAATAACCTATGTCTATCAGCGATATGTAGAAATCTAATAGTTAAGATTTTTTCAAATCAGGTTAGTAATTTCGCAGCCTATTCAATTAAAACTAACAAATCTTTCGTCTTTATAATATTACCAGCGACTTTGTTCGCATAGTAGGTACGGCCTTCGGCCTCGCCATAACCTTCCTTCTTTTCTTAATTTTTTTAATGTAAGGACCTTGTACGATATATTAGGAAACATTTAAAAACAATACGAATAAAATCGATAAAGCCGTCTCAAGTTAAGGTCACCCGGGGCGAAAGCAACTAAAAAAAAAGCAATTGCAACTTTGCCTGCATCCACCCTTGTACGATATATTAGGAAACATTTAAAAACAATATGAATAAAATCGATAAAGCCGTCTCAAGCTACTTATAGCGTGACGAGGAGAAAAAGGGGTTAATTTTTTTATATAGATATAATTATAGATTTATCTACATTTCAAAAATGTCAAAACTAGGGATTATTACCTATCCATGCGTGATATTTTCATTCATTTAAACATATGAAAACTTATTATTATTGTTTAACTCTTCAACCATTTCGGGACTAGGTTATTCTGAATTTGCGGATGCAACAAATAATTTCAGTCATAATAAGATAAAGATGATTTACGATCTGTTTCGAGATTATGTCCTAACGAACAGAACGTTCTGCAAAAATAATGTATGCCATAGGCCCGTGTTCACCAACACATGTTTAAACTGTAAACGGACGTTTAGTTCTTAAACAACCGTTTAGCAATATTTTGCTCTTCACCAAGCAGTAACCATTGATTATGTTCCGTAACCGGCTGTTTAAGTTAAACAATGTCTTCGGCCTTGTTTAACCATTAGTTATTGTTTATTTACGTGCAAATGTCAGATGCTCTGAATTATATCGTTGATGAAAATAACGTGTTCGATGATTTTGAAGATATTAAGCGAATTTTACGCGCACCCTGTGTTTTCCAAAGTGGACACAATTATTTAGAAGAAACTGATGTAAAAGCATTCGTTACAAGATTTCGTTTATACAAACATAGTGCCTTGGAATTACTTGATTTAATTGAAAGAAACTTGTAATATAATTTAATATTGTATAATATATTATTATATAATATAATATTATACCTAACCACATCAATAAAACTCACATGAACTTAAATTTAAATTACCACGAAACGACTTTGACGCCATCAATACAAACACATGGAACTTCGAATCGAACTTTGATATTACCATAAAAAAGGTGCTGAATTAGAAAGAAATACAACTTGTAAACATACCATTGACTTGTCACGCATTACATTTTGTAGTATATTAAATATTACCTTACCATATTTGAATGTAGCTCGGGTAAATGTAAATGGTACATCTTTTTAAAGTGGTATTATACCATTCATTCGTTTAAGACTCATTCGTCCAAACACGCTTGATTAGTTAAACGTTCGCTTTAAAAAGATGGTGAACACCAAATAAACGCGACACGCTTAAACAACTGTTTAAGTTTAAGGGATCGATTAGGTAATCAATGGTTAAGTTGTAGTTGGTGAACTCCAGTCTAAGTCGTTCCACGCTGCCTCTCATGATGTAACATGTAAAATCTACTTTTCTTTTCGTGGCTTAGCCGTAAACGTAAGAGCATTTCCACATTACCTGATCCGATATTGATATCGGACTCAGATACTATATCGAACGCCGGTACAGTATCAAAGCATGTAATATATGAAAGATTTACATGCCTTATACTATACATTGTTCGCTCCGATATCTGGAATTGGTTTCGTAGCTTGCCAAAAGAGTATACAATGTTCCCTCTGAATAGCTTTCACAATGGATAGGTACGGTTTGTGGATAGATATGTTTTTCGTGTTTTAAATATAGTAGACTAGCTTCGCTCCGCGGTTGGTGATGGCTGATGATGATGGTGGTGGTGATGATAATGATGATGATGATAATATAACGTATCCTTTATGGAATAATATAAAGTATACTTTATGTCATCATTAGTCTGCCTTGTGTAACCTTAACGACCTCCCTACCGACATTGGACCAATCGAAACGATTTTATCAGACATTATGTGGAGACTAGCTCCACCCCACGGTTACACCCGTGGTTAGGTACATACGTGGTGATGGATGTGTTATTCTAGCGTCTTACTACCTCCATACCCAATTTTGATGTAAGAAAGTAAGTACACAAGTAACAAATATTATTTTTATAATTTTATTATTTATTATTGTACCTTCTATAAATACAGTACATATTTCACAGCTCTTATAATATATCATAATGACAGATTTCCACCTTTTATTTTACAGGTAGGTATATAGTAATAATTATAGGTATGTAACACAGTATAGAACAGTGCTATAGGTACAAAACAGGACAGATACTTCCTGCTTATTGTGAGACAAATATCTTAAACTATGTTTTTATTTTTGTAAAAATATCATAATCTGAAACACTGGGGAGAAAAGTGGCACATACCATGGGTTAATTCATATTTAGTTAAAGTAACATTAATGGTTTATTACATTAGTGGTAAGTACACAATTACAATTATTTCAGAATCAATATCTGCTCTTTATAATATACAAACACTTACAGACTCACAAACTTACAGCTTTATAATATAATTCTGATGTGATACCACAGCGCATATCGGTTATTAGCTGTCGGCTTCCGATACCGATATCGGATCGGATAATGTGGAAACGCCTTTAGCTGCAGTAGGCATGTTACATTTTATTATGGAACAAGCGCGCGGATGTCGACTTGGAGTAAAGAACATTTCATCGGCTTGTTGATTGTTCACAAACTCGGTTATAAGCAAAGTTCTGCGGATTCGTGTTAAGAGAGATTTGGTTTTATTTCTTGTTTCGGTTTGTTTTCGTATCGTTGCGTCAAGAAAAGGAGAGACGCTTTTGTTATTTTACTGCTTTTTCTCCGTGAAATTGGCACAACTTCGATACATTTAAGTAATATTGGGTTTGTGGTTTCACTTATACACTCACGCAGGTACCTCAAATGTATTTTAGGATTGTATCTCTTGAAATGTCGGATTATATTGATTACTAAGGAGCCCCATTAAAGCTCCAAAAACAAAAGAAATTCTAGTTTACAACTATTTTCAGCACTACGTAACTAAACTAGTGCTCATTCATATGCTTTCCTCGAGCACATAACGGTAAAGTTAGCGGACAAAATATTGCTTATATTCCCATATTCTCGTAAACTTTGTCTAGCAGTCTGAAATCTGATAGATCGTATTACTTTACGAGCTAAGTGCATGAGAGTGCAATGCCTCTATACTTCGAGCCCCTACACGTCTCTTACAGTAAAGAAGATGAGCAAGTACAATAAGTAGGTTCTTTATCTTTTTCTTGATATTTTTGGAAGTGAATAGTAGCTCTATAGCTACTGATCTATATCATGAGTCAACCCTGATATCTACTCTACTAACGGTCTTTAGCTCAGGCAGAGACTTGCCGTCCAAAGGGCTATCACAAATATCGGGGTATGGTTCCGAATTGCGAATGGCGAGTGGGCTACGTAACTTCGAAAAACGTAACAAAGAATAACACAGTTGATGCCAGAAAAACTAAATTCACAGTCTGAAGAAACCAAAAGAGCAAAGAAAAAAGAAAATATGGAAGAAAAGATAGAAAACTTTTTGAAAAAAAAAGAGGAAAGAATGGACCTAACGACATTTTTAGATGTTCTTGCATTCATGTGTTACATGAAACTATGATTTCATTTTATTCTCTATTTTTGTTTTATAAAATGTTTCCTTTTGTCAGATTAATAAAGACTTTTTGTTTGAACATTTAATCTTTCCTAGAGTTATTTCTTTAGAGGTTCTGTTACGTGAAGTAGCGTGGCTACGGCATTAAGTGTTTCGTGGTAACGTGTATTCGTATTAGTAAGCTTTCGGGGACGTGTTATTCTTTGTAACGTTTTTCGAAGTTACGTAGCACACTCGCGAATGGCTAATTGTTCTGAATCCTAGGAAAAAAATAGTAGTGTACTGAGACGTCGTGCACAAAAGATACTACTACGTAAACAATGACCAAACAATTTTGATAGTAAATGTCAAATAATAATGTTTCATAATAATTTTTTTGTTCAAAGTGTTATCGAAGTATGTCAATAAACTTTGAAGTACTTCAAAAATTTTCAGGATTTTTTTATATTGCACCCTAATATTCTCAGTAGTTCTATTAAGAGTCCATAATGTTCGACTAGCAACGTCTAACAGTTTAATGTTCGACTAGCAACGAGTATTAATTAGATTTAGAATATTAATTAGATTGACAAGATGGAATAAACCAACCCAACACTAAAGCCAATCATCCACCTCCGACTAAACTAAATTAGTTTAGCTTAGCTCACATAGTTGAGCCACTTTTCTACCGACTTCCGAAAAGGAGGAGGTACTCAATTCGACAGTATTTTTTTTATGTTTGTTACCATATAACTTTCGATAGGGTGGACTGATTCTCAAAGTTCTTCATTCAGTAGTTTTTGAGTTACACTCCAATAACAGATTTTTACCAAAGTAATAGAATGGAAGTCAGTATTAAATTTTTCAAATTGCACTTGTTCATACGTATGCGTCCACCGCAAACTACGCCAATAGATACGCCAACAAAAAAGTTTATACTCTCAACTATGTGAGCTAAGCTCAACTACCTTAGTTTATTTTGTGGTGAACTATAGGCTTTAGACTAACTCTTAAGCGTGATAAGTAAACGACATATATCCGAGTGTGATCCTTGATCGCAAACCTAAACTTTGCGAATCACATTCAAAGTGTTGGCGATAGGGTTGCCTTTATTATAGGTCGATCGCCTTAGTCAGCTAGTCTCCTTAATTAAGGCGAAATGAGTTCCAAATTTCATGATTCGACTTCGCGAAAACTTAGTTTTTCGACGCTTAAACCTAATAACCAAAGTTCGAAAAAAACGTAGTTTTAATTGAATATACGACCTTATGAAGTATGCGAGCCAATACACGATTGAGCAAACTTGGCTCGATAGAAAAAAATCGGCAACATTCCCTAAATTTTGCAATTTTTCTTACGTGCTTCGTGGGAAAAAGCATTTTTATTCAATTCTGGGCAAATATATTTCAATGAATGTATCATATTCGAATTCCCAATGAAATTTACTAGTGAACTATGGACTTCTTTACCATTAAAGTTTATTTATTTGATTGTACGAAATAAATATAAAAAAGTATTAGCACGTATTCAATTGAATTTTCGCATTACATCGTCTATTCTGGTAAGCAATTCTCAACCTTATGTAAAGCATCGTAAATTGTTTCAAATTTAGAGTTGGACAGCGCCTTAACTACACAAAAGAGTAAATTATCCCTTAGAAATAAAGGTGACACTTCAAAAACTTTGCATCGCATTGTACGTAGAGGTTCAGCCGTGCGATTCTGTAATGATTCGTCAACGAGCTCACCGATGTCAAATACTTCGCCCTTGTACATAAGGTTATTTTTCCAACGATTCTTGCCATTTCGTCATTTGTTTCACGAATGTTGTCAAAGATGCAACGATGTTTACTCTTATGGCCGGTCCCAATAATCTATCTATCGCCGGTTTACCTTACTAAAGATAGATATTTGACACTATTTGTATGGACGTTATGTCAAATTTCTATCGGTAGTAAGCAAAACTGTGGTTAGATAGATTATTGGGATCCGTCCTTAGAGAATCGCACAGCTGGCCTTGGTCTTGGACGAACTGATTCTATCAGTCAGGATAGTAGATCTAGCCTAGGTTGCGACCCCGGTCTATATAACTACTTATATAAACACATTTAGTGTTTAGGCATATTGTTTCCGTGATACCTTATGCAGTCTGTTTTTATGCTGAATGCATTTATTTTATTTATTTTTATTTGGTAAACCAACAAGTATACAATTTTATTTAGTCACTAGTAATGAAACAGAAAGCCAATTACAGATTTTCACACATAGCGACTTTATAAATAATATTATGAGAACACTGAATAACTCACTCAATAATTCACAGTTATTACAAAATCAATAAATAGTGGACACAATTAAAGATAAATATTTAATTTTTTAGTTATATGTTATTATTATACATTTTGTAACTTTAACTTTATAACATTATGAAAACATACGTCACGTTACATAATTATTAATAATAAAATTTGAATTGTAATCCCACTTACAATTCACATTTATTAATAAAATAATATTTAATTTATATTATTGAATATATATATCAAAAGTTTTAAAAAGTTTTATATATCCCTAGACCATGTTGATGTGTGTATATATATATATATATACATATATATATGATGATACAATTTCCGTCTCTTAAGTCAATTTTTGCATTAGTGACCATATCAATTAAAACCCTAATTTGCAATGGAACCGCAGCTGAACGGCAAGTTTTATGCGTTTTCTTATTCTGCTATTTAACAACAGTTCAGTAGCAGTTACGTTTCTGTATACCCCAACGATCGATGAATGTGATGATTTATATTCACACTTACATTTGTTAGATCATGAATGCGATGCTTTCTCATATTCGTTTTATAGTAATTACATTCCCATTCATCTATAGAAATAGTAGAATGGCTTAGGCTGGAGTTCACCAACTAGAACTTAACCATTGATTACCTGATCGCCCCCTTAAACTTAAACAGTTGTTTAAATATGTCACTTTTTTTTGTGTTCACCATCTTTTTAAAGCGAACGTTTAAGTAATCGAGCGTTTTTGGACGAATGAGTCGTAAATGAAAGAAGGGTATAATACTACCTTGAAAAGATGATAGCGTATCTTGTATCATCTACATTTACCCGAGCTACATTCAAATATGGTAAGGTAATATTAATATACTACAAAACGTAATGCGTGACAAGTCAATGGTATGTTCACAAGTTGTATGTATTTCTAATTCAGCATCTTTTTTATGGTAATATCAAAGTTCGATTCGAAGTTCTATGTGTTTGTTTTGTTGGCGTCAGAGTTATTTTGTGGTAATTGAAATTAAAAATTCAAGTAAGTTTTATTGAAGTGATTATGGATGATATTATATTACAACTTTCATCAATTAAATCAAATAATTCCAAGGCACTATGTTTGTATAAACGAAATCTTGTAACGAATGCTTTTACGTCAGTTTCTTCTAAATACTTAATTGTATCCACTTTGGAAAACATGGGGTGCGCGTAAAATTCGCTCAATATCTTCAAAATCATCTACCTAACACGTTATCTTCTTCAAAGATATAATTCAGAGCATCTGACATTTTCACGTAAATAAACAATAACCAATGGTTAAACAAGGTCGCAGACATCGTTTAACTTAAACATCCGATTACGAAACTTAATCAATGGTTACTGCTTGGTGAACAAAAAAATATTGCTAAACGGTCATTTAAGAATTAAACGTCCGTTTACAGTTTAAACATGTGTTGGTCAACTCCAGCCTTAATAAAATTGAAACTGAGCCAAACCTATACATTATACATTCTTGGAAATTATAATCGAGGTGTACTGTTTTCGATCAATATACCAAAAATATACTGTTTACAATTTGTGTCTGTTCGTCTGTCGGTCTGTCTGTATATTACGTACGTGTATCACTCTCAAACTACGAGACAGATTATGGTGAATCTTGACATAGTGATAACAAATATAGTGGTGTAACATATTGGGTATTTTTATGCCATAAAACGATTGGGTTGGAATAGGGGATGGATGAAAGGCGCTAAAGTCCATTGTTGAAGTCCCAGCCAATTGTGTTTTTGAGTTTTAAAAACTCAAAAACCGTACCAGAATCTTTATAGGATGGCATACTCCAATTTCGTGGCTAGGCGTGGATTAAGCGGGCTAGGAGATTAAGATATCACATGTACAATGGGTCTGCTTTTATTACGTCACATTGAGATTTATTATTACAGCACATAGTGTTTAGAGATCAACTTGAATTAACTTGGGGACAAGGTATTTCACTTAGTAGCGAACGCTGCCACGACCAAACGCAAAGTGAGCTCCTCGGAGGCTCGGAGGAGTCGAGCGTGTCCGCGCGCTCCCCCAACGCCTCTGTCGGACGATGACTAAGTACTCAACGGTAATTGGCTCTCAACGACCGACCGACCGACCAATCAGCGAACAGCGCACACTACCAGAGTTATACCAGAGATGGCGCCACTTTGCGTCTCTAGTCCACCAAACTAAACTAGGTGGCGCTTACTAAATAATACTAAATAATAACATCGGTTTAAGCTATACGCCGACATATAAATATTAAATTTTGTTATAATAGCTTCTAGCCTGTACTGTTATATTACTAGAATTTATGCGCAAAACAACAGGCGCGCAATTCGAGTCACTCAGATATTCTTAACGAGAAACTAATTTAATAATTAAGAATATTACATTCACAATTATATACAATCGTAATCAAAGTAAGTAAAAGTTCAAGAATTCGCACGTCTGCTTGCAGATTGAGTACAATTTGACACATTTATATTATTTAAGACCTTTATGACTGTATTCTGGCGAATAAATGATTTGATTGATTGATTGATTGATTGATTGATTGATTGATTGATTGATTGATTGATTGAATGTAACACGTATCCGATCGATACGAGTATCCGATGTTGTTCAGCGAAACAGACGGGATAATAGCAAGCTGTGTCTAAACACTTCTAGAACAGCATTGATGAGAAAAAGTTTATTGTGCATGGCACCGATCATTTATAATAAAATTCCACAAGATATTAAAAATTGTAACAATGATTTGTTTAAATATAAACTAAAAAGCCTGCTGACAGATAAATGTTACTATTCTGTTAAAGATTTTTTACAAGCAAAATTTTGATTTATTTAACTTCCGCATTTTTTTAAATAACTGGTTTTATTTCATTTGACATTATACAATTCCATACAAGTTTTCGTTTTTGCTGCTATTCTGATTATGTTTAATCATTTAATTATTATGTACCTAGGGATAAACTGAATACTATTTCCATGAGTTTAGTTGACTTATTTATTGACTTTTTCATTGACATTTAATTTAATTTGTTTTTTCTGTATTTTGATTAGTGACAAATAAATTAATTACATTGTTGATATGAATGATATGACGAATATAAAATGTACCTGTTCACCTTAGCAAGGAATTAGATAAATATTGTGTATTATCATGTAACATTATGACATGCATGCCTATCTCATTTGCAATGTTTGCACGCCTTTCAGGTAAAGACATGTAGGACTACAGAAATAATTGTGTTACCAACCATGTATTCGTGTATGTACCTATACTATCTACTCATGTTTTTGGCAAATAAATGGATCTTTATCTTTATCTTTATCTTTATTATTACACGTACAAAAATAAATTTTGCAAAAATAATGTATGTACAGTAAAGTTCAACAATTTATAATATGGACAAAATAATATTCTGAAGCAATTCTCTTAGAACGAAGCTACGTAAATAATGAATTTATACATGTAATTTTAAAATACAACTTAACAATTTTTCACGCCTATATATCCTCAAAAGGTTAGGCAGCGGTGTGTTTTAAACACCTATAGGTTTTTGGTCCCATGTAATAGAGGGCGAGCCTATTGCCATATGCGGGACACTGTTCCAGACTCCGGACAGCTGTTGAGAATGTCTTTGTCAGAAAATCCAACAACTTTCCGACCCGCGTATCGATCGTACCCAGGTCACCGAGATTCCAAAGCAGCGCTTCAACCCCTACACCAACACCAAGCGAGCATAGCCACTGGCGGGTCAGCTAGTACACAATAAGTCCCGTTTTACCCTACGTTCGTGTACCACCCGCCCTATTCTCGACTTCTTGTTTGAGCGGGTGCTTTCTTACTAGCCTAAGGGAACCACAAAGTTACAGTCCTCCTTGTAAAGCTCGCATGCAGATGACAGCACTTCAAATTTTGAAATCCTATATATTATGAATGCGAAAATGAGTTTTATGTTACGTTTTCACGCCTAAACGGCTGAATGGATCTCGATCAAATTTCATAAGATTATATCCCGAAGAAGGACAGAGGATACTTTTCAATCATCATCATTCATCCCCACGTGGGTGTAACCGCGGGGTACAGCTAGTAATTATTATAACGTTGCCGTTTAAAATTATAATAATAATAAACATAAATTCATTTCTCTTCACAAAGATTCTTATGGGAATCAGGTTTATGTACACATTATTTCTTTTTTCAAAATAATACCCTATAAATTATAACGCTACAATCAATTTCAAATTAAGATGTTCGTGCTGAGATGAGTTAATGTATTTATAGTCTCTTCACATTGGTTGGATCGGTTTAATTATTACTGCAAAACCTCTCCTTCAAGCTTCTGTTAAGCTTTTCAATAGATGTCGCTTCGTCCTCATACGACGCCGCGGTTACAATAATATAGAGAGTTAAAATTCGATTTTCGGACGGCTTGCCTCGGTGGCCTAGTGGTCCATGGTGCCTGACACAGATTTTCAGGATGTGCATTTTTCTCTCTAAAATATCAAAACAGTCTTTTTCGTGGAGTTTTTATAAAATTGGTATCCTGTAGTGATTTTAGTCAGTAAGTGGGTGTAAATTAATTTTCTTATACTCTGTGATGGGACCTGCATTGTTAACTCTGTAACAAAAAATGAAAAACCGCTTTATGTAAGTCAAAAGTCAAAGTCAAAATCATTTATTTAATTTAGACATCAAAGACGCACTTATAAACGTCAACTTTTCATTATAATGTACTTTAAAGACACTACCGCCGCGTTCCACCGAGAAGAATCGGCAAGAAACTCGGGGCCATTCTTTTTATATAGATCTTTACAATGTTTCTACTTAGGTATTACAAATAATACATTTTATGGGTGGCAGAGTGACAGCTTGCCAGAAGTAGAGTATTCCAAGCATCTTTATCTTCTATTTAATGTCAGGCTTTATAATAAGATTTTTTTTATTAAAATGTTTTCTACAGTCAACTTGAATTTGCCCTCTGTGAGCTCAGTTATATGTTTTGGGATTTCCTAGGAATGACTTATTAGTCTTCGCAAGTCTAAAACTAGGTACCAGCTATCCTATTTGTATTTCTAGTATTAAAAGGGTGGTGATCACTATTTAACTTATATTTATGTAAATTTTTACGAACATACATTATATTTTCAAATACATATAAAGAAGGCAAAGTTAATATCTTGATTTCTTTAAATAAATCTCTGGGATCCATTTCGTATATAGCTCGAATAGCACGTTTCTGTAAGATGAAGATGGTCTCTATATCAGCCGAACCCCATAGCAATATCGCATATGACATTACGCTGTGGAAATAAGCAAAATATACTAACCACGCCGTAGAAGCGTCTGTTAGCTCTCTTATTTTACGTACCGCATATGCAGCAGAACTGAGTCTCTCAGGCAGTGCATTTATATGAGGACCCCATTGTAATTTTGCGCCAATTTTAATGCCTAGGAAGACTGTTGCCTTGTCCATTACGACTTTAACTCCATTAACCGTAACGTTGGACTTCAAATATGGAACAGTAGGCAAAGAAAACTACAAACAGTTTGTCTTTTTGAAATCAGAAGTAAATTATTAATTGAGAACCATTTAGAGATACAAGATATGATCGACAAAGTGAAATTCAAACGAAAAACCCCCACGCCACCCGCCTCTTTCCTGAAAGATAACGTAAGAGCTTTTCACTCCTCTGGTTAAAAGAAAAACACTCTGCTTCTTTGTAGAGTGTTTCGTGATCGAACGGAAGCAACGCCTCGACCAACGAAATTGCCTTGGCTTATAAAATTGTACAAGTCGTTTATATACATTTTTAATGCAGGTTACGTTACATACAAGCGATTTAGATAGGACACAAGTTATTGCTGGATAAAACACTTAATATCGATAAGTGCTCCCCTACCTGACCTCGTTTCTTGTCTGAAATTCTTGAAAGATAACTTCTCAAGCTGATGAAGGTATTGAAGCGCGGGGCAATGACAATTCTGCCTCTATGTCAGTGTCAAACTATACGCTTTAGGGTACGTTCCGGCAAGCGCCGTCAGCGCTCACAACTGTCGCACGCCGTCGTAGACCCAACTTAGAACTGCGAGCGTTGTGGTCACGGCGTGAGCGTTTTCGGTGACGTCATTGATGACGTATCGAACGCCGCGAGTGATTTCGGCGCTTACCGGAACGTAGCCCTAGTCACCTAACATTTGATGTGTCTGCTGTAGTGTGTATATATGTGTGTGTGTGAGAGAGAGACAGAGAGTGTCTTTGAGGGTGTGTATGTATGTGCAGAGATAAGAGAAGCCTAACTACGTGTTTGATAGTTCTCGAGAGAAAACTAATAGGTACTTTTCAATATCTATGTTACAACTAGGTACTACTTAGAAGAGATAACTACTAGAAAACTTCGAAGAATCAATGGACAGGCGCTACCTGTCTCCCGAATGGAACTTTACTTTTCGGGCGATGGATGGTTAATGGACGAGTATATTGATACCCGTCCATTAAACCGTCAAAATAATATTAAAAATGTTTAAACTTAACGAATGTTTCAATTAAGTGTATATTAGAATACACCCTCAGTGCTCACAAACAATACTGTAATAAGTACGTCATCGCTTTTCGGCCGAATAAAGTCGGCCCACTCAGTGGGAACAAATAAGGTATCCGGCTATTTCGTTTTAACTTCTCTATTTACTTTGGACGTCTTAGAGATGAACAAAAACTACCTATGTTAAAGTGGATTCGCCTTTTTATGTGAGAAATAGAACTGTTCGAAACATAAAAAATATTTAACCCATTGACTCGCGATTCGCTATATTTAGCCAATAATACAATAGATTTCGCAAATTCAACCTACTTCTCCAGGAACTGCAGCGTATGTGGTTGAGATTAAAATTATGTTTCATAAATAGTTTACCAATGGGCAAGCTATAACGCATTTTATCTGCTTCTTTTGGGGCGTTATAAGCAGGTAGACTTTTCTTGATTGAAATATACACTCGCGTGCAGCTAAATCGACTCACCCCAACAAAATGTCTAAATGTATTATTTTTTTTCAAAAATGACTAGATATATACATAAAAATTTATATTTTTTGAAAGCCTAATCTTCAAGCTTTACAATGATGCCATTATTTTGAAAATCTACCCAGAAGTTTTTAAATTACTCAAATTCAAATGAAAATGCAAAAAAAGTAAAGTTAATGCAAATAATGTTAGGGATAATTAAAATGAAATTAAAACAGAAAATTCACGAAAATAAAGAAAATTTATTGGTTTAATATCTGGTGTTGCCTCCTCTAGCCTTTATAACAGCACGTAAGCGGTTTCTCATCGACCTGATGAGTTTCTTTATCAGGTCTTGAGGAAGCCTTTCCCACACCTCTTCTAGTTATTGGAGTGTATCTCAAAAACTACTGGCCCGAATTTAATTAAATTTAAATGGAACCACAAGAGAAGCACCAGCTTTCAAACAAATATTGATTTAGATTTTTTTTTGAGTTGATTAGAATTTTGAGAATCGGTTCACCCAGTTGTTAGCTTTTATATAGATAGGTATGATCCATTGTCTACATTATTTATGTTAATATCTGTATCTGTTTATTATCATGTAAACATGTTCAAACAACTCAAGAATTATATTACTATTTTGTACCACTTAGTTTGTTAAAAGTAAATGTATTGGCTGCCACTCTGCGATTGTAACGACAGGCAAGTGGAAGTATTTGTTAGTACCGTATCCGTTTCCGTTTTTCTAGTAGTCTCTGAACTGACTTCCACTTGTCTCTCGGGTGGGAGTAGCTACGATGATTTGTATCTTGGTTCGGAGCGTGGCATTCTAGTCTGAGCTCCGGTAGAGTGAAGACGTTTAAAGTACTTAAAGTAGGCTGAATATAAGATACTAATATATACAATTGAGTTTTACTGTTAAAAATCTTTTACCGTAAAACAGTCTAGATTTATGAGGTAACAAACATAAAAAAATACCGTCGAATTGAGTACCTCCTCCTTTTTTGGAAATTGGTAGAAAAAACAAATTCTGTTTTGTTGTATGTATATTTTGGATACACGAAGCGTGTATTTATTCTTGAAAAATGTTGATACTATACAAATTAGGTTTTTTGCCTAAAAACCTAAAGCTTATATAACGTTGTCAACAGTTATCTTGTTAATATTTTCAGGTTATCAAAATGAAGAGAACAGTAATAATGCATTTAAGTCATGCATTTTTACAAATCGTAATATTGTTTAAGAAAATTGAAAAAGTATATGATTACGTCAGGGTCCATACTTATTTTTTGTAACTAGTTAACTTCTTCGATGGTAATTCAAACATTACAGTATACTATGCATAAATCAATTTAAAATGACATGTTTAAATTGAAAAAGTTTTATCTGTTTGTTGATAGGTGGGTACATAGGCTTGTGATTGGCGTACTGGCTATCAATTTTAGTCTACAATTGACCACTAGGTGGCACTGCTATTTTTTTCATACATTTTTTAGCGGAAGTCGATAGCGAGCAGCGATTGGTTTCAATGTTGTAAACTCATGGTAGGCCTACAGCATTCTGGTCAACTGACGCTTCAACCAAACTTTAGGCCAAGTCCCTGAAAATTTCGTATGAGCCTAAACCTATGTACTTGATATTATATATCTAGGAAGTAGCTCTAAGATCAATTTCTGTATCAATATTAATTAATTGAATGTACTAGTGCCTACTGCCTATATATATATCCATAATTAGTTTACTTATATATTCTATTGTAAACAGTGCTTTACTATTTGTTCAAAATAAATTACTTACTTATTAATATCGATTTTGGCAAATGATTATATATTTTTGTATCCAACCCAAGTACACCTTTTTTAAACAGTGCCAGTAATGTCGAGGCATATAATTTTATTAAAACTACATTTTAATTTTATGATAATGTTACGGGATCAAGTGGGATATTCAAGATGGTGATATCGACAACGCGTAAACTCCTGCTTATATTAATAAATAAAACAGCATCCGATTTGGCTTTTCCGCGATGTTGCACTTTACATTAATTTTGCAGCGCACTTGGATGCAAACATTATTAATTTAACGTTATGAAATCATTATTCAAGATTTAAGACACTCAGTTCTGCTGCATATGCGGTACGTAAAATAAGAGAGCTAACAGACGCTTCTACGGCGTGGTTAGTATATTTTGCATATTTCCACAGCGTAATGTCTTATGGGATATTGCTATGGGGTTCAGCGGCTGATATAGAGATACCATCTTCATCCTACAGAAACGTGCTATTCGAGCTATATACGAAAGGGGTCCCCGTGAAACTTTGAGAGATTTATTTAAAAAAATCAATATATTAACTTTGCCTTCCTTATATCGACGGCAAAAAGCGGAAAGGTTGTAACCCACAACTTATAAAATGTTCAAGAGAACTGAAAAACTTCTGAGATTTCAGAAAAAAATTACTATCTTCTTTGTTATTTCACCTACAAATGTAATTCTAAGAATCTAAGAGTACTTTTTGATCATTTATCAAGATAAATATCTAAAATCGACTAAAAGTTTCTATAGATCAATATTTTTGTGGGTTACAGCAGTAACACCTATTTTTTGTAACGATAAAAAGCTGTAAACAAAACGAAGAATAGTATGGACGACTCCAAATCAAGTATTTTTCTATAAAGCCAAAATGATGTAAATACATAATACATTCAAGTAATTTTGACTTAAATTCAAATGTCTATGTAACAACGAGCGCTGAATTATATTTACTGTTAAAAGATAAAAGAGATAATTTAAATAAAATGACGTAAATGTTGTTTTAATTAACTTTATTTATAGTTTTTAAGTACTGTTAAAATAACAAAAATAATCATGAGATCACAATTAGGTTACGCAATAATTAAAATTAATAAAGAGAAAATATTTGAAAGTTTGTTTGTAATAGATACACGCAAAAAATACATAACTAGTTCAAAAAAATATTTCACCAGTAGAAAGCTATATTACGAGTATGTCTGAGTAACATTATACGCTTCGAGTTTCCCAACGGGTAGCTTAAGATGAACATGGACAAAACGAAAATTATGTCTAATGCCCATGTTGTACCTACCCCAATATCAGATGGGAACTCAATTCTCGAAGTTGTTGACAAATACATCTACCTAGGACAGACAGTCAAACTAGGCAGGTCCAACTTCGAGTAAGAGGTCAATCGTCGAATCCAACTCGGTTGGGCAGCATTTGAGGCACTGGGGTATTTTTGACGAGAAGACTTCGCGATGTTTCCGGAATGCTTGCGGACAAGAGCTTTCGACCAATATGTGTTACCAGTGATGACTTATGGCACTGAAACGTGGTGTCTTACTATGGGCCTCATAAGTAAGCTCAAAGTCGCATAATGAGCTATGAAGAGGGCTATGCTCGGGGTTTCTGTACGTGATCGAATCAGAAATGAGGTTCAAAGATTAATTCATCTTCATCATTGACATCAGTCACATCTTCCTCAACTGTATCTAAGGAATAAATAATCTTTACCTTATTGTTAATTTTTAGGTTTTTGTATTCTGGAGCAAATCTTAAAGGAATGACATTTTTGTAAACAAGATTAATTTAAATCTATGTAAGTTGTGTAGATATGCCTAGTTGTGTCGGATATAAGTTTTGCTTCAAACCAACCGTGTATTTTAAAGGAAGCAAAGGATTTTCTATAGTGTCAGCATCAGGCATATTCAAGTTTTTAATGTACGTTACATTGAGTTCTTGTTTCTTAAAAGCAGCAATGTCATTTTTTTTTATGTGGCGTTAAAACTATCAACGAATCCAATTTTCCATTTAGTACCTTAACTTTATATGGCTCTGGATCTTGACGTGTGAATTCCATAATAGTTGGTCATTGCGACGACGCCAATAGTAGAGATTTTTAATTATGGTCTCAATGGTCGCGTGAATGCTGTCGACTGGCATGTAAGTATGACTAGGGATCAAGTAGTTGATTTGAATGGTCTTTATAGTATTGCACTGATTCAGGGCGAATCGGATCATACTAAGGACGGACTTATTTTTATTTTTGCCATAGCAGGAATCACAGTAGTACTGTTTTGACTGATCCACTTAATAGTAAAAACGTTTTGACTGATAGTAAGTAAGTAAGGAGTAAGTTTGTATTACACATACACATTTCGTAAGCGCCACGATGTGCATTAGCCTCAGTCCATATATTGCATTGCCTAGTAGTGCTTTCATATAATGTAAAATTATACACAGCAAATTTTATACTGTAGTATAACATCATTGATTGGTGTGGATGTGGGGTATTTAGAAACTTCTGGATATCGAAACTTGTACATATTGTAGTTTTATCTTCTACTCGTATATGTAAATTTTGATGACATTTAAACCGCTTGTAAGACTTATGTTTTTCTTTTATATCCTTTTCTATTTTTCCTTTATAAGCTTCTATTTTTTGTTCATAATGTTTACTACAACAAATAAGACACTTATCTTTTTTAAATCAATGTTATACGAGTTTTTAAACCAGGTCCAAAATACTTGAAAAGACATTCCTTTAATTGCGCTCTGATCACATTCGTTTTCTACCGTCTTCAAAAAAGGAGGAGGTACTCAATTCGACTGTATTTTTATGTTGCCTCATAATTTTGGCCTGAGACATTGATTTTTATTTTTTTTGTTTAAAAGCTGGTGCTTTCCATGTGGTCCCATGTAAATTTTATCAATTCCGGTTCAGTTGTTTTTGAGTTACACTCCAATAACTGATTTTTACCAAAGTAATAGAATGAAAGTCGGTATTAAATTTTTCAAATTTCACTTGTTGTCAATACGATGTATATTACTCACGTTTCAAACTTCTTCAGGTAGATATAGTCGGTTAGTCTTTTCTGCAATAATGCGATGGCACCTTTGGCAAGCTTTCGGCGCGAGCGCGTGTTACAATGACATTAAATCCTATTAGTCAACATTTAACAGCTGTATTAAAAGGGACATAACTGTGGATATCCCAAAAAGTATATATTTTTAAATTAGCGTAACTATCAATTTTCTATAATACCGTGTACGTGTAAATTGCAGTAAACCAGGCTGATCTACAATTTTTAACTAATGAATGTAGTTAATGTGGTGCGCCCCAACATTTTGATACGTAAAACGCTGTAACCCACACCGCCCGACATTTCGACAGGGCTGTAATTACCGTGGATAAATTATTTGCAAAAGTTAAATTGGCATAATGCAAAATGATAAAAATATGCTGTTTTTTATGCTATTTACAACAATTGTTCGAACGGCCTTTTAAAAAAATGGAAAAAATCTCAACGTCGTACAAAATCTTTTATGGACCATAGAGCCAAGGGAATTAGAGCGTTCGACGCAGAAAAAAAAACTGATTCCGATTCTGCAATAAAAATAAAATGACAGGGGTGTCGGTTACAACGTTTCCGCTTTTTGCCGTCGATATGTATTTGAAAATATAATGTATGTTCGTAAAAATTTAAATAAATATAAGTTAAATCTTTTAATACTAGAAATACAAATAGGATAGCTGTACCTAGTTTTAGACTTGCGAAGAATAATAAGTAATTCCTAGGAAATTGGGTGCGCTTTTACAATAACATCCCAAAACACATAACTGAGCTCACAGAGGGCAAATTCAAGTTGACTGTAAAAACAGTTTTAATAAAAAATGCTTATTATAAAGTCCGACATGATATAGAAGATAAAGATGCTTAGAATACTCTACTTCTGGCAAGCTGTCACTCTGCCACCCATAAAATGTAATATTTGTAGTACCAATGTAGAAACGTTGTAAACATCTAAATAAAAAGAATGGCCCCGAGTTTCTTGCCGCTTCTTCTCGGTAGGCTCTATATATTTTGGAACGTGGCGGTAGAGTCTTTAAAGTACATTATAATGAAAGATTGACGTTTATAAGTGCGTCTTTGATGCCTAAATTGAATAAATTATTTTGACGTTGACTTTGACTTTGGCCAACGCGCTTAAAGCGTTGTATGAGATGAGCTACTGTAGGTTGAAAATCCTATTCAGCTGAAAATGTTCGTGGGTAATTGGGTATTTAACTGTATGTGATACATAAAATAAGAAACAAAAATCTAGGTGACACACAATATATACCTATTGTGTCACTGCTGCATCGCTTAACCGTCTATGAAAAGGCACGTTACATGTGACAACAGCACTAACTTATTCTGTTATCTGTACACTTCGAGCACACAAAAGACGGTATTTTTTTCTCCGAAATGCACGTTTTTGTGTTGTGATAATAAGGAAAACCCGCGCTAACTTGAGGAAATTATCTTCTAGAGGCCGTCAATGTTAATAGTAACGTCTTCATTATTACTAACGTGTTAAGCTATTCCTGTGGTTGTTATTCTTTGCTACATATTATAAATATCTATATGTGAGTTTATGACCACCAGTTAGCTAGCTGGTAGTGCCATACCCTTGAAGCGACAGGTCAAAATGAAGTTTCTATATATTAATATTTGTGTAACAAGCAGGACTGTTTGTTCTAGGATCTTAGAAGATTGTGATATGTAAATGTATGTGTCAAACATTATTCAAAGGCTCTACACACTTCTGTGGGTATTATCAGGATGCTACTTTCAACGGAAACTTTCGTGGGGAATCCGCAAGCTCTGTGCTATCGTCGGCTTAAGAGGATTGCATAGCTAGTACTTTCCATACTAAAAGAAAAAACTCTTGGGTCGGGTCTTGAATCGAGTCGCCTGAATTTGAGGATTCTGCTACTGTGGAATGGTCAAGGGGCTTTGTCTTGACCCTCCCAATTCGATTTTGGCTGCCGGAGTTACGCGAAAGTATTTTAAATTATTATTTAAAGTTTCTGTAATTTCACACGAAAAACATGCGGATGCGTGAAACGGGACACAATATCAGGAAATATTGCATAAATTTGAACGTCTGCTATGTTTATGTTCGTGAAACGAAACGTTTTGATCGCTATTTTTAAGGTTTGTGGTGTTTGACGTATGTGACGTTGATTTGACATACACGATTCGCATTATTCCGTTGCTTTCGAGTTTTCGTGAATGTGCTCCTCTGTTTTTTTCTACGATTTTTCGACGACTTGGCTTCTCTCTTGGACACCGATTGGATTTCTTCCCCGTACAACCCGTACCCGTACCCCGTGTGATTTTAGTGATGCTATAGTTGAATATTTGTGGAGGCGAGATCTATTCAAGCAGAAAAAAGATCCCTTTGTCGAGTTGATCAATGTAATTAACTATGTTTACAAAATAAAATAAATACTCCTACATAGTTTTGTGAAAATTATTTTCCTCCCTTACCCACCCAGAGACCAACTCAGACCGGTTAGGTTGAAAGTAGTCAGAAAACCGACACAGAGCACCCCGACTCCACCTATTCTTGTGGCTACTACCCCTAGAGTGTTTATGAATAATGCGGGAGCCAGAAGCTCAAGGGAGGTCCTGAACGTTGCTTCGCCGCATGAAATCGAGTTGAGCGAAGGGGGAGCTGGCGAGCGAAGCGAGCCGGCGACCTCCGTAGCGAAACTATACATATATATATTATATATATATATATATAAACTCTTCTATACGCATCCGTAGGCCGATGCGTATAGAAGAGTCAGCCAGGTCATTCAGCATCTGTTGCAGGTCCTGCAGCGTCTCTGCCACGATGACGATATCGTCAGCAAATCGCAAGTGAGAGATGTATTCGCCGTTGATATTAATGCCACGTCCTTTCCAGTTCAGCGTCTTGAACATATCCTCCATTGCATTTGAAAACAATTTCGGGGAAATAACGTCCCCTTGTCTCACTCCTCGATGCAACGGTATGGGACTTGTTTGCTGATTCTGTACTTGGACGGACATGGTGGCGGTTTCGTAAAGACATCTCATCACTTGGATGTATCGCCAATCTATCTGGCAACGCTGCAGGGACTCCAGAACAGACCAGATTTCAACCGAGTCAAAGGCCTTCTCATAGTCCACAAACGCTAGACACAGGGGCTGATTATACTCTTCGGTCTTCGGTAATCTGCCGCACTGTGTGAAGTGGTCTATGGTACTATAGCCTTTTCGGAAATCGGCTTGTTCCGGAGGCTGGAATTCATCAAACCTGCGACTGAGACGGTTCGTTATGACCTCTGAAAACAGCTTATAAACATATTCACGTTTATAAAATTATTGTCACATCACACTTATTATAACCTTAATGCAGACGGGTATACATGTGTAAACGTTACATATAATAACTTTGTGTCTCCCGTAATACCTCAATTAAACATATGTTTCAAGGCGTTTATACAGTAGGAACTTATATATATTGCGATTTCAGAGTGGAAAATACATAGTTAGGTATCTAGGGACGAGTTTCGGACCAGCATCTTCTAACAATCCGTGCCAAATGCCATGACTGGCAGGCCACCTATAGGCCCCATTCAAGCATCAAATTTATTTCTCTTTTTATTTTCTTTAGTTGTAAAACCTACGGGTATAGTAAACAATGTCATGATTCCATGAAAAAAAAACACTGAAATCGGACAATGCTTTGAGGTAGAAAAGAGTTTTTTTCTTTTAGTATGGAAAGTACTAGCTATGCAATCCTCTTAACAGTATTGTAACACATTTTTAATTCACTTATATACGAATTACCGAAATAATATCATAATCATAATCATTCCATTATGTTTCCACTGCTGGGACTCAAGCCTTCCTCTCAGAGTGAGGTGTTGGGCCATAACCACCACGCGGGCGCCCAGTGCTGATTCATGGATAGGTTAGTAGCCAACTCATGTCGAAGTTTTCAGGCCGCCCGAAGGCCTTCGACATAGCCTAACGACTATTGTCCTAAAACAAACAACCGGGACCGACGGCTTAACGTGACCTCCGAAGCACGGAAGCGCTCAGTTGAATAATGTCACTAGCAGTCACCCATCCAAGTCCTGACCTCAGGAAGTGTGTTAAACTTGTTGATCGGTTAAGATCGCCAAGTCGAGCTCCGCTACGAGCGCTTCGAATTACGAGTAATAAAGCAATACATTATCTCTCAAATAAATAGTGAACGCTAAAGATCCAAAACACAATTTTTTATGGCCTTTTTCGAAAAGCTGACAAAGACAGAACGCCATTTTTAATGTGTCGGTTAGTTGTGTACTAGTGCTTTAAAAGATAGCATATATAATACCGATTAAAGCGCAACTCTACAAAACGAAGAATTTATTTTGTGATATTTAAACAAGTAAACAAGTATTTTATAAAAGAAACAAGACGTGATGGAAAAATAACCAACTAATTTATTTAAATTCCCCTCTAGCTTGAGAGCAAACGAAATTAATTGGATGGAGCGCTACGAAATTAAACACAACACGCCCCTCTTAAGTTTTTTAACACCAACAAGTAAGTAGCCTAGCTAAGGAGCTTTTCAAAAGTCGAGGGTAAAAGTTTTGCCATTTGGGTTTTATGCAAGTTTTTATTTATTAATATTAATACATAGTTTTTATTATAAACTAGCTGGGTCCCGCGGTGTCACCTGCCTGGTGATGTATGATGTAGAAGATGTTTTTTTTTTGTTAAATCATCCCTATCAGAGTGACCAAAACAAATAAAGAATTACACAAATCCCTAAAATTGATCGAAAGTTACGCGTATATACATTTCCGCGATTCATTTTGATTTTTCTACCGACTTTCAAAAAAAGGAGGAGATACTCAATTTGACTGTTTCTTTTCGACTGGGTGAACCGGTTCTCAAAGTTCTTTTTTGTTTGAAAGCTAATGCTTCTCCTGTGGTCCCATTTAAATTTCATCAAATGTGGTCCAGTAGTTTTTGTGATACACTCCAATAACGGAATAGAATGGAAGTTGGTATTAAATTTTTCAAATTGTACTTGTATAAGATAAAGATCTAATCCGGTCTTGATTCCTCTTAATAATGTGATAAAACGGTATCCAGAGGATATTTCTGCATACAGGAGAATTAAAAAAAAACAAAGGTTACCTATGCAGCATATGGAGGTGGTACATTTTGAAAATATCGTTTTTTATAACTCTTTTTATTTTTTTTATATATTCTCTGTCTGTTTGTTTGTACGAAAAGACATCGCAAAATAGCCAAATTGAGGGGTTGTTAAACTATTCACAGATTTTTATTATTTGCAGTACTGAGGTTATTGTTATTTATGTATTAGAATCGGTGCACCTGTAAAGCTCAATTTACATTGCCGCGAAATTAAATGGAAGCAAAAATGTATAGCTGATTTGTAATTAGAACTCCGTTCCGTGTTAATGTAAGTAGAGCCTTATGAAGTCATGGACATTTTTCATAATGCAAGAGAAAATGTACTTGTGTTATAAAATAAGATAGCGAACTTCAGTGACTGACTTATCACCGCACATTTTAGAGACATAAAATTAAAATAAGGTCGGTATAAGCATCCATAAAAAAAAATCATGTGTATTGAAAATACAACCATTTACTTTTGGGGATTAGGAATAAATAGGGAATTTGGGGAATGGGGATTAAGATTAAGATTTTAAAATTGAAAACTAAGATTCGCAAGAACTGTTCATTCATTATTTTGTTTGCAAGAAATATCGGGTGATTCTTTTGGAGATACTTTTTTGTCTATAGATTTTTTGACAGATGAAGCTTGAGTCATGGTATCCTTTTATGGTATTTTTTTCAGTATAGTTTGACATTTCATTATGGAAAGACTTAGCCCCGCACAGCGTCTACAAATTATTCAGCTGTATTACGAAAAAAATCAGCGTTCTGAGAGGAATGTGTTTCGTGAACTTAGAGAAACTTATGGTCCACATAATCGGCCTACCGGACGTACGATTCGCTATACCATTGAAAAGTTTAAGTCTAATTACATTATGAGATAACATACGACCAAATAGAGCATATCTTGAGCAACTGGAAGCCAACATTAGGTACTTACGTTATTCGCCATATACCAATCGAAATGCTCGGACGCGTCATCGAAAATTGGAACGGTTGAATGGACTATGTTAACTGGAGTTACGGCCAACATTTGGAAGCAATAATCTATAAATGTAAAGAACTATTCTTTAGTATCATAATAAAAATTACCGAATAAATTTGTTTTTATTAACAAAAAATTAGTTTTGAAAAAAGTACCTCCAAATGAATCACCCTGTAGGAACCTAACGTAGCTCCCATTAAAAGATTTTTATAAAATGTTTTTTTCCAAATTTAATTATTATTTAATGTCTAAATTATTACATTCATATTAATTCTTCATGTATAATTTATAAAGCTATTTATCATATTATTAATGTCATATTTTACTAAGCTAGTTAAAAATAATATGTAATACAAGCAAACTCGCCGGCCGAACATAACTTGTAAAACTTTGCTTCTACACTGTACGCGTCGATGCCTTGCCGATCGCTTGTAATATAATCGCTTGCGCACGGCCGAGCGAGTCAGTCAGACCCTAGTTCCGACGGCGAATGCACGCTCGATTTGCTTTCCAAAATAAGTGTCTATTTTACGTTTTTCTGTTTTTTCTCTGCTTTAATATCTCTTCTGTGCATATATATATTCGTACTTTCATGCTCTTTCTTAGTTTATAAATATTTTATGATTGTGAGGTGATTGGTGTTTACGTAAATAAACTTTTAAACCAGTGGATGTTTATTGGATTTTGTTCCTGCTTAGAAGTCTTACGTATGTACCAAATTTAAACCCTACATTGGTGACCCCGAAGAACAAAAAAGAAAAGTATGGAACGCGAACACGAAACCGTTACAAGAGACGCGGCTGGAAGCAGCGGGGCGAACCGTACAGTCGGCGGCGCAATGGAAAACAGAGATATTTTTAAGGTTGGTGTAAAAATTCCTCCGTTTTGGCCAGAAGAACCTGCTTTGTGGTTTGCCCAGATAGAAGGCCAATTTCTTATATCCGGAATAACGTCTGATGCAACGAAGTTTTACCACGTAATTGCCCAGTTGGACCAACAGTACGCGGCGGAAGTAAAAGATGTTATAACTTCACCACCGGCAGAAAATAAGTATGCCAAATTGAAGACGGAATTGATCAAGAGACTTTCTGCGTCACAAGAAAAGAAGGTAAAACAACTGCTTATGCATGAAGAGCTAGGCGACCGGAAACCGTCTCAGTTTTTACGCCACCTGCAAACGTTGGCCGGACCAAACGTACCTGACTCATTTTTAAGAACGCTGTGGTCGAGTCGTTTGCCTCATAGTATACAAACAGTGATAGCATCGCAGGCAGACGGACCTCTGGAAAATATGGCTGACCTGGCGGACCGAGTCTATGAAATAGTTCCTGCTCCAATGGCGCCAGTCTTAGCAAGTGCGGATTCCACATTCAGTGAAATGGCTAGGCAGATTGCAGAACTGACACGAGAAGTAGCAGCACTGAAAGGTCATGTGTCTCGCAACCAGTACAGATCTGACTCACGTGAGGGTCGACAGCAAAGACCTAATAGAAACCGATCACGCTCGAAGACACGTAACCCGGATTTCTGTTGGTATCACAACCGATTTGGCAACCGAGCTACAAGGTGTACGACTCCGTGCAAATTCAACTCGGCGGAAAACGCGAACGGCAGCCGGAAGTAGCGGCTAGCGACTGCCACTCAAGACCAAGCCGCTTATTCATCACGGACAAGGTAACCAAAATGTCATACCTCGTCGACACAGGATCCGACCTCTGTGTGTATCCAAGATCTGCACTCAACCAGGTACGTCCAAAGACCGAGTATGAACTGTATGCTGCAAATGGTTCCGTGATAGCTACATACGGCTGGATTCACCTGCAACTCAACATAGGCCTACGCAGAGCCTACAATTGGAGGTTTGTTGTGGCTGACGTTTCTAAAGCAATTATTGGTGCTGATTTTCTCAGATTTTATAATTTACTTGTAGACCTGAGAAACCACCGACTGGTTGATGGTCTGACGTTACTCTCCACCCCTGCTACACCTGACAAGGACTCAACTGACGTCGCATCAATCAAAGCAGTTTCGGGTGACTCTATCTACCATCAGCTTCTACGAGAGTACCCCAGTATAACCTGCCCTGCTGGAACACAAAGTGAGATCAAGCACGAAACGGTTCACCACATCCGTACGACGCCTGGTCCACCTGTTTCAAGTCGTCCCAGAAGATTGCCACCAGATAGACTCAAGATAGCTCAGAAAGAGTTTGAAGATATGCTTGCTAATGGTACGGCACGCAGGTCAGAAAGCCCGTGGTCATCCCCGCTTCACCTGGCACCGAAGAAAGACAACGGCTGGCGCCCTTGCGGTGACTACCGGGCACTTAATTCACGTACTATCCCTGACAAGTACCCTATAAGACATATCCAGGACTTCTCGCAGCAGCTGTCAGGCACTAGCATATACTCTAAAATTGATTTAGTAAAAGCCTATAACCAAATACCAATTCATCCAGCCGATATCGCAAAAAGCGCAATCACGACGCCCTTCGGGTTATTCGAATTTCCCTATATGACATTTGGTTTGCGCAACGCAGCGCAGACTTTTCAACGATTCGTCGATGAAATGCTAAGGGGACTACCATTCAGTTACGGCTTTATTGACGACATTTTAATTTTTTCAAAGGATCAGTGTCAGCACCTGCAGCACCTTAAACAGATATTCCAGCGCTTGGCAGATTACGGTATACTAATTAATACCGCTAAATGTGAGTTTGGCAAAGAGAAAGTCACATTTCTAGGACACGAAGTCTCTGCTGATGGCATCCGACCTCTACAGGAAAAAGTGCAGGCCATTCGAGACTACCCGACTCCAACGACGGTGAAAGAACTGCGCCGATTTCTTGGAATGTACAACTTTTATAGACGTTTCGTACCTGGTGCAGCCAAATTCCAAGCTTCACTAAACGTCGTGTTATCTGGTCCCAAAACAAAAGGATCGCAGAGCATCACTATGACCCCGGAAATGCTGGAAGCCTTCAACACCTGCAAATCCAGTCTCTCTGAGGCAGCTATGCTTGCTCACCCAGACCCAGAAGCTGAGCTGGCTGTATTCATCGATGCATCAGACACCTCCATTGGTGCAGCCCTGCAACAAAAGTGCGATAACAGCTGGAAACCACTCGCATTTTTCTCTCGTCGTCTAACATCTGCGCAGAAGAAGTACAGTCCATACGACCGGGAATTACTGGCTATCTACGATGCTATTCGCCACTTTAGACATATGGTGGAGGCCAGAAATTTTACAATTTTCACAGACCATAAGCCTCTCACGTTTGCTTTTTTACACAATCGCGAGAAATGTTCACCGAGACAATTTCGATACCTGGACTACATATCTCAATTTACAACAGATATTCAATTTGTCAAAGGAAAAGACAATGTGGTAGCAGACGCGCTCTCTCGTATTGAGGAAATATCCATTCCTATCGACCATGAAGTTCTTGCAAAATCTCAAGACTCGGATCCTGAACTGCAAGAACTACTACAGAATGGATCATCACTGGATCTCAGGAAGATTAAAGCCCCAGATTCAGATACTGAAATTTACTGTGACGTATCAACTAACCAACCTCGTCCATTTGTGACAGCTGCCTTCCGTAAACCGGTATTCACAGCGCTACATCAGTTGAGTCATCCAGGAGCAAAAGCTACCGCTAGATTAGTCACACAACGGTATATCTGGCCGGGAGCACAGAAAGATTGCCGGAAATGGGCCAGAGAATGCACAGATTGCCAGAGGAACAAAGTTTACCGGCACACCCAATCTCCCACTTCCCACTTTCCCGTTCCTACTGAACGTTTTTGCCATGTCCACATGGACATAGTAGGGCCTTTACCCGTTTCGTGTGGTTTCAGATACTGCCTCACGGTCATCGATCGTTTTACCCGTTGGCCTGAAGCATATCCTCTATCCGACATCACGGCGGAGACATGCGCCCGTGCCTTCATCAATGGCTGGGTGTCTCGCTTCGGCTGTCCACACAAAATCACCACCGACAGAGGCAGGCAGTTCGAATGCGAGCTCTTCCGCACCTTAACTGCCATCCTTGGAACTCAGCATCGACCTACTACTGCATATCATCCTGCCTGCAATGGTATGGTGGAACGCCTCCACCGCCAGTTGAAAGCTGCGATTATGTGCCACCAAAACTCCAGCTGGTCAGAGGTACTTCCACTAGTGCTGTTGGGTATCCGCAGCGCCTGGAAAGATGACGTGAAGACTTCGGCAGCGGAGCTTGTGTACGGTGAACCTCTCCGACTTCCTGGGGAATTCTTCGTGCCATCCACTGCGTATCATGACGTCACTGACTTCACATCGCGACTCCGTCTCCACATGGCAAAATTGTCTCCAGAACCTGCAAGTAGACATGCACAGAAAGCTTTCTACATACCTAAAGATCTTGCGACAGCAGAAAACGTCTTCCTTCGGCAAGACGCCCTCTGACGTTCTTTGGAACCTCCATACACCGGCCCATATAAGGTGTTACAAAGAGGAAGTAAGACCTTCAGGCTAGCCATCAATGATCGGGAGTCAACCGTTTCCATAGACCGCCTGAAACCAGCCTACATGACTCAAGATAACACCAAGACGGTTACTACTGACTCCATACCACCTGCAACAGACCCTGTCCTGGAGAAGAAAACCAGATCTGGCAGAACCGTCCACTTCCCGGATTACTATCGCCCTCAGTAACCTTCGGTCTCAGCGGGGGAGTAGTGTAGGAACCTAACGTAGCTCCCATTAAAAGATTTTTATAAAATGTTTTTTTCCAAATTTAATTATTATTTAATGTCTAAATTATTACATTCATATTAATTCTTCATGTATAATTTATAAAGCTATTTATCATATTATTAATGTCATATTTTACTAAGCTAGTTAAAAATAATATGTAATACAAGCAAACTCGCCGGCCGAACATAACTTGTAAAACTTTGCTTCAACACTGTACGCGTCGATGCCTTGCCGATCGCTTGTAATATAATCGCTTGCGCACGGCCGAGCGAGTCAGTCAGACCCTAGTTCCGACGGCGAATGCACGCTCGATTTGCTTTCCAAAATAAGTGTCTATTTTACGTTTTTCTGTCTTTTCTCTGCTTTAATATCTCTTCTGTGCATATATATATTCGTACTTTCATGCTCTTTCTTAGTTTATAAATATTTTATGATTGTGAGGTGATTGGTGTTTACGTAAATAAACTTTTAAACCAGTGGATGTTTATTGGATTTTGTTCCTGCTTAGAAGTCTTACGTATGTACAAAATTTAAACCCTACAACCCTATATATGATTGTCCGGGGAGAACGTACTCATTCATAAAAACTAAATAACACAATAGCCCCATCGGTTTAGGTTGTGTTGATGAATAAGGCAGTCAGTCAGTCAATCAGTCAGGACAAGTTAAAGATTTTTTTATAGATGGATGACTCTCAAGGTGAATGCTCTAGCTTTAATCGCGACAAGAACGTAATTGAAATATCGGGATTCACAAAATTAATTAAATAATTAGCAAGTCTCGATACAATAACAAAGTAATGTTTCAATTTCTAATTTCTACCAAAAGAGAGTGTGATAACATGATCATAATCATTTATTTCATAAGTTTTTGATACAAAAGTTAATACTCTGCAGAATGTCCAGCCAAAGCTTGCTTTTGCAGAAATAGTATATTTCATTACAAGTGGGGAAAGGCTGTCATTGCAAAGAGTTCCGACAAATGTCTAGAGTTGACAGTCGGAACAAGTTGCAATGACGGTTCCGCACGTGTACTGAACGACTATTTTTAATACAGTTGCGAAAAAATGAAGCAATTTAATAAAATAAACTCGCAAAGAAAATTTCTGGAAAATGGTGCCAACCGTAGAATATAAGCAGATTTTTTTTCTTTACCCATTCTGGTAGGCAAAGGGAGCTATGCCCATACAGCCAAGTCTTCAGTAGAATTTTTTTATTGATATGAAATGAAAATGAAATGAAATGAAACCTAACCTAACTCATTCAATCAAATCATTAAATCTGATATTGAAACAAATTAGTAGCTTCTTTTTAGAAATATACGTATTTGGATGAATCATAAAAACTCCTATGAATTTTTTTTAGTAAAAACTTCATGGTTGCTTTTTCTTTTTAATAGACAACATTTTGACAGTTGGGAAAGAGAACGCACGAGTTCGGGAAAGGTAAAAATAAAGCACGAGTATGTAATAGCCCACATCCCGAACGCTATAATACGTCCCTGCAATACGCCACTTTTTGAGCAACTGTATTAAAAATTTAGTTTTCATACGTTTACTCGTATTACTTAAACATTATGACAATCCTGCCTTGCGATAATGATTCGTTTCTGAAATGAGCTCACCGATGTCAAATACTTTATTAGATATCGCCCTTGTACATAAGGTTGTTTTTCCAACGTTTCTTGTCATCTTGTCATTTGTTTCACGGATGTTTTCAAAGATGCAACGATGTTTTCTCTTAGAGAATCGCACGGCTGAAGACTATGTACTTATTATGTAACTTTATGTGTTTGAATTTTCTCATTATATAGGTATTTAAATTTTCTGTCTATTACTAGAAAAGTAGAAACATAGTTTTAACCAAAAAGCTTTGAGTAAGGTTCAACAGACATTTAAATACTCATACAATACTCACTCATTTTAATACACATAGGTGCATAGTTTTAAAATGGCAGGGATGAAATAAAACTCTTGAAAATTATTTATACCTACGTTTTTTCTAGTATTGTGATCTTATTCGGTACTTTGTCTTTAGATAAATGCTGAATAGCATTTAAATATAACCCAGTAACACCAAAGTTATATGTAATGAAACCGACCGTAAATACATAGAACAGTATTACTTCGTAGATTGTTTAGGTTCTTCTGTAGTTAGTTCAGTGGATTAAACTCTAAGGCTATTTGACCCAAGCACTGCTAAATGAAAGGCCCCTTTCATTTAGATAGATCTAATTTCAGAGGTCCAACTGCGCACTTTCTAGTGTTCGTGTTACGTAGCTGCCTTTTTAGCCTACATTTTGGTGCTTATGTTTCGAAAAACAATGTATTTTCCATTAAAATTCTACAACTTTCGTCGTACAAATCTTGTCTGCAATATTACTGAATACTTATACTTATTTGTAAAGTATTGTAAGAAAGAGTTCGTATATATACCTACTTGAACTTAGTTATTCGACATCCATTTTTAATTTTCTCCTTAACAAACACGAAGCAAACGGCTGTAATGTGAAGAAGAAGAAGAAAAAAGCAGAGTAATGTCCATAGAGAAAATGTATATCTGTCCGTTACCTGTCAATCTAACTAACATGTAAATAAAAAGTTAGTACAAATAAATTAGGGTAGATAAGATATGAGAGATGCTGTCTGAGTGTGCGTGACTGTACAGTGAACTAATACTAGATATATTTATACATATCTCGACACCGGTGGAATATGCGCTCATAACGCGGATGTTACTTCCTGGCAGTGACAGCAGCCCATCTCTGTTTGGTAACAGGCTGTGGTGACGCGACCTTCTTGAGGACTGGAGGAGGTACATACGTCCCGAGAAATCGCTATATGTACTCTACGTCTTTATGGACAAATTTGCATGTAAGAGCTGGTCTATAAAGGTGATCAAAGGTCAACGCGGGAAAGGTGTTCGTATTTTCATCACATATTCAAATAAATAAAATTCCACAGGTGTGGAGAATAAAAGTTGAATTTAAGGATGAACGTATATGTATTCAAACATCAAACAATTTCAAAAGTTATCTTAGTGTTTGCGAATTCGGAGGCTTTCACGCCATTCTGCCGTGATCTGCATATTATTATAAGATTTGGGATTCGCTTTACTTTCATAGGCAATAAATAAAAGAATTTACAGATTGTAAATCTAACTCATATAATTTTCCCAATAGCAAAAGCTTTTGACTCAGACTGACGAAGGTTTTACAAACACAGCTTTCAAAGCCTTTAACAGGCTAAAAAAATATAAAATATGAGTACGATTTAAATTGTTTTGTTGCCCTGCGAAAATACGGTACGTAATTCAAGTTGAAGTTTATGTTTTCGGGAAAATTGAATTCTAACATTTTACGTTTTTGTGGGTACTTATTTAACGAACACGTGTCCACGCAATATGGAGTTACGCATTATTAACCCTTTGCATACCAGAGAAGTAAATTTACGTGCATTTCATTCATAAATCAAAAGGAATCGTTCGTCGCGACGTCGCGACCGAATAACGTGTCTACTCGTGCGTCGCTCATTTTAAATTCGTAAAAAGTGGAAAAAGTGTGCTTTTGTATCTAAACTGACATTAACCTGGAGCCCTACGTGTCTGGAGCTATATGATCCAAAAATCATAAAAATCGTGTAAAAACTCGCGATTAAATTTGTGATTAATTACCAACGTCTCGAGAAAGTTCAACGACCCGATACCCTACAAAAAGTGACGTCGCCGAGTACGGATTGTAACTGCCAGCTGACCGCTATCAGCACGCGAAAATATACCTTTATGCAACGAGTTACGAGTTAAGAAGGTGATAAGTAAGCCTTGTATTATACTTTACTTCAAAGACTTTCAAAAATGGACTGCACAGCTTGTAATAAGCATATTATCTACGAAAGAGAAATACTAAAATGTACTAGTTGCTTGAAGAATTATCACTATGCATGCCTAAATATAACTTCAGCCTATTATATGACTAATATGTTCGAACTTAAGAAATCGTGGCGGTGCCCTTCTTGTCAAAACATAACTAGGCGCATGAAAAATGATAATACGCCCGTAAGAAAACAAGTTACAACTTTAAATGACACTACTATGTCAATTGATGATGACATCTCAATAACAGACGTCCAAAATAGACATGAGCATATTAAAATAAATAACGAAGAACTAACATCAAATCGCGCACGTACTTCAACCGATGACAATTCGATGCTGGAGAGGATAAGTTTACTCTTAGACAGGAAACTAGAAGAGAATAAGCAATCTTTACTAAGTGAGATAAGAAATACAATAGATACCAAAATAGAAATAACAACTAACAAATTAAGAAAAGACATGAATATGAAAACAGATATGCTAACTGATGAGCAAACGACTCTAAAAACCCAAATTAACACATTAAGTAATAACATCGAAAAACTAGAAACGGAAAATAAAAAACTTCAAGAAGAAATGAGAAAAATAATAGCAAGCAGTAATAAAGAGAATATACAATACGCAACAGACAATTCGAAGAAATTTGTACTATACGGCCTCACCGAATACAACTATGAAACAGAACCAGAACTTCACCATAGAATAATTAGTATATTCCAAGATATTCTAAATGTTGACCTCACAGGATACGTCGAGGAACTAACTAGAATTGGGAGGAAAACCTCAAATCGCAGACCTATTTTAGTTGAACTTCTAAGTAAACGAATGGCCAAATACCTTCTTCAACAAGCCCGCTTCTTTAAAAACACAGGATTATCAATATCAGATTTTCTCGATGATCAGGCCTTACAACAAAGGAAAAATCTCCAAACACAACTACGTGCAGCACGGCTTGACGGCCATCACGCCGTAATAAAAAACAATAGGCTTATTGTAGATGGAAACATAACCTATACATACCCGCAGAGCCAGACAGAATCATCATCACAACAATCTCAGCGGGCGTCACTTGCACTGCATGTTTCCAGAGACAGCTCCTCTACTCACACTTTGAGAAATACACAAGACACACCGAATTCATCACAGATGCATAATTTTCGTCACTTTCGTCGCTACTGATTTCACTATAGTGTTTCAAAATATGCAAAGTATATATAGAAAACTACATACAGTCGAAGCATTTCTTAAAGATACGCCAAATACACACGCGTTATGCGTAACAGAAACGTGGCTATCCGAGGCCAAACTTGCACTGGTTAACTGTACTGGATACAACGTCGCATCAGCATTTTGTAGGCAGGAACACGCGGGAGGCGGTACTATGATATTGTTACGAAACGACTTTGAATACAAGAACCTGAAAGACATTGAAGGCATATCTATAGAATATTGTATAGAAGTTAGTGCAGTGTTAATTTCGAAAATTAATCTTATAATTATTGTTATTTATTGGAATAGCAGGCAGACCGATGTCTTTTATAACCAACTCAAGCAACTTTTAGAGAAATTAATAATTAAATATAATTCAATGGACATAGTTATTGGCGGAGACTTTAACTTAAATATTTTAGATAAAACAACAGAATCACTTTTATTATTAAATCTAATGCTAGAATATAATTTCCACCAATATGTAAACAAACCCACCCGTATCACCAACACTACAGCTACTTGTTTAGACCTTTTGTTTGCAAACTTTAATAAAAATAAAATAGGTACTTCGGTCCAAGACCTCGGATTCTCTGACCATAAAGGTATTGTACTAAAAGTAAAAGAAGTACTAGGTGCACAAAGTAAACAAATAATATGGAAAATAAAAAAAAGATTGTACAACAAAAACAATATAGACAGTTTTAAAAAGGAATTAAAAAATATTAACTGGACAAAACTTCTAAATAACAATACAAATCGAACGGTAAATGAAAACTATACGATTTTTAATAACACGTTATTGGAAATTTTAAATAAATGCCTACCCAAAAAACTTATTAAACAAAAAACAAATACTAAATACCTATGGCTAACACGCGGTATACGGACCTCTTGTAGACATAAAAGACTACTAAAACCCATCGTAACATACTTTAAACACCAAACTCTCTCAAAATATTATAAATCATATGTAAAATTATTAAAAAAGACAGTAAATATATCAAAAAGAAACCAATACATACGCGAAATGAAAAGCTCAGAAAATAAATCAAAATCTATGTGGAAAATAATAAAAGAAAGAACAAATAAAAATATAAAGAAACCTAAAATAAATGTAAAGTTAAATATTGACAGCGTCGTGACTTCTGATCCGAACGAGATAGCAAATGCATTCAATAACTACTTTGCTTCGGTGGGGAAGGTATGTAGCGGGAAACCGGTTGCGCCCGGCCGCCCGGTGCTCCGGCGTACTGATAACACAATGTTCTTAAGTCCTGCCGAACCCCGAGAAATATATCTTGCTATCAAACATTTAAAAAGCAAATATAGCTACGGTGTAGATGAATTACCACCAGTATTAATTAAAAATTGCGCGGAAGAATTAACCTTACCTTATTATCTATTAATAAATCAATCATTCACTGAAGGAATATTTCCTGATTTATTAAAGACGGCCATAATTAAACCTGTACATAAAAAATCATCAAAAGCAGACCTAAATAATTACAGACCGATAGCACTGTTGCCAACGTCGTCAAAAGTATTTGAAAAGGTAATGCAAAAGCGCCTGAACTCATTTTGTGAAAAATATAAAATATTTGATGATTCCCAAAACGGATTTCGGAAAAACCGCTCCACAACTATAGCAGTGTATAAATACGTACAAGAAATATTAAATACTATAAATGATAAAAAATATGCAATTGGAATTTTATTGGACATGAGCAAGGCGTATGATAAAGTGCAATACAATATACTACTTGATAAACTACACGGAATTGGAATACGCGGAATCACACATAAATGGTTCAGCTCGTACTTAGAAAACCGCGAACAATATGTAGAAATAGAACACTTTGACTTTGACACTGGGACAATTAATTCAATAAGATCAAGACCGTCCTGTATAAACCACTCAATCCCTCAAGGAAGTGTCCTGGGGTGTATCCTGTTTTTATTATATATTAATGACCTCCCAAAAACAATTAATAATTTTTGTGTTTTGTTCGCCGATGACATTTCTCTTTTGACATCTTGCAATAATAATATAAATTTGAATCATACCCTAACTGACATTTTTGGAGATATAAATAACTGGATGAATGACCACAATCTCGAAATTAATTTTACAAAGACGAAACTAATGCAATTTAGACCACACCAAAAAACACCCATAGACATAAACTTTACGTATAATAATATTAAATTAGAATGTGTCGACACTTTTTCTTTATTAGGCGTTCAAATTGACACAAACATTAGCTGGAAGAACCACGTTCTAAAAATTAGATCCAAGCTCTCAAGCTTCGCCTACGCACTTAGGGAGCTGAGAAGGGCCACTGACCTAAAAACCGCCCTATCAGCGTACTATTCATACGCACACGCGTGGCTTACCTACGGAATTTTACTTTGGGGAAATAGCGTTAATGCACAACACCTGCTTATTGCGCAAAAAAAATGCATACGAACACTCGCCTGTATTAAAGAACCGGAAAGCTGTAGACCACACTTTATTAAAAATAAAATACTTACCGTTACATCAATTTACATATTAGAAGTAGCAAAATTTGTGCGACAAAACCCGCAATTTTTCCAGAAACAGGTAGAACAAACACGGCGATACGCAACTAGGTTTCAACACAAACTAATATTACCAACATCAAGACTAAATTTACATAGTTCCGGTCCAAATGTTATGTCAATAAAAATTTATAATAATCTACCTAATAAAATAAAAGTTGAACAAAATGACCGATTTTATAGCAGTTTAAAACAACTACTTTTGGAAAAATGCTATTACAACTTATCTGACTTTTTTAATGATAAATTTAACGAAATGAAATGACAATTAAATCTTATTTACAATTTGCATGCATTAAACACATTTTGACATTAATTATTATATACCTTTGATACATTTTAAATTTAAATTATATAACATCATAATTGTACATTGCATTATACTATTTGACAAAAAGTGATATATACGATGTACCTACATTGCACACCATTGTCATGGTAGAATGTTTGAAACTATATTGTACTAATTTATCATCTCTGTGATCTACAACATTCGAGCAATAAAAACATTTGATTTGATTTGATTTGAAAATCTTTTGTTTTAATTATCACGGTATACAAAGAGTTAAGAGTAAATATCCGTACTCCTAAATATCTAGACAATTATAGAAATTAAATGGTGCGCGAGCCGCATCCGGCCCACGTACATTATTGTTAATTAGTTGGTTTAAACAAAACTCGTTTTCTGTTGAGTTCAAAACACGTATGTTATGTACGTACGTGATTTCTAAGGTCGTTAATGGACCAATGACAGATGAGGTTTGCCAACTTCAACACAGTTGCGGACACTAGTCTGCTAACATCGATGTGGGATGCGATGGCCACAAAAATAGAAGATAAAACTCATGTACATATCATCATCATCATCATCATCATCTCAGCCATAGGACGTCCACTGCTGAACATAGACCTCCCCCATGATTTTCCAAAAGGACCGGTTGGAAGCGGCCTTCATCCAACGTCGTCCTGTGACTTCTCAGGTCGTCTGTCCATCGTGTCGGTGGACGACCTACGCTGCGCTTGCCGGTCCGTGGTCTCCACTCCAGAACCTTTCGGCCCCATCGGCCATCTGTTCTGCGTGCTATGTGCCCTGCCCACTGCCACTTCAACTGGCTAATCTTCAGAGCTATGTCGGTGACTTTCGTTCTTCTACGGATCTCCTCATTTCTGATTCGATCACGTAGATAAACCCCGAGCATAGCCCTCTCTATAGCTCGTGGTGCGACTTTGAGCTTATCTATGAGGCCCATAGTAAGAGACCACGTTTCAGTGCCATAAGTCATCACTGGTAACACACATTGGTCGAAGACTCTTGTCTTGAGGCACTGAGGTAATTTGGACGAGAAGACTTCGCGAAGTTTCCGGAACGCTGCCCAGCCGAGTTGGATTCGACGATTGACCTCTTTCTCGAAGATGGACCTGCCTAGTTTGACAGTCTGTCCCAGGTAGATGTACTCGTCAACAACTTCGAGAACTGAGTTCCCAACTGATATTGGGGTAGGTACAACATGGGCATTAGACATAATTTTCGTCTTATCCATGTTCATCTTAAGACCTACCCGTTGGGAAACTCGATAGAGGCCTTCGAGCATTGTACTGAGGTCTTCCATGGATTCTGCCATGACTACAATATCGTCGGCAAATCGAAGGTGAGTGATGTATTCGCCGTTAATATTGATGCCAAGTCCTTGCCATTCCAGAAGCTTGAAGGCGTCTTCCAATGTAGCGGTGAACAGTTTCGGAGATATAACCTCTCCCTGTCTCACGCCTCTTTGCCATGGAATTGCCTTCGAACTCCGCTCCTGTACTCGGACTGACATGTAGGCGTTTTGGTACAAACACTTCAGCACTTCCATATACCGATAGTCAATACGGCACCGCTGGAGAGACTAAAGCACTGCCCACGTCTCGATCGAATCAAAGGCTTTCTCATAGTCCACAAACGCTAAACAAAGAGGCAAGTTATACTCTTCGGTCTTCTGTATAATTTGCCGTAGCGTGTGGATGTGATCTATGGTACTATAGCCTTTTCGGAAACTGGCTTATTCCGGAGGCTGGAATTCATCAAACCTGCGACTGAGACGGTTCGTTATGACCTTCGAAAATAGCTTATAAAGATGGCTCAAAAGCGAGATGGGTCTGTAATTGTTAAGTAAAGTGTTGTCACCTTTCTTGAAGAACAGCACCACCACGCTTTTGTATCATGCTTCTGGCGTTGAACCTTCGAGTAAGACGTTATTAAAGAGCTTCTGAAGGACTTTAAGTACCGGTGTTCCACCCGCTTTCAGAAGCTCAGATGTGATACCGTCGTCACCAGGCGCCATGTTGTTCTTAAGCTGTTTCAAGGCCATTCTAATCTCGTACAGGCTGATGTCCGGGATATCTTCGGTATAATTCTTCTCGGTTGGCTCTATGTATTTTGGAACGCGGCGGTAGGCTTTAAAGTACATTATAATGAAAAATTGACGTTCATAAGTGCGTCTTTGATGCCTAAATTGAATAAATGATTTTGACTTTGACTTTGACTTAATGTCGGGTCAGCTTGGCTCTTGGGTCTTTGACCGAGCTGCTAACAGGTTTAGCGACCGAGGTGTATAGCTGTCCGTAGAAACTCTCTACCTCTCCTAATACTTCTGCTTTGGTCGACGCTACACTGCCGTCTTCTCTCTTCAGCTTCGTCAACTGGCTTTGCCCAATAGACATGTCTCTCGCAAACACTTTGGAGCCTCTTTTCCGCTCTATCGTCTCTTTAATACGGTTTTTATTAAAGATCCGGATGTCGTGTCGCAAGGACTTCAATATTCGTCTATTGAGCCGCCTATATGCTTCAGCATCATCCGAAGACTGCAGTTTCAGTGAGCGTCGTTCAGCCATGAGGTTGAGGGTATCGTTGGAGAGTTTCTGTGGCCTATCTGTACGGTGGGGTTTAAAGTATTTGGAACCCACTGTATGGACAGTTTCTACTAACCTGTTATTGATCTCGTCCACTGAAGCGATGTTCTCAAGGCAATCGAAGCGATTGGATAGCTCAAGTTGAAAGCTCTCGGGGTCTTGAATACGGGCACGAGTGGGTCGGAGCGTAGACTTCATCAGATGAGACCTCTCCAGTTTGACATTAATATTCACTGTGCCTCTTACCATTCGGTGATCACTACCGGTTTAAACCCTGTTGATCACGGAAACATCAGTAAATATTTGCCTTTTGGTCGTCATAATGAAGTCAATCATGCACATATAACCTCCCGAAACCTATACCTATATACTTTAAAGTAAGAACAATTTAATGTCAACATAATGCATAGGTTTAATAAAGTGGAAATTACATAATATTGCAATTTGAGTAAAGACTATATTTGTATTATTTCTTTCCTATTTATTTTTTGTAAATAATAAAACTTTACGGAGGTACTTTTTCATTTTTAGGTAGTTTCATAAGTTTTCCAAATACTAAACATATCTTTTATCCAAATACTAAACATATCTTTTATCCAAATACTAAACATATCTTTTATCCAAATACTAAACATATCTTTTATCCAAATACTAAACATATCTTTTATCCAAATACTAAACATATCTTTTATCCAAATACTAAACATATCTTTTATCCAAATACTAAACATTCTCACGTTTTCAGAGTAGCCGTTCGTATAACGTAAGATTCTTAAGGTGTTATAGAGCTACACGAGTTCACGTATCACCGGCAGTGGCATTGTTTCTCAAAAACACTCAAGACTCTTAAGAACAAAGGCGTCCTCGTCACGGACACAATGTACGAAATAGTTCTTTTTCACTTTTCGTAAGAGACTTTTACAAAACAGAGCCATTTCAGGGAATGTCATTTAAAGTGCTTTAGTGAATAAATTTTACATTAGGATTTTGCTTCGTTCGTTATTAAACCTGAAGAGTATTTCGGTTTCTTTTTTAATAGACTGAATAATTATAGCTCGCAGCTTAATGAGTTTACTGGGAATAAAACGAGAACGACTGATATCTAAATTTCAAACTAACCCACCTGCCAGCAGCTTTGCACGTTTCCAAAGATCCATTATATACCTATTATTTATGGATTTAATGGGAAAAACCAGTTTTCAAAAAATATCTAAATCGATTCACTAACGTTATGAGGTGACTAACGCGTATAAAATAAATTTGTTGAATTGGGAACATCCTAATTTTTTGGAAGTCAGTTGAAAATGGCATCAACTGCCGACATTTCAAGTTTCTAGTTTAGGTTCTGCGTTGGTCAATCAGTCAGTAAGCCAATTAAGTATATAATCAACTATATAACACTTTATCAAAATGTATAATACAATGCCGGCGATACCACTCTATCTACTAATTTTAAAAAGTAAAAATATTTATTTTATAACATAATTCACAGAATAATTATTATAAGAACAAAGTTTCGAATAATAAATAGATCTACCTATTACAATAAAAATAATTTACCAAAATATATCTAAATTATAGATATAATATAGATAAAAACAGCATTTAAGTCCATGTCTACGGGTAGAGTGCCCAAAAAGCTGAAAGCTTTCCCTCGTTGAATATAGCCAGGCTGAAACGTTACCCGGGGTACGCACTAGCTCTTTGGTCGCCTGTAATTTCTTTGAGGCTGCTGGACAACTCCTTTACTAAACGCCGTGCATCTGGACCCCAAGAACCCTTAGTTTTAACCGGAAGAAATGTAGGATTATTTCCAAGACAAGCATATTTTCTCCGTTTTAGGTTTTCTGCAGATTCTGCAGCAACACCTGCCATCCGTGAGTCTGCTCGAGGAGAGAAGGCGCAAATCTGTCGGCAAAAAAAAATAAAAATAAAAATTAAAACTGCTTTTCTACCGACTTCCAAAAAGGAGGAGGTACTCAATTCGACTGTTTTTATTAATGTTTGTTACCTCATAACTTTTGATAAGGTAAACCGATTCTAAAAATTCTTTTTTTTTGTTTGAAAGCTGGTGCTTCCCGTGTCATCATCATCATCATCATCTCAGCCGAAGAACGTCCACTGCTGAACATACGCCTCCCCCATGATTTTCCAAAAGGACCGGTTGGAAGCAGCCTGCATCCAACGTCGTCCTGCGACCTTCATCAGGTCGTTTGTCCACCGCGTCGGTGGATGACCTACGCTGCGCTTGCCGGTCCGTGGTCTCCACTCCAGAACCTTTCGGCCCCATCGGCCATCTGTTCTGCGTGCTATGTGCCCTGCCCACTGCCACTTCAACTGGCTAATCTTCTGGGCTATGTCGGTGACTTTCGTTCTTCTACGGATCTCCTCATTTCTGATTCGATCACGTAGAGAAACCCCGAGCATAGCCCTCTCCATAGCTCGTTGTGCGACTTTGAGCTTGTCTATGAGGCCCATAGTAAGTGATTCCCGTGTGGTCCCATTAAATCATCTCTCATCAACACTCCAATAGCTGAATAGAATGGAAGTCGGTATTAAAATTTTCAAATTGTACTTGTTGAACATCTTCTTTTCAGCAGATTTCATATAATGTCTCGATCTATCCGAAGTTTCTCCGATATGGTACATTCCAGCTTTAGTTAAATTGTACCTACTACGTACAGTATACCAGACCTACGCGGTCAATTCGGATACAATATGCAAATTAAAGCGATGTGGTTGGAGGGTAAACGTCGTCTCAACCCCTATCTTATCGGGTCACCAGTGTCCTGTGTTTGCTAGCTTATAGGTTCGTAAACTGGAATCTGGTGTGAAATAATCATTGCTTTTGCTCTGAATGGAATATATATAAGGTACAAAATAAACATAAATGGTATTATATTATTTACTAGCTGACCCGCCAGCGGCTTCTCTCGCGTGGCCTCGCGGGATACGGTATTACAGATTTTTTATTATCCCACGGGAACTCTTTAATTAACCGGGATCAAAAGTATCATATATGTTGATCAGGGATATAAGCTACCACCATACGAAATTTCATTTAAATCGGTCTAGTCGATTCGGAGATTAGCCCGTACAAACAGACAGACAAACGTACAGAGAAACAAAAATTTGAACTTATTTTTCACTCCTTACATCCCCTGACTTGGTTTTTAACATATTTTTCATTGTACAGAAATTTGACCTCTACAGTTTATAATATGTTGTAGTTTTTACATCCCTCGTTTTACCCCCTTAAGTCATCCCTGACAATAATATTGAAAGCTACACTATTTATTTTAAATTACCTATCTTTTTATTAATTTTCATCACTGTAGCACCAAAAACAAATAACTTTTGAAAAAAAGTTAGCCCCCGTTTCACCCCTTCAGTCACCCCTGTCAATAAATATTGAAATCATCACTTTAAACCGTCCAAGTGCTAATTTTCACCAGTGTATGTTCGAAAACGAAAAACTTTCCATACAAACTTTCACCCCTCCATTGCACTCTCATAAACCACCACTATCCAAAAAAAAATTGTCCAACATTTTTTATTTTGAATGACCTATCCAAATACAAATTTTCACTACTATAAGTCAAAAACAAAGGAGTTCATACAACCTTTTTCACCCCTTTTGAACCCTTTACGGGTAGAATTTCGAAAAATCATCATCAAGGACAATACACCCTCCAAATTTCAAGTCTCTACGATCAGTGGTTTAGGCTGTGCGTTGTCTGTCAGTCAGTCAGTCAGTCAGTCAGGACATCTTCTTTTGTATATATAGATTTATATTATAAAAAAAGAACTTGTATAATGGTACTTAATTTGTCGTATTTAATGACTTCCCAGATTTCGGTCCTTATTAACGACACTGGAATAGTGTTATAATACAGTGTGTGTGTGTTTTTTTTTTAAATCTTCGGTCCGTATAGTTGGGTTTACACCGGAGTTCTCTATGCCTACCATCTTTACGGCATTCTGATGATCGATAATGAGAGGGAATGATGAGAGACGTGGGAGACGATGGTATTTTTCAGAGAGAACATGTCTAGTGATATTGATTGTTAAAACATTCAACGATGCAGTTTTAGTTTTCCTTAAATTGGACCCGAGACTCTTTTGAGTACTTTTTGCAATTCCTCATAGTTTCAGATTTGGCATTCCCTGCTCACATGGAAAATTCACCACGTTTATTTATAACTAGAAAACGCGAATTATTAGAACATCATACACCATCATAAATTATTCCACAGAGAGGCAGACGTAAGAAATTGAATACAGCACCAAAAACCTTTTAAATAATATCCCTAAAACATTGCTCAATCCCATTATATTGTTTTTGCAGACGTGTGAATATTTTATCATAATTTACGCACCATCCATTTCAAGCGATCTTGTGGGCCATTCTCCGGATCTGGGAAAATAATCTATCTGTTTCCGAAGAACCGTAATTTTACTACATAAAATTGAACATTCAGCCACATGAGTAGCACATCTCCAAACCGAGCAAAATTATTCAAAAGTTTAAAATGGACGGAACTTAATTTTTCTACATCGGTGATTCCCCAAGTTTTGACGTGTCATATTAGATTTTTAATTAGATTAGATTATTAACCGTTAAGTGTTCGTTATGGCAAAGTAAGTAAATATCTATGCGCGGTTCTTTGGTTACGGTATACGAATGTAGGCAAAGTGTAGAATGTTTATTTTGTGCACGTGCTACTTTGTTTTTATGTTCTCCGAGTCAACCACACTTGAAAGTTTTAGTATTGCATGCACTGCTTTTCAATCACGTGACTTAGATAGGACGGTGACTTAATGCAAACCTTTATATTTGACTTTGACTTGACTCTGACTGTATGTAAAAAAATCTGAGATGATATCCCTATAAATATTTACAATTTACTTGAAGAATGGCAAATGTACAAGCTGACTGAAGTACTACAGTTAGAAACTTTGAAGTTAAGCTTAGACATTCATGATCAGCAATCTTTTAAGCAATTTTGAGGGTCTGATAAGAAAATTAAATTCAAATTCAAAATAATTTATTCACTTTAAGCATCGAAGACGCAATTATGAAAGTCAAAGACTAATATTGTTGTACTTAAATGTACTTTTAAAATCTCTAGTGCCGCGTTCCAAAGTAAGTTGCACTACTGAGAAGATCAAGCAAGATTCTCGACCCTTCCTTTCAACATTTTTTTTAATTTTTTTTCAATTCCTCACCTCACCTTTCAATTTAGTTCTTTACAGGGTAGGCACAAAGTACTTAGTATAATGTGGGAAAACCACTTTTTGAAGATTAAATGATTAGTTTTAAGGTGCAATTTCCCCTTTCAAACTATTCAGCGCTGTCTTTTTTTTTCTTTTTTATTTAAGTTGTTTTAATACAGTAATGTTTGCACACTACTGCTTCACAGTTGAATAACTGGCGGAGGTGTAGGTACTTCCTCAGGCAGGTCAGATTCTGCAAAAGACCTACCATTACATAATATTGTACGCGTTGTCTCCTTGTATAAATTACGAACCTGAAAAATGAGACCCTTGTTTTTTCCGGGTGAGAATAAATTAATGTAAGAGCTATGAGAACATATCTTTAGCATTTGAATGGTTAATGTTATAATCGAGCACTGGGTGATGCCACAAATGTATTACTTATATCCATCTCCTTGATAACAAAATAACATTTTGGGTAGACTATATACTCGTAGTTGTATAGGGACTAACACACCTACCAATAGTTGTTTTAAACATTATATTTATCATATGTACTTATGAGTATATTCTAATATGCAGTTTTTTGTCAAACGGAAAGATAATTGTAATTGTTAAAACCGACAGCAGTCTCTATAATAGTATGATAAAATATAAAAATGACGAATACACCATTTTTAATTTTAATCTACTAGTATACTAATATAATATATAAAGAAGAAAGATGTGTATGTATGTTTGTAACGAATTGGCTCAAAAAGTACTGGACCGATTGCAAAAATTCTTTCACCATTGGAAAGCTACATTTACCCTGAGAAACATAGGCTGTATAAGATCATCATCATCATCATCCATCAACGCCCAGGTGAAACCGCGGAGAGCAGCTAGTATAATTATAAAGCACTGACGCCTGCTTAGCAAAACAAACGTTCCTGATAACATAACCACTAGGCCATCGAAGTACCCATCCGAGCATCGTATTTAATTTTTCCTTCTCCATCGTACGGTCTGTAAGAAGACGCGGGCTTGTCCCGTCCGAGAAAATGTAATTTTTCTCTCTAAAAGTACAATTTGTAAAATTGAATACCGACTTCCATTTTTTTCAGTTATTGGAGTGTAACTCAAAAAGTACTGGACTGAATTTGATGAAATTTTAAAAAAATTGAAGAATTTTGAGAATCGGTTCACCCTATCGAAAGTTATGAGGTAACAAACATAAAAAAAAACACAGTCGAATCGAGTACCCACTCCTTTTTGGAAGTCGGTAGAAATAAAAATTACAGTCGAATTGAGTACCTCCTCCTTTTTGGAAGTAGGACGAAAATTGCAAAAAAAAAATATTATCAGCCTGTACTTTTTGCGGGCCGAGTGGAAACTGGGCCGAGTGGGTGCTGAGCCAAATTTTCACCGTTGTAATGTAATACAGGCTTTGCACACACACAATGGAAACTAACTGAGTCTGAGAACTGGTTCGGCTTACGTCACATACGGTACGGTGTTTAAGTTAAAGCACCTAACGAAGGGGTAGTACCTACGAGCGCAACTGGAGCATGAAGAATCGGATTTGTCAAAGGTTCGGGTCAAAGGTCAGAGTTGCCGGGAAACCTTATGCATTATGGGTAGGGGTGGAATATGGAGAGAAAATTATTAATAAGGCTAAAGCCAAACTGATATACTCGCTGTGAAACTTGAAGCTGTTCAAAATATTACAGAGTTATTGTATTTAACTAGATTTGTTCAAGAAAGTATCTAACATTATTGCTCTAACTAAAAGATGAGATGAGGACAGACGAGAAGATATATGAGCTGGAAGAAGAAATGAGTAAGACACACTGGGACATTTTGAGGTTATCTGAAGTCCGTAGAGCGGGTGAGGACACGATAACCCTAAAATCAGGTAACCTACTCTACTACCGCGAGGGTGGGTGACCAACAGTCCCAAGGTGGTGTCGGGTTTCTTGTCCACAAGTCCCTTACTAACAACATAGTTACGATCGATAGCGTTTCCAATAGGGTCGTATACCTAATACTCAGAGTATCCAAACGATATTCGCTGAAAGTCATTCAGGTATACGCACCGACGAAGTCGCACCCGGATGATGAGGTGGAGGATATGTCATCATCATCATCATCTCAGCCGTAGGACGTCTGCTGCTGAACATAGGCCGGTTGGAAGCGGCCTGCATCCAACGTCGTCCTGCGACCTTCCTCAGGTCGTCTGTCCACCGTGTCGGTGGACGACCTACGCTGCGCTTGCCGGTCCGTGGTCTCCACTCTAGAACCTTTCGGCCCCATCGGCCATCTGTTCTGCGTGCTATGTGCCCTGCCCCCTGCCACTGGAGGATATGTATGAGGACATTAGTCGGGCCATACATACCTCTGAAACGCACTTTTTAGTTGTTATGGGGGACTTCAACGCGAAGTTGGGTAAGAGAAGCGAGGATGAGTTGAAAGTGGGGCAATTTGGCTATTATCTTTTTTATGGTAGGTACATCCTTGTAGAATTATAGATCGCAAAAACTTCCTAGCGACTACCATTGCGGCACGTAGTATTATGTAATAACACCAAACACACTTTTTACCTAGGTACTTTGTATTTTATGATTTTGTTCACAGACAACAATGGGTCCGTTGCATTGTTTGCATTTATATTTTAAACATTTTTATAATTGCTAAAGGAATACAGGAGGGCATTTTTTTAATTAACTAGCCTTAAACACTATACATAATACATTAGTGAAGGCCTGAAGGGCACTTTGAAAACTTACTTAACCATAGGGCACAGTGTTTCGGCCTGAGGGGCACACATACGATATAAATAAGGGCCTGAAAGGCACAAAACATTTATTTTTTTCTTACCTAGGTACTTTAGATTCTACAGTTTCATTTCATAAATTCGTATTAATGTTCGAGATAATTTATGCTTAGAATAACTAAGTTCTTTCATATTTTTCCTGGTTCTAGTGGTTGTTTGGGAAACTTCCCTCTTAATTAAAAAAGTTTGGATGTAAACAAAAGTGGTTTGCTCATTTAATGTAACTTTTAATGAAATGTTATTAAGGTTGTTTTAAATAGGTCTGTATTATTTTGTAACTAGAATTCGCTGTTTCTTTTTGTGTGAATATTTTGTTTTTAAAATCTCCGTAATGTCACATTGAGTTGTCATTTTAGTACAATGACAACTCAATGTGACCCACAGCTGTTCGTCATTTTAGGTTATCTTCCACAGGACGAACCTTAAAACTTACACTACCCTACTTTACGTGTTAAAGATTTTGCCATATTCAGTTTTCTGAGATATTGTAACATGCGTTGTACATTATTCTGAGATGGAAGGCGTTATTTTAAAAATACACAATCCTATAAAATTAGTTTAAGTTCTAAAGAATGCATACAGTTGGGCCTAATACGAATAACTGTTTAAGTGTAACGTAACGTGTCATCATACTATAAGAATACCAAATTTAACGTAAACTTATGTACTAACATACAAATACCAAAAAAACATAAAAAAAATTAAACGAATTCTACTAATTGCTTTAATTTATTTAATGAACGCTTTAGGTAAATAAATTATTGCAATTACAAAACTTTTGACATGATAACGTATTAAAAAGTTTATACTCACTCAGACTTATTAACACGTTCCGCCTGAGCCGAGCGTGCAAGCGAGAGCTCGGAATGAGCGATAGAGAGGCACGATCGGCCCAAGCGTTCGGCTTGTGACGCATCTATATTAATGTTTTCTTATGACGTTATCACGTAAAACTATCGTCCGTATACCGACTTTAAAAAAGAACCTATTTTTACTAACGTTTGCTCTTATTAGAATTATCGGTGTTGTAAAGGCATGGGTACACACATTGGCTCAACACACCATCCATAGCCCGATAACAAACAGTTCTGCTCATCACACACATATTTTCCCAGTCAGGAATCGAACCTGGGGCCGCTTCGAAGGCAGGGTCACTACCAACTGAGCTAATGAAGCCGTGAAATGAATTCAATATTGAATGTTGGTGGATACAGTTTTTTTTCTTATAATATAATAATGCATAACTAGCATCGGCTTATGTTCAATACAGAACATAATATAGTAGTTTGAATCTTTTGTTCTGTTTGTGTGCTTGTAACACCCAGTTTCACAATATATGATTATCTGTGGGACATCGTCCCTTCGACATAAGTTTAGAGATATAAACACCGTACTATACTATACTAAATAAATGATTTGATTATAATTTTGATTATGATCTCTCTCTTATATTTTTTACCTGTGCTACGGTCGTTGGACAGATCAAGAATTGCATAGCTAGTACTTGTCCATACAAAAAAAAACCCTTTTCTACCTCTTAACATTGTCCGATTTCAGTGATTTTTTTTTTCATGCAAACAACACATTGTTTGGTATGCGAGTGCGTTTTTAATTTTTTCAGTTTTAAAAGTTATAAAAAATAAATTTATATTACTTTGAAAAAACTCTTAATGCAGGGAACCCTCATTGCGCGTGTCCATTTCGCGGTTTGCCAGTTTTATACTACATTTAAAGTGAACGTGACTTTTAATAACATTATGTCAAAACTTATTACTACGTGAATAATATATTACCTATTTGTATTTTCAGTAGCCGGGTTGTCCCGTCCCATTCTCAAAGCAGTAGTATTTGTACTATCACTTTGTACAGCAGAATATCTGGCACGGGTCAGTGGCACCAACCGACGGTGTCTTCTGCACAGAGGTCTGCCAACTCGATGTAAGTCAAGTTTTCTTGGCTTGGGATATTCAATAACTTCTCCCCTTAACGGTGTTGCTACATCGTCGACGCACAGCTACTAAATGCACCATCTGCACAACCACTGAAAAGAAACTATTGTACTATCTCGTCGAGAATTCGTTATAATAAAAATATTATATACATAATCAGCCCATTATGTTACCACTGCTGGGACTCGAGCCTTATTCTCAAAAAGAGGAGTTGGGCCATAATCCACTACGCGGCCCCGTGGGGCTTGGTGGATAGGTTAGTGGCCAACCCATCTGGAAGTTTCAGGCCGTCCGAAAACCTTCGACATAGCCTTACGACTGTTGTACCAAGACAAACAACCGGGACCGACGGCCTGTTGTGCCCTCCGAAGCACGGAAGCACTCAGTTGAATAATGCCACTAGCAGTCACCCATCCAACCCTCTACCGCAGAAAGCATTGCTAACTTGTTGATCGGTTAGGATGGCCAAGTCAAGCTCCGCTGCGAGCGCTTCAAGATACATAAATAATTCGTATTCTACGAGTACATATACTTGACAGCGCAAGTATAATTATTACATTTCCATATGCTTTCAAATCGTTCTTCCATACACATCATGATCTTCAGCGGATAAAATTGAGATGAAATTGTACATTAGTGTATCATCTTATTTTAGACTCTACGTGTCTGGTAGTAGAGTTCAAAAAGTGAACATTAATGTTTTTATTTCCGTCCGTTACGCCGGAAATAATGCAATGTAACATCTTCATAATTGTCATCTATCTATTATGTGAGGTGCGGAATGTCGACGAACGAAACTGTGACGTGGAATGATGGATGCGTGTTCCATGGTGGGGGAATGTGAGAGATATTTTTTTCAGGGCATGCTCAACCATACCTTAATGATGGCAAATAAATATGCTCTAATAGGTAATAAGTAGGGACCTAATCTGAAATAATACAAGCATGTATTTTAGAAAAGCATTATTGCTATAAGTAGAAGACAATAATGGATACTTTAATAATAAGGTTTAGTTATGAAGTCTCACTCCTAACTTATAAAGTTATGTCCCACTAATTTTATAAATCTGAAAGTTGGATGGATGGATGGATGGATGGATATCTAGATGTTTCTTACACAATCACGGCAGAACGGCTGAACGGATCTTATTGAAATTTGGCACAGTTATAGATTATAGTAGGGAATAATACATATGCAACGTTTCATCATCATCATCATCATCAACATCTGTCTCCACGCGGTGAAAAAGCCTAATATTTTAGAGCACAGCATAGAGAAAATAACAAGATATCGGTGGTGCCTATGTCTAGATCGTAATGCTGACTTATTTTCTGTCAAAGATGTGTCAGGTTCTCATAGCGTAGTCAAAAGCACGCAATGATTTGGACACTTCGATACAATAGACGTGCTCGGCGATAGAGTAAACATGTCATCCATCTTTGTTGTTCAGCCGACAGTAGTCGAGCGATTCCGCCATCACCACGGAGGTGAAACATCAGTGTAACGGTCTTGAGTGAATCGATACTTTTGCCTATATAATCCTCGAAGGGGAATCGGTATTTTCAACGCCTATGTTTCGCCATATAATTAATGTTTTTAGTCATGTGATCATGTAACAGGGGGCGAGCCTATTGCCATTTACGGAGCACTGTTTCAGTCTCTGGACTGTTATGGACAAAATCTTTCTTTATCAGAAAAATGCAAAAACTTTCAAACTCGGGGAACGAACCCATGACCTATTATTATTATTATCTACTATATAAAAATAAGTCGGGTTTTCCTTCCTGACGCTATAACTCCAGAACGCAAGAACCGATTTCCACGGTTTTGCATTCGTTGGAAAGGTCTCGGGCTTCGTGAGGTTTATAGTAAAGAAAATTCAGGAAAAATTCAAAAAGAAAAGCGGGTAAATCTTTTTTCACATACAGCGCCATCTCTGATACATAGCATGTACTACAAACCAATATTTTAAGTAGATGGCGCCAAACGAAATGTTACATAAAACGAAGCCATCTGGTGGCCGAAGGTGGCGAAACGGAGTTCGCAGGGTTTGCTAGTTATATATAAAAGACTTGCAAAAAAGGAGGCGGTTCTCATGCCAACGGGTTTATTTTAGGGAACTGTAGCATATAGAATCCTTATAAGATGGTTATATACATCCGCCTGTCCAACATAATCAATGTCAATTTATTTATTTTATAAGTAAAACGGTTATATCATTAAACGTACAGTATTAATTTAAACCAATTAAAACTCTGAATCGTGTATTTTAGACTGTAGTTGTGAAATTGGTCCCAATTTAATATGTTTGAGCACCTGCCCATATCTTTATTATTAGGTGTACAGTTAGCGAAATGTGGTTCACCGAAGTGAAGAAAGATTTCTCCATTTTGACCTTCCTCTCAGAGAGAGAAAGAGGAGTTGGGCCATAATCCACCACTCGGGCTCACTGCGGCTTGGTAGCATAGGTTAGTGGACAACCCATGTCGAAGCTTTCAGGCCGCCCTAAGGCCTTTGAAATAGCCTAACGACTGGTAATCTAAGACAAACAACCGGGCCCGACGGTTTAAAGTGCCCTCCGAAGCACGGAAGTGCTCAGTTGAATAATACCACTATAGCGGTCACCCGTCCAAGTCCTGACTGCAGCAAGCGTTGCTTAACTTGTTGATCGGTTAAGATCGCCAAGTCAAGCTCCGCTACGAGCGCTTCCTCTCTCCTCTCCCATTTCTCTACCGATTTCAGCTATTATCCCTGAGCTACGGAACCATTATTAATATTACGGATACATGGTCCGACACGCTTTTGGTCACTCGAATGAATTACTTTATACAAGATTATCCGATTTTGGTAGTTATTTTCTTGTTAGATATAATATATCTCCAAGTTGGATCGGTTCAAATTGATTCATTCATTAAATTTAGATCGGCTGAAATGTTTTCTAGTTATACTCAATAATACCTGTCTAGATGGCAATACCTACTTATCTCATTTTTAACTTATCTTATAATAATGCATTATTATTGTTATTAAAGTATCGCCAAGAGTAGCACCTTATTTTAAGGATATTAAATCCTTAAAATAGTTTCAATGTGGAAGGGGGTCAAGTTTTTTGACAATTAATAATATATATGATTTATTACTGGAGTAAATGTTTCTCTATGACCGTATCTCCAGTTAGCATATCTGAGGTTCAATGTAACGCTTTCACATAATATAACACGAGATAACTTGACTGGGAAGGAAATGGCTAAAAAATATGGGTATTATTTTCTAATTTCCAGTTGACAGAATGACGTATGGGTATTATAAAATATTGTCGTATAAAAATATTATGTAATTTTTGTGAAGATTATTTTGTTTCATACACTGGTCGACTTTTTACTTGATGTGGGTATAGATGTAGGTAGCAAAACCGTTTCGGCAGTCATGTTCGTGGTATCATCAAAGGTGTAAAGTACTATCCTATCAAAAACATAATTGTGGAATGAGAGCAAAGTTCAATATTAATATATATCGTTGTTGACTTCAACGACAAAAGATATCTAAATGGTTGCCAAGTTCAATAGTCAGTCCTGATGTTTATATGTAACATAAAATATTTATTAACAAGTTTTTTTTTTTAACTAGGATCATAAGTACGAGTATATTGAAACTTAAGGCATGACTAGGCTAGTTCTCTTAATGGCGATTTTAATTATCGAAATTACCGTTTGAGGTGTGTATATGAAATTTGGAGCACATATGTGTCTCGCATCTGTCAATAAATGAGCCAAATTTTACATGTTTATGTGAAACACTTTTTGAGTTATGAGGGGGTCATAAGTGGCTCCAGTGGTTCGGTGCTACTCAATAGTTCTGTTAGCTTGAATTTGGGTAGACACGCTGCCGCGTGTCTAGATCTCGCTTGATAATGAGAGGCCATGTTCATATGAGGGGGTCATAAGTGGCTCCAGTGGTTCGGTGCTACTCAATAGTTCTGTTAGCTTGAACTTGGCTTGACACGCTGCCGCGTGTCTAGATCTCGCTTGATAATGAGAGACCATGTTCATATAGGTGTCTTTTTGGCAACATTCATCGGAGGTTTATTTAAAAAGTCAATTTCTTAAGTGTGGTCTGTTTTTTGCATCATAATGATTTTATTTTCGTTTTGTTGCTGTTTTCGTAAACATTTTAACACAAGTCGAAAGATAAAATTAGTACGAGCTGAAATAAAAACGATAAACCCACTCAAGCGACACGCAATCTCGATTACATAAAGTAAGTTGCAATTCGTTACAGCAAACTTGATTCGAAATTTCGCCAGTCACTCCAGCGCTCCGATAGCCGTGATCGTCTAGTGGTTAGGACCCTACGTTGTGGCCGTAGTAACCCAGGTTCGAATCCTGGTCACGGCAGTGATACACTGTCGCGGCGGAGCTTTTTGCAACAATTTTTCTGTGACATTCATAAATCGTTTTCAGTTGGAGTTTTGCCAAGCCATTTAGAGTAATACTAGAGGTACAGACCTGAGTTATGTGCAGATAGTTTGAAAGTATGAATCATAAATATTTAATGTATAAAAGTGTGCTATACATATTTATAAGATATAGCTGTATAATATATTATTGTACTGGTATGATTAATTGACTAAATAAAGATTATCAGTTTTTGGCAGAGAGATTGAGGTTAAAACACCAAAATTGTCTAATGAGAAAAATCATTGATGTATTCACAGTTTTCTTTCAATAATTATTAATCAAATCTTTCCTCTTTATAATATATATATATATATATATTGATGACCAAATGTACGTTCTTATTTTGACACTATAATCTGTCACAATGTATATGTTATATGTAGACACGTATTTTAATTATGTATGTTTACATTAAACCTTCCTGAAATCGGCCTAATCGCTTTCCCGAACAACCTAAGTTTCATTAGAACACATTAAGCAGTGATTATGAATTAATATTCTGTCCAAATCCTAACGACGACGAGGGCATTAAAACTTACTTATCTTAGATTTAAGTGAAGGCTTTGGAACATTGTAATTAATTATTACTATATGGATCCAACCGGTCCTTTTGGAAATTAGTTGGGGAGGCTTATGTTCAGCAGTGGACGTCCTACGGCTGAGGTGATGATGATGTGTACTTCCTTTCAACTATCCTCAATAACTTTGAGAGCTGTAATGTTCCTAGCGTATTGGAATGTTGCAATTCCTAGCACATGGATACGAACGGAATATATTTGACAGAATGTTTAAAATATTTTTTTTTTCTAATAAAAGGACCACCTTTAACACCAAAAGCGCATAATATTGTGATAATATTTACTTTTCAACTATCGTGGTACCAACTTCAACAAGTTATTTCACACTTTTTTTCTTATTGTAACGCTTTTTATTGACTCTTGTTTATTAAGGGATCAATTGGCATTCACCGTCAATGATGATATCATGATACGCGTACGCTTTTCAGTTATTGGATTGTAACTCAAAAAATACTTGAACTAATTTGATGAAATTTAAATAGAAACACCTCGGAAGTATACCCTACTAAACTAAAAATAATTTTGAGAATCGTTCCACAAATGGAGAGAAATAAGTGAACATACATAAAAAATTACGTACAATCGGACAAAAACAACGTCCTTCTTTTTTGAGGTTGGTTAAAAATAAGAATAAGAAGTACTTTACCTCTACAAAGACAACATCTGCCACCTATATTTAAGATATTAATCTAATTGATATATATTGTAAAAACTCGATGGAGCGGTGAAACGAGCATACCACGGCCGACCATCAGCAGCCGTGCGATTCTCTAACGATTCGTCGACGAGCTCACCGATGTCAAACACTTTATAAGATATCGCCCCGTACATAAGGTTGTTTTTCCAGCGTTTCTTGTCATCTCGTCATTTGTTTCACGGATGTCCTCAAAGATGCAACGATGTTTGCTCTTTGAAAATCGCACGGCAGGACGGCGGCCAGTTGTATGCTCCATATACCGCTGGTCAGAGGAGGTGGACAAGGACCTACGCGAGCTTCACGTGCCTAACTGGCAAGAAACCGCGCAATGCAGGGAGCAATGGCGTCTTTTGCTGTCGGAGACGAAGGTCCACTTTGGGGTTTTCGCGCCATCTTAGTAAGTGATTAAGTATATAGTAAAAACGTCATTGAAGATCCTGAGTTTCTTGCCATTTCTTCTCGGTAGATGCTCTATTTATGATGGAACGCGGCAGAAGAGCCTTTTAAAATATTTTATTTATATTTTTACTTACTATACACATTTACAAGAATTTGTATTTATATAATTTTTACGTGTGTCTAGAATACCTAAATTGAGCAAATATTTTTGGTTTGATCTGATTGGAATAGATAGATATTTAATGAAATGTGTTTGTTAATACGCCTTTGCCGAGACTTTCGGAGATGCACAAGTAGCTTATTAGTTTGTAATTTATTGCGAAGTTTCTAGATTTACTTTCCACTTAGATTTAACGTTTTTATTTTCTCTGTAAATAAGGACACAACAGAATGTAAGTCTTGAAGTTTTTTTATATTCAACTTAGGTACTTATCTTTCTAATTACCAATTTTTTTTTTGAACGGACTAATGCTGTTTGCCTCTACCGGCATTTACAGCGTCACCGTGCGGGTGGCGAGCGCAGATGGCACTCAGCCAGATGCGGGCGCAGAGGGCGCACCGCCGAAGGCAAGCGTTGAAGAGACGCTTCGCAGCATGGAGAGGAGTAGGCAACTTGCTCAAGGGCACCACCTTAGTGTACCGTACCTTAGTACGGACCTCGGCTTGGGCCATCGCCAGGAGAGAGGGGAGTCGGAGAGAATCGCCCCGGTACATGAGTGTACCATTGAAAGTGGTTTTATGAATTTTAACTCTATGACTATTTGGAGAGAATCTAACCAAGACATAATTCTTGCCTCTAGCTCGCCGGCGAGCTTGGTGTCTGATTGTGTTTAACTGGGAATCGTTATCATGACCTTGAGTACCTCGCCCACAGTCATTACCTCGGCCGGAGCCTACACCGTGATCGGAATCACTACTTTGACTGGGGCTACAAACTGAATTACCTCGCCTTCTGACTCTCCGTGTCAAACGCCATTGACCAAAAAGGCCACCGAGGTTCTGGTCCGAGCATCGAATTTTAACTCTCTATTTAACTAACCGTTTTGCGGGGACGGAGCGTCATCTATTGGACAGTTAACAGTACCATCCAACCGAAAGTAGCATTATTTAGAAATACTTCCTTTTATTTCTATCTACTTTAATTTAAATGTTTGATCGCTAAAGCAGGCGTTAGTGCTTTAAAAAGTAATACTATAAAAAAACTATCCTCTTACAATATAAGCTATATAATTACTACTCAAGTAAGGTAAAAAAAATCTTCCATAACAAAAATCCGTTACTTACCTTTGTTATCTTGTTCATATTAGGTATTGATTAAATATACGAGTATGATTATTTCTGTGTTTGTTAAGAGCTTGGGTGTAACCTTTGGCAACTATTTGTCATGGACTCACACAAACTGCGTAAGCACGAAACAGAATCATTCTGTCAGTCTGGGCTCTAAATTATGGTAAAAGGCTCCAATCCTTTTTACTCTCACTTCCTGACTATGCTGACATTTGTTTCCTGCCGTACGATTCTTTAAGAGCAAACATCGTTGCATCTTTGACAATATCCGTGAAACAAATGACGAAATTACAAGAAACGTTGGAAAAGCAACCTTATGTACAAGGGCGATATCTCATAAAGTATTTGACATCGGTGAGCTCGTCGACGAGCACATCGACGAATTATTAGAGAATCGCACGGCTGGGCGCCATAGTAAAACTCTGAGACAAATTGGAACGCCTCCAAAACTTATGTATCCGTTTCATTTAGTCTGCGTATGTTCGCCCAAACGTATCAGAATACAGACTGTGGGCAACGAAAATTGGCGTAATCGCATCGAAGACGTATGTAGTACACACTATGAGTTGTGTATAACTTCTGTGGCACGATAACGATGATTACTGCTAAAGTGGCTTACTATAAGTATAACGCATCTGAGGCTCATGTGATATATATTTTTCACTCTATCCTTTGCCATCCGCGTTTCCAAAAATAGGATAGTTGTCAATCAAAAATAAATTACAATGTAATGTTAGCTCATTAGTGATTGGAACAAATAACTCAATAAATAAAAAAATATATAATATGCATTGGATTAACTTTATTTTGAATAAACAAAATGTGTACAAAAGTTTATAGAAGTCACGTGATCAAAAACGGAAGTAGCTGCGGAAATGATGTCATAATAGCAAAAACAAGATAGTGTCGTGCCTTATCAACAGATTGAAAATCAAGCAAGTGAAGAAAGCATCTAATATTATTGCTTTAAAACTAAATACATACTAGATCAAAGGACAAACTATCGATCCTTAAACACGGTTATTGCCGCAACCGCAAACAATAAGTTAGTTATACATATTTTATATTAATTAAATACCTAAGTTTAAAATAATATTCAATAGTAAATTCGTTTTTCTTGTAACCATTGTTGTTACACATTTATGGTATTAAGAATTTTCTTTTTTATGAATGAAAAAAGGTCTTGACGAACAGACGGACAACAAACTATGGGGCTAAAATTTAGGTTTATTTTTGTAACTGCAGAGTTATAACCTTTTTTTTCAAGTTGGTAGGTAATTAGAGTCTGCTCTAAGAATTAATTATTTAAATATATAAGTGCAGTTATATATTTTAATAATTTATATTAATGTTGATATTATATTTATATTTAAGCGTACCAAATATATCGGTTATATCACAAAATCATTTAAAAAATAATTTAATAGCTGCGCCCTTATGAATTTGCTAAAGTAGCACCCACGCGGGGATGAATGATGATGAAAATTATCATATATGTTGATCCAGCGCCTTATCTACCTCCATATCAAATTTCATCAAAATTGGTCCACCGTTTGAGCGTGAAGAATTACCAAACATATAAAACGCACTCACAAAGTTTCGCCTTTACAGTATTAGTGTGATTGATAGTTTATAACAACAGTATTGGATTTATTAACAAATGCAACATAAACGTCTAGCTGCTCTCCGCCGTTTCACCCGCGCGGTGATGGATGATGACGATGATGATAAATCTAATATAGCTATTTTCGCAGTTTCCTGCTAGCTATACGCTCGTTGATAGGGGGGGGGGGGGTTAAGTGTGGTTGAGCAGTTTCCTGCAACCAGAGAATAGGTAGGGAATAAGAGGATAAATACCTGTGTCGAGGAGCTCTGGGTCTGATGAGTGCTGGTGACCGTGGGTCCTCGTGGAGGCGTCGACGGCGTGCTGAATGAGCTGAAGAACTATTGTCACTTGGTTCTAATGTTTGTATTGTCCCTTTGGGTTGTGCACTGGTTTACGCGGCGGGCTGAATGCGTGTGTACACACGTGCTGATTTAGGAGTGGTGTGTGGTCGGGCCGAACACACCCCTGAAGGTCACTCGCGGCGAAGTCATTCGCGGTGACTCGTGCTGATAGAAAAATGGCGGTGCCATGCTGTTGCTACGCGGAACGCAGCGGTACACGTCCGCCGGTCGCGAGTATAAAAAGGGTGACTGTTTCCGCTTCCTTTTGCTGCTTGCTTGTCGCCTGACAGCTGCAGGACAGCGGCGGTGGAACGTGGGGGCGCGGTTGCGCGCCTTTAGGTGACGTCACGCTCTGGCGTGAACAATAGCCTATGTTAGTCAGGGTGAATGTAGTTTTCCAATGGTGAAAGAATTTTTGAAATCGGTCCAGTACTTTTTGAGCCAATTCGTTACAAACATACTTACATACTATGGATAGATAGTTACGTGGCTTATATTAGTTCGATGATAGATCATTTATGAAATCCTCAACAGCTATAGCAAGACCCTAAGAAACTTACATAATATAAAACCTTAAACATAATCTTAATCTGAGTCGTTATAGTCGGTCGGTCGGATAAAAATAAGCTTGAAAATAAACAGAAGCATGCGTGTCCATGACACTCATCCATTACTTTAATGCTCTGAACAGTTTTACGAGCTCTTAAATGGCTTTTTAGATGTTAAGTCGGAACCAGGATTTTTCCAGTATCCATTATGACGCAGTAACGATGACGTCATCGAAATGAGTTTTAGATATTTCTGTGGACAATAAAAATGTAGATCGATTTCTTGGATGATTTTAGCACTAGCAGTACACAGTAGTTGTGTACGAGTATACGATAAATACAGGGTGTTTGGTAGAGGGACCGACATACCAAATTATATGGCCAACAATATATATAAATATATATATATATAAATATAAATAGACATAATTGGCCAACTTGTATTGTCCAAGTGGGCCCCCGAACACGCTCATTTGGTATGTCGGTGCCTCTACCAAACACCTTATATAATTATGAATCAAATCCATAGATCGCATTATCAAAAGTATTTCTAAACTTTCGGTATGTAATTTTTAATATCGATAAAAATAGTTATTTTATCAACAGAGATTACGGTAATAACAAATTTAAATTATGATTATTTATAAATTATAATTTTGGTAGTCAGGATAGCAAGCTAGTTTTTTACTAATCTGTCCTGGCTTGCTGACCTGGCTTGGAACAGGCTAGTTCCGTTTACACGAAGCTTCATTATTTTAAGCTAGTACTATTTGCAGTGACTAAGGTGACCACGCGTCCAACATGAATTGCATGCGAAAAAAACACATTCGTCTGAAGGAGTTACTTCGAAAACTGTGCCGATTCGCAAAAGATGAAGTAGAAGATGAATTACAAAAATGGTACAGGATAATATCCACTTCCTTTATTTCGCCACACATTTTTTGTACCTGAATGAACTTAGAAGGGTGGCGTTCCACAGACATTAATAGTATTGGTACAATTGTACAAACTTTAAATTAATTTCCGTACTTTGTTTGGGCATCTTGAAATCTCAAAAACACGTCAGAAAATTTACAAAACGCATGGTTCCTGCTTACTAGCCAACTGAAAACTGACTTTTCCGGCCACATGAAGCTAATACACAAGCAAGTATAGTAAAATCAGTGGTAGGGGCGCTACTGGCTTAAAATAAAACTCCATCCTATTAAAAACTGTCCTGGCTTATAAACTAGCTTACTGGCTTACTAGCTTAGAAATGAAGCTAATTCTGTCTACACGAAGCCAGAAGTACTAGCTTGCTAGCTTACTGACACAAGTTTGCTATCCTGGCTTGAAAAACTGGCCTCGTGTCATTATAATACGAAAGCTTGTGTCGTACCTTATGGTCACAAACTGACAGAACCACTTCATCGCAGCTTCGCCCGTTTTACATTTAACGTAGGATTGTGATATTTAGACTAGAACAAAAAGAAGCTTCAGAAATCTACTAGTACAAGCTAAGCGCAAAAATAAGTACTACACTTTTAAAATTTAATTTTATTAGTCATTTATTTATTTAAGTTCACAAAATCCACAAATCTTAAGAATAATTAAATTAACTTATTGTAAAGTCTCACATCCAATTATGGATTTACTTTATATAAAAAGAAAACAGTAATATAGAGCAGAAAATTCAAAGAGTTACATTTACAAATACAATTGTTGAGCAAAAAGTGTGTACCCGGCATTTGTATACACAACAACCACAGTGTGCGTGCGGTATGTGTGTTAGTTACATGTGTGCGTGAGGGTTAACAAATAGTATACTTAAATAATTAAGTTAATATTTAATAGAGCATTAATATAATATATAGCTGAAAGTTTGTTTGTTACTATTAAACAAGTCAACTGAGCTAAAGTGTTTATTGAAGCTTTTTAACTTTTTTAACGTTTTATAGCAATTTTTATCAGCTTTCTTTGAAACTATAGTAAATTATACGTATGTAACATTTTTAAGTCTTACATTACCAACTATGTTTTAACATGTTATCTATTTTTTTAATAACGATTATTGCCTCCTCGGGCTCTGCTTACAGCTTCGAGTCGATTTGGCGTACTGAACACGAGGTTTAGGAGCTGATGTTGGGGAATATTCTCCCATTTTATATCAGGGCCTGTTTTAGTGCCCTGAGGGTGATAGGTGGTGGTCTGCGGCTTCTGACTAGCCTACCTAGTTCATTCCAGGCGTGCTCAATAGGATTGATACTAGGACTTCTTGATGGCCAAGCCATCACGCTGATACCAACCTCCTGAATATACTATTGTACGACCCGAGCCGTGTGTGGCCGGGCATTATCATGCATCCATATTTATTAAATGCGGCCCCGCATACTCATTGAGAATCTCCTGGGCATATCTTTCCCAAGTCAGAGTGCCATTTTCTAAGGCCACTTACTCAGTGCGACCTTCTGAAGAAGACACTTCGCCTTCCATCAGAAGTGTAAAGTGAGAATTGAGACTCATCTGTAAGCAAAATGCTTTACCATTCTTCTTGATCCCACTGTATGTGCTCACGGGTGTATCGCAGTCTCGCTACTCGATGCCCTCTCTATAGTTTGGGGCCACTCGCTGGTCTTTGGGGTTTCAGGTTTGCTTCAGCCTGTGTTCTTCTCACTGTACTGTAACTAATATAGTCCCTTCGGGTCTGAAGAAGCTGTTTCTGGACTTCAACTGCATTTAGGTGGCGATTTCTCAACAATATACCTAACGGTCTTGTCGGGCCCTAGTACACCTGGGTCTGCCATTACCAGGTTTCCTCAAATGGTTTCACTGTATCTTCGTACCTTCGCTTCACCTCTGAACCGTACGTAAGGTCACACCCACCATTCTTCTAGTACGACGCATACTGATGCCTAGTTCCAGAAAAGTCATGATTCTAGCACATTCTTCGTGTGAAAGAGGTATGATAAATAAGTTTATGTGCTGGTTGTCTATCTTAGCTTTTGTAACATGACTCATCGATCAAGCGAAAATTAGAAAATAAAATTAGAAACAAAAAATTAATGGTGAAATTGTAATTCAGAAAGGATTATTTTTGATTTTAAAGTTTTTTTCTTCTTTTTCTCTCGGTGCCTCTTCAATCAATGAAGGTTGTCAATCAGCTTTCCGTACTCATCTTTATCCTTGGCGAGGCGAAATAGTTCAGCGGCACTCTCAATCCCTGTCCACTCCCTGATGTTTCGTAGCCATGATTTCTTCCTGCGTCCAGCTCATCTCTTTCCCGCAACTTTTCCCGCAAAAGTTTTTTTCAGCCATTTCTTAAAAGAATCTTACCGACTATGAAGTTTTTATGTACAAAATTAAAGGCTTTTTCGAGTCCTTTTTGTATCGAAAGTATATCTCGTGTAAATTTTATTGCAATTTTAAAAGTGTGATACTTATTTTAGCAGGCCAGCGTAGTTTTAAATAAGTTTAATAATATCGACCGTATTCCTACTCTCGTTCATTAACTAACGTACTGTTGAGTTTATAATGAACGAACCGCGAAACCTTTCGACTGCCGACATCGTTAGCGAGTTGTGTAGCATTTGTGCGTCATTTCGCGGCATGTGATCACGCTGCAAATGAACCGAATTGTGCGAGTTATCGACCGACGCTAACTTGAAACGACATGGCAGTGTGACGCGCTATCGGCTTAGGTGTTTGCAAACTTTAAGTTCGTAGTTGTGACAATTCCGTACGTCATAAGACACGCTATCGGCCCTCCAGTGTAAGTACCGAACTTACCGATCGATAAACTTCAGTCTTGAATTTGTCATACTTCGAAAAAACTGGCTATGTCGATCATTGCAAGTAAGTAACAAAATTAAGCGATCGGTCGACAAATTCGATAAGCTTTTACGATAATAACGATAACTCTAGCATGGAACTGTTAAATTACGTTTGAGATCGTCTATTTAATCGATTTTAACGATTGTTTTGTCAGCTTTATAATTGACCTCGATATAGCATATCGACAGGCGACGGGAATTGGAATATTGTTTAGTTGCGTTGATCTTACTAATATTATAAACGCGAAAGTTTGTATTTATGGATGAATGGATGTTTGTTATTCTCTTACGCTCAAACGGCTGGCCCAAGTTTGATGAAATTTGGCATGGAGGTAGATGGGGTAGATAATTTCCATTGTCATCATCCATCACCATGCGGTTGTAACCCCGGGGCACAGCTAGTATTCAATACAAAAAAGAGCTCCGGCCTTGTTTTGATCGTATAGAAGAGCGAAATGCTCGTAGAAATCTTCAAATGATAGAAGGACGCATTGTAGAATGCAAACAATTCGTAATAATCGATATACTGTCGACAATTTGACGATCGTATAATTCGTCGATATGACTTCCATGCTTGCTAGGGGCGATACGATTTTTTATTGATCTTAGCGATTCGACAAATTTAACGACTATTACGGTACTTGCACTGCTGGTCATTGTCTTAGAGCTTACAGGACAACAGACATCTGAAAGCTAATCTATCTCACTGGGCTGGGACCGCGTTGTAGAATGGCTCCTACGAAGAATTATGTCAGGAAGCATAACTCAGAACAAATTCCTCACAAAAAGTGGTCCTTCAAACCAAAACGACGTATTATTCCAAATACGAATTACTTCCGAGGTTACAAATAGACATGTTCGGTGATTGGTTTAAATTTCAGAAGGAAAGCAGGGATTGGTCCACGCGCGTGCTGCAACGTCTACTATGACAGCTGAGTCATAGCGGCGTGATCGATGTTATTGATTTAGCACGACTTTTATTGGGTCATTTTTTCAAGGCAGTTACTCTTCCTGATATTATATCTTCGTAGGATGACTTATACTCTTTTCGATATGAGAGAGAGAGAGTGAGAGAGAGAGATAGAAAGAAGTTGATAAAACCCGCTTCTTGGCAGTAGGAACGTAATGGCTGAAAATTATTTTTCATTTTCATACTTGGGAAGTACGATGAATAGGAGATGAAAACAGTAAGTACTTTTCATCCCGGGAAACAATTTTCCCTGCAGATAAATGATGAAAATACAATTACTTTTTACTTAAAAATATTTTTTACTTACGTTTACCTACATTATTATTTATTTTTCCTATTTTTTGAACTAAGTATTTTACCTTATTATTTATTATTTTATCTTTAAAGATTCAACGATACAAAAATACTGGCTGGTAATGTACCACAGAAACGAAAACATAAAAAATGAGTGTTACCTAATTATATAAAATGTTAGATATTAGTTACAACACATTACCAATGCAGAATTACGAAACAATTATTGTATACTAAATATTTCACTACAACTAAATGATTAAAATTACCAGTGTCACAATCTCTTACAGACAACCATAAACAGACAAAATGTTTGAATACCTATCAGCCGTGCGATTCTCTAATGCCCGGGTGACACGAGGTCACTTTTTCAAGCCAGGATAGCAAGCTAGTTTTTACTAAACTGTCCTGGCTTGCTGACCTGGCTTGGAACAAGCTAGTTCCGTTTACACGAGGCTTCATTATTTTAAGCTAGTAAGATTGCAGTGACTGAGGTGACCACGCGTCCAACATGAATTGCATGCGAAAGAAACACATTATTCGCCATGAAGGAGTTATGTATTTCGAAAGTTGTACCAATTCGCAAAAGATGAATTACAAAACGGTACAGGACAATAACCACTTTCTTTTTTCGCCATACATTTTTTGATTCTGAATCACGTTTATAGTCGTCTTTATTACTTGGAAGTATGGCATTTCACAGACATTAATGGTCTTGGTACAGTTGTACAAACTTTAAATTAATCTCCGTACTTATTTTGGGCATCTTAAAATCACAAAAACACGTTAGATAAATTAACAAAACACGTGGTTACTGCTTACTAGCCAACTGAAAACTAGCTTCACCGGCCACATGAAGCTAGTACACAAGCCAGGATAGTAAAATCAGTGCTAGGATGGCGCTACTGGCCTAAAAATAGAACTTCATCCTATTAAAAACTGTCCTGGCTTGTGTGCTGGCTTACTAGCTTACTGGCTTAAAAATGAAGCTAGTTCTGTCTACACGAAGTCAGAAGTACTAGCTTGCTAGCTTGCTGACACTACGAGTATCTTGCTGTCCTGGCTTGAAAAACTGGCCTCGTGTCACCCGGGCATTAGAGCAAATATCGTTGCATCTTTCATCCGTGAAACTAATGAAGAGATGACAAGAAACGTTGGAAAAGCAACCTTATGAACAAGGGCGATATCTCATAAAATACATTCTGTATATTCGGAATTGCAAAAGTTGAAATGTATGTCTATTAAACGTGCAAAGTTGAAACCTTTATGTCCGAAAATTGTGGCTTATTTGGTATATTTATTCAATGTTGCAAGGGTTGCAAATAAAAAATAACTTAATTTTATAATTTACTGAAACAATGACTTATTCCTTGTTTTCGTGGTTTGGAAAGTACGTTAAACCATCGGTCCCGGTTGTTTGTTTTAGAACAACAGTCGTAAGGCTGCCTTTGCCAGAAGCCTTCCGTCGGCCAGAAAACTTTAACACGTGCAGCAACAAAAGGTCTAAATGTGTTTTATTTTTCAAATTCAAGTTAAGTTAAGTTTCATTTAGTTTAGTTATGGTTAAAAAACCATAACTAAACTTGAATTAAAAATAAAATACATTTAAACGTTTTGTTAACGTAACGTAACTAACTTAAGCAAAAATACTTAGAACCTGCACACAGTATGTTAAGTTTTGCTTAAGTTATATACGTGTTTGTTTTTATACTGAAAAAAATATTAATTGTTTTAGAAGTTTAACTTTGTGACAGGATGCGAATCCTGATCGTCAAGGAAACCCAACTTCATATGTGGTAGGTTTTGAATAGTTCATGATATTCACTCTTACAATCTACTTTTATAGGTTTGGCATAAGAATTGACATGAGCATAGGCGCAAACCCCACATATCGGGCGTCGGGTGCCGAAATGGCATGGGCTGCTTCCTATTCCATTCAAATTTCTAGCAAAATGAGTGGGAATAAAGCGCAATTTAGAAGCTGCCTTCCTTCCGCTTCCAGAAGGGAATTTTTATTCCCCATACCAGCTGGTAGTGCAGTAGGGAATTTAAAATCTGCATACATTGCCGTTCCCTGCTGCAATACCAAATATTATTTCATAAATATTCAGCTCGTTTATATTTTTATATAATTTTTTCTTCCCATACTTATCTGTTTTTTCCTGATCGGATTGCCACAACGTCTAGGCACTATTTTATATTTAATTTAAATTTTCGACTCCAAATTTGATTTTATTAGACTTTTGATTGGGTTAAGATACCAAAACTAGAATAAAAGTTTGTTTGCAAATGATTGTAAAACAAACTTTTATCGACTCAGTTAATCAATGAGCTGACAAGATCAAGTCAAACACAAAACAGGACTAAGACTGAACTTTATGGCACTCCGCATGAAATTCTGTGTGAAGGTAGATGAGGCGCTACATTAACACATAGCATACTTTTCACATACATCACTATGCGGGTGTAACCGCGGGACGCGGCTAGTCACCAGTCGATTGTCAATATAACAATGAAATTTCTATTGTGTCTGGGTCGTTCTACTGATTAAGTATTAAGTACTTATATACACCACGATTGTAAAACGAGTGGTTATTATAATGTCGATGAAAAAAGAAGCATGAGTTCAAAATGTGCAAATCCCTCCAGCGTGAAGGAATAACAAACACACATACTTACTCGTACCAACACACATTACGAGATTTCGCAGTATCGCACTTCGCCGTTCTTCACTTGAAAATATGCAAGCTCGAGTAGATAAGAAAAGTACGACAATCATGGCAGCTGTTTCACAGTACGTTCTGTAATAATACAATAGCATACTCAGATTGTCTGACACCTATTTGTAAGAAGGGCGTCTTTCCTTCAACAGGAGACAATCTCTCGGCCTACTTAGAAGTAGGTCGTGAAATCAATCCACAGATACATTGTTCGCGTAACACCTATCTAATCTAAGTCCTTAATAGTCACGCTGCTCGATCACGTAGTCGCGACCTAAGCACACCCTTGATCACAGATTAAATACCAGTTACTTGTAATCTCAATCGGTTCTGACGTCACTGTTCGGATAGGAGAACTGTCTCGCCCAGGGACCATTCAAGGCAGAGACTTGAAAAATCTTGAAAAGCCATTATCTACCTGCGCCGTAGGAATTCCATCCTGATTGCTTTGAAGGCAACTTGATTGTCGCAGAATGTTTCCCTTGAAACGTTACAATTACACAGGATCGTCATTAAGTTGTGCTTCTAGACATTTTAATTATTATCTCTTAGCGATCAGAGTTAAGTTCTCTCATTATGTAGAAACGCAATTAAAATTTGGAGTGACGACCTGCGCAAGACGGCTGGCAAAAACTGGATGCGAGAAGCCCAAGATAGACCTAAGTGGCGTGCAATTGGAGAGGCCTATGTCCAGCAGTGGACTGCTACAGGCTGATGATGATGATGATGATGCAATTAAAATTCTAATATGGCCAAATGAAACATAAATGATCTGAGATATAATCCTCTAAGATAATGGAAACAGAAAAAGAAACAGCAAAGTGCTAGTTGGACTAGCGCACCGAGGTTTCCGTACGTCATGAAAGCATTTAATATTATTGCTCTTACTAAAGACAAGCTAGGTTAAAAGACAAACTTACGAGTACCTTTCGATCTCTACGAGAGACCGATAGTAAAACTGCAGAGGTCTAATTTATGTACAACGAACAAATATGCTAAAAACCGAGTCAGGGGGATGTAAGGAGTGAAATCGAACTAATTTAGATTTTTTCCAACTTTTTAGTTTCTCTGTTTGTCTGTTTGTAGAGGCTAATCTCCGAAACGACTGGACGGATTCATATGAAATTTTGTATGGTGGTAGCTTATATCCCTGGCCAACATATAGGATGCTTTTGATCCCAGTAAATTAATAAGTTCCCGTGGATAGTTAAAAAACTGGAAATAACCTGATACCATGCGAGCGAAACCGCTGGCGGGTCAGCTAGTTTAATAAAAATTTCAAGTTGATACCTCTACGTGTTCCTGAGTAAAAAGGTTTTGTCAAAAAGACAAACGGACAACAAAAGTGACAAACAAGGGTTTATTTTTCCTTTTGAGGTACGGTACCCTAATGTAACCGAAACGTTTTATCAAAAAGAAATTTCCAGAATAATTATATACAATCTAAATAATGTTATATTATTGTAATAAACACGAACGAGCCTGAACAGGAAAAGCTAATTTTCTGTTAAGACGTTTTCGTGAACAATAATTGTTTCAAATTAGAACTGTTTACAGAATTACACGTGCCGGCATTTCAACAAGTATTGTTTATTTTAGCCACTTCGAGTTAGAATGTTGGTGAAATGGCTGCATCGCATTCGCCCGGTTAAAGGTCTATTCAAACCTGGGCGTTATTCGCTACCGCGAGCGATAGAGAAATCCGAAAAGGTATGCGTTAATTTCACTGTTCACACCCAAGCGGATATCTCTACCGCGCAGACATATTCGTTGGCAACGGTTAGCGAGGTGGCGGAACTAGTTTCGCCAAACTAGAGAAAATACCGCCTCACTAGGCGGTTCAAGTTTCGCTGCAGTTATGGAACTTCATACTATTTACCCATCGAGTTCCGAGTGGTATTTTTCGCTACCCACAGCGGTAGCAAATAACGCTCAGGTCAGAATAGGCCTTTAGAAGTCTGGTTAATCAAATAACAATAAATGCAAATTATTGTGCGAGCATAGATCGTCCGTTCGATAAACTTGTATCGTCGATAAACTGATTCTATCTACTGCCGTGCGATTTTCTAATGATTCGTCGATGGCCTCGTGGACGAGCTCACCGGTGTCAAATACTTTATGAGATATCGCCCTTGTACACAAGGTTATTTTTCCAACGTATCTTGTCATCTCGTCATTTGTTTCACGGATGTTGTCAAAGATGCAACGATGTTTGTTCAGAATCGCACGGCTGTGCCTTCAAAACAATTACGTATCTCAGTTACTATCAAATTTTGATTGAAATCTTGAAAAATAGTGGCTCCATGTCAGTTTTGACAACTTCAGTATAATCAGAAATGGCAGTAAATTGCTAACTGGAGTTGAAAAAATTTGTAAATTCATCAAGAATTACAATAATTAATTCATACAAAAAGACAAGAATATTATTTTTTTACATTTTTTAGATTACAATCCACATTTGATTGCAACTGAAAAACGTTACAGCTCTGCTGGTCTCTAGCGTGGATCTAATCGAGGGCTGTCTTTATCGATAATTATTGTCAAATGTTACCCTATCGAGAATCCATGCCCGCAGTGCTGTCTTATTCAGTAATCTGTGGTGCTGGTTTCATTGCAATAAGGTTTATACTCGTGCGATAACTCGTTGTTACATCTTGCACATCAGCTGATAATGCTATAATTAAAAACATATTTTAAAAGCATACTCTTACTTTTGTACTTAAGCTATTCCTCAAGTTGTTTATGTAATTAATATTTATATAATAGTGTAGTTGCATCCAATGAGACTTTCTTTCAAGTAGGCAAAGTCACATAAATAAATGTTACATTTAGGCTGAGCGCACATTGGAGTCACGACAGTTTTAAGACAGACTTTCCTGACATAGACAAGTCTGTCTTAAAACTAAAACCAAATTGTTTTTGACTATGAGACAATTTTGTCTATGAGACGTTTTGTTTGAAGTTTGCGCGTCTTCATAATTTTTGTAAAGCAATAGTCTGTCTTAAAACTATCGTGACTCAAGTCTGTGCTCAGCCATAGTCACTATTCTGGTCAAGTTACGTTTTAGTAAAGCAGTGGTTATATTACTTAAATTTTATAAGGCGATTGGCATGAATGATCTAACATTGCTTATATAATTAGCAAATCCCACCCTCCACATCCCACCCTGCGTAATCCGAGATCCAAAATTAATATATCCGCGTTAATAGGCGGCGTGTTGAACCCATCGGCGGTGATAATGACGTAATCCATCCCTTGCCGATGTCTCCATCTATATACATTGTTTTTTTAACTACATAACATAATCTAATATAATCAGGCCTTCTTTTTGATAGGAGGATAAGGTCCATAATCTAATGCGTTTGGACCCAGTGCAACTTGGTGAATAATCCATAGTGGCCAGGCGAAATGACAAAGTTTACAAACCGTCCGTAGGTCTCATTGTGCTGTTTGTTCAGAGCACATGAGCAGAATATTGGTTCTCGGGTCTTGAATATTGTGTTGTGTTATTGTACGTGCCCATACCTCCTGCGACACAGGGATTTCTATTGTGGAAGTATGTGTGTGTTACGTTAATAAAATTAGTCAGGACCGAGGCCTTAGTGTGTCTTTGGAAGCAATGAAGGGCTCAGTTAAACATGAAGCGGTCTGGGTGACCGCTGTAGTCGGAAACTGTTGCTCCATGTGGTCTGCATTTCTGCCCGGCCAAATGGTTCTTCTAAGAGTGTTATTCTAACGCCACCGCTGTCTAGGAATGGATAGGTAGTGTCGGTTGTAGTCAAATCAAATCAAATTACATTTATTTGCAAATACATAGGTTGCAGTTGGTAAATCAATACATTGGTATTTCATAGTCTACCTTTTAAGGCATGCAATAACAAACTACATTACAACACGAAATTACTATGAACACCAATTCCATATCTAATTAAATTTACTTACTAATTTAACATTAACTGTCACAATCATCACATTAAGGAATAGAAACATTTATATTAAATAAAATATAGCAGTGCATTTTTTACGTGTATTTTAAGTTACTCACAATCCAATCCATCTACAATATAATTCATGTTTTTAAATTTACCTTTTGGTCGTTAAACTTTTGCAGAATGGTGGAGATTCATCATGTGTTCTCCAGACAGTTTTCTCCCAGCTATATCTACGGCACATTCCTGCCATCTCTAGTTCAAGCTGTGTCGTCGTCTGTGGCTATAAAGTACGCATCCATTTATTATTTCTTAAAGATATCTATTTAGTGATGTAGCCAGAGCCCGCGTGGAACCAAAGTAGAGCTCTAGTAAAAAAATATACGAAATATGATTTAGTTTAGCTGTTGGTACGGTACATCCTTCTCTTCCCGGAGGTGATAAGCCCTCAAATGAATGCTGCTGATATCATATCTCAAAATAATGATGTGAATCTTCTTGACAATTCCCTCCGCTGGCCTCTAAGGCACTTCCTTATACATAGTATACAATATCTATACTCGTATAATAAAGAGGAAAGATTTCTTTCTTAGTTTGATTTGAATAGGCTCCGAAACAACTGGACCGATTTGAAAAATTATATCGCTATTAGAATCCTTCACTATCCCCGATGAACATAGGATACCTATATATGTAGATTCATCATCATCACCACGAGGGTGAAACCGCGGAGCGTAGCAAGTATAAAATAGAGTCGTTTCCACGTCTCTTCCTAAATCACATAATGGGTTTTAATGTGGTTTTCACGATCAGGTAGGTATTTTTTCAAGGAAGCTTTATCTCACTTAATATATAATAATATTACAAATTTAAGTTTAGATGGATGGATGGATGGATAGATTATATAGTATGTTTGTTACTCTTTCACGCAAAAACTACCAAATTGATTTTAATGAAATTTGGTATGTAATAGATGAGACGCTGAAATAACATATAGGATGCTTTTTCATCATCATCATCATCATCTATCACCACGCGGGTGAAACTGCGTGGCACAGTTAGCATGTATAATAATACAGTTAACTGTAATTAGAACCTTGCAAAGTCAAAGCGGGTCGTACGAGACATACAGTATATAGTACATTATGCAACAAGTGCGCGAAGTTGTTCACTCCATTTTGCCATCTCTCCATCTCTACTCCATTTAGGCCTTCGATCTTCGATCTCAGGCCTAAAACCCGTCTCGATTGTAATAAACAACGCGCAAGAGTTTCATACGACGTTTATCAACACACTGACTTGTTTGAAAAAACTTCAGTTCATAGTATTATAGATTATATATTATATAATATTATAAATTGTAGAAAGTACAATTGGTAAAATTATAGGTTAACGCTTTGCTACTAAAAACATCATTATTTTGCTCTTAGGTGACTTGTGTAAATGTTGGAGATTGCGGATTGTTCTCGTAGGGAGTAAGAAAAAGTGTTTCATCATTATTATAAGTAGCAGATACTAAATCAGTCTTGACATCGAAGGACGTTGAATGAAGCGATTCTTGAAATTTTTTTTTTGGTTTTGGTTCTAAATTGATATCTTGGGCTATCCTGGCGCTTATGTTGGCTTTATTTTGTATATAGTCTTCTACATACGATTCTGCCACTGCATTGGAGCGCCACCCAACATGGCGCTTTAATGTAAGCAAATCAGCTTCTGAATCAGCCAATAATGTGGCTGACGTTCGCCTAAAGCCTGGTCATGTATATGCATCTGGTAAACCTAGAAACTTTGCAATTTCTTTCAGCATGGCACCAAATTTATTTATTCCGATGCATTGACTTGTACATTTACCTTTTTGATAGTTTTGAAAAAATCTGTCACTCTTTTATGTCTCAAAATCTGTCTCATTTTCCAACGCGTGCGGGAATGAAAAGTAAAAAGCGAAATTCGAAATACGCTGTATTTTGATTCTAATTACCGTTAAATAAGAGTCCCTTTTCTAGTAGGTGTCTTGAATTGAAAAAAACTATTAACATTTATGTCAGACAAAACCGCAGGAAACCAAGAAGTCTGGGAAATAAAAACGTATTTAACATGTGATATGAGCAGCTTGAGTTTACTTTACACATCAGGTTTAAGATGAAGAAAGGGAACATGAATGAAGGGAGATATTTAAGCCTTCATTATTAAAATTACATGAAAGAGTATTCATTTTGGCGGGATTACGAGTAAGCTCATATTTGGGTCGACAAAGAGAAAATAATTTATAGCCTTTGTGTATTCTTCTAAGAATGCTTTAAAAAAGACGTCTACGTATAATATTGTAAAAATATCGTCAACGTTTATTAAAGGGAAGTATTTTTTGTCAGCGTACAATCTTTACTGGCTGTGTTTAAGTTTTCGTGGTCCAAAACGGAACCTACATTTTCAGACCACCTGCTCGAAAATGTTCTATTACATGTCACGCAATCTCTACGTAAAGCAAGGCATTACATACGCGGAGCTGTAAAGTTTTATGAAACTCCCTGGGGAGTAAAGTGATTTGGATTTGGAACGTGAATTGTATACTCTTAGTACGGAGACAGCATACAGAAAAAAAAGAAAAAAGGCGCGAAAAGGTTTAACTATAAGTAGTGCGTTCGGATAGCCCTAAATTGGTGAAAATGACGCTAAAAATTCTCACAAGGGCGTTCGAATCTATGGATGCAAATGTTGTTTATGGCTTTTTTTGTTCAGTGTTTGAAAAGCTTAAAAAGAGTTAACTGAGCTTGACGAACGCTTTAACTAATTTAACAATAGCAACGCCACCAATGAATGCTCTTATTGCTAAACGAACGCACGATTGTTGTGCGCCAGTTGCTTTGGGTTACGCACGGTCCCTCTCTGCGCATGCGTTAGCATCTATACTAGTTTGTGATTCAAGTCAAGGTCATAGTTGAAGTCATAGATAATACTATACATTGGTTGAAATTAAAATATATTCCAATTGTGTCCAACGTGGTGCATGTAACTGTACCGAAAATTCGGGAGCTCCAAAAGCAACTAAATCGTGGTCTACATCTCGTGAGTACTAATTATAACTTAGTTAACAACCGCGAAAGTCTAGAACAGTGGTTTTCATAAAATGTTCCTTCCAAAAATATTACTCTGTCCCTCTATAACGGTACAAATGTTTCCAATATGAATATTAACTATTAATGTATTTTACTTTTTACTATATAAAAAGTGCTATTTTACAGCTCTGAGTTTTTATTGTCTCGCAGTAGGTATGAAAAGTAGAGTATGCACCTCGAGGATAAAGCCTGTCTTCTTCTTAGGCGGCTTTAATCCCTCGCTTCACTCACGACTCTACATAACTCCCTCGCTACGCTCGGGAATATTTTTTTTATTAATTAACCCGAGAGTCCCCGTTACACTCAGGGTTCAATATACCGCCCATGACGTAAGACACTGCTTTACTCCCTTGGTGCATAAACTACTATTATGTCATATATCCGTCTATATCAGATGAAAAATATTCTCTCTTTTCATCCTATAAAAAGTGCAAATGTAGTTAACTATGAAATTGCCCACGAGAGTTAACAACTTGATGTCTCAGAGCTACGGGTGCAGTGTAGTTCGTCAATTCATTCAAAATCAGGCACGCCTCGTGCTTCTAATTTTTTAATGACATGAAAAAATTTACGTAATACTTTTCATCACGCGTAAGACCTGCCCGGCTCGTCGCATGGGAGACATGTAGAAAGGTTTTTATCTCTGTTTTCTGAATTCATTAGAAATATACACGAGAATGTCCTCGGGCACCCCTCAACGACAAAAGATGTAGATACGAAAATGTTATTTTAAGGATATAAGGCTGCCCGCCCACTAATGGCCGCACGTAACCTCTGGTATGTACTGTAGTGGAAGGATGTACTTATTCAAATAATTCGATAAATTCTGTAAGATTCTTGTACAATTGATGCTTAGAATTTGGGATGATGGTGACATGGATTATCTATTACAAAAAGAGTTAAATAACAAGGCTATTCTTATTATTATTATTGAATGCTGTTTATGTACTACATTTTATACCCATCCAGGCCTTGCCTACAGCCCCACTTATATTATGCCTTCGTAAAGGACCGGATAAAATCCGAGAAAACAAGAAAATAAATATGATAATAATAATTATAACATAATGTTACGTGTGTGATTACTAACCACATCTTCTCTATATAATAAACATACCTTTTATAACTCTTTTACACACAATTAAACATTGCGCCACCCTATTATATATTACTTTCATTTATTTATTGAATACACAACTTTACTATATGTAGGTAAATTGTATGTACAACCCGGTCACAATATCTGTGCACCTGACCTCGTGACGTCATATCGGCGGTCTGGGTACGGTGTGAAAACAAGTTTTTTCGAGAAATGTGGAGGTAAAAAACAAATTACTAATCTTTTCAAATCAATTTATTATTGATGAAGGGTTTGTTATTAAAAACAATAATTTTGATTACAAAAACATTTATTATTAAACTCAGTCACTATAAATTATTGACTCTGACTAGGTGGTTGTACTTTGGCTTCATTTTTAATTTTCATTAGAGTCCTCTTTGATATCCCAGTTGCAGCACAGGTTCGTTTCACCACTTGGTCTACAGGTATGGTGTACTGTTTATTTGCTTTCTCCGATTCAAAAAACTTGAGCACTTTCAAGATTAAATTTCTTGATTCGCTGTGTATTGTTTTTCCCATGACTTCAGTTTAACAGCTACAACAATTTTAATAACAACCAAACCAGTCCAAACTTAACAGTAAACAGTCTAAACTTAACAATAAATATTAAAACACAAAACAACAACAAAGCGAAAATATCAAAATTATCGGGACGTGTATCGGCAACGAAGATGCTAACTGTACTGTCGCACCGGGGAGTGCGCGGAGAGGTGACAGGGGAAGCGGGAGAGGCGCCGCATTCCAACGAGGTGCACAGATATTCTGACCGGGTTGTATGCCTATGCACTATTAGTATTATTACCACAATTCGACTTGTGCGTTATGTTATTTGTATATGTGACAAAAGAAACACTTAACCACACACGCTGCAGTTCCTGGAAAACTAGGCTGATTTCTGCGAAATCTATTGTTTTATTGGCCAAATATGGCGAATCACGAGTCAACGGGTTAAGACACAGTCATCATGAATAATTTGCGGCCCTGAAAAGGGCCTTTTCTATCACAACTTTACATAGAGCATATTGTGGATTGTGCGCGTTTACACTTTTTTACCACGGATTCTGCGCGCCAACTGAATATCCTTGGGCACAATGGTGACGCGTTTAGCGTGAATGGCGCAAAGATTCTAAGCCTACGTACATCAGGAAGTATATTTATGTGTAAGTAATATATTAGAAGAGGCCTCACACATAAAACAAATGTATTTTATCATTTTAGGGTTTTAGCAGTATCGTAAAATTGGTAATATATACAAATATTCAATAGGTGTGGTTATAATGCAAAGTCAGACATACTGCAGTTGGACGAACTATAAACTGAGCCTTTCTCTGAGTTGTAGGGCACATTGGGCCGTTGAGTTCTGCTGAAATTGGTTAAGACAACAAACGTTATGCCAAGTCAGATGTTTCTTGTAGTTTGAAACCAATGAAGGCAGATCTATCCACCCAGCCGGCCGCTTAGTGGCTACGTGCCAATACGACGACGGTTAAAATCAGATAGAAAATTCAAATTCGGACGTTATGTCTCGGTGGCCTTGCGGTCATGGCGTTTGACCCGGATTGTCAGAAGGTGCTGTTTCGAATCCCGTCCGAGGATGTGTATTTTTCTCTCCAAAGTTTCAAAGTTTGGGCTCGCTAAGCAGGATTCAATATTTCAGAATATAAAGTGCTTGAAAAACACTACACTTTATTGCTATTGATGTCCGTTCTCTCTCACAAGGGTCTCGTCTATGAAGTTGACAGAATATTAACTACAATCCAAACTAACTACTACGAACAAGAAACCAAATTAAAGTAACAAATCTGCATTCTATCTGACGAAGTATTCACGCCGAATCAAGCGGAAGTTTCGCTGCAGCTGCAATTTGAACTACATCACATTTGAAACTAAATAAACTTGCACTAGTGACATTTTTACTTAATTAAAGCGAACCGAAGATGTACACTACTTTTACTTACCCTTTTATAGATACTTTGGTTTTCAATTTAAATAAAAATGTTTGTTTTTATCACTAGTATAACCAAATAAAAATAGGTTTTGTGCTGATAGACTTGGTAGTGATTGACTCACTTACCGACAACTACATCCCACATAGCTGGACAGACTTCATATCAGCAGGAGAGTGTGTTTATAGAAGGGTCCTCCTTTCTAAATTTGATTTCAAGGGACTCAAAAATGAGGTTTAAATTTTATCAAAAAACTTAAATACTTCTTTTATAGATAGCTGATCGAAATAGGAATATAGAGTTAGGAATCTTTCTGTGTATTTTTGTAACAATTAACAATGTATTCCAACTACATCATTATATAATCATAATCAGCTCATTTTGTTCCCACTGCTGGTACTCGAGCCTTCCTCTCAGAGAGATGAGATGGGCCATAATCCACCACACGGGCCTAGTGCGGCTTGGTGGATAGGCTAGTAGCCAACCCATGTCGAAGTTTTCAGGCTGCTTGAAGGACTTCGACGTAGCCTAACGACTGTTGTCCTAAGACAAACAACCGGGACGGACGGCTTAACGTGCCCTCCGAAGCACGGAAGCGCTGAGCCAAGTCAAGCTCCGCTGGGAGCGCTTCAATTCTAACTACACTCTGAAGATAAGGTCCTGAGAGGTTGAACGGACATCAACGGGTGCAAAGAAAATTGTACGTGATTAGTAGGTGTTTTGAAAATAACGTTATAAAAACGTAGGCGATAGAATGTGACGTGAGAACAATAAAATCCTGAAAACCTACCACAATTCAAGCGACATTTTTAAACAAAAAAAAAGAAATAATAACCGTCTCACTCGCACAGCCGTACTAGCTCCTTTATATATCGGAGTATGGCTCTTGATCACTTGCACATATTGTCCAGTTGTAATGATAGGTTAGAGCCTAAATCGCTAGTTCTAGGATCTTGAATTTAGATTGGGACCTTTTTGTCTGTAAGGATTAGCCCATTACCTCTTTAGCTGCTGAAAGAGCCACTAAGTGTATTTGAGCCTAGCAGGTTTATTAGGATTGCTCTGAGCGATAAAGCCCGCCCGCCCATAATGAAACTGTTAATTTTAAGCCTTTAATTTGTCACGACATATTTTTATATGCACTTTCGTAAGGCTTTAAATTGACTTATTTATACTCCTATATGCCGTGGTGGTACCGGCTACGAATTGTACCCCCCCTAACTTTTCCCGTGGGTGCCGTAAGAGGCGGCTAAGGGAATATCCGGGAAATGGGCAGCAGCATTTCCCGCAGTCTGCGTCAACATCCACTGCGATCACCAAGACGCCTGCCAAGCGTGGTGCATTAAGGCAAATCCCCCCCCATGACAATTAACATTAAACCACGGCCCCCAGTTCCCGGCAGCTCTGCTATCCGTGGCTACGGTAGCGGCCATTGTAACGGTGGAGCAGGGGGTGCGAAGAATCTCCGGCAGAGATCCGGCTACCAATCCCAAAAACGACCCCTGGCCCTGGCAACATACAATACACGCACGCTCAGGACCGACGAAAAGATGGTCGAATTGGAGGAAGAGACGCTCAAGTTACGCTGGGATGTCATGGGATTATCTGAAGTCCGAAGACAGGGACAGGACACGATAATTCTAAATTCCGGCAACTTGTTCTTCCACCGGGAGGGAGACCAACAATCCCAGGGTGGTGTCGGGTTCCTCGTCCGCAAGTCTCTCGTTAACAACGTAGTGAAAGTCGATAGTGTGTCGGCTAGGGTAGCGTTCCTTATACTCAGAATAACCAAACGATATTCGCTGAAAGTTATACAGGTATACGCACCGACCTCGGCACACTCGGACAATGAAGTAGAAAGTATGTACGAGGATATATCCAGGGCCATGCATACTTCTAAAACCTACTTCACTGTTGTAATGGGAGACTTCAACGCAAAGCTAGGCACAAGGAAACGTGATGAGTTGAGAGTAGGGCCATTTGGATACGGGCAGCGGAACTCGAGGGGACAGAGGCTGGCTGACTTCATGGAGAAGGAGGGACTCTTTATGATGAACTCCTTCTACATGAAGCGGCCATCCAGGAAGTGGACGTGGATGAGTCCCGACGGTTCCACTACGAACGAGATAGACTTCATCATGACGACCAATAAGCGCATATTCAATGACGTCTCTGTGATCAGCAAGGTAAAAACCGGCAGCGATCACCGCATCGTAAGAGGCGCATTGAATATCAATGTCAAGCTTGAGAGGTCACGTCTGGTGAAGTCTACGCTCCGACCTAATCGTGCCCAAATCCAAAACCCCGAAAAGTTTCAACTTGAACTTCAAAACCGTTTTCAGTGCTTAGCTGAATGCGACACAGTGGATGAGTTGAACAACGGGTTGGTGGAAACTGTCCAAGCGGTTGGGTCCGAATTCTGTGAGACCAAACGCCGCAGGAAAGCTCAAAAACTCTCAAATGAAACTCTGAAACTAATGGCAGAACGGAGCGAAATGAGACTGCAGTCCGCAGTTGATATGTCGGATTACGGTAAACTCAATAGACGAATTTGGAAGTCCATGCGACACGACTTGCGTGCTTATAATACTGCGCGTATTACGGCAGCAATTGAGCGGAACCAGGGCTCTAAAGTGTTTGCAAAAGATTCGTCTATTGGGCAAAGCCAAATGACAAAACTGAAGACCGAAAATGGCAGTATCGTTTCATCCAAGCCTGAGATTCTGAGAGAGATTGAGAGCTTCTATCGACAGTTATATACCTCGACGCGCGAACCCGTTACTGAAGCAGCTCAGGACACCAGAGCAAAGTTAGTCCGACACTATACCGAAGACATCCCGGACATCAGCCTGTACGAGATTAGAATGGCTCTCAAACAGCTTAAGAACAACAAGGCGCCAGGAGAAGACGGAATTACGACTGAACTTCTGAGAGCGGGTGGTAGACCGATACTTTTAGTCCTCCAGAAGTTATTCAATTCTGTCATCTTCGAAGGCAAAACACCGGAAACGTGGCACAAGAGCGTGGTGGTGCTGTTCTTCAAAAAAGGTGATAAAACCTTATTGAAGAATTATAGGCCCATATCGCTCTTGAGCCACGTGTACAAGCTGTTTTCGAGAGTCATCACGAACCGTCTCGCACGCAGGTTTGATGAGTTCCAGCCTCCTGAACAAGCCGGTTTCCAAAGAGGCTTTAGCACCGTAGACCACATTCATACACTACGGCAGATTATACAGAAGACCGAAGAGTATAATCAGCCACTGTGTCTAGCGTTTGTGGATTACGAGAAAGCCTTTGATTCTATCGAGAAGTGGGCCATACTGCAGTCCTTGCAGCGATGCCAAATTGACTATAGGTATATCGAAGCGTTGAAGTGTTTATACAGCAAGGCCACTATGTCAGTCCGATTACAGGACCAGAGTACGGAACAAATTCCATTGCAGAGAGGTGTGAGACAGGGAGACGTCATCTCTCCGAAACTGTTCACTAACGCATTGGAGGATGTTTTCAAACTTTTGGACTGGAAAGGATGTGGCATCAACATTAATGGCGAATACATCACTAACCTTCGTTTTGCCGATGATATAGTTATAATGGCGGAGTCGCTCGAGGATATCGGCACCATGCTCAACGACCTCAGTAGAGTTTCCCAACAGGTTGGTCTTAAGATGAACATGGATAAGACGAAAATCATGTCCAATGTCCATGTTCCACCTATACCGGTAATTGTTGGAAACGATACACTCGAAGTTGTAGACGAGTACCTGGGACAGACTGTCCAATTAGGTAGGTCCAACTTCGACAAGGAGGTCGCACGAAGAATCCAGCTCGGATGGGCAGCGTTCGGGAAGCTTCGATCCATCTTTTCGTCCCCAATACCTCAGAGCCTGAAAACCAAGGTTTTCAACCAGTGTGTGTTGCCAGTGATGACTTATGGCACTGAGACGTGGTCCCTTACTGTGGGCCTCATTAACAAGCTTGAAGTCGCTCAACGAGCAATGGAGAGGGCTATGCTTGGGGTTTCCCTGCGTGATAAGATCCGAAATGAGGAGATCCGTAGGAGAACTAAGGTCACCGACATAGCTCTCAAAATTAGCAAGTTGAAGTGGCAATGGGCAGGCCACATCGCTCGCAGAACTGATAACCGATGGGGAAGAAAGGTTCTCGAGTGGCGACCACGCACCGGAAGGCGTAGTGTAGGCCGGCCCCCCGCTAGGTGGACCGACGACCTCATAAAAACCGCGGGGAATCGCTGGATGCAGGAAGCGAGTAGCCGGTCCAAGTGGCGTTCTATGGGGGAGGCCTATGTTCAGCAGTGGACGTCTTCCGGCTGATAATGATGATGATGATGATGATTTATACTCTGGAATGGAGACCATGGACCGACAAGCGCTGCGTAGGTCGTCCACAGATACGGTGGATAGACGACCTGATAAAGGTCGCATGACCACGTTGGATGCAGGCCGCTTCTAACCGGTCTTTTTGGAAAGTTATGGGGGAGGCTTATGCTCAGCAGTGGACGTTCTACGGCTGAGATGATGATGATGATTTGTACTATGGTGTATATATTTTAATACTTAATTTTCTTTTATAAATGTATACGGATTAGACCTATGCTTTTGCATCGGTGGGTACTTTGAGAAAATAGCCGAGTTTCGGCCCTAAGTTTGACTGACTTTGACCAGGTTTCCAGGCTGTTAATATATTTGCATAAAATAAAATGTATTGCGTTTGTTTCCAACACTGAAGGACTGTATAATGTACTCTACGTATACTAAGCTCTTAAGCAACTACGTGTAAGTTAATCAGTGCAGAATACCTGTGCACATTCTGTTTGTTCAAAATGTCTGAGTTCAGCGTACCGGTTAACCTGTTCTGATTTGCTTTGTAACTGAATATTTTAGTATTAGCTTTAGCTACCTTGACTTGGATAGTAACTATAACATTATAAAGGCAAAGGTTTGTGAGTATGTTTGTATGTTTGTTACATCTTCACGCTCAAACTGCTGGAGCAGTTTTTTTTATGAAATTTGGTAAGGAGGTCGAAGGCGCTGGATGATGACATTGGTCATCTACTTTTCAGCGTCACCATCATCAACATCCATCACCACACGAGCGCAACCGCGAGGCGCAGCTAGTTTTGAATATAATAAAATGAGGTTTATTCGAAGTTTTAGTACAATCTAGTTCTACATAGTTAGTTAGGGCAATGTCTATACTAAAGCTATAGACTCTATAGCGTTGATTGACCACGGACTCCAGGAAAGGGATGTTATGTGGACCGCGCCGCCCATGTAAAAATTAAATAACTGGAATCACGATTCGCCTCTAAATCCAAGTCAAAACAGTTTAAGTATTAGTTACTAGTTCACATATATATTGGTTTTCTCTATGCTACTTAACAACAATATCTTATTAGAATAGTATATTTCATTACAAGTGGGGAAAGGCTGTCATTGCAAAGAGTTCCGACAAATGTCTACCCGAGCCGAGGCGAACAAGTTGCAATGACGGTTCCGCACGTGTACTGAACGACTATTTTAATACAGTTGCGAAAAAATGAAGCAATTTAATAAAATAAACTCGCAAAGAAAATTTCTGAAAAATGGCGCCAACCGTAGAATATAAGCAGAGATATTTTTTTCTTCACCCATTCTGGTAGGCAAAGGGAAAATGAAATTTAATGACATGAAATGAAATGAAACCTAACCTAACTCATTCAATCAAATCATTAAATCTGTTATTGAAACAAATTAGTAGCTTCTTTTTAGAAATATACGTATTTGCATGAATCATAAAAACTTCTATGAATTTTTTTAGTCAAAACTTAATGGTTGGTCTTTCTTTTTAATAGACATTATTTTGACAGTTGGGAAAGAGGACGCACGAGTTTGGGAAAGGTAAAAAAAAGCACGAGTGTCTAATAGCCCACATCCCGAACGCTTTACGTCCCTGCAATACGCCACTTTTTGGGCAACTGTATTAAAATACATTACAATATTACCTTTATATATATTGTAAAGTAAAATAGTCTTAGTATATCTTCGCATACTACTACCCAATACGACGACGGTTAAAACCAGTTAGAGAGTTCAAATTCGATCCATGGATGGTATGTATCGGTGACCTAGCGGTCATGGCGGATTGTATTCATATCACCCGTATTGCCGGAAGACGCAGTATCGAATCCCGTCCGAGGATGTGTATTTTTCTCTTCAAAATTTCAAAGTTTGGGCTCGCTAACCAGGATTAAGTATTTCAGAATATAAAACGCTTAAAACACTACACTTTATTGCTATTGATGTCCGTTCTCTCTTGCAAGCGTCAAGCAAGGAATCCTACTGCGGGGTTTGGTGTGTAATCGATATTGTTTTATGTGTATCTATATCATGAGTATAAAAACTATCATTATGACCCTGTTTATAAAGCAGAATTATTCAGTATATGTTTACCTACCCAAATGTCACGTATCATGGCACACACTCCAAATTAAATTCACCAACATTTTGCTGAATAGTAATTACCTAATCATTATGCAGCGCAGCGTTTAAGAATGCATAATTAAGTCATGGTACCTAAACAACTTTATTATACCTACCTAATGATGTCAATAAATAGTTTTAAATTAAAAAACTGACCATGTTCGAAACGGACTCGCGCACGAAGGGTTCTGTACCAATATCTATAAATCACCCATACAACAGACACTGTTTTTTGCGTTTGATAATGGTACTCTTTAGGGTCACCCAGAAAGTCAAAAATATTACTCCCCGAAATTTAAGATGATTACGTCTGTTTTATTTTACATAGATAAATAGCTAGAGTAAAACACTGACTACTTTTATCTCTATACTTTAATATTTTATACCGGGCGGAGCAACAGCACGTAGCTAGTTTCAAATAATGTGTGCTATAAACAAACAAGAGGTACAATATGTTTCTAACTTCCCTGGATAAATATAATTCAATAGCATATTGGCAGAACGCCTTCCGCTCAAGGGCGCTATAACACAGCTCACTTCTGATATGTAACAGTCATAGAACGGAATGTCGGATCGGACTTCGATTTATAGAATGAGGTTGCAGAAAGCGATCGCTTCAGGAAACCGTCTCAGCTCGCAGGAAATGGGAATGTTAGAAGTTCCTGAGACACTGAGGAGTTAGCTTCCCACCGCTCTAGATTGATCTGAGTTTCGATCGTACCATCATTTACAATCTAGTGTGATAGTCGAACGTTAACCTATCAAATATTACAAACGGCCAAGTGTAAGGACTCGCAGATCGATGGTTCCGTACGACACAATATATTTGAGTTATGTCTTCGATATTAGGGGTGAGCTCGGATCTAGGCAAGCCTTCTGGTTTTGCCAAAGCCTCGCACTAGTTACGGCAAAACAATGATTACTTTTGAAGGTACGTATATAACAAAATACCCTCAGTTATAAAAAATATTAGCGTTTAACGTATTCAAAAAACAACTTGTTCAACACATATTAACCGTAACATAAAATTCTTTAAAGACTGCAAATGAATACGTAAGACGAGTAGGTATATCCTAGTCGGCTTATACCTACCTATATAATGTTGTTCTGTCTTAGCGCCGTTACCTTGTTATTTGTTGTTTAGTATTAACGACGACGAATGTTAAATATTATACACTCGAGAGCAATGAATCCGGGTCACTTATAGAATCCTAAAAATTTCGGAAACTAAAAATGCTAGGTTAATGCAATAAATTGTATTTAATAGACAATGTAATACTCCTTAAATGAAGGTATTAAAACTTCTTAGTTATTGTAAAGTTATATCATAAAAAAATCAAATTTGAAAAAGGGCCACTTTCGAAGATGGAACTACGAAATTACAGCATTTGGTTATGCTTTTGTTTGTAATCTGTCATTTATGTGGGTACATAAACCATGTTGATAGTGCTCTATATTCATTATTCAAGCTGAAATTATGTCGCTTACGCCTGAAGAATGCACCAGAATACTTACAATGCTGGAAACCGGCCGGAGTCAGCGCGATACAGCCAGGACTGTCGGTGTGTCGCTGTCAACAGTACAAAGAGTTCTCCGACGTTACGAAGAAACTGGTTCTAACCTACGCAGACCAGGAACGGGCAGAACCAGGTGTACCACAGCACGAGAAGACCGATACTTGGTGAACACCATGCTTCGAAATCGCTTTCTCACAGGAACTGAACTCACAAATCAGTTTCGACGCCTCGGAGGAAGTAACCCAAGTGCATGGACAGTAAGACGTCGGCTTGCTGAATCTAACTTAAAACCCCTTAGACCTGCAAACGGCCCTAAACTGGAGCGTGGGCATCGTATTTCAAGACTAAGATATGCCCAGAGCCACGTAAATTGGAGTATTGAAGATTGGTCAAAAGTTATGTTCTCCGATGAATCAAAATGTATGCTCTACAAGCACGATGGAAGACACAGAGTGTATCGAAGACCAGGGGAAAGATTCAAGCAAGCATGTATCGAAGAAAAAGTAGCCTACGGTGGTGGGTCTGTACTTGTGTGGGCCGGAATTTCTTCTGAAAGTCGCACAGAGCTGGTGATCATAGAAAACGGCTCTTTAACTAGCGAAAGATATGTGGAAGAAATCCTCAATGATCACGTTGGTCCATTTATGGTCAATTTAGGTGAGGATGCTATATTTATGCATGACAATGCCCGACCTCATACAGGTAGGATTGTGAATGACTACCTTCAAGAGATGAACATTACTCGTATGGAGTGGCCAGCGCGCAGCCCGGATATCAACCCGATCGAGCATGCTTGGGACGAGCTAGGCAGATGCGTAAAACAACGAAACCCTCCCCCAATCACGCTTCGTGAGCTCAAAATTGCTCTCACAGAGGAATGGGAGAATATTCCCCAAAATCGTATAAGGAACTTGGTGTACAGCATGCCAAACCGCGTAAACGCAGTAATGGAAGCACGAGGAGGAAATACGAAGTATTAAAATTCAAGAAAATCGTAATAAAGTTCAAAAATTTCATGTTTCCTATTTTTGTTTTAAGGAGAGATCAGCAGTTTTTTTCTTTATGTAATTTTGTGTTAATAAAATGTATGGTGACTCATTTTTTTTTTTACTTTCATTTAAGGAATATTACATTGTCTATTAAATACAATTTATTGCATTAACCTATCATTTTTAGTTTCCGAGATTTTTAACATTCTTTAAGTGACCCGGATTCATTGCTCTCGAGTGTATTTGATAGCCATGTTCTCATCATGAAATGACGTTTGTCTTATAAATGTATTAAAACCGAAATCTAGGATGGGCGATCCTTCCTAGATCCGTATGGGTGAGGGTGAGTAGCCGCAATAGACCTTAGTGGTGGATTATGGGCCATACTCCTTCTCCTAAGAGTAAGGCCAGGGTCCCAACAGTAGGCACGTAATGGGTTGATTATCATATAATTGCAGGTTATAATAGCTATTCACAGAACATATTTTAAATAAACAATATTAAATTTATCTCCGTTACGTGTGCCTACTGTGAATCCCTATACTATAACTACAGCACAATATCAGGCACTGTGGGGGTAGCAACCAAGACAGTTACTTGCACAACAGACCTACCATTTAGAAAATTAAAGGGTTTCCTCTCCTCTTAAGACGCGGTCCAACCCCGATTTTAAAATAATTTACGATGCTTTACGTAAGGTTGAAATTAGCTTGTTAGATTCGACGATGTAATGCGAAAATGCATTAGTTTTATACGTTTTCCTTATATTTTTCGATATATACTATTACAATTGAAAAAACTGCTGGTTACTACTTTAGTACTATATGTTGGCTATGTATTACCTAAAAAATAATATAGTGTTATCGCTGAAAACTCTGAGAGTTTGGACGTGAAAGTTTATTTTTATGGACCTATTTAGGATTTTTTCTGCAGAGAGCGAGTAACATTTATGAATTCTGTTCGGTTATTACTCTTTGCCTTTTTGTTTTCTAACCTAAGTATTTTTATCATAGATTATTATCTACCTGTTTCGTTACACTAGATGTTTAAAGATTCTGCTTTTTACTATTATCAGGATACGACCGCACCTTAAGAATCGCATCCCGACGCGAAGCGAATATTTTTTACTTCATCGCTGATAAAATCGACCTACTCGCAAGGGAACCTTATCTATCCATCAGTAATTAAAAGAAACAATGTTCTGATTTTTCAATTTTAGGCTATGATAAAGTTACTTTATACATTTACTGGCTACACTTTGCTTAATCGATTTGGGAAACAATAACATACAAGAGTGTTTGGTAAAATAACCAATTAAGTATCAATTAAGTTTTATTAATTAAGTGCTATGAAACGGGCAAAACCTTCCAAAGATAATTATTTTATTAATTTCTCGGGAGGCTGAATAATATTGAATTAATTATAATTAAATAATAGGACCAGAGCAATCATTTAGTACCGACGCAGCCAACAGAAACACGTTAACATTATAAATGCGTAAGTTTCATAAGTTTGTGTTTGCGGTTGTCAATTTTTCACGCTGTAACCTTAAAGATGGTCCATTACCTGGAGCATTCACTTGTAATGTAACATTTAAAATTCGATTTTTAACCATTGCATTACAATACTACCTCCCTGACTTAACGAGCATTCAGTTGTAATGTTACAAATTGTATCATAATATTATGCATTGTATCATCAAGTTGCGCACTGTAATGCTCGTTGATTTTCCCGCACCAACGTAATGCTCGTATCTGCGAAATTACAGTTTGCTCGGTGCTCGGTTCTCCTCCCTCACTGAGGTAATGCTCGAATTTGTAACGTTACATTACAGGCGAATGCTCCAGGTGAGGAACCACCTTAATTTATATAGAGTGCAATGGTTTGGGCCTAACGATTTGGATTAAATTTGGTATTAGCATAGCTTGTACCCAGGAGTAACATAGGCGTATTTTTATATCAATCCAATGGGTTATTACTACTATTCACTACAATAATTATATACATAGCGTCTTACAAAAAGATGTCGTAATAAATAAACTGAAAGGTTGGCATATGCGCCTAATCAGGATTCACATAGTTAAGTATCAAAATTTAAATTGATATTTTTTCCAATGAAAAGAAAAAAATAAAAGTTAAGAAAATATTACCCGAATTTTTTGGACAGCCCTAATAGACATGCCTATTTTGGAGTTCGTTGGGGTCAATACGGTCTGCAAGCCTCACACGACCTATTCATTCACCTCCGTCCCTGCATAAGCTCCCTCCCCTCCCGCACTCTAGCCTAGGTCCCGATTTGGTTCCTTGTTCACCTACTCTACGTTCTGGTGGTCATTGCCGTTGTTGGCCTAGTTTTTCTGGGATAAACCTGCTTGAGTATGAGAAAATCTTTGGTCACTCATAAATAGGAATGTTTACAACCGCCTGGGACGCAGTAGTTAGGTCCTAATTGTATGCAAGATTCTGCGTGTGTGGTTTTAGTATTATTACACCTTTTTGGTACACGCTGTATAAGTATACACATATTTGTACTATTTACATTACATATTATATTTTTGTAAAATATTTTTTTATAAATACTATTTATTGACTATACGGGTTTATGCACCTGGTGGTAGGCACTACCCATACCCACGACAGTTGCAGCTTCATGCAGATGTTAAAACAGTAGTTTGGCGTGGCGCTGTACTACACTCGTCACCCTCACATGTTTGTTTCCTTTTTTAAACTTTTTTTAATGGTAAGTAATAACTTGACGAGAAATGAGATTGACTTCATTATGACCACCAAAAGGCAAATATTCACTGATGTTTCCATGATCAACAGGGTTAAAACCGGTTGTGATCACCGAATGGTAAGAGGCACGGTGAATATTAATGTCAAACTGGAGAGGTCTCGTCTGATGAAGTCTACGCTCCGACCCACTCGTGCCCGTATTCAAGACCCCGAGAGCTTTCAACTTGAGCTATCGAATCGCTTCGATTGCCTTGAGAACATCGCTTCAGTAGACGAGATCAATACCAGGTTAGTAGAAACTGTCCATACAGTGGGTTTCAAATACTTTAAACCCCACCGTACAGATAGGCCACAAAAACTCTCCAACGATACCCTCAACCTCATGGCTGAACGACGCTCACTGAAACTGCAGTCTTCGGATGATGCTGAAGCATATAGGCTGCTCAATAGATGAATATGGAAGTCCTTGCGACACGACATCCGGATCTTTAATACAAACCGTATTAAAGAGACGATAGAGCGGAAAAAAGGCTCCAAAGTGTTTGCGAGAGACATGTCTATTGGGAAAAGCCAGTTGACGAAGCTGAAGAGAGAAGACGGCAGTGTAGCGTGGACCAAAGCAGAAGTATTAGGAGAGGTAGAGAGTTTCTACGGACAGCTATACACCTCGGTCGCTAAACCTGTTAGCAGCTCGGTCAAAGACCCAAGAGCCAAGCTGACCCGACACTATACCGAAGATATGCCGGACATCAGCCTGTACGAGATTAGAATGGCCTTGAAACAGTTTGAGAACAACAAGGCACCTGGTGATGACGGTATCACATCTGAGCTTCTGAAAGCGGGTGGAACACCGGTACTTAAAGTCCTTCAGAAGCTCTTTAATACCGTCTTACTCGAAGGTTCAACGCCAGAAGCATGGAACAAAAGCGTGGTGGTGCTGTTCTTCAAAAAAGATGACAACACTTTACTTAACAATTACAGACCCATCTCGCTTTTGAGCCATGTTTATAAGCTGTTTTCGAAGGTCATAACGAACCGTCTCAGTCGCAGGTTTGATGAATTCCAGCCTCCGGAACAAGCCGATTTCCGAAAAGGCTATAGTACCATAGATCACATCCACACGTTACGGCAAGTTATACAGAAGACCGAAGAGTATAACTTGCCTCTTTGTTTAGCGTTTGTGGACTATGAGAAAGCCTTTGATTTGATCGAGACGTGGGTAGTGCTTTAGTCTCTCCAGCGGTGCCGTATTGACTATCGGTATATTGAAGTGCTGAAGTGTTTGTACCAAAACGCCTACATGTCAGTCCGAGTACAGGAGCAGAATTCGAAGGCAATTCCATTGCAAAGAGGCGTGAGACAGGGAGACGTTATATCTCCGAAACTGTTCACCGCTACATTGGAAGACGCCTTCAAGCTTCTGGAATAGCAAGGACTTGGCATCAATATTAACGGCGAATACATCACTCACCTTCGATTTGCCGACGATATTGTAGTCATAGCAGAATCCATGGAAGACTTCAGTACAATGCTCGAAGGCCTCCATCGAGTTTCCCAACGGGTAGGTCTTAAGATGAACATGGATAAGATGAAAATTATGTCTAATGCCCATGTTGTACCTACCCCAATATCAGTTGGGAACTCAGTTCTCGAAGTTGTTGACGAGTACATCTACCTGGGACAGACAGTCAAACTAGGCAGGTCCAATTTCGAGAAAGAGGTCAATCGTCGAATCCAACTCGGCTGGGCAGCGTTCCGGAAACTTCGCGAAGTCTTCTCGTCCAAATTACCTCAGTGCCTCAAGACAAGAGTCTTCGACCAATGTGTGTTACCAGTGATGACTTATGGCACTGAAACGTGGTCTCTTACTATGGGCCTCATAGATAAGCTCAAAGTCGCACAACGAGCTATGGAGAGGGCTATGCTCGGGGTTTCTCTACGTGATCGAATCACGTGGCCGATGGGGCCGAAAGGTTCTGGAGTGGAGACCACGGACCGGCAAGCGCAGCGTAGATCTTCCACCGACACGGTGGACGGACGACCTGAGAAAGGTCGCAGGACGACGTTGGATGAAGGCCGCTTCCAACCGGTCCTTTTGGAAAATCATGGGAGGCCTATGTTCAGCAGTGGACGTCCTACGGCTGAGATGATGATGATGATGAATACCTTGACATTATAATCAGCGTTTTTATAACATTCAATTTTGGGATAATGCTCTTCATCTCGGAGAGAAAAATACGGGCTACCACGCAAGTCCAGTTTTTATTAGCGTGAAGATTGGCCGTTGTTGCTGAATTTTTAGACAACCCGAATATCTTCGAGCAACTGGTTAGTCGTTCGAAATGTGGCCTTCGAAACACGCGGCATTGAGGCCACTAGAGATCACCAATCCAATGAATATATACAACAAGGTGTAGGAATAGAGTGGTACTAAACATAATGCGAGCGTAACCCTGAAAAAGTTAGTTCCGGATACTTCCTCCTACATCTAAATTATCAAACTTTATCTCTATAGTTCAGATAAAGAAGTTGGTTTTCTGTTTTCTGTTGGTTATAAATAATATTTGGTTCGTCTGGCACTTGTACTTTACTAAGTGGTACTAGTGATGTAATAAAGGCTGTTTTATTAGAGAGGTTTTTTTTTATTTCTATTTTACAATGTTAGAGAGAAAAATTACACATTATAGAACGGCACTCATCCCGCGTCTTTCGAATATCCATGTCAGACGCTAAGGTGATTCATCCGAGCATCCAAAAATTGCAAAGTTTGGTCTCGCTATGCAGGCGTTAGTGCTACATAATTATATAATTAAAACTGACTCTTATTGCCAGGTGCATACATATTATATTATTGATATTTCATCAATCGCGCGGCACGCCGAGCGCCATTACGAGTGAAAGTGCTCCAGTTTTCAAATAACTCGAGTAAATGCAAATACCACCTTGTTACAAGAAATTTACACAAGCAACCAACTTTTGAACGTGGTTACTTTGCTTTAACTCAAGTACGCAGTGGTTTATTTTCTTGGTACATTCACCAGCTCCAACAGCCGTGATCGTCTAGTGGTTAGGACCCTACGTTGTGGCCGTAGTAACCCAGGTTCGAATCCTGGTCACGGCAGTGATGCACTGTCGCGGCGGAGAACTATTTTTTATTCTTTCGACGGGACTTCACCATCTTGCAAAGGGGCTATACATCAAAGAATAACACACAGGAAAAAAAACATGAAAAATATGTCAACCAAATGAGTTCAGCTATACAATACCATAGTTCTTACATACAATAATAAAAATAACCATAACATATCGTATGCGAGAAGTATACCAGGCGAGTGCGGTGCTAATAATTCTAGCCAGTCCTAGTATCGGCGTTTCCAAGCCGCTAGAGTGCCTCTGACATGGTATAACGAAGGATGGATTAAGAGAGCAACCAGGACAGATGGCGTTGGTGTCGTTCGAAGCACGGACACACTTATTATAGTCGAAACTGACAATAGCAGTCACCCATCCAAGTAGTGGCCGCAGCAACGTTTGCTGAACTTAATCAGCAAGGACATCTAGACAAGCTCTGCTTTGAGAGGATGTCAACTCAGCACTACAGTACAGGTGTGGGCAATTGCAACAATATCTAAGTTTTGCTCTTCCAGTTTCATGTAAAACTGATATACTGGCCAAACCATACTTGTTATATAAGCGAAATGACAAGAAAAATATATATAATAATATAATTAATATAAATAAACATATTCTACGGGAATGACACTCTCATGATTGAAAAAACTCTTTTGAGAACGTAGATAATAAAGATTAGATAAAGTAAAAACTCAGATTCCCTACTAGCAACTAGTAATGGTAAGTAAGATATACGCTATGCTAACTTAGCTTAGAAATGTCCCCCAAGGGGTTACCTATCTCCCCCCCCCCCCTCCCTTAAGGCTTTGCATCGACCTTCCGAACATCCTGCACAAATGTATACCTAGGATGGTGTAAGTACAACAATTTACACGAATAATGTCCAAAAAGATAAATTTCAAAAAGCTAAATAATATTCAAATACCTGTATGAATGCAAAACCAGAATAATATAGTAAACTTTCATCTACTAACCCTACTGGAACAGTAGATACACTATTTATTATATAATACTATTTAAAATAAAAGCAAATAACAAATCGCCAGTATAAAAAAACTTTATATAACGTTGATAAGCAATTATTTAGGTACGCCCTAAATGATAAATGAACAGTTTATAACGAAGTTTTTTAGCAGAAAATTATCTCTTAAAGGAAATATTTTAATGAAGTGAAAATGAAACCCAAGCAGTCTTTCAGAGTGATTTATCTACTTTTGGCAAAAACCTGCGGCCGCGATCACGTAATTTAGGGGCTCGAAAGTATTATTAAAAAACTAACCTTACTCATTTTCTTTATGGATTTACGGTTTTGTGTATTAGAATTGTCTAAACATGTAGTCACTTAGTAGGTACAAGCATTTTCAATTTTAAATCATTTATTAAGTTTAATTTAATGGATATCATTTTTCATAAACTCTCCACTAGCAATAGAAGGTGTATAATGCACTCAACCAGTTCAGTTTCATTAGTAAACTGTTTATAGCACGTTATTAATAGAATCTAAATTAATTACTCGAAACGATTGATATAGAACTTAAATTATTAAATACTAAAACTTTTGTAACTTTAATAGTTATTTGTTGTACTAATTTGTTAAAAGACTGCAAAGTTGGTTTTTGGGGCGAGTAGGTACTTGTATTAAAACCTGGGCATGCGAAGGACCCTAGGATTGAACCATTCGCTAGGTTTCAAAGGTACGAGATGCAAAATAACTTTGCTGCCGAGTGAAACACACAATGTTTCACCTCACTACAGCGCGGAAAACGTTAGGAACAGCTTAGTTAATAAATAGTGTTCAATCATTTAACAAATTAAAATAAAATTTACTGCCTTTGGTAATATTGATTGTTACATTTACTGAAATTACGATTTTCAAAAAAATTATGGAATATGAGTTGAATAAAATGAAGAAAATTTTATAACGTTTTTTTTTTCATTAGTTCAGGCCACCTGCTGGGCAGTGCGATTATTCAAAGAAATGAGGTTGGCGCGCTGACATGAAATAAGTATTTAATGCATTTTCAGTGGACTTGCGGTAAATAAAAGTATGGAATAGAAAGGTTCGAATTTTAAAAACTCTTTTCACGCTAGCGGACAAAATGCACATGGACAAAATGCACAAATGGACATTTTACACTCAGATTTCTAATGACAAACAGAATCTTTTCAAGGTTGTGAAGTGAAAACATTATTTTTTCCTATTTGCTCAAACATTTTTTTATCTCTAAAAAACACTTTCCAGTCATTGGAATGTTACTCAAAAACTGCTAGACCGAATTACAATAGATTTGAATGAAAACCTCGGAAGTATACTTCACCAAACGAAAAGAATCATCAAAATCGGTTCATAAACGAAAAAATAATACATAAAACGATTGCTATGGTTCCCTGTATGCATCCAACCTAAATTTGTTCGGTATATTACCAAAAGCTTATTTAAGATAAACTGTGGATTTGTGATGGGAAATACCGACTTTATAGTCCTTTTTACAGTTACTGATACCGAGACGTAGCTTCGTAATTGCAGCGGTCTTTATGGGTGCTCTTTAGTGCGTATCCTTCGAACGACTGATGGGATGTGAAACAGCACTAAACTCTTTAACCGTCTTCTTTTTATGTCCTTAACTTATCAAAATATTTATGTTGTAGTAATTAACGATTTTAAGATTAGATGTGTTTAAATTGGTTTCAAAAAGAGATCACGGTGGATATCACGCGAGTGCAGTGCTAATTATCCTAGCCAGTCCTAGTATCGGCGTTTCCAAGCCGCCAGAGTACCTCCGACATGTTATAACGAAGGATGGATTAAGAGAGCAACTAGGACAGATGGCGTTCGTGCCGTTCGAAGCACAGACACGCTTATTATAGTCAAAACTGACAATGGCGATCACCCATCCAGTAGCGGCCGCAGCATGAACATCTAGACAAGCTCTGCTTTTAGGGGATCTCGACTCAGCCCTGAGCACTGCAGTGCAGGTTTGGATTAGATACCTATTGTTGCAACAATTGCAACTTTGCAATTGTTGCAACAACAATTGCTTCGCTCTTCCAGTTTCATGTAAAGATACTGGCCAAGCTATACTTGTTATTTATGCGATGGGTTTGGTTGGGATGTAGCGCGGTCGAGTAAACTGATCAACTATGTTATGGGAAATTCCCAAAAATGGCTATAATTGATTTTGTTTCATTTAGATTTGTGTTTCATTTAGTTTGACGTGTTATAGCAGTAGATTAATAAACGATAAGTAACTGGTGCATGAGTTCAGGCAAAGTGTACAAAATCATGAAACGTTGTCTTTGTGTTTTCATCGTCAATCACCTTAGGCAGTTTCATTAATGTGGATACATTAATGAACCTTGTTTTAAACAGGACAAATTTATGACAGATTTATGTATATTTGTGTGACTGTGACTTAACTCTAACTACCTACTTAATCATTCCTATACCGTGATAATGAAAACAAAAGATTTATGAATGAAACTGACGTATATTTACGTCACTAGGACGCAAAGGGTTAAATCAAAATATCTACATACTATTTATGTAATTTATATATTTATACGTAAATAACTTGAGGAATGGCAAATGTATAAACGTGCAATTCCACTATTTACATTCCATAAAGAAAAAATCTAACTATGAAAACTTTGCTGCAGTCACTACTGGGATAGGTGGCTGCTCGTTGCATTTACAATTGAGCGCTTCCGTGTTTCGAGGAGCAAGCTCGGATAGCAGTCATACGGCAATGTGGAATGTCTACGGGCGCCGGTCTAAGTCGCGCCTTTAAAACCATTCCATACAAAATGGCCTAAACTTTAGTTCACCATCCACCACAACCCAAGTAACCTATAATAAGAATTGCCGAGGCTAATAGTTAATAAATTGACCATTAGCATTAGCAGTAACATCTACTTCGTGTTATCTGGCATCCAATGAAAGGTCAAACAGGAGTCTAGACCTTACACAGCTTCCGGAATGAACACATCTGACTGTGCCCTGGTGCGATACGTAAACTGCATTATCTAGTATTCAGAACGCGCTATTTTTTGTTAGGGATGACGTGAAATAGCCCAACACTACTATACTTTTGTAGACTTTGCTCCCACGAGGTCCCCGACCTTCCCTATGCGCCACCTCAAGTCGACTGTGATTGTCTTGCCTGTGTGCTTCCGAACATACTTTGTAAGCCTCGGGGCTCTCTGTCTAATGTTCTTGACAGCTACCAAAGAAATATAACTACCTGATAAGCTTTAACAGTGTGCTATTATTAGGTACTAGCTGCTCTCCGCGGTTTCACCCGCGCGGTGATGAATAATGATGATGATGAATCTTAGATAGCCTATGTTACTCAAGATGAATGTAGCTTTCCAATGGTGAAAGAATTTTTGAAATCGGTCTAGTACTTTTTAAGCCAATTCGCTACAAATGTACATATAACTCTTTCCTTTTTTATTATATTAGTATAGATTATCTCTATGAACCATAAATTAAATACTAGCACTGCACTGATCAAAATTACTGATGATATACGATTTGCCATGGTTAACTGAGAGCTCACTCTTTTAACCCTACTCGATTGCTTTTAGCTGTGTTGACCATTCTGTTCTACTAGCTATCCTGCGCTCTTTAAATATCTCTCTATCTGCCATTGAGTGGTTTCAGACCTATCTCTGTGGGCGCTAGCAACGTGTTCAACTCGATGACAATCACTCAAGCTGGTGCAATGTGGTTTCTGGTGTCCCGCAAGATGGGGTCTTCTGTTCTCTTCTCTTATTTTCTCTGTTTTCATTAACACCCTTGTGTCGCGTTTTCGCTTCTCTTCTTGTCATCTATGTACCGCATTGTTGATTTTAACAATGCGGTAGACCAACTGACGCAGGATCTATATGTTGTTTCCTCCTGGACACAAAAATTCGGTTTGCAAATGAATACTAGTAAAACTTAAGTCATGATAACTGGGAGTAACTCATACATATCCGGACTAGATCTTAGCTCTCTCCCCTCTGTGAAATATAATGATGGACCCCTTTTATATTTCGTCAAGTCTCATTATCACCAGTAACTAGTTTTGGGAGCAGCATATTACTGAACCCAATAAGAGAATGTATCATACAATGCATGCCCTAAAACGTTTTCAAAACTTTCTCCCCTTCTCTGCAAAGATTACTCTTGTAAACTCCTTATTACTTACCTATCTTGGACTATGGAGATGTGTGCTATCCTGACGTTACTGAAGAACAGCTTACCAGACTGGAACAGATGTTGAATCTCTGCATTAGATACATATATGGACTACGTAATTTTGACCATACCTCTTTTTACCGGACACAGCTTCACTGGCTAGAAATCCGGTATCGTCGAAATACACACATACTTTGTCTACTTAATAACATTCTTAACAATCCCTTTTCCCCAAATTACCTAAGAGAACGTTTCTCTCTGCTCTCCTCCGATAGACGCTCTAAGCGCTCTTCAAATCACCTTCTACTTGGGTTTACACTTACCCTTTTACAGTCACTGCAATTCGATTGTGGAGTTCTCTTCTGTGGAAATCGCAAAGCACCTTGGAAACGTTTAAATCCAAAGTTTATCAACATTACCTTCCCTTGCAAAATAATAAACATAATTGAGCTATTTTTAAGTTTAAATATATGTATACTATTTATATGTGTGTATATATGTATATGTAAAGTTATAGTATATAAATAGTTTATTATTGATTGATATTCTACCTTAAATATCTGTTTTATAGCAGATATTTAAGGTAGAATATCAATCAATAATAAACTATTAAATAAAGCACTACCAAACACACTTCCATATCACACAAAGGTTAGCTGGAAGAAAAAGTTTGCCCATGTATTTTTAGTTTTGTGCACTAAAGAATTTTCTATCTATCTATCTATAAATAGTATAAGCACTCACCAGTAGGTCCATGAGGCCGTCTCTAATGTGCTTACAATGTGTTCCTTATTCCCACCCCGCAACGCAGAGTCTACATAAGGAGGGTACCTGATACTCGAGGGAGTCTCCAAGACCTCCGTCCTACCCACCTGCCCACGTACGAGGCTCGCAACTCTCTATCTCTTTTTATTCCTCTTTCTGTCTTCTTAGAGGAAGTCCCGTACCCCGGTAATGGGAACATAATTTGTCTATTATGTTTATATAAAAAAAAACATTGCCTCTTGTGTTTTAACGTCAACATTAACATAACATGTATTCTAGCAAATATAAAAGACGTTTCGTTTAAATAAAAAAGTGTTTGAATATTCTTCCGACAAATAAAGAAATCCTCAAAGTCAAATCATAAACTGTATTTCCAACAGTCATGTTTTCTTTGCTCGGTTCAAGTCTCTAACGATGCCTTCAGGCGTACTAAGAATTCCTAAGTTGTTCAATATGCCGAACTTTGTTTTTAAAAATGTTTCTGTATATATAAATATGTTTTTTTTCGCTTTGCTGGTATTTATCATAAGATCCGAGCTTTTATTTGCAGATAAGAATGTATTTACATTAAATCATTAAATTAATATTTACTTAAATTGATTGGAAGAATCACATTTACTTAAATGATAACAAGTATTGGAGTGTATTTAACAGTTTTTTACCCGACTACGGCAAAGCCCAAAAGAAGAGTCATGGGTTTGACCTGTATTATGTACTATTTATATGTATGTCCGTTCCTGTGTCCACTAGTAACGACTCAATTAGATTCGTATAAAAGGCACGGGTGGGTGTCTGGATACGTAAAATTCTTAAAAAACAAAATGGTTGATATTATGTACTAGCTAAATGTGCTGGTTATTATACAATAATTATTATAATAAAAAACATTTGACGTTTCCTTTAACTCACTAGGAACCTGCCTTCGTACCACGATGTCCCAGCTTCTACCCCTAGCCATGCAAAATGTTTCTGCTCATCACATCACATCACATTACAACATACAAGACCCGCGGGTCTTTTATGTTGTAATGTGAGGCTAATTGTGCTGGTTATTATACAATAATTATAATAAAAAAAACATTTGACGTGTCCTTTAACTCACTAGGAACCTGCCTTCGTAGCACGATGTCCCAGCTTCCACCCCTAGCCATGCAAAATGTTTCTGCTCATCACATCACATCACATTACAACATACAAGACCCGCGGGTCTTTTATGTTTTAATGTGAGGCTAATTGTGCTAGTTATTATACAATAATTATAATAAAAAAAAAACATTTGACGTTTCCTTTCACTCACTAGGATCCTGCCTTCGTAGCGCGGTATCCCAGCTTCTACCCCTAGCCGAGGCAAATGGTTCTGCTCATCACATCACATCATACAAGACCCGCGGGTGCTGGCTAGATATTGTGATATGTGCTCTGTGCTGTGCCTCCCGACACAGAGACACCTAGTGCGGTGATGTGAGTGTGGAAACGTTTACATTTCCGTTTGTATTGAGCCGTCGTTCGTTGTTGCAGTGCGCAGCATGAGGCGCGATGTACGGTAATGCGAGCGATGGCACTGGCGCGGACGCGGGCGTTGGCGCGGGCGAGGAGACGCGTGCGCACGCGCTGGCCACGTTGCTCGCTCTCTACGTGCTCGTCTGCTTCATTGGTATAGTTGGTAAGTACTTGTACATCCATAATCCTACTAATATTATAAATGTGAAAGTTTAGATGGATGGATGTATGGATGTTTGTTGTTCATTCACGCTCAAACGGCTAGGCCAATTTTGATTAATATGGTATGGAGGTAGATGAGGTTTTGATATATAGGATACTTTTCATCATCATCATCATCATCATCATCATCATCATCCAGCACCACGCGGGTGAAACCGCGGATTGCAGCTAGTTTAAGACTATGTTGTTTTTTAAAGCTATAAAAAAGGCCAGGAGTATTATTTTAAAAAACGTACGAACTAAAGCTAAGAGATATTATGTGCCTGAACGCACAACGGCGCTGCTACATCACAGAATGGATAGCAGAAACGAAGCGAGACATACCTACCCACTTAGAATAGGTACACGTAGAACAGCTGCCGTTCGATTCTCTAATGATACGTCGATGAGCTCACCGATGTCAAATACTTTATGAGATAGCTAGCGCCCATGTACATAAGGTTATTTTTCCAACGTTTCTTGTCATCCCGTCATTTGTTTCACGGATTTTGTCAAAGATGCAACGATGTTTGCTCTTAGGGAATCGCACGGCTGATCTCTATGCCTAAACCAAGTGCCGGCGCGGCGGGCCCGGGCGGGTTGACGTCAAACTTCTGTGTAATGTTGCGAGCGGTGCGTCGCTACGTGCGTTCAGGCGCACAATTGTTCTTAGCTGCGGAGCGATGAATTTGGGTTCATAATAATATAAACATTTTTTTCTTTCACCTTTATGACCAGCTATCGATTCCAAACCACCCCCTTCAATATTGTGCACTAAGTAATTATCAAAGGCCTTATATACATTTCTGCCATTTAATTAGAAGATCATTCAAACCTTTACGATAGAACTCTGGGGACCTGGAGTCCACAAACTGTGTGAAGCGATTTTATACTGTCTCCTAGGAAAAAAAATATTGTCTGTGCAAAAAATTCTCCAAATCGCGTGGAAAATGGTAGTCGGTTGTAGAAATTAAATTATTTGCAGTTAAATTCAATATTTATTGCTTGTTGAATGGATTTAAAAATTTTAAAAGTTTAAAAATTGAGCTAATTAAAAATAGAGAAAAAATATATCTTGCTTATCTAGGTAACACTAATTAAATACCAAACGTATTAATAAATAAATGACAGTAAAAGTAGGGACTTATCAGTGAAAATAGGCTATGTATTTTTTTATATTTCGTTCTGAAATCCAAATTTGTGTAAAATATGATTATTATATTACAACTACAAAGGCTTAGTTAAGTTTATCATTTTGTGTTCGCATCTCAGAGTTTCAATACACAGGCTATCGCCTAGTTTGGGACTCGCTAGTTCTACTTAATTTGTACAAATTGTAAATTGTTTATTTGTGTTTAAGACAATGTGTAAGTTAAAAATCTTAACGCCGCCCAAGACGAAGACAGGCTTTATCCTCGAGGTGCATACTCTAATTTCTCACCGACTGCGAAACAATAAAAACTCAGAGCTTTAAAATAACAGTTATTTAGTTAAAAGTAAAAAAAATATTATTTAATATTCAAATTGCCCACTTTTTTTCAGTTATGGAGAGACAGAGTATTATTTTTGGAAGGAATATTTTATGGAAAACATTGTTTTAGAATTTCGCGGTTGTTAACTAAGTTATAATTAGTACTCACGGGATGTAGACCACGATTTAGTTGCTTTCGAAGCTCCCAATATTTCGGCACAGTTACATGCACCATGTTCAAAATTATAACATTTTATAGAAGTTGTTAAAATAACACCAAACACCGTGTTTTGTTCCAAATTCATTATAATTGCGCCTGTTTTCTTTTTTTCTGTATGCTGTATGTGGTGACCGGTTCGACTTTTGAATAAACTATCTTAAGAGCCATTTCACAAAATCACTCTACTGAAGTTTAGGTAAATGCCAGCGCATTGCTTACACAGGCGAAAGAAGTGACGACGGAATAGCGTGACTGTGAGTAACATATTTTGATACTTGCACTCATTTTAAAAACTGTGGCTTTGGAATGAGTAAACAATCAATTTCTTGTCGATTCAATTTATAATCATTTAGACTTATGTTAAATATTTTTTCGTGTCTAACAAAGCAGAGTTAATATCATATTTTAACTGAGATCAGATTAATTGAAGAATGTACTTTCTTTTGATATAATATCAGTTTGGAATTACACTTTATTTAACGCAATACATCGTGTTAAACTGCTGATATAATTCGTGGAAATTGGCGAAAGATCTTTATTTTTTTTTTCTATAATGATGATCAGTTATCGATATTCTAGTACACTGTGTGTCAACAAGATTATATTCCTGATGAATAGATTTTTTTGTTTAGTTAATTTGATGAGTTTTTATACAAGAGATAGAACTCTGAAGTTTGCTATATTCCATTTAATTCGTAAAACGAGGTGCGGGAGATTGGTCACTACAAAATAATTAAAGTGATGCTTGTAAATGTGGTACATTAACTGAAAAGAGGACAGATTATTCTATTTATTTCAATTATTCAACTATTTGTGAATCTTTCCTATGATAGTAAATTAAGCGCTTAAAATCTACGATTACGCGCATTAAAATGTGAAATGCCTCTTAACAAGGCCCGTATCTACTACGTACTAAGAGTTTCCTACCACTAACGTTCCAAATCCAAGTCACTTCATGCCCTTGGGAGTTTCATACAACGTTACAGCACCGGGGATGTAATACCTTGCTTTACGTCGAGATTGCGTGATATGTAATTGGACATTTTCGAGCTGGTGCATGAAAACATTTTTTTCTAAGCCGTCTAACTTGGTGGTGAACTTTAATAGTCGGTACAGTCGGTAACATTGCTAAGTTTAGTTTGCACGCTTTTCGTGCCTGACGATCCGTGGGCTCCAGCGCATAGACGTGCTCGGCCGCACAACTTGTAGGTATGAAGTGAGCACGACTTGCTGCACTGTGGTGCTCGATGTCGCCGCCTACCCGCATACGCTTCACTATAATGACCAGTTATTGATTCCAAACCACCCCATTGGATATTGTGCACTAATTAACAGTGAATTTATATAGATAATTTCTCGTGTTTACGCGATCGACCGGTGTCGTGTGGTTCTGTGTTACAAACGTGACTGTACTGAGCCTGTATGTAAGGCACACACAATATACTTTATGAAGACTACAAAACATGGCCAACAGCACTAGCAGAACCAGGTGCGATTTTCAGGATGCATCAGAAAGATATATAGAAATTAATACTTAATTGTCATAAATCACCAAATTTTGCTGGCTGACAACCAGATGGCAAACTATTAATTTAATATATTTTCTGTTACATAATGAGATTATATATATGAGTGGTTTTTCCTTTACAGGCAATGTCAGCCTGATGGCTGCACTAGCGTCAGGTGGTGCTGCCAGGTTACGGACTCCACAGATGCTGAGTGCTTGTGCTGCCGACTTCCTCGTCTGTGCAGCAAGCGCTCCCCTAGCTGCCACTCGAGCGGCAAGGATACAGCAGCTGCCGTGTCATGTCACTTTTTATATTGAAGTAAGTAAAATGTAAATACCTTTGATGTCACCAGACAGAAAAGAGAGAGAAAAAAACTTTGAATTTTAAGTTTCTGCCTTTGTCTTACCATATAAGATTTTGGTAGTATAACACATTGCAACATCCATCTCACTTGCACATCATGATTATAATAATGGACAGTTCTACTTAGTTATGTAGATACATTTTTAATCTGACCTTAAAAAGTTGTTTTGTTTTACTTATATAAATTTGGTAATGAAGTCCTTCTCGATTTAATGAGGGTTGAAGAACGGCTGCACTTAACAGTAGTATCGGTTTTAGCTCAGCTGGGCTATTATGTATCTCAGTTGCTAACAAATGTGGATTGAAATCTGAAAAAATGACCGCTCTATGTCACTTTTGTCAGCTTCAGTGATCAAATTACTAACATTTTGCTTACCCGAGTTGCCAAAACTGACATAGGGCCGCCATTTTTCATGATTTCAATCAACATTTATTAGCAGCTTAGATACATAATAGCCCAGTAGGTTTTAGCATTTTTGCAAGGATACTAGTGTGTGTACAAGGATATGTCGTTTTGAAATAATCACTATAAACTTATATTCTCTTTCGCTCTTTTGCAGTCATTTCCCGTGGCAGCGAGCACGCTGTCACTGGTGGCTATAGCTGCAGACCGCTGCGGCGTGGTACGGCGCGGGGGGACCTCTATGTGTGCGCGACCACTGATGGCCGTCTTAGTAGTGTGGACCTTGGCATTCCTTTTGAGTAAGTTATCTATGCTTTAGAATACATCTTATATAAATTATTTAGTGAATTCTAAAGCTATTTTTTAATTCCAGGTGCTGCAGCAGTCACTACGACATGCCTGTATTGTCCTCCTTTAGCAGCAATACACGCGCTCATCACGTACTGCTTTCCAGTGCTAGCAGTGGCCAGATGTCATTGGACAGTACGCGTCAAACTAACAGCGTTGTCACTGACAGCCCGCGCAGCACACGGAGAGCTGCCTCTGCCAGTGCCGCTGATGCGAAGGCCTACGCACGTCATTATCGTCGCTGGCGTGGGACCCCGAGAACGACGTGATGCTGTTGACGTCGGCGACGTCAGATCTAAGAAAAAGCTCCAGCCGAGCCTTCTGGGACCACAACCTCAAACGTCTACGCTAAGATCACGACGCCGGCTCGGCAACGTGCTCATGGGAATCGCTGCGATATTCGCAATGTGTTGGTGTCCGCACGCTGCTCTGGTGATATCGGGAGCGTTTGGGCTGCATGCACCGATGATGATAGTGCACTACGCTCTGCTGCTGGGTTATGCACACTCTGCGCTAAACGCTGTGGCGTACTGGGTGCTGAACAGGCATGCGCTGACATCAGCATGCGCGGCGTGGCGATTGCCGCAGCTGCGTGTCCGCGAAGAACGCCCTTCTTCCACCAATGAAGCGGCCCTAGGTGCCTTCCATCCCCGCCTCGCGCGCCCCGCTCCCTCCCCGCGCCCACCCCCTTCAAGCTTCTTGTATTGATGTCCGTCTATCTTCTAAGCCCTGTCGATCTGTGATTCCTGTCTCTCAGTGCCTCTATAGGCGCCCCCGCTCGGGGTCGCCTCTGTTTCGTCGTTATAAACGTGATTGTTTGAGATTTTATGGAGAATAATATCCGTGAAGCAATAAAGTGTATGAAACACTCACGGGAGTTTTATTGTTGTGTCGGTGAATGTACAAATGAGTAATAGCGTGTCGTTTCCTGTGGAGGAGCGCTGAGATTTATGTTTAGTTTGGCAGTTTCGTTGTTTATAATACATTGGTTTATAGCAAGGACTCGAGAGCGAATGACTACATTAATTTTATACTACATATTAAACGAATTGTGATGACAGGCTGGTTGGCGCAGTTGGTAGCACCCTACCTTCTGAGCCGCTGGTCCCGGGTTCGATCCCCGGACAGGTCAAACATTTGTGTGCATGAACATGTCTGTTTGATCTGTGTCTGGGTGTTTATATTTATATAAGTATTTAATATCATATATAAGTATGTAATATCAGTCATCAGGTTACCATAGTACAGGCTCTGCCTAGTTTGGGACCTGAAGACCTTTGTGTGAGTGTTGTCCCATATTATTATATTATTATATAATTCAAGGTCTTTGTCATCTTCGTCGATCATTCGCCTGATGGTATGCGTCACGTTTAAAAATTTGTGCGTGGCTCTGTGATCGTCATCATAGATTCCGCCCTGAAATTTGTCTTGCTACAATTCACTTTAAACCCTTACACAGTAATACTTACTACAGCTGCGAGGTTGAATATATGGATTTGCGCTGAAGCACCAACCAAAAAAGTTACTCACTATCTTATCTTATCTTATTTTCTGCGAAATATATTGTATTATTGGCCAATTATGGCGAATCGCGAGTCAACGGGGTAACGAATTGGCTCAAAAAGTATTGAACCAATTTCAAAAATTCTTTCACTATAGGAAAACTACATTCACCCTGAGTAACATAGGCTATATAAGATTAATCATCATCATCATCCATCATCACGCGGGTGAAACCACGTAGAGCACCTAATGTTGAAATAACAAGGAAGCGCTAAATGTGTTGCAAGCACAAAACTCGGGAAAGACTGAATCGAACGAATATTTATTTGCTCTAATACAAGGATGGCTTAGAAATAAAAACTCTTCATCAAGATCCTCCATCACCACGCAGGTGTAACCGCGGAGCGCTATAGTTGACAATACAAGTATGACTCGGACAAAACAAAAGGACAACGCATCCTAGCTGTTATGTAATAAACTGGTTAAGTTTTAACTTCTCATTATTGGAGGATTAAATTTAACAGCAGGTAGGCTCTAGTTTAATCACCAATTTGTGTTGTATACAAAGCAGGTTTACAAATTAATACAGGATTCGTGGACGCGTGGACGTGGAAATGTAGCTAATACTGGTAATTGTAATTACAAGAGGTAATCAAATTATCAACGGCATAATTACCATGTATATTTTTTTTATGAGTTTCAGATATTTCGGCACTGTTGCAAGAGCCATGATCACGGATGAACTGAGGAATTGCGGGTGGGTGAATGTTTACGAGCAGACGAAACGGTCTATCCTCTTCCGTCTTCCTTGGGACTCCCGAAGTTCGAGCTGATACGGTTAGTGTTGTGTGTCGAGATAATACAAAAACTAACAGTGCGAACAATAGTAGTGGTGCCTCGCATAACAAACGAGTACGGAAGAGGGTAGACCGTTTCGTCTGCTCGTAAACATTCACCCACCCGCAATACCTCAGTTCATCCGTGATCATGGCGCTTGCAATAGAGCCGAAATATCGGAAACTCATAAAAATAAAATATACGTGGTAATTATCCCGTTGATAATTTGAATACCTCTTATTTTTGTGACCATGATAGTTTAAAAACTTATAATTGTAATTATGTCGAGGATCCCTCAGCCTGTTAATTATTGTCTATTAATTAATCTTTAGCAGCCCACTACAATAGATACATCACGCGTACACAAGATATAGACCTCTCCAACTGTACAACTGAGCACATATTCGGACTTCGGAAACACGTGTGACACTAGTTGAATACGATTACAAAAATAAAACGTCCTTAGAGAGATTATAAACTAGCATTTTCAATATGGTAACATGGCAAAAGTGTAACGATAAGAATTTGAGTCAGTACTTTTTGATAAGCTAAAAAAAATACCAAAAATTTTATATATAATCTCCAATTTCTCCTGGTCACGCTATAACTTGAGAACGGCTTTATAGATTTCATTGTTTTTAATGTTTTCTTATACTTCGTGGAAGGTGATGATAGATAGATAGATAAGAGGTTATGCCGAAGCCTAAGGCTGAGCCTACTAGGCGAACGAAGTCGCGGGCAATCGCTAGTATATTCGACCACAGATTATTCAGCCAGTATAACTTAGTCGTTTTCTCCATACAAACGTATGTCCCGATTCAACCGATTTCCTCTCTGGACCTTGACGCTAAAATTATTTAGTGTGGCATAGATATTGATCACTAAAGCATGTCCTATGCTTTTAATGTTTAGTTAGTTTTAATTTCAGCTAACACCTTATGACACTCGTTAAAAGTTTTAAGGAGCGCGGTAGTAGAAACCAAGCAGTTGAAACTGCTTGGTTTCTACTACCGCGTACTGTTTCTACTTTCTACTTCTACTCGCGAGCCAATGTTCAATACTGCCAATGATCAATAACAGTTAAATAAAAAATATTTACACGAGTATAAAGTTTTTAAACGAATAAAATACTTAATACAAATATGTGCTGTGGCGGTATTCTAAAAGTTTCTTGTTGCTCAAGAAGTAGGGTTGTCAGGCTTGTTTGGTAACAAAACAGAACAAAAACCATCATCTACATCTTAAAAAAATACAAGTAAAAGATTTGTTTAAAATCCAGAAGGTTTCTGATAACTAAATGCTAAAATATATTAAAATTATATAAATATATAATAATTTCTTTACAAGATACACCAAGGACACAAAACAAAAGTATTAAAATATAAATTCACAAATTAAGCTTGTAGCATAATATTTTACGTTTAAACAGCAAGGGTTGACGCGTTGAAAGGTGGCGAACGCTCGGGAGCTTTGAGAAGGGTCGACGTAAACTGTGAGCTGAGAACATAATCATGCAAAATGCTGCCAGGTTTCTTTACTTATCTGCGAAAACTATGGAATTAGCATTCCTTCGTCTGCCGTTTCCTTGGCAATATCAGCATTTACGTGTCGACACTGGTCTTTGGTGCTGTTACGGTGTATTTTTATTAGACTACTAAAAAAATCCGGCCAAGTGCGAGGCGGACTCTCGCACGAAGGGTTCCGTACCATTATCTATAATAAATATATCAAGTTTCCACCTGTTATCGTTGTTAAGACCGAGAAAAAAAAACGATAAAATCACGTTTGTTGTATGGGATTTGAAGGCATGTAAACTTTTTTGTAAAACTTACCGTTATCGATTAATCACCCATTTAATGAAACGGTTGTGATGGGACCAGAAGAGATGGAAAGAACGATGCAACGGAATATTTTCGAGCTCAATGTGCTCTACGCTACTGTAAAGTTAGCAGTTCGGTTCGTTAAATGAACCGTAAATCGTAAACGTTTTACAAAAAATAAAAGAACCGAAATTGTATTATCTTCAATAATGGTCTCAATAAATTTTGCTCTAAAGGGCATACGTAGTTTCCGTAAAATATCGGCCAAAAACTTTTTCAAGGTGGCGCTTGAAGCTCCACTTGGATCTGTCAGCATTCGTACGCTCAGTAAGTGAGTCTAAACCTTATAAAAAAATTGGCTCAGAAATTTTGTGCGAGGTTAAATTCTATTTTCCTGGCCTATTTAAAATTAAAAGACCATTTACATATTATGTACCTACACGTATTAAATACATAGACATAGATTTTATACTAATAATATTACGTACGTTGCATATTAGCTGTGAACTTTTGGTATTTGCATAGATTGTACGAGTATTTCATTCTAAGACCTTACATATTCGGTAGTTATTTCTACGACGGAAAATCGTAATGATAGGTTGGTAACTCATTAAAGGCATTAGTAAAGCTAGTCGAAACTTGAATCGAACGAAGTACTCTGAACAAGAAGCTATCAAAATTAATATTGTTTTGTACGTATTTTATATTTACACGAGTCATCTTGTACTGCGTCGGTACCTACCAAGACGCGAAGTGGTCGTAAAACTCATGTGCATGAAACATGAGTTTTACGACCACTTCGCGTTTCCAATACTGAACATAGTTCGTAGCCGTTCCCAAAGCGGTTTAATTAGCCCGTTAGTTAATTATTCTCTGATTAGTTTACAATTTCGTGCACGTAATAACGCCCGAACAACGTAGCGAAACGTAATAAATAACCATTTCCTAATATATAAAAGCTAATTTACGATCTAAGCGTACCAAATATTTTGTAGTATATAAGTAAGTATTTAAAATTATAATTTATTAGCTGCGCTCCGCGGTTTCATCCGCGTGGTAATGGAGAAAAGATTGTATTTTTTTTTATATGTTTGTAACGAATAAACTTAACTACTGTACCCAGTCACAGAGGCGAGAGGGTGGGCCGTATGCCGGTAACTTGGAAAGAAGAGAACGATGCCATATCCGATCGAAAGCCTTGGCGATGTCGAGGCTAATAGCCAACGCTTCGCCGTGCATGTCTATAGCTTCACTCCAAAGGTGTGTGACGTACGCTAGAAGATCGACCGTGGACCGTTTCGGCCTAAAGCCATATTGCCGGTCGTTTATGATTGAGTTTTCTTCTAGGTAGCTGATAAGCTGGGTATTGATGATCCGTTCAAACACCTTACACAATACTGAGGTGACAGCTATAGGACGGTAGTTAGTTGGGTCGGACCGATCCCCTTTCTTCGGGATTGGTTGGACGTTTGCCTCACTCCAAGCCTCCACCACAATTCCTGACGAATAAGACAGGCGGTATAGTCGGGTCAGCACAGAGGACAACTCATTTCAATTATATTCTAATATTGTACGCCGAATAAGGCAATGACATGCGTTGTACTGATAAAATTTGACTATACCATCCTGTATGATTTTGTAAGTGTATACACACCAGATGGACTGACGACCTGACAGCAGGACGACGTTGGATGCAGGCCGCTTCTAACCGGTCCTTTTGGAAATTTATGGGGGAGGCTTATGTTCAGCAGTGGACGTTCTACGGGTGAGATGATGATGATGATGATGATATATACCATGTCTCACAAATAAATACTTCTATTCTATTCTATACTAACTAAAGAGAAAATGAAAGATGGCTTTATACATATACAAGAACACAAAACAATGATTTCAATTTGATCATAATTCTGGGTCAGGAAAGTTTTACTCAGAAAAAGAAGAGTAGGAGCCAAATGCAACTAGCAGTCCATGTAGTGACAAATTTTGCTTAACCTAGCTGAACAGTGTTGAGAGACTAGTTAGCTACGCTAAGAGCAGTATTGCAGAAAGACGCACAGTTGTGAATCTCCACTTAAATGGAGACTTAACAGTAAATGTCATACAAAATTTACTCAGATAGGTACTCAAGCCAATTTTCACTACTAATACGGCTATAAACGCGCCAGAATGACGACATAATTTTATAAACTGTTCAGTTTTATCTATAAAATAGTTTGCATTCTTGATGCAAGAAGTTGCATCGCCCAAATAGTAGAATACTTAAAGATGCTGTACATAATATATAGATGGAATGTCTCTTTTTTGATGATTGATTGATTACGATTTAAAATGTGTTGTCTAGATCGTTATTATCAAATTGGCCTTCTGAATACGTTTTCGCTTGTCCTAATCAGAAAGATACTAATATAATTTTATAAGTTGGCAGATTCAGGTTTAGTAAAGTAGGTATATTGATACCGTATTCTTCTTTGTTATATTATAGTGAACTTTTCGGAACGGTGTTGTCGCTCAGCAACAAAGTGCCATATATAATTTGTTTTAAAGTAATGTACACCACATAACGATGAATCAAGGTTACTAAATTAATTTTCTCCTTATGGTCACTGTATACAGTTTAATATTGATTCGGCAAAAAGATCTAAATGAATATACTCACTGAACCATAAAATTGTGAAAGCTTTGGCTTTAACGACGGATTGCTTGATTATTTTGTCGGTACATTCACCAGCTCCGATAGCCGTGATCGTCTAGTGGTTAGGACCCTACGTTGTGGCCGTAGTAACCCAGGTTCGAATCCTGGTCACGGCAGTGGTACACTGTCGCGGCGGAGCGTTATTTTTTCATATTTTATACAATCAAGTGAAGAGATGGGCAGGTCGTGCCTGCCTGATGGTAAGCACTAGGATTCCCCATGCCAGTTGCAGTGTCACCCAGAGCTCAGAACTGTAGTTTTGCGAAGCACTGCACTTGTCCTACGAGACATTGGCTTTTGAATCTCTTGCGCAATTAATTTCACTTGCCCTTCAAACCCTAGACAGGTACAGGCTACCAACCATGACGATCCCATGCACAAGAGATCTACCATCTAGCCGGGTTCCCTTGCTTCGTACGATTCGCATCCCGACGGGGGAGAGAATATATCTTAACACCGTTCCCTCACGGAGCGCTTCGTGGTTTCACCCGCGTGGTGATGGATGATGATGATGATGATGATGGTTATGAGTCAAATAAAGTCTGTATTACTCAGAAATAAACTAGCTTTCTACTTGTGAAGGTTTTTTGAATCGGATAAGTAGTTTTTGAGGTTATCCATTACAAACAAAAAACAATATAATATTTCCCCTTTACTATTAGGGAAGATGTAAATAATACCTACGCGATAAATTTATATGATTAACAAAGACCAGAGTTTTTATGTTAATAAAGAAGCGTCATAATTGTAGTGTCTACGAAAAACTGATAGACAATTATCATCATCCACATCATCATCATCATCATCTTAGCCATAGGACGTCCTCCTCAAAATAATATCCCTAATAAATTTCCAAATAGCTGGTGGCCCTGCACCTATTGTAGTCCACCGTGTCGGTAGACGACCTACGCTGCGCTTGCCGGTCCGTGGTCTCCACTCCAGAATCTTCCGGCCCCATCGGCCATCTGTTCTGCGTGCTATGTGCCCTGCCCACTTCCACTTTAACTGACTTAGCTTCTTGGCTATGTCTTTTGTTTTCCTACAAATCGAAACGGTTATATACATATATTATTGTTATTATATTAAATTGATTTGAGTTCTCCATAGTGCGTTGTGCGTCTTTGCACTTACAACTATATCACATGATTAATAATGGCAGGAATAATGTTAGCGGTGTCGCACTTTCAGGAACTCAATAGTGGCACGGTGAAGTACGCTTAGGTGGGTAAAAGTTGTGCCCGTCCAGTTTAAGGCTCGTTCCATAGCAAATGCTACGCAGAACTTGATGTTTAAAAGCAATATTCGCGTTAATTCAAGGACATTAAAGAACATAAAAATATCATAACAATTTCCAACATTTTCTTTACATATGTTAAGTTTAAAATATTATTTACAGTAATTATTATCTAAAAAATTAATTTATAAAAACGACAGAATGTGGAGGTTCAAAGAGATTCCGCGCATCTCCACATGATCTGCCTACCACTTGTTATTAAATCATGTGCACTATTAGATTAATCGTTAAAAATATATTTATTTTATGTATTTCAAAACACATATTTTAATGTTTTGTTAAAAACATTATTAAAAAAATTATGACAATTTTCGGCAGAGAGCCGTCCGCAAAATTCACGCAGAAGCCGACAGTCGCCTACAGCCCTAAATCTGATTCTAAAGGAAATTTGCTCTGGAATTAAGAACGCTGCCTTTCCAAAGCGATAGCAGTGTCACTCTGTGTTTTAAATAGTTTTACACAATGTATGTACTTGTCAGCGCTGATGTTTTGTGATTTAGTATCATTCCACCAGCATTTTAAAAATGTTACTTTGCTTTCGAGTTTTTAGTTTTTAATTTATCTGGTTGGCACTTATTATGTACAGCTAGATAGAAAAAAGCTTACCGGAAGTAATACTGCAATAGACAAAAGGTGACATAATAACCTTATCAACGACAGATGAAAAAACAGAGTTCTGTGTAAGACAGATATGACGAAGAGCTCGTGGGCGAATTCATCATTAAATTGTATAAATGTAAGGCAAAATACAATGCTTGTCCATATTACTTTGTTATTAAGCGGTTGAATGTGTGTGTAGGGTGGAGTTCATATTAAAATAACACTGCAGTTCTGCTACTAGAAAACTACCAGCTACTCGCAAAGTATTTTTCACTTCAGTAGCTCTAACATGTATCAGGTTTTGCTGGCTGAAACCAGAGATCAAAATGCGATTTTCCTCACGGAGTGAGGCAAAGTAACTTTTTATAATTTTTTGTCAGATAGCCGCGAATATCTTACTCGTATTCAGCCTTGGGTTAATCATATAATTCGAAACATTCACACTCTATCTCTTTCACGCCATTAGAAAGAGAGATAGAAAAAGAAGAGCACTTTCGAAGTTCCGATTCTGAATTCGACCTCAAAGACAAACACGTTCGGAATTTCGTACTAACTCAAGAAATTTTGTAAAAAAGTAATAATATCTTCTAACGTAATTTATTGTATTGGTACCTCTACCTACAATGTTAATAAATATTTTGATTCACAATAAATAGTTATTTCTATCTATTCCTATTTATTATTATATTATCTCTTAAAGTGTTCTCATTGCTGAAGTGAAAAGTTATGTGTGTTACACGAGAGCAAGTTTTTTGCATCTCGTGCCTTTGTATCCCTCGCCACACTCAGGATTCAAAACAACACTCGCAGGAAAAAAGGACTTTGCGCTCTTGTTGCACAAATAACTATTTCGTTGCTAGTAGCCAAAGACGTCACGCCCGTGTGAACTAATGATATTCAGCTGCAAAGATGTACCAAAATGAACAAATCCTTAAACAAAGTAATACGAGTAAGTACTGAGACAGGCAAGTTGTTGGCACAATATCTGGCGCCACTGTCGTACTAAACAACACTATCTTTTAATAATGGGTACCATTTTAGTGGACCCGAATTCCACTAAAATGTTACCCGAAAAACTGTTCAAAACAATAGGTGGCAGCTGGCAGCTGTTTATTGAACTTAAAACATTAATTCCCGCTTCAAACAACCGTGTCCAGTAAATCCCGTGTTATAACTTTTCTCAGTTGAAACTTTTACCACCTCGAAGCTCCACAAACACAAAGGTACGTACTATATTAATTGTGTGAAAAGTTTAAAGCCCTTAGGTCGATCAAATCTAAAATTTTATATTGCTTCGTACTCGTAAGTTCAACCGTTTTCTCGGAGGACAGTGAGAGAAAACACCTAACAATTGGTACCGTACATTTTGCGCAATTTTACTAATGCTTCCAGTTCATTACTAGAAGGGATTTAGACAGGACACTGAATTATTTATGACTGTGATTTGACTCTGAATACTTTGATAGACCTATCTATATTTTGCAAAAATAACATTGATTGCTCATGTCATCAATCTGATAAAGGTCGCAGGGCGACGTTGGATGCAGGCCGCTTCCAACCGGTCCTTTTGGAAAATTATGGTGGAGGCCTATGTTCAGCAGTGGACGTCCTACGGCTGAGATGATGATGATGATGATGAACATGAGCAATGGCAAATGTACGACCAAAATACAAGGAAGAAAAAAGATAAAACCGTTTGCTTGCTATCATTTGTATGTTACTACAACATTATATCTTCCTTGTGAAAGTATATATATATAAGAACTCTTATATATATATATATATAAGAGTTCTTACACAGATATATATCACAGATTCTTATATATAATATATATAAGAATACAGATATAAGAATCTGTGACATACTTTAATATATCATTCTAGTTTTTATGAAATTCTGGAAACCTTTTTAAAACAAGAAATCTGTCTTTTGTTTTTTGTTCTGCCCTTCTCATTAAAACGTACATACATTGCGTAAAATGTTGCGTAAACTAAATTTCTAATGACATATCATTTACAATTTGAATAATATTTCACCCGACTGCGGCAAAGTTTAAAAGAAGGGTTATATGTTTGACCTGTTTGTATATATCCGGGCGTATTCAACGACTCAACCAATTTTAATTAATCTATATTATATAAAAGAAGATGTCTTGACTGACTGACTGACAGACAACGCACAGCCTAAACCACTGATCGTAGAGACTTGAAATTTGGAGGGTGTATTGTCCTTAATGCGTAAAAGTGTACTAAGAATGGGTTTTCGAAATTCTACCCCTAAGGGGGTTAAAAGGGGTGAAAACTTTTGTATGAAACTCCTTTGTTTTTCAACTTATATTTGTGAAAATTTGTATTTGAATAGGTCATTCAAAATAAAAAAATGTTGGACTATTTTTTTTGGATAGTGGTGGTTTACGAGGGTGGTTAATGTAGGTGTGAAAGTTTGTATGGAAAGTTTTTTGTTATTGAACATACAGTGGTGAAAATTTGCATTTGACAGTTTAAAGTGATGATTTCAATATGAATTTACAGATTTATACGCTTTCATTTACGGGCTAATTATTTCCTTAATCAGGTTCAATTTGAGTTTGTTTTCTAATTTTTGTAATAAAGCACAACGGTGACTCATACGGTAATTTATTAATAATTTTGATAAGTGTATGTCTAACATATAGTAATTTCGACGTAAAGCAAGGCATTATATCCCAAGGGATTTAGTTTTATATGAAAATTCCAGGAAATCTCGTTGCTTTTCTTTTTAGTATTTTATAATTTACACGTTGACTCAAAAATAATACGTTGTCCCTCCAAAACTAGACAAATGTGTCCAATATCAATATTAACTATTAATTTATTTACCTTTAATCTTTAAATAATAATAAATGACTTATTAATGTAGCCCTAGGTTTTTAGTCGTAGAAGGTATGAAAAGGAGAGTATTCGCATGTTGGATAAAGCCCGTCTTCGTCTTAGGCGGCGTGAACCCCTCGCTTCACTCAGGACTACATAAATCCCTCGCTTTGCTAGGGATAACTCGAGAGTCCCTCGTTACGCTCAGGGTTAAATATGGCGCCCGTGACGCTGATCCACTGCTTTTATCTCCTTGGTGTATAATATATGACTTTATTGTGATTTCTCAAAGGTTTTTAAAACTCAGAGGATGTAATCTCAGACGTAACCGTAACGCCATCTCTATTAATAATATTTAACAACCACTACTATTTCGTTGACGTGGACATAGAACTTATAGGCTTCTAAACTTAAACTTATAGCTCATACAGTATAGGTGACTGCATAATCAGCTTACTACGTTCCTAGTGCTGAATAGGTGCCTTCCTCTTGTGGCCGTCGTTTTACACTGTTCTCGAGGTGGCGCGTGCCCCTCAACTGTGCCTCACAAAGGTTATATGGGACCCCATGGATGGTCAGCGCAGTCGGGACCAGCGGATGCGCCAGTATTTAATACACAAATCGAGCCCGGTGCGGATTAGATGATAGGCGAGTAGCCAGTAGTTACTTACCTACGTTTTGGTACCGGTAATATAAGAACTATGTACATTATAATACAACATTATTAAAATACCGAGTCGTTGTACGTGATTGATTCTATGACAGCTGTCATTAATGAGGGTTCAGCCGTGCGATTCTCTAATGATTCGTCGTCGAGCTCATCGATGTCAAATACTTTATGAGATATCGCCCTTGTACATAAGGTTGTTTTTCCAACGTTTATTGTCAGCTCGTCATTTGTTTCACGGATGTTGTCAAAGATACAACGATGTTAATCGCACGGCTGATTGCTTTTACGACTTTCTGTCGAAGACATAAAACGCCGAAATAATCACCGTAGCGATTGAAAAATGTTAAGAATTCGCAGTCGTTAGCTTTTTAGTGTGGACGCAATGGACCGTAAACGATTGTGAAAGTGCTCTTATTTGGGTAATTTGTCCGAGGCCTTTTAATATTTCGTCGGTACATTCACCAGCTCCAATAGCCGTGATCGTCTAGTGGTTAGGACCCTACGTTGTGGCCGTAGTAACCCAGGTTCGAATCCTGGTCACGGCAGTGATACACTGTCGCGGCGGAGCGTTTTTTTTATACTATCGTTGGGGCTCCAGCTTCTTGCAAATCGACTATCCCTCAGGAAATAATAACACCCAGAAAAAGAGATATATGAAAAATATCAACCAATTCAGCTTCGCGTGCTTTATTTTTCCCTAATATGAAGACATACAAATACATTTGAGAAGTATTTTAATTGAATGGACATGTCTTTATAAGATTTAACATAAGTCGATGTACAATGTACAAACACCTCGGAAACAATATCGTTTACATATCTTTAGAAGTGATCAAATGTGAGTATGGACTCGGGCTTATGGCATTAAACTAGTTTTACGATATTGCATTTTAAACAGTCGGTAGTCGGGACCCTTAGGAATTAAGAACTAAAAATATACACAAACACGTACGATCGTTTAAATCGGTGTTTAGCTAAATTTGTCGCAGCACTATTATCAGTAAGAAACACCTCTATTATATACTGTATAGTATGTTTTGGTAGAACCCAACAAATAATAGTAGTTTATGCAACTGTCATATACATAATAGAGGGATCATCAAACCACTCGTGTAATTTTATTTTGAAACTCGCCTGCGGCTTGTTTCAAAAAACTACACTCATATTTTAATACCTAATTATATGCAGTTGCATACACTTCTTTATTTAATCTCATGATATTTTTGCTACTAAAGTTTTATCCAACAAAATATTACTCCAATTCGTATGTACGAAATCGCGCCAAAATGGAAAAAGTCTTCTTCTTCTTGTTTGTATAGCTTTTGCGGCGTAATCACAATTTTACCAATGTTATTGGAAAAAGTCTGTTATTGGTCTATTGACTCGGAACCTTCGCGTCGCGCGCGCAGCGCGCTCAACACAGATAATGTGTACCTACTTAAATTGAATTGAAACCTCCATGGTCGGGACACATTGTACTTGTCCCTCGGTTGAGTGCTGCGTGTACTCACCAACAGTCCTGTGTCGCTTTTAATGCCCGTAGTGGCAAAAAGCTCAATGTCCTTCCTAAAAAAAAAAAAAAAAAAACACATTGTACTCAAAATTCGATTCCGGTTAGCGCGCTCGAGCGGGACGGACGTGCGCTCAAGAGCTTTCCAATAATATTCCGATCGGCCTAAAAGTGCTTGCGCTTTTAGTGCCGGTAACCTGTATCGTTTCGATTGAAGAGGACTCAGTGTTGGACTTCGCTAACAGTGGATTTTCTGTGTGCAGATTCGACGTCAAGCCACCGCTTCGTGTACCGTTCGGCGCACGGAGGCGTTCGGCTCGGCTCGGCTCGGTCGGAAGAGAAAGCGCGTCCCCAAAGCCGCCTCAGAGGGGAGCCTCTGAGGCCTCTCCCCGCCACCCAAAGCGGCCTGCACCGCCCCGGGACCGAAGCCATCAGGCTCTCTCGCTCCCACCTCCCGCGACCCTCTCGCTCACTCCGATGCTCCCGCAAGCATCGCCGCGACTCAACGCGACACCTCCTCTCAAGGAGCGTCAGTTAGACGCGAGAAACCGCCGCCGCCTCTGTTCCTTCAGGACAAGGCGAAGTGGGACATGGTCTCACGACTCTTGACGGATCGTAAAATCCAATACACAAGCGCCCGCTTAACCCAACTGGGTATCAAAGTCCAGGTGCCGACCCCAAGCGACCATAGGGCGCTCACCAGAATTTTAAAAATCGAGAGTATAAGTTTTCACACCTATGCTCTCGAGGAAGAGAAGGTCCTACGCGTTGTCATACGCGGCGTACCAAAAGTGCTGCAGACCGACAGTGTCCGACTTGAAGGCGCAAGGATACCCCGTCCGCGAATGCCACCGCATGTACAGTGGCAAGGACCGCAAACCTTACGACCTACTCTTGGTCATCCTCAATCGCACGCCAGAGGGCAAAGCGATATTCAATGTTAAAACGGTAGTGAACCTCTCGGGGATCACCGTTCAAACCCATACCGGAACAGTGCGCCTGGCCAGTGTCATAACTGCCAACTGTATGGTCATGCCGCCCGATTCTGCTTCGCCCGCCCGAGGTGCGTCAAGTGCCTAGGGGATCACGGGACAGCCCAGTGTTCTCGCACTAGGGACTCAGCAGACCCGCCTAGTTGTGTCCTCTGCGGCACACAGGGACATACCAACAACTACCGCGGTTTCCCTAAGGCACCCCGCGTATCCAGAGGGCCGGCTAGGAGGCCTAATCCTCCTCCTCGCCCGGTCACTATCCGCGGTTCAAGGGAACGGCCCTAAGCCTAACCCTACACCCGCATCGCAGGCAACACCTGTTGTACCCGCGCCCGCGTCCGCGCGCAACGCTTGGTCCAATCCCTTGAGCATGGCACAAGCAAGTGCCCCCCTCTTCCCCGCCCGCCCGCAGGCCTCTGCCAGCGCGCCGGCTCCTAAGCCCAAACCTCCGCTCTCTAGGTCTCCCATGGCTGGGCTCATGGACGCCCCAGGTCAATCTGACCTGGCGGCCGACATAGCCCTTGTCATGGACTACGCGATGGTCATAGACGTGGACGAAATACGTGCATTCGCGCACAAACTTCGTACTGCCACAAACGACCAAGACCGCTTGCGAGCCACGCTCACACACACGGGTTTAATCAGCGCAGTAAGGCGCTACGCCCTCCCCAACGTTTCTTAGGTATCATCCAATATGGTTAGTACACTGAAACGTATTAAGCCCCACTCAGTCACCGTAGCGACTTTCAACGCTGACGGCCTCTCTAGTCAAAAGGACGAAGTTCATGAGTTTTGTAAGACCCATCAGGTCGTAATCCTATGCGTGCAGGAGACCTTTCTGAAACCAGGTACAGCAAACCCTAGGTTTGCAAACTACCGTTTAGTTCGTAATGATAGAGTGGCCACCCCAAAAGGTGGTACTCTCATCTATTACAAAAGAGCTCTGCACTGTATCCCAATTGTTACTCCACCACTTAGAATACTAGAAGCCTCTGTTTGCTTTCTAGCGATGTCAGGTCATCAACCTGTCATCATAGCCTCATGTTACCTCCCCTCTGGTAAAGAACTATTACAGACAGACTTGGAAGCCCTCTTCTCTCTAGGAAGCTCCGTCCTTCTGATCGGTGACTTCAACAGTAAACATGTCATATGGAACTGTACTAGTAACAATAGTAATGGCAAAATCCATGAAGGCTTGGTCAGCCATTTAAACTTTGATATTCTCACCCCTCTGGAGCCCACAAGATATCCCTTTGTTGACAACCAACGACCAGACATACTTGACATAGCACTTCTTAAGAACGTTACCCTCCGGTTGCGCTCTATAGAAGTGTTACACGAACTGACTTCAGACCACCGCCCTGTATTGTTGAAATTAGGCCCCGACCCGACGGACATCACCCCTATCACTAGAACAGTAGTGAACTGGAAGCAACTGGGGGAATCCCACCAAGCTATCAGTTCACCCGCTCTCGATAGAATCCCCGATGACATACAGACAGTAGAAGACGTATCAATTGCGATCGAGGCTCTCAGTGACCACCTCCGCACCGCAGTAGGTGAATCCTCAAAGCAGGTCCAAGTGGCGGATGGTCGCCGCTTCGAACTGCCTGAGGGTGCGAGGAGGTTACTGACAGCTAAGAACGCTGCCACTAGGGCATTTGACTCGATGACAACCCCAGAGAACAAAGCCACCATGCGCTATTTACAGCGTGCTGTAAAGAAACGCATGAGTGAGCTGCGTGAGCAAAGGTGGGAGGACAAACTGTCAGAGATTGAGCCAACTCACCAGGCATACTGGCAGTTGGCTCGAGCTCTGAAATCTGACGGACAACAGACAATGCCTCCACTCATTAGGCCACCTTCCCTCTCCATAGCGTTCCTTGACGAAGACAAAGCCGAGTGTTTAGCTGATATCCTTGAGGCTCAGTGTACTCTCAATATAGATCACGTCGACCAGAATCACCTCGATTCGGTGGAATCTGAAGTCGAACGTAAAAGCTCTATGTCCATCTCTGACCTCCCACTCCTCCCACCGGTAAAAACATCCGATGTAGTGTCTCTGATCAAGAGCCTCAAGACCCGTAAATCCCCTGGTGCTGATGGTATCAGCAACAAGGTGATCAAACACTTCTCAGTCCCACTAGTCCATCTCTTAGTTAGTATCTTCAATGCGGCTATGAGCAACTGCTCCTTCCCAGACACTTGGAAGCATGCCATTGTCATTGGTATTCACAAACCAGGCAAACCGGCAGCCGAGCCCTCCAGCTACCGTCCCATAAGTCTCCTCAGCTCTCTGGGGAAGATTTACGAGCGGCTCATTGTAAACCGACTCTGGTCCCACGTTAGGTCCAATAACCTCCTTCCCGATGAGCAATTTGATTTTAGAGACAAACACTCTTGCGTCCAACAAGTGCACCGCGTAACGGAGCACATCCTAGGCGGTATCAATAAGAAACCAAAGCCCCAAGGGACCATAGCTGTCTTCCTCGACGTAGCGAAAGCGTTCGACAAAGTCTGGCACAACGCCTTGATATTCAAGCTGTACCAACTGGGTGTGCCAAACCGTCTTGTACTCATCTTACAAGACTTTCTCAAAGATCGAACGTTTAGCTATCGCACCGAGGGAACGCTCTCCTCCCCGCATCCCATTCACGCAGGTGTCCCTCAGGGCTCTGTACTCTCACCCATTCTCTTCTCGCTGTACACCAGCGACATCCCACGATCTGAACCTAATGTTCAGATCGCTCAGTTTGCGGATGATACTGCAATCTACTCTACTGGCTGGTTCAAGGTCAGGCAGAGATGCGCCATCCAACGAGCCATCACCGTAATCGGTGCATGGTTTCGTAAATGGCGGATTGCAGTAAATCCTAGCAAAAGTGCAGCAGTGCACTTCACTGAGACCCGGCGGACTCTCATGCCGTCACCCATAGTCCTATTCGGCGAACCCATCCCTTGGGCTAAATCTGCCAAATACCTGGGCGTCACCCTTGATCGCCAACTCACTTTCGCGAAACACATCCAGATTGTTCGCAAGAGGGCGGCCTTCATTATGGGTCGTCTTAATCCCCTCATAGGCAAAAACAGTAAAATGTCTCTTAGAAATAAGACGACTCTTTACAAACTTTGCATCCGCCCAGTCATGACTTACGCATCTGTAGCGTTTGCCCATGCTCAGAAACACGACCTCCACAAACTTCAAGTGATTCAGAATCGCTTTATGCGCAGGGCAGTGGGCGCTCGGTAATGGTTGTAGACCCGACCAGGGCTGTGATCCCGATCGCATTGTAGGCTCCGGCCGAGATCTTCTTCGCAGCCCCAGTCGCAGTCAAGGTAATCCACACACACACGATTGTAGTCCCAGCCACGGTGCGGGTGGGAGTATACACCGCGACCCCGGTCGCGATGTATCCTCCGGCCCAGGTAATGGCTGCGGACGAGGTAACACTGGTTTTCTATGTAGCCCCAGCCACGGTGCGGGCAGGAGTCTACACCGCGGACCCGGCCCCGATGTAGACTCCGGCCCAGGTAACGGCCGTGGGCGAGGTACTACACATTATTATTGTAGCCCCACCCAAAGTACAGTCATGAGTACACAAGGTTATGATTTAGTGGTAAACACAGTCTAACACCGAGCTCGCCGGCGAGCTCGAGGCAAAAATTATGTCTTGGTTAGATTCTCTCCAAATAGTCGTAGAGTTAAAAATCATAGGGCCCACTTTCAACGGTACACTTATGTACCGGGGCGATTCTCTCCTACTCCCCTCTCTCCTGGCGACGGCCCAAGCCGAGGTCCGTACCTTAGTGGTGCCCATGAGCAAGTCGCCTACTCCTCTCCTTGCGGCGAAGCGTCTTCAACGCTCGCCTTAGGCGGTGCGCCCTCTGCGCCCGCATCTGGCTGAGTGCCATCTGCGCTCGCAAACAGCATTAGTACGTTCTATAAAAAAAAAAAAACACATTGTACTTTAATAATTAAAAAATTGTTTTAAAGCATTGTTTTGTTAGGAGAATAATGCTTTAATTAATTTTTTTAATTTTGTTAAAATAAAATAGATGTATGTATGTCAATAAAATATGCCAATAAAAGTCTGTATTTCATTTCATAATTAGAATATTACCGAATGAGATTACATAAAGTTATTTTAGTATTTTTTCAATCATACATATAATGTTTTTAAATTCGTACATTACTACGTTATTTACTCTGCGAGCAGTTCTAGTGAGCGGCAAATGTAAGCTAGCGCTAGTAGTTTACCGGTACGTACGAAATTTTGGTAGCTGGTTATATGAGAAACTTGCTGCGCCCCGCAGTTTCACCCGATTACTGATTGGTGATAATGATTATGACAAGTATCATATGTCCTTCCCCAGGATTTCTGCCATATTTCAGTACGATCCGATCAGCTGTTTAGGCGTGCTAAGGCAACAAACAGACAGAGAGACAGAGATACAGTTACATACGTTTTTATATTAATTAGTACTTATGGATATGGACAAATTACAAAAAAATAACAGTAAATGCCAAAGTGTTCCAAAAACAAAATGATTGCATCGTTTAAAGACCTAGTAAATAGGTCCATCAAACTCTAAACGAAGCATGCCAAACGAAGCATGCCAAACGTTTATTAAAATAATGGCATTTGAACAAGATAACAATTCAATATTCTGAAGCAATTTCACATTTCATTCAACTTCAATTTTCTAAACGGCATTTCTAATAGAGCCCTGAAGGAATATGACTTGAGTTATTTTTACGGCTCTTGTTTTTTTAATTATAAGTTAAAATAAGATATTGTGTTTGTATTTCATAAATTACTCGTAAAATATCCGAGTGCTGGTCAATGACTGACATCTTTGTAATTACCATGCTTCGTTTAGTCCCCACTCGTCCTTTAACTGATAAACAGGCCTTTTGAATCTCTTTGTACAGCAGCCCAAGATCGACCTACAATAGTAACATTTTTTTTACTCTGGATAGAAAGTGTGTAACCATTTGATGGTCAGTGATGATACGGTCGAAGGTGTATCACACTAGACCTAGAACAGCGACTGGCTCTCAAGGACAGCTGCTGGAATACACTTCTAGGAGCTAAGCGACAGATTTTAAAACGGATGGTAGCTAGCTAAGCGGACAACAGTGCCTTACGACACTGCTGTTCAGTAGTAGAACTTGCTGTGGATTCCATAGCAATACTACCTTCACCGAAAGTTTAAGCCGACCCTTGTCTGGCTATTTTATCTACCGACTTCCAAAAATGGAGGAGGTACTCAATTCTACTGTATGTTTTTTTTAATGTTTGTTACCTCATAACTTTCGACTATTATTCGATGTTGGGGGAGGCGTATGTTCAGCAGTGGACGTCCTACGGCTGAGATGATGATGATAATGAACTTTCGATTGATTTGTTTGAAAGCTGGTGCTTCCCGTGTGGTACAATTTAAAAAAAATAATACCGACATTCTATTCAGTTAATGGAGTGTATCTCAAAAACTACTGGACCGAATTTGATGAAATTAAATGGGACCACACGGGAAGCACCAGCTTTCAACCAAAAAAGAATTTTGAGAATCGGTTGATCCAGTCAAAAGTTACGAGGTAACAAGCATAAAAAACAGTCGAATTGAGTACCACCTCCTCCTTTTTTGGAAGGCAGTAGATAAAAAAAACATAAAATACGTGTTGTTTATGTGTTTATTTGATCGTACAATCATAGATTCTCGGACTTTGTTATTAATCGCATGGTGATTATAGCAATGAAAGCTATACTGCGATGTGCATTCAGGTAAGGCCAAGATACATTCACACTAAACACACCATGAAAGTGAAAAGCAGTTTATGTCATATTATGTCATCAACCGAGCAATTTCATAAGAGGTGAAATGCAAATTTTGAAGCTTTAATGTTATGTCTGTTCGATATGTTTACTGTAAGTAGTTGTTTGAAATTGTTATAACAAGAAAATTTTGACGGATTTACAGGACGAACCATTAATTTTTCATTATACATATTCTAGAAGAATTCAGTGATTATAAAAAAATACACATAAGTAACATACATCGTATTTTTTATTTTATTAAATTTAAATGTCAAATGCAAAACTAATAATGAGCATATGTAGGTAGGAATATTGATTCTGAAACAATTACGAAATAATGTAAACTTTAGATTTTACCAATCCAAGGGTTCCTAGATCCTTGGATGGAGATGATGATTATCTATAGGTATAATTATTATGTTCTGCTGTTATTCTAAGCTTCTCGTACGTATGTATATAGATTTAGATAGATATATATAGATGTCACTAGTAGTGTTCATAAATTCGATCCTTATCAACTGGGATGTCTATCCAAGATAATCTGATCGTAATTGGATCGTAAATTGTAAATTAACGTTTCAAAATTAATATCTATAAACAAACTTGTTGTTATTCCTACAACTGAAATACTGCGCCACAATTCATTCAACTTGCTTTCTGCACTGTCCTAATGCAAACGAGCTTTCATTGCGGATTCAATTACATGGTACATTATCAACGGTCCTAACCGGCTGTGGCACTTCTTGCAGAAATAGTATAAAGTATAGAAATAGTATAGAGTATCAAGATAAGTCATTTGCACAAACTGAACTAAGGCCCAAGCCTAAAATATTAATATTTGGAGATGAACAGTTACGAACTTTAGCAGTAGAAATGACCCGGAAAACGACAGGAAGCTGGAATGATACCTTCGACGTAACAGGCATAATTAAACCGCAAGCTACGTGCAGACAAATTGTAGATAGTTGTGAAACTTTAGTTAACTCTCTAAATCCAGATGACATAATCATTTTAGGAGTCGGATCACATGATAAAAATCCTTTCGGATTATTAATCGACCTATGTCATTCCTTTGGTAGAATAAAAAATAACAAGGTGTTTGTTGTAAATGTAAATAATAACACCTATTTGAATACAAAAATGTTGAACTTTCATATAAAAACATTGTGTAAAAGGTACACAAACTGGCACTTTCTTGATTTAAGCGATACATATTCGGAGAGATCCTACTACAGGCACAATCAATATATAAAATCCTTAATATTTAAATTAGATGTCGAGTTCACTTTTTTGCGTCATCGAAGGGTATTTCTTAATTCAATGAGAAATATACACCATGGCCCTCCTAATTATGCTGATATAAGTTTGAAATTAAATACAATTGACCATAATTCATCAAGGGTTATTAATCATGACAAGCAAAATCTAAATGTCTTAAGCCCTAAACAGTTTTTTCGTTGCTAAAACACGTAAAGTAATACTACTACACCAAAATATTAATAGTGCCCTTGGTAAACGAGACCGACTACTCATTGCCTTACATGATCTATCGTTAACAATTGGAGATATAGATATAATCTGTCTGACAGAGACACATATTAAACGAGGATCAGAGAATAACTTTACATTAAATAATTATAAACTAGTTGCTAATTACTCCAGAGAAAATCAGCGAAGAGGCGGTTCTTGTATTTTAGTGAAAAATAATATTATTTGTGAATCGTTAAAAAATTTAATTGACCCGGTAATGCGACATTTTGAATATTGTGCTGTTAAACTACCGGCACTTAATATTATAGTGGTATGTATATATAGGACTCCAAAATCTGACATAAAAATATTTTTTGACTCTCTTAATGCACTTCTGACTAAAATAAATAAATTTGGTAATAAATCCGTTATCATTTGTGGTGATTGGAATATCAACTTGCTGAAAGCTAATAATATATCTAAAACACTTAATTCAATTCTTACTAACTTTAATATTCAAAATCATATTTTAAAACCTACAAGACAACAATCATGTATTGATCTTATCTACAGCAACATATCAAGAGTAATTAGTAATACACATTATGTTGCACTTTCGGATCACGAAACGGCCCAAACTATAACTTTCGATGCAACTTATAATCAAAACCGTGCTAGGCCAATGGTCTGGTCTGAGAGGCGGCGAGACTTCTGTGTCGAAAACATAAATAAATTTCAAGACTGCATTGCAAGTTTATCTTTTAGTGAGGTACTGTCTGAGTCAAATTCAAATATCGCGTTTAACATCTTTCTTGATACCATCCAACTCTTCTTCAACTTATGTTTCCCTATAATTACAGTTAAAATTATTAATAAAAAGAAAAAAGCTAAATGGATCACAAAGGGTATTCGTAAATGTTGTATACGAAAAAGGACTTACTATCTAAGATACATCCTATCTTCAGCGAATAAGGAAGGTAACCGTAAAAGATATCTAGCCTACTCAAAAATTCTAAAAAAATGTATTATAAATGCCCAAAAAATTAATAGCGCAAAATATATTTATAATTCTTCTAACCGATGTAAAGCAGCGTGGAAAGTGATTAATGATAACTTCAACAGTAAGTGCCAATCTCATGAAGTACAAGAAATAAAAGTTAATGATAAAAAATACACCCACCCCCAAGAAATTGCAGATCTTTTCAATAAATATTACATAAATTTAACCAACAAAAATATTACAAATAAAAACGCCTGTATGTCATTAAAACGAATTGTTGATAAAACTATTTACCTGTCTCCAACAGACCCACTAGACGTCCTGAAGTCTATTAATTCACTAAAACAGTCGACCTCTACTGGATATGATGAGTTGAACACGAAAATGCTAAAAATATGTGCCAAGCAACTATGTGTTCCAATAAGCCACATCGTTAACTTGTCCTTCACAGATGGAATCTTCCCAGACCGCCTTAAGTACTCAATTGTAAAGCCTATATTTAAAAAAGGTGATAAATGTGAAATGGAAAATTATAGGCCGATAACATTAATACCTATATTATCAAAAGTTTTTGAAAAATTGATGTATTCAAAATTAGTAAATTTCATTAATGCAAACTCAATTTTAAAACCGGAACAATATGGCTTTAGAAAACATTGTTCTACCATCCACGCTTGCTTTTCTCTAATAAAGTCAATAACAGAATGCTTAGACCAAAAGATGCCAGTAATAACTGTATTTTTGGACATGAGTAAGGCCTTTGATTTCGTATGCCATAAAACCTTGCTCCACAAACTAGATAAGTACGGAATTAGAGGCAAGGCTCAGGAATGGTTACAAAGTTACCTGTCGTGTAGATATCAGTGTGTTGAGACAAGTAAGATTATTGGACGCACAAAAAAAGTTTTTCATTCGCCATATTCTGTAAATAGATACGGCGTCCCACAGGGAAGCGTCTTGGGACCTTTACTGTTCCTATTATATATCAATGATCTTCCCGAAGCCACGCGACATCAATGTCTTCTGTTTGCGGATGATACAACGATCGTTGTCAAATGCAAAAATAAGGATGCTTTAGAAGATGAAGCTAACAAAGCGATTCGAGATGTTCTCAGTTGGCTCCATAATAATAATTTGTATATAAACCTAAACAAGACTAAATTTATTGAATTTCAAACTTATAACAGCACACCAAGTATTGTAAATATTACTTATGAAAATAACGTAATAAATAATGTGGATGAAACTCTGTTTCTTGGCATTACTTTTGATAAACATTGTAACTGGAAATCACATATTAATGGTTTATGTTCTAAATTGGATAGATTTGTTTATGTAATGTATCGGCTTAGACAAATAACAACCATGGAAGCAGCTTTGGCTGCCTATCATGGTTATGTATCTTCAAGTTTGCGATATGGCATTATTTTGTGGGGGTTTTCAGTTGAGGCTGATAGGGTGTTCATTACACAAAAAAAATGCATACGGTCTCTATGTGGGGCGGGATTTATGGATAGCTGTGTACCACTCTTTAAAGAACTTAAGATCCTTCCTGTGCCATCGCTATACATCTACGAGATATGTGTATTTGTGAAGAAAAATCCCCATCTATTCCAAAAACATTGTGATGTAGTAAAAAGATCTTGTCCGAACAGATATCCTCATAGGTTATATGTGCCATGTCAACGACTAGTACTTACCACGCAAAACGCAAATTGTATGGCAATTCGAATTTATAATACTTTACCTGACAAAATCAAAGGAGATGGCTTAAATGTATTTAAAAAAAAGTTGTTCAAATTATTATTGGACAAATGTTATTACTCGATAAAAGACTTTATACGATAAAAAAATTAAATTATAATGTTTTATGGAAATGTGAGAATGATTAACTGACATATTGATAATTATTAACTGTGTACTATAAATGAGAAAATCTTGTAATAATATAATTGTATAAATCGAAATCTAGTAATGACATTGAACTTTAATAATTATTGACATGGAAATTTATTTTGTATTATTTAAAATTTTATTAATGAGTTGATTTGATATTCGTAAATTTATATAATTGTAAATTATAGCATGTTGAAAATATTTGCACGCCAATTAGGCAGAGTTTTGTTGGAACTGTATTTTTATGCTATTGTAACTCTGCAATTATGTACCCAAGACTTAAGCAAATAAATATTCATTCATTCATTCACTCATTCATTCATTCATTCATTCATTCATTCATTCATTCATTCATTCATTCATTCATTCATTCATTCATTCATTCATTCATTCATTCGAAAGTGCTCCAGTTTCTGCTATAATCCGAATAAATTTAGCTGACAAGGTCTTTTTGACTTTATCTCTCGTAATTGGGTATTTTTATGGAGGCAGCATATTAGTCTGCAAAGTCACACGGTTGATGATTTTGTTGGTACATTCACCAGCTCCGGTAGCCGTGATCGTCTAGTGGTTAGGAGCCTACGTTGTGGCCGTAGTAACCCAGGTTCGAATCCTGGTCACGGCAGTGATACACTGTCGCGGCGGAGCGTTCTTTTTTGTTAGCTGCCAAAGATGTGAATAGTATATTTCTTCATTATAAAAGATTGAATAAAATACTTTAGGTATTAGTTTATCATTATGTTAACAGCGAAGAAAGAAGAACTGTTAAAATAACATACTAAGCACCGTTTTTTTTGTTTCGCATTCAACCAAATCGCTTCTTTTAAACTGAATTCAAAAAAGGAGGAGGTTATAAATGTTACTGTATCGGTCTTACCTACTTATAAACGTTGCATTAATTTAAATAACGTCACAAGTACTGCGCTAAACATTTTTTCATTGCGCAGTTCTAAATGACGTCATTTAAAGTTAAGCAGCGTTTATAAGTAAGGCCGTAAGTTATTTGTTTGTGTATGTTCACCGATTTCTCCCCTATATGAGGACCGATTCTCAAAATTATTTTTCTGTTTGGTAGAGTATACTCTACCTCGGAAGTATATTTCCGAGGTAGAGTATACTCTAATTCTCTATATAATAAATATATATCTATATAATAAAATATACTACAATAATATAATATAACTATACTATAATAATATCTCTATATAATAAAATATACTCTATAATTGGGTATTTTTATGGAGGCAGCATATTAGTCTGCAAAGTCACACGGTTGATGATTTTGTTGGTACATTCACCAGCTCCGGTAGCCGTGATCGTCTAGTGGTTAGGAGCCTACGTTGTGGCCGTAGTAACCCAGGTTCGAATCCTGGTCACGGCAGTGATACACTGTCGCGGCGGAGCGTTCTTTTTTGTTAGCTGCCAAAGATGTGAATAGTATATTTCTTCATTATAAAAGATTGAATAAAATACTTTAGGTATTAGTTTATCATTATGTTAACAGCGAAGAAAGAAGAACTGTTAAAATAACATACTAAGCACCGTTTTTTTTGTTTCGCATTCAACCAAATCGCTTCTTTTAAACTGAATTCAAAAAAGGAGGAGGTTATAAATGTTACTGTATCGGTCTTACCTACTTATAAACGTTGCATTAATTTAAATAACGTCACAAGTACTGCGCTAAACATTTTTTCATTGCGCAGTTCTAAATGACGTCATTTAAAGTTAAGCAGCGTTTATAAGTAAGGCCGTAAGTTATTTGTTTGTGTATGTTCACCGATTTCTCCCCTATATGAGGACCGATTCTCAAAATTATTTTTCTGTTTGGTAGAGTATACTCTACCTCGGAAATATACTTCCGAGGTGGTTCCGTTTAAATTTCATCAAATTCGATCCAGCAGTTTTTGTGTGACAATCCAATACCTGAAAAGTGCTCCGCCTAATTTGATGATATCGTCATACCCCATCAATGATGATAATGATGATGATTTTGATATTTATTAGACAAACATACAAATAATTACGCTTTAAAACCGGCTAGGACTCGCGTAATATTTACCGGAAATATTCTCGGACCAGTTTAGAACTTATTTGAAGTTCTTCTTCTGGGAGTCACTCTTGTGCACAGCGGCGAGCGCGGACCACAGCACATAACTATATACTAATATATACATACAAATAGTTACAATTTTTTTAAAGTAAAACAAAAAACTAATCTATAAGCCCCACGGTAAAGGAATGAATTACATCACAAGCTATGCACCATATCATCTTTTGTACCATAGTACAAAAGATAATAATAATAATAATAGTAATAATAATAATAATAATAATAGTAGTCTCGACCATAGCCCACTATCTCCCGTATCACTAATAAGTACATTTCAATAACCATGCCATTTTACCCATTTTTGTAATAGATAACCTGTAACCTTCCATCCAAAATGTTTCTGTTTTTATACTACATTGTATTTTTATATCAAACAGGCCTCTAAGTGTTGGCTACAGCCCCACTTATGCCTTTGTAAAGGACCGGGTGAAACCCGTGAAATTGGTTGAATAAAAATAATAATAATATTATGATAATAATAATAAAAATAATAATTAATAATAATAATTAATAATAATAATTAATAATAATAATTAATAATAATAATTAATAATAATAATTAATAAATAAATAAATAATTAATAATAATAATTAATAAATAATAATAATAATTAATAATAATAATATTACACACCTCTCGACACCCTTTAGCCATCCACACCAACGTTGCCCCCTTTTATCACCATTGATGGTGGCTCTTATGGGGGCCCGTTTAGTGGATGGCAAGTCACCACCTGCCTAAATATTTTAACATGAGACTAAAATTGGCAGGTGCCGTAGTCTCTTCCATAGCCCACTATCTTCCTTATCACTAATAAATAAGTTCATATCAATAGCCTGGCCATTTTACCCATATTTGCAATAGTTATAAGTACCATGTTACCCTTCATCCAACATTCTTTCTGTTTTTGATACTCTGCATTTTTATACCAAACAGGCCTCTAAGTGTTGGCTACAGCCCCACTTATGCCTTTGTAAAGGACCGGATGAAATCCGTGAAGCTTTTTGAATAAATAATAATAATAATAATATGGGACAACACTCACACAAAGATGTAACAATGTATTACGTATGGTTTTACAATATTTATCTTTACATTTATTGATTGTGAAATCTTATAGGTAACGTATTCGTGGCACAAATAGCTTGTGTAGATATTTTGCTATGATGCTTATATAACATTTATGATAGTGATTAATTAAGCGCCTATGATGTTTTATCGAAAAATTCCACACGTACTGTGTTGCATACTATAGCTTAATTTATTAAATTTTATGAAATCACATTATCCATAATGTAGTGGCTAAGAAAGTATATATCTATAAGTAGAACTTCCCTACTAGCAATGATTCACGCAGGCTTGGTGCGAGACGCGTGTAAGGTTGTCAACATCGCCACAAAACAAGTGTACATCGCATCTACGTTTTGTTGTTAGCAGTACGCAACAGAAAACAATGACATCTAAAACTGTCAACCCCGACCGCTCTGCCGGCATTCACGTAATAATTGCCGGCAAGCGTCCTCCACCCCCACCCTCCGCCTCTTCCCACTTTTATCGCCTATTTATCGCGATGACGTTCTACTTACACACGGGGCCGCGTGGTCTAAGTACTTTAGTAGTGGGTTCAACAAATACATAACTACTATAACGCAATTTCAAATCTAACTTGTCTTAAATTCAGTTTCGAAGCTAATTAAACTTATGTTGGTTCATAAGTTACAGATTCACTAAGCAGACGTTCAAATATGTAGAGCCGACTTATGGAATTTTTATTAAAAGCTGTATTTGTGGTAGCTTTGTAGGCTATCGTTAATTAACAAACTTTAGGGGAAGTTCCGCACGTCTTTTCATAAAGGGTAAACTCATTAGAGAAGTAACGAACTCTCGAGTTTCAACTGTAAAAACTCATTACAAGTATAATGCTGCGTAATGAATCTCAATAATGTTTTTTTACAAATTGTAATGAGGATTATGAAAGTCATGAACTTTAATAAATGTAATATTTTCAAGGTACAAGAGCAATTCTTGTACCTATCTGTGTATACATATATGTATATAATATATTATATGTAATATATTATATATTATATATTATATATGTATATAATATATAATATATTACCAAGAAATTGGTAAGTGAGATAGGACAGAGGATAAAAGAGAAAACCGGCGACTCCCGCTCCGGCTCGTTCCTTGTGCAAAGGTTAGCCATAGCCATCCAGCGCGGAAATGCAGCCAGCGTCATGGGCACCTTTGCACCGGGTACAGTACGGGGTGGGTTATTTAATTGATTTTAGTTTTGACCGTTGTGTTTGTTTATTTATGTAATAAGTGACTTCTTTATGTATATTGACATTTATGAAAAATAAACCAGTACAATTTGAAAAATTTATATGTATATAAATGTATATATTATATGTATATAATCTGAATCTCGGAAACGGCTCCAACGATTTTCATGAAATTTAGTGTGCCGGGGTTTTCAAGGGCGATAAACCGATCTAGCTAGGTTTAATTAAAAAAAAGTGTAGTTATGAAACTAATGAAATTGACAACCCTTTGTAATCGCCGTATTTAAACGCCGCGATCGATATTCTAAGCATTTAATCAAAACTTTAGGTGCTCAACTACAAAAAAACTCATTGTTTTAATTTAACGGAATTCCCAAGAGTTAGATGTCAATCTCAGGTTCTCTGAGAACAACGCGACTAGAACGGCGCTAAGTGATTGCTGCCAGACGTGCATTCTCAAGTTCTAAGTAATTGAAACTTAGTTGTGCTTAGTTTGTCTTAAGTTTAAATTGGAATGCTGCCCCGTAAGTGAACATAGAAGTTCAGCATTTGTGGTATGGGAGTCGAGGGTTCCAACCTCAAATTGGATTCTGGAAACAGCGCAGAGATGTCTTGTTGTATGAGTTCTTTTGTATTAAAAATATATTTTAATGTAAGAAGCATTCAATGGAACCACAAGATATAGTTTGCGATAAGGATGAAATGCTTTTTTGATTCTTAATTTTTATACAGGGGGTTTTCTTAAAGCATATGCCACCCTTATTGCTAATCAATACATTATATACACAGCAAAAAAAGGATAAATATAGGCATTATTATTGTTCAGTTTTAGGTGACTGAATAACTAGGCATCAGTATGCGTCGTACTGCAAGAATGGTGGATGTGACGTTACGAACGGTTCAGAGGTGAAGTGAAGGTACGAAGAGACTGGAAACCATTTGAGGAGACATGTTAATGGCAGACCGAGGTGTACTAGTGCCCGAGAAGACCGTTATATTGTTTCCACTGTGTTGAGAAATCGCCACCTAAATGCAGTGAAAGTCCAGCAACAGCTTCTTCAGACACGACGGGACTACATTAGTGACAGTACAGTGAGAAGAAGACTGGCTGAAGCAAACCTGAAACCCGGAACACCAGCGAATGGCCCCAAACTCGAGAGAGAGCATCAAGTGGCGAAACTGCGATACGCCCGTGAGCACATACAGTGGGATCAAGAAGAATGGTCAAGAATTTTGTTTACAGATGAGTCTCGATTCTCACTTTATACTTCTGAAGGAAGGCGAAGTGTCTACAGGCGACTTGGTGAGCGATACCTTCAAGCCTGCTTCTCATGAAGAGTGTACGATGGAGGCAGTGTACATGTATGGGCTGGCATATCTTCAGAAGGTCGCGCAAAGTTAGTGGCCATAGAAAAAGACTCTCTAACATTATTATGCCGTATTTAGTAAATATGCAAGAGTAAATTCAGGAGGTTGGTATCAGCGTGATGGCTTGGCCATCAAGAAGTCCAGTGGGCCAAGCACGAAAATCTGCTAAAGTGTAACGTTATCGTATCGTTTACTTATTCAGTATTGTACTAGATAAATGACAGATGCAATTACGTTACACTTAAACAGATTAGAGACGTGCTCGGCCTACTGATATCAACACGATTGAGCACGTCTGGGCTGAGCTAGGGAGGCTAGTCAGAAGCCGCAGACCCACCACCTAACACAGGCCCTGATAGAAGAATAGGAGAATATTCCCCAACATCGGCTCCGAAACCTCGTGTTCAGTATGCCACATAAACTCGAAGCTGAAAGCAGAGCCCGTGGAGGCAATGCCAGTTATTAAAAAATAAATAACAAGTAAGACATACTTGTAAATGTTAATTGAGTTATATGACACTAAGCTTAAAATATTTTTTTATTGTTTTATCTTTTATTAGATTTCGAAATGTTACTAATGTAATGTATAACAATTTACTATAGTTTCAAAGAAAGCTGATAAAAAATTCTATAAAACGTTTTTTATTTTAAATCTCTAACTTCTATAGTTTAGAAAAAAATTTAATTATCCTTCCTGTGGCCTCCTCGCCCCCCCAACTAAAAGGAGGACACAAGGAAATTTCCACGCCGCCGCTTCACTCAAGTGAAAATGTTTAACATCTGCCATCAGCTGTTTCATTGCCAATTACCATGCCAATGAGACGTGATCCATTGAAAATATATAATTTTGCTTTAGAGTTTAGAATGATTTGGCAAGCTGTAAGAATGATTTTAGCATTCCATAAGAAATCGGTAGATCTTCTAACGTCGAGTTTAGATGTTGTAGTTTACTTTCTAAATCTGTCAAAATAACAACTTTCTTATATTTAATTAATTCCACATAGGTACGTATAAGTTGTAAAAAATGTATCCTGCACTTTCATGTTCAATTCTAATTTTGTGCTTTAGGTACTGATATTATATAATATTATTACCGGTTTATATCACGTGGAAGCAATGATAAGTTTTAAACTGTCATTTTTGTAAGAGACAGAGATAACATTAGAAACGGAATATTTAACATGTAATCCATTTTGTTTGAGTTCTCCATATTCCGGCACTGTTGCAAGCCCCATGATCACGAGTAAACTTTACTTAGTTTACTTGTACGTAGTTTACCATGATCATGGCGTTTTTTGATGAATTTAAAACTATGTAATATTAGTTATTTTGTTGCACATGTAACATAAATCTAGTACGAGTACTTATTTGAGAAATACATTTTATATTTTTTCTTCTTTTTTTATTCGTTTTATAAAAAAGGATATTATTATTCATATCTCTGTAAATATTTTATAAAATTCATGATAGTAATAAAAGTTTCGTTACAAATTCAGATTAAATCTAATTTATAATCTGACAATAATTTTGCAAACCATAACTCTTAAAATTTTAATTTATTTCACTTAGTTAACAATGTTTATTACTTTGATTTGCAGCTGCGATTAATAGCAATATTATTTGAGAGTAAATTATAAAAAAAAATATCGGTAATTTTTTTTTACTTTTTCGAAAAATTTCTTTTATCACATGGCTAAGTGACAAGGACTTTTTTTTATAACTATACCTTGGACTCTCGTCCGGTACCAGTAGGGCTATTATGTATCTCAGTTGCTAACAAATTTTGATTGAAATCTTAAAAAATGGCGGCTCTATGTCACTTTTGTCAGCTCCAGTAATCCAGTTACGAACATTTTTGGTTACTAAAGTGGTCAAAAGTGACATAGAGCCGCCATTTTTCAAGATTTCAATCCACACTTGTTAGCAACTGAAATACATAATAGCCCTGCTGGTTATCGTTGAGTTTCGGTATCATTCGGCTTTCATATATATAATATAATGTATGTATATATACGATGTCATCCGGCGGGCTTTTGTCAGTGCCGGCGTACCGTCAGTTCTAGAACGTAATGACTCTTGTTCCTTGGAAGATGGGACGGCCTCTTGTGTGGAATGCTACTTGTTTCGATACACTGGCACCGTCGCATCTTCCGGAAACTTACGCTCAGGCTGGTATGGCAGCGACAAATGCCGAAAACTTTAAGCGGCGCTAATATGCAAATATCTATGGAGGTTACTTATTTGTGCCGTTTGGGGTAGATATTTTGGGTCCGTGGGGTCTAGGCGCATACGAAATTTTCAGGAACGTGGTCAAACGTTTAGTTGAAGTGTCAGGTGACCAGAATGCTGGTTCATATTTTGCACAACAAATTTGCATCTATACCTATTCAACGTGAAAATTCAGCCAGCATTCTGGGGACATATCCTCCAACAAATAGTTTAATATATTTTTCACACCATGAAAATGTCCAATTACATATAACGCAATATCAACGTAAAGCAAGGCATTACATCCCCGGGTGATGTAATGCCTTGCTTTTTGTATGAAACTCCCTTGGATGTAAAGTGATTTGGATTTGGAACGTTAGTAGTAGGAAAACTCTTAGTACGGAGACAGCATACAGAAAAATAAAGAAAATAGGCGCGTACAATAACTATAAAACGTAACAAACGATATAAGTAGAGCGTTCGAATAGCCCTAAGTACGCGAAATTAACACTAACAAGTAAAATTTGAAATATTTAATACCGACTTCCATTCTATTCAGTTATTTGAGTGTAACTCAGAAACTACTGGACCGAATTTGATGAAATTTAAAAGATCACACAGGAAGCACCAGCCATAATTTAAAGAATCGGTTCATAAAAAAAAAAGAAAAAAATATAGTCGAATTGAGTACCTCCTCCTTTTTGGAAGTTGGTAGAAAACACTCACAAGGGTGTTCGAATTAAGAATCTATGGGTTAAATTGTCGTATATGGCTCTTTTTGTTCAGCGTTCAAAAAGCTAAAAAAGAGTTATTTATGCCACCAAAATTAAGCTTTACGAACGCTTTAACAAAAGAACCAACAATAGCAACGCCAACAATGCCCTCGTTGCTAAACGCACGCACCTAAGGAGTGCGATTGTTGTGCGCCGCGTTGCTATAGGTTACGCACGGCCCCTCTCTGCGCAATCAAGGTCATAGTTGAAGTTATGTGCAGCGATCTGGTGTTTGGTGTTATTCAACTTTCATAAAATATTATTATTTATACCATGGTGCATGAAACTGTACCGATATATCGGGAGTTCCAACAGCAACTAAATCGTGGTCTACATCCCGTGAGTACTACTATTATATATATATATATATATATATATATATATTATAATTTTGTTAACAACCGCGAAAATCTAAAACAGTTTTTTCCATAAAATGTTCCTTCCAAAAGTATTACTTTGTCCTTCCATAAATGGACAAGTGTCTCCGATTTGAATATTAACTATTAATTTATTTTACTGCTTTTTATATTGCTCTAAGTTTTTATTGTTTTGAAATAGGTATAAAAAGTAGAGTATGCACCTCAAGGATAAAGCCTGTCTTCGTCTTGGACGCCTTTAATCCCTCGCTTCACTCAGGACTCTACATAACTCCCTCGCTTCGCTCGGGAATTAAATCTTAATCACTGTGCTCAGGGATTAACCCAAGAGTCCCCGTTACACTCAGAGTTCAATATACCACCCAAGACGTAAGACACTGATTTATTCCCTCGGTGCATAAACTACTATTAAAGTGTATTTTAGTCTTTGTCCATTTTTTGTGTTACTCCATAGAAATATATAAATATTATATTGTTTGCCTATAAATAATTATTACTCTTATCTTAGACTAGCTGACCCGCCAGTGGCTTGACTCACTTGGTCTTAGTGTAATAATGGGTGCACCGTATTGGACTCCTGGGGTAAATCCTCGGGTTGGATGTTATTGAGATTTTCTGACAAAGAAATTCTCAATAGCAGTCCGGAGTCGGGAATAGTGGCCAGTAGATGCCAATAGGCTCGCCCCCCATTACATGGGGCCAAAAATAGATATGTTTGCGCGAAAGGCATGTGTTTAAGACATCGCTGATTACCCCTTCGATGATATATATAGGTTTGACAATTTGTTATGTGTTTAAAAATAACATGTATTGCATTATATGTTCGATAAAGTTTCTTTTTACTAAGTTTTGAGTGAATTGCTCCAGAAATATGTTTTCCAGTTATTTCTGAAGTTATTTATTACTGCACACGTTATATGGGTAAGATATATTTGCAAAAATTAAAAAAGACGTGTTAATGATAACCGTTTTAGCCGTACTTTAGAAATTCATGCAAAATGACCAGTCAATCAAAATTTGACAGGCCGGTTGGCGCTGTTGGTGGAACCCTGCCAACCTATTGCTTTATCAGAAGTATAGAATAGAAAAGGTGTAAATAATATAACTGTATGTGGGTTTGGGCCTATTATTTATAATTTTGCGCTTTTGATCAAGAGCAATGAAATGAGCTTCCTCAAAATCCTTAACTCTAATAATAGGGTTAATAATAATAGAACATCAAATATACAGCCAACAGCTAACAGAATCGGAGACATATATACGTGCTCTCCTAAATGCACCAAAAATTCCGTGAGAGAACTCTGTCGTCGGTTGCGAACTGTATCAGGAAAGTAAACCCGAAATACCGATAAACCGTCTTGGTTGGAGAACAACCAAGTTGGTAACAATGAAGACAAGTTGCAGATGCAGCACGCAGCTAATGCGAGAGGCAAAACGCCTTGACAGTTTGTTTGAAAGTGTCCAAGGAAGGCGCACGTCTAATTTCGTGAAGTTTTAGTTGAAGTGTACACGTAATACCAAGCAAAACTTGGTCTAAAGTCTTTTAGCTATTGATCCGCATTATCGCAAGTCCATTGTATGAAAATTAACGTTTTTTGACAGTTTTCCGTGGTCTGCTTGCTATTTTGGCTCGATCGCGGTCCAGGCTTGCTATCGATAGCTTTTGACATAATTGGTACGCTGTAAACTATTGTGTTGCGATTGCGTTGTTGTAGTGGTTTACGTCGGTAGTCTGATTTATAAATAAAATCCATCCATTAAGAAAATAAATAATATCAACACATTTAGGCTCAACTTAAAAAAAAACTGATCAGCGAGCAGATTAAGTACGGAGCCTACAATATTATAGATTTTTCATTAATATAGAGTACGAGTATGTTAATGTCGAATGCGCTGTTATTCTTCCTTGTGAAATTCGTGTTTCTAAGGTAAAATTAAATTAAATTGAACCTGTCCTGCATCTGTCTAAGTATATGTATTATATTTGTTTGTATTTTCAATGTGTACTTTATTGTTGTGTGGCTGAAGGTAGAATATTGTATTTTTTCTACAAGGCTTTGCCTGAAAATCAGCGTCAGAGGCCGTAGCACAAGCACTTTGCGAAAAAGTATTCGTATCGCAAACGTCAACATGTCACACTTTGGCGTACAAACTATGAGTTATCTATGTCACAGTTGCCCTAGATAAATGGCAGTTTGTGCTGCTTTATGTAAATGACAAGTTACGTTACACTTACGCAGTTATTCGTGCTAGGCCCCCAGATGTCACAGATCACGGACATCTGACATATGTGCTGACTTGTTTGACATATTGCTGTTACTGCTGCTTATATTACTGTTTTTAACCTGTGTGTCAAATAAATGATTTTTATTTCTTTCTTTCTTTCCTTCTTTCTTTCTTTCTAAAATAAGTTTCCGTGATATTTTGATGGATTTTAGAGAGAAAAATGATTAAACATTTATATATTTTATGTGTTTTAGCTATAAAACTACTGTGTTGATGTTTTGATTTATAGAAGTTTTCAATCTTCTGTGAGTGGCAACATTCGCAAGCTTTAGCGCAGCCATACGACAGTGATGCGATTGTTGTACAACTGCGATTGAGGACTAGATTTAACAGACTACCGAATTTGACATCAAAGGCAGCTCAATCGCAGAAGCGTCGCAGCAGGATGGCGATTGCTCTATAGCTACGAGACTTGGGGCCCAGTTCTCAGCTCTGGGTAGCACTGCAATTGTTTTGCAGGCGTAAGATTCTATTTATTTTATATTATATTATATTTAGTTAAGTCTATTTATTTTATACTTAATAAGAAACAAAATAATTCCCAGAACCCCGAGCCAAGCCATCAAATTTCTCTCATTTCTGATGCAATGCCTTGGCAATTAAAACAATGAGATACTCATATAAACAAATGATGGAATATAAATAATAGTTCACTTACATTCTCAGCAGTAGGTTTCGTTGGTAAACAAAGCGGGCACGCTTCAAATAATCATCATTAATTTATTGTATTATCTTGTTGTTGATAACCTTTTATCGTTTTAATTCGATATGTCAAGATTGTTGTCTGTTATCTTGGTGTTAATAACATTGATGTTCGCGGGTGACTGCTGTAAGTTATGTTTTTTATTAACAGTTTTTAAGTTATGCATTACGCATGTACTTAAATGTAAACTTTCGAAATAACTTGATTGCTTGGCTATTTTTTCTATAGGAAGATATTTAAGTTTTTACTTTATGTTTTATAATAAATATAAATATAATGTGATATGGATTTGGGAAACCAGCGCATTAAACTCAAATCTCTCTCCGGTCTTATACTCGTACTTTCCATTTGCAATAAGCATTTCTCTATCTTTCTCTGGCTTTCGTGGAATACATCCAAAGCAATTAAATTGTAACAATGCTTTTCTAAATAAATATTTTTTTGTATTTTTTTGCTTTAATGTATTTTGTTGTATTTTTTTATATAATTTTTTTTCATTTATAATTTTATGTTGTATTTTTTTATTTTAAATAGACATTTATTTCAAAATTTTACCTGTTTAGTTCCATTAGTTCCATGTTTTCATGAGAGAACCATAAAAAAATCTTTATGTCCTTTACTCTATGTTTTACCTATCGTGAGTTGATATGTTGATGTTTGTAGTAAAAAATATATACAAAATAACTTCAATAAACTCGATCGAACTCTAACATCTTGTTCTTGTTTATACTAGTAAGGTAAGACACAGATAAAAGGACCTAAAGAAATTAAAAAAAAAAGGATTCGTTAATTAAAAATCCAGATAAACAGGCAAATCTTACATTTTTACTACAGCAATACTGTACTTGATATTCAAGAGAAATGAATGTGATATTCAAGAGAAGTTCTTTTTCAGTACACCCTAATAAATGCCAATCGCCCCCAAAGGAGAAACATTGCTTGATTGAATACAGAGTGCGTTATAGATGGCCTCATCAAGTCAGGTAATCAAATCAAATCAAATCAAATCAAAACTATTTATTTCGACTAATTTTCCAAGTCCAACCAATTATGCATTCATTCACAATTCAATTAATAGTTATTATCATTTGTCATTTCACAATTATAACACATTCATTATTATTATTAAATTATCATAAATTTACAAAAATTAACTGAACACAATTTACTACTATTAAAACATTTTAGCATACAAACAATTAGCCAGAACATGAATCCTGTGACAATGATTTCATTTACTGGCAGTCAAATCAGTTGGAGAATACTTTTAAGATGCTGCTGGGGCTGGCCCAGATTCTGCGCACCAGGGATGTGCATCGCTTGCGCATGGTGGCGTAAAAGCAATCAACGCTAATAATATTAAAATGTTATATAAGGTATTTGTTAATTAGTGCACAATATTAAACAAGCAGCAGTGCAAGTACCGAACTTACCGATCGATAAATTTGAGTCTTGAATTCGTCATACTTCGAAAAAACTGGCTATATCGATCTTGTGTCGATCATTGCAAGTAAGTAATAAATTTAAGCGATCGGTAAACAAATTCGATTTGGATGGGGTGCTGAATTAACACATAGGATAATTTTCATAAACATCGTCATCCATCACCATGCGGGTGTAACCGCGGGGCGCAGCTAGTATTCAATAAAAAAATACACTTCAGCCTTCTTTTGTTCGTACAAGAGCGAAATGCTCGTAAAAAATTTCAAATGATAGAAGGACGCATTGTGGAATGCAAACAATTCATAATAATCGATATACTGTCGACAAATTGACGATCGTATACGTCGCCGATATGCCTTCCATACTTGCTAGGGGCGGTACGATTTTTATCGATCTCAGTGAATCGACAAATTTAACGACTATTACGGTACTTGCACTGCAGAGTAGCTAGCGATGAGTACCTATAGGACGCTGTCAACGCATTCCAAAACCTGCTTGGACCGTAAATTAAATACTTATTATATACATTCTCTCTTATACCTACTACTTATATAACAGGATCTACTTACACACCGCCGCGGCCCGCATGCCTTCCGGCATTCGCTCAAGGGCCTTCAGGAACACACCTGCCATTTCTAATTCATTGCGCCTGTGACGTCATCAGTATTGTAATGAAACCTCTGTACTTACGTAACCGAACTATTGCAATTACTATATGTGACTATATTGTCTTCTAGTTTTTAAATGTCCCTAGCGACTGCCCACGACTTCGTTCGAGTAGTAGGCTCCGCCTTCAGTCTCGCTATAACCTCCCATCTTTTCTTGGTTTTTCTTTCATAAGAACCTTCTCCTGACAATAATTAACACAACAAAAATAATTAGCGAGATTCCATTCGTTCTCAAGTTATAGCGTGATCAGAAGAAATAGGGGTTCCTTTTCTACCGACGCGACTTCCAAAAAGGAGGAGGTAATCAATTCGACTGTATTTTATTTATTTTTTTATGTTTGTTGCCTCATACTCAAAGAGGTATTCGACTGTATTTTTTTATGTTTGTTACCTCATAACGATAGGGTGAACCGATTCTCAAAATTCTTTTTTTGTTTGATAGCTGGGCTTCCCGTGTGGTCCCATTTAAATTTTATCAAATTCCGTCCACGGTCGGTAGTTTTTGAGTTACACTCCAATAACTGAATAGAATGGAAGTCGGTATTAATTTTATCAAATTGTACTTGTTATCTATCTATATAGTATAATTATTTAAGTATAATTTTTCAAGTTGTACTTGTACATATGTACAAGTACAACTTGAAAAATTTAATACTGACTTCCATTCTAGCTAGTTTTAATTTCATCTAGATAGCTTATGTTCACGCGAAAGCGTGACGTCACTTCACCTCCCGCGCGCACCCCGCCGCCCTGGCGCGATAAGACGATCGTCGGCCGGGCAAGGGGTAAACGGGAGCGAGGCGGCTCTCGCCCGCAAACCAGTCACCTTTTTAGAGTCGAAGCTAGCGGACGTATACCGCTACGCTTCCGCGTCGCGACCGCGTGGCAACCGCCATTATCAGCCCAGAGTGACCTTTAGGGTGTGTTCGGCACGGCCACACACCACCTCCTAAATCAGCCCGTGTTTACGCGTAAACCAGTGCACAAACCATAAGACAATATAAACATTATAACTACAAGTGAACAGTTCTTCAGCCCATTCAGCACGACGTCCACAGCAGGACGCCTCCACCTAGGACTCACGGTCACCAGCCCTCATCAGACCCAGAGCCTCTCGACACTACGGAAACCAGGTATTTATCCTTACACCCTTTCCCACTATCGTATAGTTGCAGGAAACTGCTCAACTAGCTATCAAACAAAAAAAGAATTTTGAGAATCGTTAGATTAAAATGATGACTCGCAGTGCTTTGGCTCGCCAGGAGGCGTCCAAACTCCAAATGGCTTTGAGGGAATTGCAATCTGCGAAAAAGTTGTGTGATGAAATGAATAAGGAACGAGATGATAATGAACGGGAACTTCTTGAATTAATAAGTAGAAATAAGACCCAAAAAATTGAAATGGCTGAGTTACACACTCAACTGTTGGTTGTAACTGATGCTCGGGACAGGCTCCAGCTTGTTGTGGACGGGTTCAAAAACTGTAGCTTAGAGTATGAAAACGCTCTCACTCGAATTAATTCACTAGAACATCAGCTACAGGAGGCATATACTATTATCAATAACATTGAGACAGCTAAACTTAACATCACTGCCTCTTTGAACCAAAGTTTATTTGACGAGTTGGTATGCAATGGCCCCGGGCATGGTTTCTGCTGCAGTTAATACTAAACCAATGGTTACAATTGACCTAACCAATGACAGTGTAGTAACACCTAGCACTATCCCGAAGTCTAACTGCAGCAAAAACAAACTTAAAAAATATGTAAAAATTAACAATTATATTAAAAAAACTCAAAAACTTGTAAAAAAGCACAAATTTTTCATCAAAAATGTTAAATTAAATGGAGAGCGTCTTCGTCTGTTAGATACGTTGGAAATGTATGCTTCTAAATTAGAAAATAATACATTGCAATATGAAAGTGACACACATAACTTGAAATGTGAGATTGACTCTCTAGAGGAAAAGTTAAAATCAATTAAAAATAAGTATGAGCGCTCAGAAAAACAGCTAAAAGAGTACATATTGGCAATGAATGAGATGATTAAATGTCATTCTACTGGCGATCCTGTATACAATGATAACATAAAGAACCGATTATCGCTGGATCATTCATTGCAAATCATGTAGTTCTAAAATAGTGCGAACATGTAAAAATGTATGTCAAGATACAACTTTAACAAGTAGTTCCCAAAATACAAATAGTATACCATCAACTATAGACAAACCAAAAATTGTAATATTTAGTGATGAAATTGGCAAAGACATGGGTCACTTATTGTCAAATACATCCAAGGGACATAATGTAATAAATTACTGTACACCTGGTCTATCATATCAGGAAATTATGACTAGAATTTTAACTTATAGCTTTAGCCCCAACACAACATTATTAATTTTAATAGGAAATAGGGGGAATGTAAACAAAAAACAAATAATTTATTTCAACAACCGTCTATCTAATCTTACAGTAGATAATGTCATAATGTTTACATTTCCCTATAGTAATAGTTTGCCACAGGTGGAAAATGATATTAGATATAAGCTTAATTTGACATTATACACTATATGTAATAATAATTTTAATGGAGATAAATTTAATTTAATTGACATTAATAATTATATAAAAAAAATCTTCTTGACAAAAGATAATTACTATCTTTCTAATTATTATAAAAGACAGATAGCTGTGTCGCTATCATATTTATTTGATATTTCAGCCAAAAATTTGGCTAACAAGGTTGCTTCTATTGAGCAATCCAATAGTATTGACAATGCTTCTATTAGGCAATTTGACATTTTTAATTCAGCCAATTGCTTGGCTACTAATGACATTGTACATAATTTAAATTAGTGCCTAAGACAATAGAGACAACCTCTTGCATTAAATCAATCAATATTGTTCATCAGAACATTCAAGGTATGATGGGCAAAGAGTTGGAACTGGAATTGTTTATAGATGATAGCAAAATAGATATTCTTTGTATTACTGAACACTGGCTTAAAAAGAACCAACTCTTATTTAATTTTAATAATCATCAAGTTGCTAGCTCCTTCAACAGAGAAAAATCTATACGTGGTGGCTCTTTAATTATTACAAATAAAAATATAAAACTCAAAGAACGAAAAGACATTGTGAGCCTATCTGTTGAACGAGTAATAGAAATGTCCTGTATTGAGTTTGAGCAGTTCCTTATTCTATGTGTATACAGACCTCCATGCTCACCATATGATGATTTTGAAAAGTGCATGGAGGAAACATTAATTAAGCTATCTAATACAAATAAATCAATGATTATCTGTGGAGACTTTAATATTAATTTGCTAGAAAATAATCAGATAGTGGATACATTTTTGTTACTGTTTAAATCTTATAATATGTACAATATTTTCTTGGAACCAACTAGGATAACAGCCACAAGTTCCACCTGCATAGACAATATATTTACTAATCTCAAACCTATTAAAAATTTCATTATAAATAATCTAGAATCAGATCACTGTGGTCCATTAGCAGTGTTTCCAAGAAAAACAAACAAACCCCAAAGCAAGTATGTTAGCTTTGTTCCAATAAATGCAAGCCGCCTAGAATTGTTAAGAAGTAATATATCCCAGAAAGTGCCAGAGTTGACCAGTCACAATGACCCAAACATATTATATAACTCACTGTTCCATCTTATCAGTGATGAATTTGGCAAAGTTTTTGTACCAAAAACAATATCTGTTGGTAATCGTGCTAAGTTTAGTGAATGGGCAACTCCAGGAATTTATAAAAGTAGGCAAAAGTTATATGAATTGTACCATGAAAAATCGCAAAATCATAATCCTGTATTTTTGGAATATGTCAAACGTTATTCTAAGTTATTTAAACGAGCCTGTTCCTCAGCAAAATCTATTTATTTAAGAAATAAGATCAAAAATTCTGTTAATAAAATAAAAATGACGTGGAACATTATAAACAGTGAAACTGGTAGAAATACAGTGCGTAATCGAGACTTTAATTTAAAAATTAATAACAAAGATGTAAGAGCAGATTTGGAGGTAGCGGCCGAGTTTGAGAATTTTTTCACTAATATTCCTTCTTCAACAACCAAAACTCTAAAATCTTCCTCCATTTCTGCTGAGATCTTACTTAAACAAAGTGTAACTGAATGTGACACAACTTTTAAATCTTCAGTAGTTAATTGCAAAGATATCGTAAGCAGTTTTAAAAGTCTAGATGCAAAAAAAAACGGCAGACCTATGGGGTCTTTCTGTGAAGACCGTTTCCACAATTATAGATGTCATTGCACCCAATCTAGCAGCTGTGTTTAATAGTTGTGTTGCAAGTGGTGTATTTCCTGACCTAATGAAGCACAGTAAAGTGGTTCCTTTATTCAAATCTGGTAGTACTACTGATCCAACAAATTTTCGGCCTATTTCTGTACTACCTACGCTTAGTAAGATTTTCGAAAAAATCATATTACATCAATTAGAAACTCATTTTAGTGCAAACAAAATTTTCCATAAAAATCATTTTGGGTTTACAAGGAATCGCTCTACTATAGACGCAGGTATAGAACTAATAAAAGATGTGTTTGATGCCTGGGAGAACTCTCAAGATGCCTTAGGTGTTTTTTGTGACTTATCTAAGGCATTTGACTGCGTCCGACATGATATACTTGTCAGGAAATTACAACACTACGGTATTAGGAACATGGCTCTCAACCTTTTGACTTCATATTTAAATGGTAGAATTCAAAGGGTTGACATAAATGGTAAAAAATCTCCCGGCTCTATAATCTCAATGGGCGTTCCACAAGGTTCAATACTAGGGCCGTTCTTGTTTTTAATCTATATTAATGACTTACCTTATTATGTAGAGAAGAATCACGAGATTGTATTGTTTGCAGATGACACTTCACTGTTATTTAAAATTAAAAGGCAGTTATTAAACTATGACGATGTTAACAATGCATTAGCTAAAGTTGTGAATTGGTTCAATACAAATAATCTTCTCCTCAATGAGAAGAAAACTAATTGTATAAAGTTCTCGACACCAAATGTGAGACAAGTAGAATCCAATATACAATTGAATGGAACAGGGTTGGACCTTGTGGAGTCAACAGTCTTTTTAGGAATTACTATAGACGCTAAATTGCAATGGGGTCCCCACATTAAAAAATTGTCTAGTAGGCTCAGTTCAGCAGCTTATGCTGTTAAAAAAATTAGACTATTAACTGATGTAGACACAGCTAGAATAGTTTATTTTAGTTATTTCCATAGCGTTATGACTTATGGTATACTGTTCTGGGGATGTTCTGCAGATATTAAACTCTATTTTTATACTGCAAAAAAGGGCTATACGAGCGATCTACAGTTTGGCTCCCAGAGTTTCCCTTAAACAGAAATTTAAAGACATAAACATTCTAACTGTTGTCTCTCAGTTTATCTATGAAAATCTAATGTATGTAAAGAAAAACATTAACAGTTTTGAAAAAAGGAGTGATGCTCATTCCATCAACACGCGAAATAAGCACAAGCTATCCGTACATGTAACGCGTCTCCACAGAATAAGTCATTCTTTTATGGGACAATGTATACGATTCTATAATAAAGTTCCCAATGTTATCCGAGATTTGCCTATTAATAAGTTTAAAATTACTATTAAAACTAAACTCTGTCAAAAAGGTTATTACAAAATTTCGGATTACTTGGAGGATAAAACAGCTTGGGACTGATCACTCCAGGATCTATCTACTCGTGTACTAAGATGTCAAAGTGTAGCGTGTCTTGCCCTACTGATACCATTATTATGTTCTCTTTTGTAAGGCAACACACTGGAGCTAATATTTGTAGTACCTAAGTAAAAACATTGTAAAAACATCTATATAAAAAGAATGGCCCCGAGTTTCTTGCCGCTTCTTCTCGGTTGGCTCTATGTATTTTGGAACGCGGCGGTAGGCTTTAAAGTACATTATAATGAAAAATTGACGTTCATAAGTGCGTCTTTGATGCCTAAATTGAATAAATGATTTTGACTTTGACTTTGACTTGAGTACCTCCTCCTTTTTGGATAAAAGAAGTAGATATATCGGTATAAGTATACGTCGGTAGATAAAAGAAGATGTCCTGACTGACTGACAGACAACGCACAGCCTAAACCACTGATCGTAGAGACTTGAAATTCGGAGGGTGTATTGTCCTTGATGGATAGGTGGATAGGTAATTTCAAATAAATAGTGAAGCTTTCAATATTTTTGTCTGGAATGACTTAAGGGGGTAAAACGAGGTATGTAAAAACTACTACATATTATGAACTGTAGAGGTCAAAGTTCTGTACAATGAAAAATATGCTAAAAACCGAGTCAGGGGATGTAAGGAGTGAAAAATAAGTTCAAATTGTTTGTTTCTCTATATTTTTGTCTGTCTGTGTGTACGGGCTAATCTCCGAAATGACTGGACCGATTTTAATAAAATTTCGTATGGTGGTAGTTTATATCCCTGATCAACATATAGGATATTTATTTTATTTTTTAAAAAGGAAATTAAAGAGTTACCGCGAGGTTATTAAAAATCTGTAATTACCGTATCCCTCGAGGCCACGCGAGTGATGCCGCTGGTGGGTCAGCTAGTAGTAGTAGTATTATATAGATGACAAGACGAGCAAGTCGCTCGCCGAATGTCAAGCGTCACGCTTGTCCACAGCAGTTCATTGCCATTCAAAATTTTAAATTATAAACTTTTTTTTCCATAAAATGGAACCGACTTCAACACCATTTTTAGTGACCCTTGCTACATACGGGATCGATTGTCATTCTCAGTCAATGATGATTCAAGGTGTAACACTTTTCAGTTTTTGGAGTGTAACTCAAAAACTGTTTGACCGAATTTGATGAAATTTAAACGGGAGCACTTCGGAAGTTATACTCTACCAAACCAGATTTTTTTGCGATCGGTATAAAAATGGGAGAGAAATCGGTGAACATACACCAAAAAATACATACAATGGAACATTATAACCTCCTCCTTTTTTAGTGTCGGTTTAAAAGATGAAACCCTTGTATGGCAATGCATTGCGCTCATCTCCCTGAGCACATAATACAGATACCATGGCTTGGTCTCGTATCTGTATTCCGTGCCCTGAGATATAAGACGTTGAATCTCTTGCCCTGTAATTTCGCCGGAAACATTACCCTTCGACGAAATACATTGCAGTAATGTTTGCACACTACTGCTTCACAGTTGAATACCTGGCAAGAGTTGGGGTGGTACTATTGTAAGCCGGCACCTCATAGTGAAAAAGTGAGTTTATCTTAAGTAAAAAGTACAAACTTAAGTGTATAATATACAATACTAACTGCGCTCAGCGGATTCACCCGTGTACTGATGATGATAATGATGATTAATCAAAATATGTAGATGTACCTAAAGGGGTAATGTAGCATTCTAATGTAAGAATTATTGAAATCGGTGTAGTAGTTTTTGAGCTTATTCGTTACAAACATACAAATCTTTCTTCTTTATAATATTACTAGCTGCTCGCCGCGGTTACACCCGCGCGGTGATGGATGATGATGATGATTATGAATCTTATACAGCCTATGTTACTCAGGGTGAATATAGTTTTCCAATGGTGAAAGAATTTTTGAAATCGGTGCAGTACTTTTTGAGCCAATTCGTTACAAACATACTTACATACAAATCTTTCCTCTTTATATTATTAGTATTGATTAGTATATTAGGTATAGATAATCTCCTTCGATTAGCTATTGTTTTATTATATCCATAGTTTTAAATATACTCGCTGCACTCTACCGGTTTGCCCGCGTGGCGATGGATGATTATAATAATGACGAAAATCATCTTATGTGTTTATTCAGTGTCTCATTAACAAACATTCATACATCCAAACTTACATATTTATAATATTATTATTGTCTTTTACGGGCATTCATATTTTTAACAAAAAATATATTTTTTGATAATAGCAGAGCACGGTTTAGAGGGAGAGAAGCATGATACTTAGAATATGTATAGTGTCGGTATTACGGAACCCATTGCACGGCCCGGATAGCTCAGTCGGTAGAGCATTGGACTTTTAATCCAAGGGTCCAGGGTTCAAGTCCCTGTTCGGGCGATATTTTTATTACACCTTATTAATGATGAAGTCATAAAACACTGTAAACATGTTTCGGAAAGTACAAAATATCCCTATATAGAACGACCTTCACCGAGATGCTTATTTGATTAAACGTATTTTATATTTAATTTAATATGTCAATAAACATGTAGCATATGGGTTGCCTAGCAAATTTCAGTCCAGGATATGATTAATTAGTTATAAAAAAAATCTATTTTTATCATTTCACCGGTTTGATTATTAGACAAATTCTATACCAATCGAAAGTATGAAGCCCATAGAATATGCAAACGTTAGGTTGCCTATTTGTTCCGGTCACAACCCTCAGGTCCTTAAACAGCTGCTATGCAGTGTCCTCTTCTATCGCAGGGGAGTCCTGACTAAGTAGGTACACGTGCACTTTTAGTATTACTACCTTTATATGTATTTTATATTATTATTATCCTCTTTTGTGGTAAGTAGTGCCACGCTGCAACCCCAAAGCCGAATGGGCCGGCACGACCGGAGAAGTACCATACACTCACAACACCGACGTGAAGTAACATAGCTTGCTATTTCGTTTCCTCGTTTGTGGGAGGTTCCGGAGGCCCGATTCCCCCCTTCCCCGTTCTCGCTCTCCTTCCCCCGCCCCCTCCACCCTCACCCCTGCTATCTCTACCTTCCTCAAAGGTAGGCAACGCATCCTCGAGACCTCTGGTATTGCGGATATCCGTGGGCGACGGTATCACTTACCATCAGGTGAGCCACTTGCTCGTTTGCCAACCTATCCCATATAAAAAATACATGTACTGTTTAAATAGTTAAATAAATAAATAAAAACTGCTATACTAATTCCAGATACGTGTACAACTGGTACACGAAGAGTTGCTTCGAGATCCGCTGGTCCGACAACTGTCCGCCGGTGGCGATGCCTGCCGCGACCAACAACTTCCAAACTGAAGAGCAGTGCTTGGACGAATGCGGAGGATGGGCGTGACCAAAACATACCTAACAAAACAATTACTGTCAAATGATGAATGCACAATGCATCAAAGATTATATATTAATAGTAGATTATTATTATGAGATTACTTCCTTAATCCTTAAGCAATCTAAATGATGTACTTAATCTAAGTGATGAGTTAACATTGACACCTTAACAATCGATATCGACTACCGCTAAAAAATATATGAAAAAAATTAACAGTGCCATCTTGCGGTCAATTGTAGAACTATTTCGATCGCAGCCCGTGGTAGACCCCCCTCTGGGCGGGGTGAGGGGTCGTCAATGTTTCGCTCCGCCCGGTGTCAATAAAAAAAATAATGCGGCTATTAGGATAAACCACTAGGTCAAGTTTGGTATCCTTTTCGTATAATTAAAGGCCGAGGAATTAATTTATAGTATGCAATTACTATTAATTATTTTTTACAAAAATAAAAAAAAATACGTGATAGCTGCCATTATTTTATTTCTTTCAACTGCGATATCTTTCAATTCTAGTTCAAAACTACTAAATAAAAAAACCTTAAAATATATTCCATTTTATGTAGATATAGAAAAATATTATTACTTTGAGCGTCAACTTATTAAAACATCGAAAAAAAAATTACTAATGTCATACGGTGGAGAAATAAAGCAGTCGTTTTTATTTTAGCAAAATTTGAATAATTATTTTAAAATATTTTATATATCTAATACAAATTACAATACCGAATATTAGCGAGTTCTTACAATTTAAGGTTAAGCTACATATACTACTATGCTGAGAACTATATCTATTTGTGATACTGATCGTAACCGCCTTCGCTCGACCCAGTAACAATTATGCCATCTGGCGCGTTTTAATCAAAATTTGCACACCAAGGGCAAAAATCCATGCTAACATCTTTGTGATTTGGTTTTCTTAAAATCTTTATTTTATTAAAATCTTGCGACTTTAGAACTCGTCTATACTTTACCTTCTTTTACGCTCACAACACAAACATGGACTTTCTGAGGATGGTGTATGTCGCCCTGTAATTTCACTTGCTACAGTGCCCTTCACATCCTAACACAGAAATAATTGCACACTATTGCTTCGCGGTAGAATATCTGGCACTCCGGTGGTACCAACCGAGATGGCCTACCTACCAGCCTACCTATCAGCTTATCAATCAGCCTACCTACCAGTTTACCTAATAGCCTTCTTTCCACCTTACCTATCAGCCTACCTACCACCTAGTAAGTCGGGTTTCCTGGCCTCTTACGATTGAGATCCTGACAGCGGACGGACTATTCTTAAACTCCGTTCCCTCATGGACGGAAATCTGATCCCAGAGGTCTTTTTATAGAGTAGGTACTATAAAAAATTCTAATCAACTCTCTAACACTAATCACTTAAAGAAATTTAATCTACAAAAAAGCTCTGCCGGTACAACTAACGAGGGTTTATAAATATAAACAGTGAAAGCAATCAACGGCACACGCAGGCAGCGCAGGGTGCGGCTGCTAATGGCCGCCCACTCAACTAGTGCTACAGAGTAGGATACTGATATTGTGACAGAGAATACTGCCTGTGACTATGTTGCATGGAATAATGTTATAACGAACTCTGGGAATATTTGATATTATAGTAATATAAATCTAGTTTAAACGGCATAAAAGTAGTTTATCTTTTAATCTGTCCGCTGAATGAAACTTGCCTCGAATGAGGCTTGCTGATTCGGACAGATTAATCGGCAATAATGCATGTGCAAATAAGCTACCTACTGCGACAAAGTTCGACCAAAACTTTATTTATGTTTTATTTATTTATTTAATTTTATTAATGTGAAGCTTTTGAACATAAATAATATTAATAATAATAATAAATAATTATACATAATAGTTTTAATCCATTGTAAGCTAAAGATATTCCTGAATGGTCTGTGTTCATCTTACCTTAACTATAAGTACTTACTTTAGATGTGACGATGTTCTATAGCATTGTTATTTTAAGTTTTATTTATGTAAACAACACTTATTATTTTCAACGCGAAATAAGGTCATATACTAATATATATGATAATGATATAATAAGGGACATATACACTCCACACCCTTTCAAAATACTTATAAAGAAACTGATATTATTAAATAGCTCTGATTATGTGCTTTAAATAGCTATTTCTCATGTAAGTAAATTGTTATTTATAGTTTATATACATATTAAAAGTTACGATTTCATTGACTGCTCATAAGCTGTTCCGTAAAACATTCACACACGATTTATGTGATTCAAATTTATTAATATAAATACTCGTAGAAATAAAATACAATAAGAATAAAATTGGATAGCGCTCACAATAAACTTGTTTTATTAACGTTGTGTTTTAAATAAGAAAGATTGAACTACGCAGTCTCTATGTACGCACTCCTGTTACTAAATATTAATATATACTAGTTACTCAAATATTAACTTAATTATTACTATATAAACTTAAATATTACTATATACTAGTTACGTATATTGTCGTGTTACCTAATAGGTAATCCACAGACAATAAATATTATAGTACTAAATTATTAAAAGTTAGAGACCTGAATTGGGGAAAAACAAAGGTTAAATGAAATAGAAATATACACTTGTTACCTCACCAGGAGGACGGTATCACCAGAGCAGCAGGCACACCAGTGGATGCAGGTAGCACCCTCAGCACCCAGGGTCCTCGGATGAGGACCAACAGGCTCCCAGACTTCTTGTAGGTTGGAGCAGAGGTCTTCAACGTAGTATTATTTGCGGCAGACTCAAAATAGGTTGAGTTTACATTATACATAATTTAAAAATAATCTAGTCCAATACAGAGGGACTTGATATATAGATATACTTGAATGTCACTTGAACAGCAAGTCTAAAATTTCAACCTTTAAAGTGACTTGAGTGTATAAACTTGATTTTTACTTGAAAGTCTATGCCAGAATCTCTGAGTATATTAACTGGAATTTTACTTGAAAGTCTATGCCAGAATGTCAGTATATAAACTTGATTTTTGCTTGAAAATCTATCCTCGAATGTCTAGAATAATCCAATGTATGGCTTTTATATAAATATTCTGTTCAGAAATTAAAACAAAACTTTTTTTTGTTATGGCCAGTAAAACGTAACGAAAATATAACAGAAACTCGTTTGAAGAGGCAGAAACGTAATAATATTTAAAAATTGACAACTTCAATCTGCCAAAGATGTCAATAAATATAAAATTTTCAAAATCAAACAAATATTCTTTTTTACCTATTGCCAGTTAAATCCTACAAAAATATAACAAAAACTTCTTGCAGAAGAGAGAAAAGCACAATACTTGAAAATTTACGACTTCAACTCTAGAAAACTGACAAGATGTAAACAAACCATCAGTTGTGAAAAAATATAAAACAAAGCCATTTATTTTTATTCATGATAAACTGATAAAGAGTGTAAAATGTAGCAGAATGTGAAAAATGAGGTACGAAAATACATACAGTCGAAAACTTTCAGTCCCTTCCATCGAGTGAGCTCGAGCAGTCAGCACTGATAAATTTTCAAATCGCAGACATCAGACAAACGATGAGTGATGACTCCCAGGAAACCATAGCAATTATCGCATTGCTCGTGTAGAACATGACAACCAGACCACCAGCTGCGAAAACGAAAAGGAGAACCAGACTAATAAAGAAGCAAAAACTGTAAGTAATCTTATACTTAATATATATGTGAAAAAAGCATAATCCTCCATTTTATGCCTTTATTTGAAGTTATGCTCATAAAATAAACTTGGTGATACAATTATTTAGTATGTATACAACATGAAAGTCACGATAGGATATAACATGTTAGCGGAGGAATACGTATAATGGCCGCCAAATTTAAAAGCTTTTATACCAATCTGTTCCGTAAAATTATACCTGCAGCATGAAGAGCTTACTTTTTTCTAGGATTTAACAAATATCGAATTTAAACTTATTCAAATAACGTTTAAAACAGAATACGATGCAACATGGCAGTGAGTAATATTCTAAGCTATGTTTATAACGAGTGATAATTTAGTTTTTTTTGACATTTCTTTTTAATAAATTTTAAATTTATTAATTTATTATAAATTTAATAAATAATAATAATAAGCATAACACACACACACACACACACACACACACACACACACACACACACACACACACACACAAACACACACACACACACACACACACACTACAGCCCCACTTATGACTTTGCTATTCTACATTTCTTATTATAATCTACTATCTACTAAATTATCCTATTTCTAAATTATGGCAGTTCTTAATCTGTTTACGCTAAAATTCAAATTAGTATAACACCTCCGAATGACAGCACTACTTCATTTGTGGGCATATTTATGACAGTTAGTCGTCACATAACTTGCTGCTCGCTAAACTAACCTAAAATAACCCAAAATTGAATAGATTATAATAAATAGATTATGGATTTTATTGTTTACAGAATAAGGACCACCATAATAAAATATTAGTTCGGTAGTTTAGTTTCGTTTTTTTTGAACAAGTAAATCGCTACCATTCCAAACGTATCACTTATTATCACCAATTACCAATAACGATACTATCTGCAATAAATACCTACATATGAGGATTAAGAAGTCATTAAAGGCTTTCTGAATATCCGTAAGTTTTTCTTACATGAGTTATATAACAAACCGTCTTTGTGTATTATGTTGGTTTACAGCTCGCGATAAAAATGTCGCATAAATACAGCGCAATCTGCCAGGATCTGTATCCTATCCCACTCCAGCATATCTAGAGTACGACAAAGCACTTACGATGGAGAATACAGCATAGCGTCCGCATACTAAATATGTTGACCTTGACACGATGTCTCTGTCGCCTACACTACTCTGGCAGTCCGCCCTAATCAAAAAACTAGAAATATAGCCAGTAAACTAATGTCATACAAAAATACGTTGTTTTATTTTATTAAATGTGAAAAACACGATTGGAGCAATCATCAAATTGATGAATTACCGAAATCGTATGATTGGTCTGGGCATTAAATATAGGCGAATTCACAACATGGTCGACCATTAAAGTTTTTGAATCCCTCAGATAGTGTAGCTGCGCTCAGTATCTCAGGGGCCTTACTATAAGCTCTTAAAGCAGGACTTCTAGAAAACTGCCCGGCTTAATCGTACCAGGACAACATTATAGCAGGCCTGCCCTGGCCTACTATTCAATAAACGTAGAAAAACCGTTCACCCGTCTTTTGTATGGACTGACGCTATTGTGTCACTCTAAATCCGCTCAGATTATCAGCTTACAAACGTCTAGGCATCTGTAAAATTGGTTATAGTAAATTGTTAGAAAGCCAGAGACAATATTGTCCGTACCTTTGCAGAAAATAATGATCAGTTAACCTAAATGAGCGTCATATGGTGTGATTTAATGCAAATCTGTTTAAGCCAGCGGCATGTATTGTCGATAGAACAAAATTATCGGTAAAAGACAGCCCGCGATATAACTATCGTATTTAGATCCCTACTAGAGACAGGGTAAGATACCTAGCTGATAAAAGTAAATTTATCGACTCGACAAGTTTATTGTGAGATCCATGCTCGCACGACAGGTACGGAACTTGCATGATTTTTACAAAGCTGGCCCCTCATTGTATTAAAACTTACAACGTTCTGCATACAAATTCTACTTATAACGAACAATGGAAAAGCATCTAAAAGTTGTTTTGATACAACTATGAATTTGAATTATGAACGTTTTTAATTTCATTTTATCGAAGAACAAAAAAGAATCCGACAGGTTTCGAATTTTTCAGACTGGAGTTTTTTCATTGCGTCTTTTGTAAACATAAACGTCTGTCTGTATATTAAATATAAAGAAAAGAATCTAGTTTTCAATAACTCAATTACCACCAAAAACTTTGAATTTGCACATAGATTTGTTTTTATTTTTTCAAATTTCTAAATACATTCATACACATTACGAAGACATATCTATACTTATATAATTTGTAAAGTAATAGGGGTTTGTAAACTGTACACACTTTTTTGCACATATTCTTAACTCCCATTCTAAAATGTACCTATATTGGCAGATCAGTCTTTACGAGCTACGTGTTCTCGGTAAGAATGAATGGACTGGTAAACTATAATACTCATGGTTGTGTTGCTTTGCTACAGTTTTGTACGACTTTCTTTTACTGCTACCAATTATAGTGTGACCTAATCCACACTGAGGCTTTCAGTGTTTTGCCGCTCGCCGCAACAGGCTGTCCTGGCCGGCTTTTTGTGTGAAATTCCGGATAATACCGGTTCGGAATCATCGGGGTGGAATGGGGAACAAGGTAGTAACGTTTACTGAGCAGCAGTTGGAGGATTACCAGGTGAGAGTTTTTATTTTTACATCTTGAAAAAAGCGGCAAGGCAACGTCAAATTAAAATGATTTAAGAAACCCCTTTCTTACGCCCACGCGTAATTCTTAATTAAGTTAAAGTTGAAAACGTTTGTCTATTTGGAGGGTGAGTGAGAGGATCTTTGTGAGAACCAAGGAGAGAGAGAGATACAAGGATAGATAGAGATAAAGATGTGTTATTGTGTGTGTCATGTGTATCTTGCACTATAGGAATTCCACCTACGAAAGTTTGTGAGTGGGAGAGTGAGTGAGTGACTGTATTATGATTGTTACTTCTTCATGCTGAAACGGCACCACGGCTTAAAATTAAAATTTGGAATGGACAAAACCCTTGATAGGCTTTTTATATCGGAAACTTATTGTCATTTTCCGCCGGCGTGAAGCTGCGGGGCGCAGCTAGTGTGTGTTGTTTACATATCTCGGTTGAGATCACGTAGTAGGACTCTTTAGTTGAAGCATGTCTAGGTGGGGTTGGTACCGCAGTAGTAGCAGCATAATCGATATCGAAGTTGATAACTACAATTAAAATTAAATAGCATTGTAGCAAGTAAAATTATTACCAGTGAATGAGATGTCTTGAATTGACGAACGTTTCAAGGAATTGTGTTGATCAGTTTGCCGAATAGTTCACGAAACAATAGTAGGTAGGTATTCCAAGAAATGTGAGTCTACTCTGTCTACTAGTTAACACAAGGCTTAATAAGGTTAATACTCACATTACTCACCAGCTCGTGAATTCACATGAGCCGATTAAAGAAATAATTGAAACTCAATTTTGCAAAATCACATATACATATTTGTATGTTCATATGAAATGCATCACGACGTTAAAGACTACTTTGTCAAAAAAAGAAGGAGGATCTCCATACGAGTCATGTTTTTATGTTAATAAAATTGTTACGCGATTATAACCTAAGCTTATACGAATGTAACTGAGTTTTGTTTATTTTTCAACAGGACTGTACATTTTTTACAAGGAAAGAAATACTTAGGTAATGTACTTAAATATTCCATAAACTCATCCTCATTTATAACTGTGACTTAATAATGACAGTAAAGTTATTCAAGAAAGGCGTAAGCGTTGAAATGAATGAGTATATTCATGCACGCCGCTTACGCCACGTAGTAACGTGGCGTAAGCGGCGTGCACACACACACACACGTTAAATAAACACATCACAACACCCAAGAGCTGAGTACAAACATTTCTACTCAATTAACAACAAACCCTTACCATGGTCACATCTTGGATGAGTAAGCGCTAGCTGCATAAACTGAGCGCGTCCGTGCTACATAGTGCACGTTAGTCAAAGTCAAAGTCAAAATCATTTATTCAATTTAGGCATCAAAGACGCACTTATGAACGTCAACTTTTCATTATAATGTACTTTAAAGACCCTATCGCCGCGTTCCAAAATATATAGAGCCTACCGAGAAGAAGCGGCAGGAAACTCGGGGCCATTCTTTTTATATAGATGTTTCCAATGTTTCTACTTAGGTACTACAAATATTACATTTTATGGGTTGCAGAGAGACAGCTTGCCAGAAGTGGAGTATTCCAAGCATCTTTATCTTCTATATAATGTCGAACTTTATAGTAAGCTTTTTTTATTAAAACGTTTTTTACAGTCAACTTGAATTTGCCCTCTGTGAGCTCAGTTATGTGCTTTGGGATTTTATTAGTCTTATTAGTCTTCGCAAGTCTATAACTAGGTACAGCTATCCTATTTGTATTTCTGGTATTAAAAGTGTGGTGATCACCATTTAACTTAGTAAGTAGTAGTTAAGCAGTCGGTTCCGGTCGTTGGTCTAGTCTAGGGTAACAGTTAGCTATTTCGGAGGTGATCTGAAAATCTTCGAGTCTAGGCTGGCCTCTAGCCTATCCATCATATATCTATGCTCTGCAACTAACTTGAACTCAGTTGCCGACCTACTCATATATCAAAGAGGAAGGTGCAAGTTCCGGCAGTGAAAACGTAATGAGCTGGTATTAGATAATTGACCTGGAATAATATTATATAATAACATAAATAATAACAATATAATATCATATTCATTGCGTTATTATACATAAAAATAAACATTAGTTTACATTTATCTCAAGAACATTTTGGCGTAGGTTTTACAGAACACGGAGCTGTGGGGAATAAAATTAAACTTAGTACATATTCCAATAACTCCATGGTGGACAGGCAGGACTCTTGGAGGTCACGATGTTGTTAATTAACAACCAGGCGCGTCCAATTGGACACGGAGAAATGGTGCCGAAATCGGCGTTGGGCCAACGTTAAAGATTCAAGATTCAAGATTATTTATTTACATAAAATACAGGTACAAAACAGATGTTAATAAAAATGTAGACCTTAACTGTACTTTGCCTATCTAGGCATGCAAATAGTATTGCAAACATGACAAATATCATTCAAAATTAAAATTAAAATTGCTAGTTATACATACAGGTCTCATATTAGTATAACATATCATTTCATTATATAAATATTATTAATTATTAAGTCATATAATTATGGGTATACAAGATTTAATTACAATTTCACGTGTCAAAATTAACAATTAAGTAAGTTGCGGTTTAAATAAATCGGAGACAGAATAGAAACATTTTTCTGATTAGCCATAATCTGAGGATTCGCTTAAATCTGCTAAAGGCATTTCGTTCTCAAAAGTGGCACTGTAGTGGCTTTATTTCGTACGTGATCGTAGAGTCTTTTAAAAACACACAAACATATTTTATTTGGTGTTAGAATACTTCTGCAAGCCTCCTTTGACAGGTGCACTGCAGTGCCAAATGTACCATGTAATCCAAATACGAAACTAGTATAAAAGCACTATGTTGGAACACTTTGTAGCAAGTTAAATTACAGGTCGAAGGGGATTTGAACTAGTATGTCTCGAGATTACAAGCGCAGTGCAGTGCAGGCCAACATTTTAAGGTTGAATGTCTAGATCGCACTGCAACTTTAATAAGAAGGCGTAATGCTTACCATCAGGCTTGCCTCTCAGTTGGCCTAGCTCGAATATATCTGCTTAAGTGTAACATAACGCCTCGTTCATGTGTAACAGTACAAACTATCATGTATATAGGGCAACGGTGACACAGATAATTCACAGTTTGTACGCCGAACCGTGACGAGTTGACGATACGAACACGTTTTCGCAAATTGTTTGGGCTGCGGCCTCTGATGATTTACTAGTATAAAATAATAAACGATCCCATTAGATGCCCCTATTGGCTCCTTCAGAATATAGGGAACTGAGTCAGATCAACCAGAGCGTGGTCATATTGCTATGTATATTAATATGTAATATAATATACCTATGTCTTTGTCCTAGTTTTTCAGGTATGGACCTGCTTCAGTATTAGAAAAACTTTGGTTACTGATAACTCGGACTGTTTACTTCCTGCAACGCAGTATATATTAGGTCCTAATTGTATGCAAACTTCTGCATGTGTGGTTTAAAAATGATTACACCTTCTTGTAACACGCTGTAAGAAGTCTTTGACTTCGACTAAAGAGGTGAAAATAGTTCCAGGCCCCTCAGTAGATGGCGCTGTCGGCACAGGGGACTGCAATAGCCTTTGACAATAGCTGTCGGAACGCCGTCATCGCAGGTCAATAACCTCAAATAATAGAAAAACACCCTATACAACAGACAAATAATAACCCTCCGTGCCTATTGTATACTTACCGAGAAAAAGCCTTTGTTATTTAGCATCAACAAAATTGTATTGCTTAGCTGCAAACTACCTTCATTTCAACCCATACAACAGTTTTCGATTGTAACCACACATCGTTAGCACCGATATAAAGCGGATTAGTGACGCTTGTGCTATCGACCGCACGTGGCTTCGATCACGTTCCATTTACACATAACGATGGCCTAAATTATAACCTAAACGTGACGTCAATTGCAAAGACGGCATACTACCTAGGTCTTCTAATGACTTCCTTGTGATAAAGTTTGATATAATACATACAAGTAATACAATAATGATTATTTTAAAAAAGTTTGTTTATTCATAGTGTTAGAAAATAGTATACGATGGGGCTGACATTCTTAACGCAAAACGGTTCAACGTTCATCTCGGGTGGCAATTTAACACCTGTGATGCATTAACTTGGTTGTAATTCCTAATTAAAGAGACTAACCTCCAATTTCTGGAACGGTTGTCAAAGTTAGATATCTATCAGACGGAATACTGACCGCTGATTGGTCACATATCGCGTCATAGAATACCATTGACCAATGATCGTTTAGTATTTAGATAGATAGATATAATACTTTATTTTTTACAAAATCATAACTATATGAGAACTAAAATATAATAATTTCAAAAACTGTGTCACAATGGGCGGCCTTATTGCTAAAAGCAATCTCTTCCAGGCAACCTTAGGATGGAATGTATATTTAAAATTCATCGACATGGGCGCGTTTTTTAAAACATAAGTAAACATGGATAAAAAAGCAATGGAAAAATAACAATAACATAGCGAGATAATACAAAAAGGATATAACAATACATACTCTTGTAATATTATATTATTACCATGTACTAGCAAAGTGTCACCCAACAATAAAAATACGTAACCAATAAGTATAAATACCAAAATAATAACATAAATACTAAAGCATTTAAAGGACAATAAAAAAGTTTATATAGTTGGGCAACTAATCAAGACTTTGACATACGTTCTAGAAACTGAGGGCTAAGCCCGTTTTTATCAATATTGTAGAGAACACCTAAGCACACTAATAATCCAGTTAGGAAACACTTGGTAGTACAAAACCAGTCACCTAATATTGGCTTAGGTGTTTCCTGAAACTTATTTTGCATCAGCTTGCATAGACTTCCACGTTTAGCAAACTCTAGAAATCTACTTACATAAATACATATTTTTACCTTTGAATTTCATTCCTCTTAGTAGATCAGAATTTAAATGGCCATTGAATTTATTGTCATATAAAATGTTAAATTACACATAAATCATATTTAAGAATAGAATTTAAATTAATAAAATATGATATTTAAGGACACTTTTGCTGGATATTTTTTTTTTCGAAAAAGTTTATATATACCTTTTTTTAAATGTAATCTCCAAATAACGGTGTTGTTAATCGCAACCACAAATCAAATTAATAAACATTGGTAACTAAGTAAAATAAATTAAGTGTTGACGAGTTATGGTTTACAAAATTATTGCCAGTTAACTTTGAGATACCATGTTGGAAAAAATATAAATGTTTTTTCTAAATTTCTACCGACTTCCAAAAAAAGTAGGAGGTACTCAATTCGATTTTATATTTTATTTGTTAACCGATTTTCAAAATTATTTTCTTTGTTTTAAAGCTGGTGCTTCCTTGTGGTCCCATTTAATATTTTCATCAAATTCGGTTTAGTAGTTTTTGAGACACCAATAACTGAATGAAATGGAAGTCGGTATTAAATTTTTCAATTTGTACTTGTTTCATAACTGCATGTTGGAAAAAATGTGGATGCTTTTTTCTTATTTTTTCTTAAATGGTATACCTTGGCCTCTCGCCCGGTAACCTGTTCTCGTTGAGTCTCAGGACACCGACGAAAATAATACACGTAACAAAATATACCAATATACAAATATAGACATACAATACGTCTAGGTTTCGACAGTATAATCGATGACCTATCCTTTGGTCCCTTTGTACGTACAAAAACACTTTTTACTCATGTAATTAATTGAAACCTAACATGTAGGTACATATTTTTATCAACAGCAAACATCAAACAAAATTGTGTTTGTTTGAGTAAACCTACACGAAGGCCCTCAGAAACCTTTTTAATATAATCAAACTCTACGACCTCTCGAACTGAGCCAGGGTATATTTATTTAGCTTTGAATGGATGGTATTGCAAGCTTTCAACCAGACATTTTTTATTATCAGTCCTTTCTGTTCTGTTTTATCGTCTGTTTAGTCTTCATGTCCCAGACTCCTGTCCGATCCCGAGCTATTCATTCCGGAATATCATGCCTTCCATATACTGTTTAAAATTTCTTGCCACGAACCAAAACTTGTGGCAGTTTCTACCTCTGTCGTGTAATTAAATTATGGATTGCTCTGCTGGCGTACGTTTTTCCTTGCAGCTATGGCCCTGAGTCTTTCAAGCGGAGGGTGAAAAAGCATCTCCTTGGTCATCTGCTTTAATAAGCTGCTTGATTCCATCTCCGCTCTGCATCAGGCGAAAGGGAGTCAATTTGATGACCCATTATAAAAATAAAAATACTATGCAGAGCCTGCAGCTTGGTGATATGATATACATATAGCAAACAGACATATTCATGCATTAAATGTTTGCCGTGACCGGGGATCGAACCCGGGACCAGCAAAAAAGAAAGCAAGTTTGCCACCAACTGCGGCAACCACCCAGTAGGTATATGAATTGATATTTATTAGTTATGACAATATAGATGTACCTACCCAGCCTATAAAACAAAATTATAATTATATCTATGTACTGAATGGTTTTTTGAGAAGAGCGTTCATGGCCAAGTCTGGAACCACGAGAGTTAGAGAAAAATCGTGAAAGGAGACATGCCCTCGATTTATAAGAAAACAATAACTGCATATTTAGTTTTATTCATAATTATTTTACTTTTACCACTTTGAGCAACTTATTAGTTAGTAATATTGAGATATTGAACGAAATTTGCAAATAAATACTATTTCCTTTCATTTTTAGTAATACATTTCTTTGCAAAGATTGATCCTTATCAGCAACAGAATCTATTAGTTCAATAATACAGGCTGTCTATTTTTTTCATATCTTTTTTTTTTAAATTCTTTAATAGTAAAAGATTTATAAAAAAAACTAAAAATGCTGATAATGTTTTCTTATAAATCGAGGGCATGTCTCCTTTCACGATTTTTCTCTTAATCTCCGGACTTGGCCATGACCGCCCTTCTCAAAAAACCAGCCTGTGTAGCTACATATTATGTCTGAGTCCCAGCACTTTACATAATTGTGGGCATAGTTTAGGTGATAGGAAGTATACAGAGAAAGAACACAAATTTTGCTCGTATGTTCATTGAATACATCCGAGTAGAATTTTGTAAAGGCAGATTACATATAAACAGATATATATTCTAGATATTTAAATACATATTCATATGATTAATATGTTTCCTCGTCCATCGCCCTATGAGTAACTAAACTATATGAAGTATATGTAGTAACTAAAATTATAGTAAATCATGCATCATTTTCAATCGACTTTCAAAAGGAGGTTCTCATGTCGACGCCTATAGTATATGTTTTTATACAGGGTACTGGTAATCAATTAGCATCCTTTTAAGAGCATATTCTGTACATCAAAACAAACATATTTTGTTCTACGACTTTCAAAATTTAGTATTTTTTTTCTTCCATACAAAACTTAGAGAATCAATTTGACCGGTCTAAACATAATTAACACTGTAAAAAGCGCGCGCGCAATGCTGACAAGCCCCGGCCGGCGGTGGCGCCCCACCCGCCAAGTCAAGGTCGTCGTAGCTGCGCTACGCTACGAAAACACGCATGGCTACACGTAGATGAATGAAGTGGATGCGATGTAGAGTTATAAAGTTTGTAAATTTGTTTAATTTTGGGAAAAATTCTAGAACAAAAGTTGTTTGTTGTGATGCACAAAACATGCCCTTAACATGATGCTAATTGAATACCAGTAACAGAGTAATCCGATTTCGATAATTCAATTTTTGTTGGTAGCGTATACTTCCCATTTCATTAAATTCGGTCAGTGGTTTTTGAGTTGCTCTCCATAACTGAAAAGTGTTTCGCCTAATTTCATGATTATTGACGGTGAATGACAATCGATCCCAGCAAGGGTCACTAAAAAGTGTGAAAAATAAATTTCACCAATACCAATGCGCACAATATTTTGATAAGAGGTACTTCTGAACTATCATGGTACCGACTTCAACATGTTATTTCTCACTTTTAGTGTTGGAGTCAGTTCCACGTTTTGTAAAAAAAAAATACTAGTTCGTAGACTTTGTCAGGATAGTGACTTAATAACAGACTTTTTATCAGACTGTCTTAATAATAAAATTTTCCTTTGATCAAACTTTAAAATATCGACTTAGATAAATAACTTGAGAAATGGCAAATGTACGAAAGCAGAAAAACTCTACTTACTCTACTAAATCTACTTTGTATTGTATTTGTCTCTAAAGTACTTTTTTATTGTTCAGGGTTTTCAAAAGGTTTCGAGAAGTCAATCCAGATCTTGTTCCCAAACGAATGACAGAGAACCAAGCTCATACCATCGCTGTGCCAGTAGAAGAAATTGAAAAGTTACCTGAACTCAAAGTAAGTACTCGTACTGTTTTGAGTTATTTTATTTTTTGTTTCCATTTGACCATTATACTAGTAGTTCTGTGAACAGTAGACCTCTGAGCACAGCTTTACCAGCGTCAATTTTGTAGTCTGAGCTATCAAAGTCGTCCATTTTTTAAACTTCATAACCTATTATCTCAACAACCACTTGACCAATTATGTTCACATTCAAAATTCCTCTTTAAAGTCAAGTAACTAATGTTTATACCAAATTTTAAAATTGGTCGATAAATAGCGCTATTAGCAAACTTCCCCCTTTTTAGGTTAAGTAACTCACTCAAAAATCACCAACGACAAAAAATATACTCGTAATATATTGGATGTAGACATGCATACCGTTTCATCAAGATTGGTTGGAAAATTCTACCTGTACAGGAAGACCAACATACAACCTAACAAACCTTTTTATACTTTTTTATAATACGTACCTGAGATTTTGAACGCTTTACTATTTTCCACTTTAAAATTTTCAGATGTTTTTTTAAATAACAAACTTCCAAAAAAGGCGTTGGTTCTCAAGTCAACGCGTTGAAATTATATATTATTAAACTAGCTGCTCTCCGCGGTTTCAACCGCGCGGTGATGGATGATGGTGATGATGATGGATCTTATATAGCCTATATTACTCAGGGTGAATAGATATTAAAAATTCCAACGGTGAATTTTAGAAATCAGTCCATTTATTTTTGAGCCAATTCGTTACAAACGTACTAACATACAAACCATTCCTCTTTATAATATTATATAGTATAGATGATAACGATTAACCCTTTGCGTTCCAGTGACGTAAATATACGTCAGTTTCATTCATAAATCTTTTGTTTTAATTATCACGGTATAGGAAGGATTAATAAACTTAAATAAGTAGCGTGAATTGTAAGCATTGAATATTTCAATAATGAAATTCACTTTCAGAATATATTGAGACAATTAGATACATAACTGTTTCGTAAACATTTAAGGCGCTGCCCAAAGCCGTCCGTAAAACACTATGTTTGTCGTCGCAAAGTTTAGACATCTAGTATGTCTACTATTACTGATACAAACTTGAAAAAAATAGAGCGCATAGTTAAGAGTATCAAAAAATACTTATATAGGGTGTTTGGTAGAGAGACCGACAAACCAAATGAGCGTGTTCGGGGGACCACTTGGAGAATACAAGTTGGCCAAAAAAATCCCCGATCCCCCAATATGTTTAACTTTTTTTTGTGATTTTTCCCTTTTTCTCCGAAATTGTACCTATTTACCACCATAACATTTGTAAAATCTGTTTTAGACCGGATGTTTTTAGTTGAATTTGGTCTCTAATACACCTTCAGGCCACGCAAAGTAAAATTGGTACAATATTGGAGAAAACGAGAAAATTCACAAAAAAAGCTAAAAAAATTGGGGTATCGGGGATTTTTTTGGCCAACTTGTATTCTCCAAGTGGTCCCCCGAACACGCTCATTTGGTTTGTCGGTCCCTCTGCCAAACAGCCTATATAATAATATTGCACAATATCTATCTGGCATACTGAAGAAAAAAAAATTAAATAAAGCGCAGAAACAATCTTATCACATTTCTCAATATTTTGAGCGACAACTATTATATTTATTGTAATCAGAAAAAAAGGTAATTTATTAAATTAAAGAACTAATTATATATATTTTTCATTGTGGTATCATTTATTTTATTTCAATAAAATTAAAAGTGTGATAAATGTATCATGTTTACAGACGCACTCTAGTTCCTGTCACGGCCAGTGCTTCACCCCGCTCAAATTAAAAGTTCTAGCAGCGCCTTAACATAGCTTTTGTATGTTACATTACAGGAAAACCCGTTCAAACGGCGGATATGCCAAGTGTTCTCGCACGATGGCTCCGGGAACCTCACCTTCGAAGACTTCCTCGACATGATGTCAGTGTTCAGCGAAGCAGCACCTAGAGACATAAAAGCATGGTAAACTTTACTCATAAACAACAATTCTCACAATTAATAAGGTACTACTTACACTGCGGCTTTTTAATAATGTGATTAATATGGTGTCTCAATAAAGTGTTATCTATCTATCTATCTATCTAATCTACGGCTCCACCCGCAAAAAATGATTATTTTACAGGATTTTTTTTTTGAGGAAAGTGACTTTTAATTTAAAAGTCACTCCCCAAAAAAATCCTTTAAAGTATTAAAGGTATTCAAGCCATCAAGCTATCATCTTCCTGCATTAAAACTATTCAAATTTTTAAAACTCTAATAAACAAAACCACGCTCATATCGGATTTCAAAACATAGTTACGATTTCCACTTGCATTTACTCGCTTCGTCACGGCCGCCGGTATTACTATCGACCGCCGCGCGCGAAAGCGCCGAGAAAGCGTTAAAAATTTAATATTCAAAAATAATTCTATACAAAAATCTTCATTAGCGGTGAACAAATTAACTTGTAACTTTCTGAGGTCTGCCCTCAGCTTCACAATTGAGACGTTAGTTGCGCCTCCGGTGGTACTCGACGGCCCTGCAATAATATACTAGTGCTTTAGTACAAAATTTATACACCCGATGGTAAAAAACAGTTTTTTACCATGATCTTATGATCAGACACAAAAAGACACAAGTTTATCTGCCCCTTGATGATTATGATTTCTGTGTTGTAGAGAACTTTTTAAGAGAAAGCTAAATTCAAAATGGCTTTTAGTTTGTTTTGCAATTAATTTAAAAGTTGTCACTTTTTTTTTTTTTTTGAAATTTAAGTCTTGAATCTTGAATCTTGAATCACTTTTCATAACATTTGCACAGTTTTCCCACTTTAAAAGCTCAGAAGTTTTTTTTTATTAGTTTTAGATTTTATTTATTTAGAATAATGATACATTGCAGAATACAAGCATAAGTTATTTTGTGGTATTACACCACAAACTAAAAAGTTATGACGGTTTAAAGACAAGATTCCGGTCGATTTGAAAAAAAAACTGTCAAAAAACCTATCTAAACTACCGTGACACTTAGGATATAGGATCTATCGGGGCTGGCGGCATTGCCACGCTGAATGGCTATGATAACTTTATGCCCAAACTAGGCGCCAGCATTTCGGTCACCCGTCGCCTCAACCAAACGCCAGATCCCTAAACAAACCATTATTGTTTCACTTTCGAATTAGCACCGCAAAAACGATCGCAGACAGATTGCCCCACTGACTTTTGTTCGTCCTAATTTTATGGTAACGACGCCCTAATGGATCATGGAAATCCAGAAGGTTCACGCAAACTATCGATTTGCGAGTTTACGTTTGTAGGTAAGCTTGGCCTGTGGATGGTTGTTCTATTTTCGTGAAAATTATAGTGCGTGCAAAAAACGGAACACGAAATGTTAAAGCTTAGTTTGACCTGGTAATTTAGCCCGTAATTGCTATGCCCGATTAATGTCATATTCTAATTTTACAAACATTAACATTTCGGGAGTCTTATCAGCCATGTCTACCTTTGTCTTTGACAAAGTTCTTGTAATTTTATACAGACTTCCAAAAAAAAGAGAAGTTTCTCAATCGACGGTTTTTCTTTAAATTAAATGAAATAATGAAATAATTTTATTTGTTAGATTTTTGGGTAATAAATTATTGCTTAGATGTAACCTAAGATTTGTATTCCAACTCTCTGGATGTAACAGCATAGTAAAGCTCCAACAAAGTTCTGCCCGATTAGGCGTACGAATACTTGTTATAATATAGGTTATTAAATTTCTATTTTATTTTAGAAACAATGTGCTTGCTACATTGCCATTGTATTTACATAAATTGGAAACTTAAACATTCATTATAATTGTGTATAGTAAAATCATTGATAAAATGTCAAAAGAAAAAAAAATGATTATTTGTCATTTAGGTAGTCCTGTACAGAATAATAAGCTTTGTCCAAAAGGTAGTTAAATATCTACTTTCTTTTTAAATTCATTATCATTAAATTGTTTATAAATGTCAGGTATAATGTTTATGTTTGTTACCTCATAACTTTCGACTAGATGAACCGATTCTCAAAACTTTCCTTTTGTTTGAAAGCTAGTGCTTTCCATGTGATCTCATTTAAATTCATCAAATTTGATTAAGTAGTTTTTGAGATACACTGCAATAACTGAATAGAATGGAAGTCAGTATTAAATGTTTCAAATTGTACTTGTATGCATACTTTTAGGAGCAGTTGAACGCTTTTCTTAACCTTTCAAGAGCAATAGTACTCTTTGTGAATTCTCCGCGGAAATACTTGGCAGTATTATCGCGGGTGAACTCATTCACCGTACCTCTTTCTACCCTGAAGCAGTAATGCTCGCAATACTGTGTTTTGGCTGGAAGGTATGGTTGCCGGCGAAGTTACAGGCTCATGAGACTTAACAACTCAATATGTCAGGGTTACGGGCTGGGCCGGATTATCCATGAGGCGGATTAGGCAACTGCCTAGTGGCCCCGCACCGACTAGAGGCCCACGGGGCTTTGTGGGCCCTTAGCCAATGCGGGCCACGCACCAAGAAAAACGTTTCATCTAACATTTTTTATGGAAATTTTATACTTCCTCAATACTATACCTTATTTTCGACGCATGTTGTCAATTGATGAAATACATTATACATAGTAGAAGTAACAATAGCTGTTGATGGATCGGGAAAATAATAAAGACGAGATCCTTTTTTGTTCCATTATGGCTTCGCACAGTTTACACATATAGCCAGTCCGAAACATATATATTTTAAAAGGTCAGCAAAAGGTTATATAAAAAGGGGCCCCGAGAATGGCATTGCCTAGGGGGCCAATAGGGTTAATCCGGCCCTGGATACGGGCGAAGTGCGAATCTTCACTTTAGAGGAAATGCATCTGTTCTAGGTAGATCCACTAAACATCAGTGGGCCTGACCGTTTCCTAAACACATAAAAAAACCTGGAAAATCCGTTGAAGCGACGACGGATGTATCAAGAATTCTCTCACGAGGGTTACACAAGCACATCTCGTCTTGAGTATAAGATAAGGATACTTAAAAAAGAGGTGCTTACTTAAATTTTAATATCTTATCTTCTTTTAATATAACAAGGGAGAATCCCTGAATAATCAGTTTCCTAATTATATCTATAAGTAGATCTCAGGTAGGCTTATAGTGACTTTATGAAGAACAAATTTTTTTTTCTTCTTTTAAGTCTGACAGAATTTTTCCAAGACAAAAACGTAACTGTTTTAAAAACTTACTATTAACGACCATGCTGCCATTGAGATATATTCAAGAGAAATTTTTATAATATGTGCATAACTGTTTATAATAAACTAGCTGCTCTCCGCGGTTCCACCCGCGCGGTGATGGATGATGATGATGATGATGATGCAGCTTATATAGCCTATGTTACTCAGGGTGAATGTAACTTTCTAATGGTGAAAGAATTTTTGCAATCGGTCCAGTACTTTTTGAGCGAATCCGTTACAAACATACATACAAATCTTTTCTCTTTATAATATTATATTAGTAATTAGTATATTACGAGTAGTATTGATTACCTGACGAAACAAAACAGTTAGAGGGTCATGTTTACAGGAATAGACTAACCCATTTGTTATTTGAACACTCATTTGTTTTCATATAGAATATATGGAATTTTACAGTGATATATATTATAATTAATTTGATCAGATTGTTAATAATTTTAGTGTATTTTTAGGATTGCCTTAAATATTTGCACGTCTACTTGCAGTCAGCATACAGGAATCACGCATTTTACACTACACTTCAAAATGAACATACCATACTGTATCCATACAAATAATGTTGCAACTTGAAAAATTTAATACCGACTTCCATTATATGTATTACTTTGGTAAAAATCTGTTATTGGAGTGTAACTCAAAAACTACTAGACCGAACACGGGAACCACCAGCTTTTAAACAAAAACAGAATTTTGGAAATTGGTTCACACAGTCGAAAGCTATGAGGTAACAAACATAAAAAAGCAGTCTAATTGAGTTCCTCCTCCTTTTTGGAAGTCGGTAGAAAAATGCTTTTGGTGGTAGTGCCACGCTGTAACCCCACAGCCGAATGAGCCGGCATGACCGGGGAAGTACCATATTCCCACATAACACCGACGTGAAGTAACATAGCTTGCTACTGCGTTTCAGTCGGTTTGTGGGAGTTTTCGAAGGCTCGATTCCCCCCTCCCCTTCCACCCTCACCCCTTTTATCTCTTCCTTCCTATATGTATTTCCCTTAAAGGTCGGCAACGCATCCTCGAGACCTCTGGTATTGCACATATCTGTGGGCGACGGTATCACTTACCATCACTTGAGCCGCTTGATCGTTTGCCAACCTACTATAAAAAAGAAAATATTTAATTGGATTTTATTTCAAAACGTAGCCAATTTTTGTATTATTGTAACAGTTACCTACTGTTAACTCTGTAATTTGTAAAGCTACTCGTACATTGAAGTCTTTTTGCAACAAAATGATGTTACAGATGAATAGACTATTCGCCGCACGACTTCGTTATGCTCTGCTGAATAAAATGTGAAGTGCTGTAAACCTTTTTACAGAAATAACTTACTATACATTCACTTAACTACTTTATTAGAGAAATGAGGTCGAAATGTGGTATACGTAATTTTATTGATGGGAAAGTATGCATTACAGCTATTCTTAGATTTGCTACGTCCTATATGGTCTCTTATGCACGATACCTCCCTTGGCTGGTACCACTGCACTGAAAGATATTCTTCTGAGAAGTAATAGTACACTAGCCAGGCGCGGATCCAGCCCACAAAAAAGGTTGTGGTCACAGCCGCCCGTAAATCAGCTAAGTACGAGTCGGAGCATGAACTCTCTCATGATAGATATAGTATCAAGTCGCTCACCTGATGTTAAGCGTCACGCTTGCCCAGCGTGATTCAGAGTTTTGAACTAGGTACAACACTTCAAAACTGTGCATGGCAAAGCACTGCGCTCTTTACTCGCAGATATAAGATGTTCTTGCGCTGTAACTTCGCTGGAAACAACTACAAAGGATATCAAATGATGTCAAATTAAATTTAAAAGAAGCTTACGTTTCTTTTTCGCGAAAACGTTAATAATTTCATCGATATCCAGGTTTTGTACACTTTATGAAACGTCATATCATCGGCGGCGGCCTGTCGAATATGAAAGTGTGACGCTGAAGTCACAAGTCTTTTAGGGTTGTGGGCATGTCCATCGTGCATACAACGGTGGATCCGCGCTTAACACTAGCCTTAGCTATTTATGGTTTGATGAGCACGTATGATGAACACAGATGTATCAAGTTAAATTATTGGGCGAACGAGACTCATGAAACTATGTCTCGGGGTGACCAGCGCAGGCAGTAGGTACTATGAAAAACTGCAGCTAAAATCAGGGCAACTGTTATGGGCAAGTGCAGCTTACTACTATACTACTCAGGCTCGATTTGACTTCAGATGTCACACTTAGTGCTGTACAAAATTTACACGGATTTACATTAGAGATTTCCCTCTGTGCGTCTTTCTGAAACACGGTGCTGAAGGAAAATAAATCCCAGCCATACCACAACGCTTAAGCCCGTCCTTCATTTTGCAGGTACGCCTTCCGAATTTACGACCTGGATGATGACATGTACATCGGACGAGAGGACCTACTCGAAGCCACCCGACTCCTCACGAAGGGTGAGCTGCACCCCCAGGAGAGAGACGAGATCGTCGCCAGTGTGCTGGACGAGGCGGACGTGGATGGCGACGGTAGACTCTCCTTCATGGACTTCGAGCACGTGGTAGTGCGAGCGCCTGACTTTTTGTCTACTTTTCATATTAGAGTGTGAGATAATAAATGGTTTTTAATTTTTGATGATTTGGTGTATCAATTTTTACTATAAATTATTATTTTTCCTTTCAAATCTTATAAGGCTATTATTTTAGGGTTTTGGTCAATTTCTTTTTTAAATCGGTTTCAAACTGGTTCTCAATGAGTTACAATTTCACGCAGTGATCTATTTAGCTCTGCGGGCCTAGCACGAATAACTCCATTTAATTGTCCGTAAGTGTAACGTAACGTGTTTTTCACGTGAAACAGTACAATCGTCACTACAAAAAAGTCAACTATTCAGTCATTCATTCATTATATATGAGCCGGTGCTCCTTCTTGTTGGAAAATTAAGTTTTGTTTCTCCGCTGCGGGAAGTTCTTACGCTCTATTAAAATTCTAAGTGTTTCTTAATAAATAATTTTAATAATTTCTAATCAAACATTTTACGTTATTCCTTTCTTTTCAGATACAACAATGTTACTTAAGAGGAAATATTATTTTTGTTAACTCTTTCGATTGGCATCATGAAAACACAGGATTTTTTTCACATTTGATTCGGTTGGATTCCAAGACGAAGCAAGTATTTTTTATAAAATCTTTGATTGCAGTATTGTTATGATTGATATGCAGTAATATTAAAAAATAAAATAAATTCTCCTTCATCAACATCCTAAGTATTTACAATATTCAAGGTACTTTCCCTCCATGTGGCATAGCCGTGGGACGCCCTGTAAGACTTAATGGACAGCTTCTTAAGAAGATTTTCTTAAGAAGGTAGCTAGCAGGAAGGATGTAGAATATGCTCTGGGCAAGTCTCACATTAAATAACAGTCGAGCACTTATAACACCGCATAACCGCCACACAATATAAGATATAATATCTTATTGTATATCATGCATTTATCTATACATATACACATTAGTTTTCCTAACTGACTGACATACATACATATGTATATGAACAACAATGTCGGTAAAAGTGCGATAAAAAGCAACTAAAATCATTCTTCAAAAGTCTTCATAGGCGGCGACAAATTCAGTACTTCGAAGCTTGTAACTTTTTGAGTTCTGTACCTCTACCATGAGTTGGCAATATAAATGTTATATATAGTCGATACTCGATCTCACCTACCTATTTAAGCTTGTGATTGGCGTACTCGCTGTCAATTTTAGTTCTACAATTGACCGCGAGGTGGCACTGTTCTTTTTTTCATAAATTTTTTCGCGGCAGACTATATCGAGCTTCGATTGGTATACTCATGGTAGACGTACTGCCTCAGCTTCAACATTGATACGTCGTTAGTTGCTTCTCTGGTGGTACTCGAACCTGCAATAAAATATTGTAGGTACCTACTATACTACTACTACCTACTAGTTTAGTACAATATTTATACACCCGACGGTAATTGATATTTCTACACAATTTAGGTACCTACTTGAATTTTGACAGTTGTTGCCTTTTATCTTGCAAGCATCCACTAAAGAAGGATTGCTGGTTCGCCCTATGAGGTGAAATATATTATTTCTGTGGCTTCGTATACCATAGACCAAGAGAAGCCGCTGGTGGCTCAGCTAGTATAATAGAAGTATGTACAAATAGAAAAATTATAAGTTTTTAAACTACCATGGTCACAAACATAAGTTAAGAGGTATTCAAATTATCAACGGGATAATTACCATGTATATTTTCTGTGAGTTTCCGATATTTCGGCACTGTTGCAAGCGCCATGATCACGGATGAACTGAGGAATTGCGGGTGGGTGAATGTTTACGAGCAGACGAAACGGTCTACCCTCTTCCGTACTCGTTTGTTATGCGAGGCACCACTACTATTGTTCGCACTGTTAGTTTTTGATTTATCTCGACACAGCACTAACCGTATCAGCTCGAACTTTGGGACTATTACTGTTTTTGTTTTTACACAGTCGTACCACTGGATTCCAGATATTTGACAGTTGAAGATCGGCAACAGTGCCGAAATATCGGAAACTCATAGAAAATATACATGGTAATTATCCCGTTGATAATTTGAATACCTCTTAAATAGAAAAGTGTTCTAGGAATTATTGAGCCACGTTACCGCAACTCAGTTTTTTTATGGAATAGGTTGGCAAACGAGCAATCGGCTCACCTGACGATAAGTGATACCGTCGCCCACGGACATCCGCGATACCAGAGGTCTCGACGATGCTTTGCCAACCTTTGAGGAAGGATGGTAGGAAGGAAGAGATAGAAGGGGTGAGGTTGGAGAGGGAAGGGGAAGGAGAGGGAGAACGGGGAAGGGGGGAACAGGGCCTCCGGGGGGACCTATTCCCCCCGGAGAAACCTCCCACAAATCGACGAAACGCATTAGCAAGCTATATGTTACTTACACACTCCTACATAACATCTACGCAGGTGGGGTTGCAGCGTGGCACTACCACAGAAAACGTTAGTTGTATGAAAATTGTCGTTTATTGACAGTTTTCGTAGTCTGCTCGCTATTTTGGTGCGATCGCAGGCCAGCGGTTTGCTATCGATAGTTTTCGACTAAATTGGTATTGTGTAAACTATTGTGTTGCTACAGTACAGGTACATTGGCAGTCGTTGATGTTTTGACGCAAGATCATAGCACAGCCATACAACATCGGTGCGATTGCTGTACGATTGAGAACTAGATATAACAGTCTACCGAGGCAGTTCAATCGCAGAAGCATCGCTGTAGCGTGGCGTTTGTTAATAGCTAAAATACTAGGGCTCTTGTGTAGGGCAACCCCATCAGCTATATCGCACTTATAGTATTAGTTACGATAATTTTATCCCTTTATTTGTTTGTTACGCTTTCAGGCTTTAACGGCTGAACGGATCTTGTTGAAATTTGGCAAGGAGATAGATTACGTTCCAGGAAAGGACATATGAGTCTTTTCATTATCATCATCATCAGTCACCATGCGGGTGAAATCGTGGAGCCCAGCTGGTAGGATATTAAAAATCTGAATGTTTCTCTTTTTGAACAGACTCTGTACTTGTAGCTACCTACACAAAACCAGTGTTAATATATGAGTATATAAGTAGGTATACTTCACCTTCCTATAAATCACATTTACTGTACTAGACGTGTGTAATACCTGCACTCCCGGGAGAGAGATGAGATCGTGACCCGTGGGTCTACCACGAGTTTAGAACATTGACACCAATCGATGCTCGATATCGACTGCCGCAAAAAATGTATGAAAACAAAGAACAGTGCCACCTCGCGGTCAATTGTAGAACTAAAATTGACAGCGAGTACGCCAATCACAAGCTTAATAGACTCTACAAAATTCCTCGGCCTTATTATAGATAAAAAACTCAACTGGAAGGCACACATATAACAACTAACTAAAAAAATAAGCACGTCTGCGTACGCGCTATTTAAGCTGTCCCCAGTGATTAGCCCAGAAGCAGTAGTAATAGCCTATCATGGATTAGTTGCATCAGTCTTACGTTACGGTGTCATTTTTTGGGGCAACCTTTAACTTTTACCAATTAGCCTTTAAGACGCAAAAAAGATGTATAAGAACTATGTTTAATTTAAAGAAAACGGATAGCTGCAAACCCTTTTTTAAAAAATTTAACACTCTCGATACTGTAAAGTTTGTTAAAGACAATCCAGAACTATTTCAACGTCTAGCTGACGTAGTTAGTCGAAACAGACGCGACACTACAAGACTTCGCTTGCATTCTTCTAACACTGCGCTTATGCATAATAGCGTCTTCTGTATGGCACCTGCAGTATATAACAAAATACCTAACTCAATCAAAAGTTTAAATTGTAATTTATTCAAAAAAAAGATGCAGCAACTGTTGGTTGAGAGGTGTTATTATCACTTAAGTGAATTTTTGACTGATACATTTTAAGTTTCTCTTTTGTTTTACTGAGTTTAATGCATCCATTTTATATTAACATAAACATGATTATTAATGTAATAAAAATAATTAATATTAAGTGACTTAATGCTATAACTGTAATTATGACATTATTTGTAATAAATTTTATATATTTGTACGCCCTGCCAGGCAAAACATGTATGAGCTACCTATCTTTATAAGACCTTACATGCTAAGAATATGTAAACACATGTTTAACAAATAAATATTTTGATTGATTGATTGATTGATTAATAGGTAGACGAGATCGAGTATCGATTGACGATGACATTTACGTTGCCAACTCATGGTAGAGCTACAGTACGCTCGACGAGACAGTGCCAACGGAAATGGGAGACTCGATTTGGCACCTATATCTGGTGGTATTAGAAAACAACTTTAGTAGCAAGCTTTAGTTTACATGTTCTTATCGCACCACCTCCCTATTTGTTCTTATTGCGTCACGAGATGGTTGCCTAAATATTAATTTGCCGTACAGAATGAATGAGAAAACGATTTATTAAGAATAGATGGAATTTAGCTAGCTCCTTGAAACCGAGCACATAGTTAACTCTTGATAGCCATCTTCTGCAGATTATCACAATTCCATCCACTGCATGTTTGCAGACTGATTTCATTTGGCTTACATCATTAAGGGTTGGACAAAGAGCTCGATGCTTGCACGAGCAATTACGGACTTTGAGTAATTGCAAGTGCAAGCATCGAACACTCTGTCCAGCGTTTAATGTCAGAATAAATTGATTTGGCAAGTAAAGACTTTCGCAACCGTCGCCCGTCACGCAATAAGAACTAATAGAGAGGTTAGGCAATAAGAATAGGTAAACTAAAGTAGTTACTACTATGTTCATTGAAAACAACCGTGGAAGTTTAAAAAGTGCTTAATTACTACTATTTATCATCTTATACCACCAGAGGTCGTAGCACAAACAATTTGCGAAAAAGTATTGTATGATAAAAAGTCAATGCGCCACGCTTCGGCAAACAAACTATAAGTTGTCTGTGTCACAGCTGCCCTAGATAAGTGATAGTTTGTATGCTTTACGTGGACGACACGTTACGTTACAGTACGTTCTACTCTACTAGAATTATGTGACGTGCTATCAGTAGGACCAAGTTGGAATTAAAACATATATACCGTAAGATTTTATATGCAAATGTAAGAATTCTTCAACATAGATGCAGTCTGGTACCCTGGCGTCTACTTAGCATTGCCATCCAGCGTAGCAATGCTGCCAGAGTTTTGACCGCTTTTCCCCCTACCATGCAGCTTATAATAGCTATAAGATGATTAGTTTTTTTTTAAAGCTGAACTGCTAGTAAAGATTAATAAATATTGTTATTTGTATTCAGATAATAATAACAATATTTGGTAAATAATAATATAGTCTCTTCCATAGCCTTTATCACTAATAAAATAATAATCATCTTTTTATCACTAATAAAATCATTTCAATAGCCTTGTCATTTTACCCATTTTTATAATAGATATACCATGTCACCATCCATCCAAAAGTTTCTGGTTTTTTTATACTACTTTGTATTTTTTATACCAAACAGGCTTCTAAGTGTTGGCTACAGCCCCACTTATGCCTTTGTAAAGGACCGGGTGAAATCCGTGATTTATTTTGAATAATAATAATAATCGGTGAGTGGCGACACCGTGGACCCTGATTCTCCCTGGGGCTAAATGAGACCCCTGACCCCCGGCTTGCCTTAATTGGTCGTCTGGGGGTGGAGACGCAAGAGCAAGAAACAAAAAGCTCCAAACGGTGGAAGTGTTAAAGGGCATAACGCCGGTAGTAGCGCTCTAGTGAAACCGCAGCACACCTCTCAACACCTCAGACCAAATAAAAAAGTCAAGACAGAATGTTGTGAACAGAAAAGTGAAGCCGGTAAAACTACGCCTCGCCGTGTACATACACAATTACACACACACACGCACAACGAAACTACGCCTTGACTCGTCAGTCGAACTATCGCTGCGCGTGGAAGCAACACGTAAACTAAATCAACAAATTTACCAGTCAAAATGCCGAATTGTGTCGTGAAACGGTGTTAAAACAAACATCAAAATATAAAAAGAAGGATGGAATCACATTTCACACGTAAGTAACTTGGAAAGCAATATTTTATATAAATAAAAATAAAAATAAAGGTTATTGCTTGGAACATAGAAAGTGTTGCCATGGTAAAGCCTGTAAGGTTTACCCTATTAAATGTAAATTAAAGGTAATCTTAATATTTAGTATATATGTTACGTTAATACGGGTACGTTTTTATAATAGTTTATCAACGTGTTTTAACCGACTTCAAAAAAGAAGTAGGTTCTCAATTAGACTTTTCTTTAAATATAATATTGTATGACACTCGACGCAATATCTTTATACAAAACCGGTTACGTCGTTTGAAAGCAAATAGGCAATTCCTATTTTTTTTTTAAAATAGGCAATTCCTTTTTTTTATTTTTTATTTAATTTCAACCGACATCTACAAGGAGTAGGTTCGCAATTAGGTTCTATTGTTTTAAATACTTGTTACCTCATAAGTCCGTTATTTATAAACCGATTTGAACAATTATTTTTTTGTTGGAAACCTGATACCTTTAATATGGACTCGCATTAATTTCACACTGGATTTTCAATTTCGTACATATTGAAGGCGGTTATGTATTTTTGTAAAAATAAACCATATTTCTATTGAAGTCTTTTGTTTTTAGGGTGTATCTATATTGAATGTTGTTGTGTGTAGTTATTATGCGGAAAGTTATACGAGATGGTCGACCAGTCTTTGTCAACACGCGATTTTATAAACCAGTCTTAGAAGAAAAATGCAAAGCAGGATTCATAGGTACATTAATAAATATTGAAAGTTTAAAAACGATTTATACGAAGTACATAGAATATGAAAAAAGGCTGTTTTTTATCTACTTATAAATTAAGCCAGGATCATTTGGAGATTCTATTTACGTCCATTAGGATGCATGGAGGGTTCAACGATAACCCTAACGTAAGACAGTTTACAAGCAAGCTACAAAAAATACTATGTCATTTAGAATTAAAATGTCTTGCAAAAAGTAATTGTGTTCCTTTAGAACACATAGCAATACTTAATTGCACTTCAACAACTAAAATTATAAATAGCACTTCATCGTCGTATAGACACGAAGAAGAAGAAGAAACCATTGAAAAATCTTCGTTGCAACTTCTTAATGAAATTGTTAATGAATCATTTGATTGGGCCAGTTGTTTACATGACAATTAATATTATGGTGACTACAGAAAAATGATAATTGGTTACATATATGGAAGTACAGCGCACTATCTTGTTAAAGCCATTAAATGCTGTAAATGTTAAGATGCCTTGCAGACTGATGAGAAACTTTATTTTCACAAGCTCTTTAGTTTAAAAAACAAAGGCGGTTTTCGCTTCCCGTCTAAGGATCTTTTTGACATTTGTGTCACTTGTGAAGCAGTTGTTCGAAAATTATTGAATGAAAATATTGCAATAACCGCAGAAAATCAACACCAAACTATAGTCTTGAACATATTAAAGAAATTCATTGGAATCAATCAGATTTTTATCAATTTAGAGTCATAACATGAATATGTTTTTTTTTTATTTTTTATTTTTATTGAAATAGGTTCGGTTACAGGCATTAGGTCATTTCACTTACAGGTATATAATATCAGCACACATAACATATTAAACCTAAAGTCCAATTAAAACCGCACACAACTTATATATAGAATAAAAATATTGACACAAAATGTTAAACAGAAAGTTTTTTTTTTTGTTTGTTAGTTATTAGGAAATAGTTATGAAGAAAATATATGCTATTGATTAATTGAAAATTTGAAGGACAAAAAACTACATGAAAACATGTCTCTGGGATCACTCAATTCATCGTATCTACGACACATCCTGGTTAGAGGACTGTTCCGCGAGACATTATTGGGCAGGAACATAAACTTAATATAGTACGGTGTGTAATTGAGAAATACTTAAACATTAGATTCCACCATATTGCTAAATTAGAAAGTATTTCTAAATCAGTGCAAAGTAAACGACAAGCGTACAAAAAATTATTCAGCATAAAGGTTTTTAAATAAAACTAGCAGTTACACCGAGTAATTTTATTTCTGAAACTCTTTGTCTTTTCTCTTTCACTACCCAATGCCACTACTTTTTACCGACACCTAATGTAGGAACCCTATTATTATATTAAAACTAATAACGTTATAACTTTATTAAATTTATAACGTTATTTTTATGGGGTAATTTAAATTATCATGGCAGCACCGATTCACGCACTACATGCATAGAAAACCGGCCTCACTGCTCTGTTCACAACATTCTGTCTTGACTTTTTTATTTGGTCTGAGCTCAACACCCTTTAGCCAGCCACACCAACGTTGCCCCTTTTGTCACCATTGATGGTGGCTCTAATGGGGGGCCCGTTTAGTGGGTGGCAAGTCACCACCTGCCTAAATATTTTAAGATGAGACTGAAATTGGCAGGTGCCGTAGTCTCGTCCATAGCCCACTATCTCCCGTACCATTAATAAGTACATATCAATAGCCATGCCATTTTACCCATTTTTGTTATAGATATACCATCTAACCATCCACCCAAAATGTTTCTGTTTTTATACTACATTGTATTTTTATACCAAACGGGCCTCTAAGTGTTGGCTACAGCCCCACTTATGCCTATGTAAAGGACCGGGTGAAACCCGTGAAATATGTCAAATAATAATAATATCGTTAATTAAACTTCAGAAGCATGATCCTTTTTGTACATAAGCCTTTCAGTAAGTAAGTCATATTAGAGTTATATGCAATAATACATTTTTATAAGATAGTGCATAGCTTGTCGTATCCTTGAGATAATCTTCATATGCAAATGAATGATAAGAAAAATTACGATTAATAATATTATAAGTAAATACACGTCTTCTCGTAGGCGTACTAACTTATATAAGCTATAAGTAAGTACCTACTATCAAACAAGAACTGATTCCGTACCCAAAGGGTAAAACGGGACCCTATTACTAAGACGCCATTGTCCGTCCGTCTGTCTGTCTGTCCGATCACTAGGCTGTATCTCTCAGTTATGATACAGTTGATATTTTCGAAGATAATGTATTTCTGTTGCCGCTATAACAACAAATACTAACAAGTACAATTTGGAAAATTTAATACCGACTACCATTCTATTCAGTTATTGGAGTGTATCTCAAAAACTACTAGACCGAATTTGATGAAATTTGAATGGGACCACACGGGAAGCACCAGCTTTCAAACAAAAATAATTTTGAGTATCGGTTCACTCTATCGAAAGTTTATGTTTGTTACCTCATAGGTAACAATTATAAAAAAAAGATTGAGTCAAATACTGAAGACATTCCAATTGAGTACCTCCTCCTTTTTTGGAAGTCGGTAGAAAAACAGAATAAAATAAATATTTAAGGGGGCTCGCATACAACAAACGTGATTTTTTGTTCGATTTTATAGATAATGGTACTGAACCAATCGTGTGCGAGTCCGAACGCACTTGGCCGGTTTTATAAAAAGTATTTTATCATCATCTATCAAGACGAATCTACAGGGTGTAATCGTTAAGTGTGCACAGGCGATTATTCCGTAACTATTACAGATATCAAAAAACTGATATAAAGTACCTCCCTAAGGAGTAAAATGACAATAATAACTTTTTAAAAATAAAAATTAGAAATATCCAAAAATTGTACATTAAACACTCCCATAAATTTTATTTCTTAGTAAATACAAAATTTTGTATTCAAAGCAGATGTTCGAAGTGACGTCCTCGTTGTGCAATACAATGACGAGCTCTATTTACAGTTTCTAAATGAACTTTCCATAAAATTGGCGGAGTAATTAAAGCAATTGCACAACGTACACGATTCCGTAACTTTTCTAGGCTGTGAACTCTCTTAGCGTACACGTGGTCTTTGACAAATCCCCATTGGAAGAAATCACAAGGCGTGAGATCCGGGGATCTGGCAGGCCAAGGGGTTGCACTATTATTGGCTGTTAGACCATTATAATTGTTTATAAGAAATTCATTACTACATTTGTATTATGTGCATGTGCTCCATCTTGTTGAAAATCGCCTGTGCACACTTAACGATTACACCCTGTATAATGACGTATGTATCACTTATCAAATTCGGTTAAACCGTTGAGGACGACCGGAGAGTAGGTACTATCAGACATAGGTAATTATATACGTACGTACCATACATACAGGTGAAACACATAACACTCCTTTTGGGCTACCGCGCTGTCCGGTAAAGCGGTAACTAAGTATTTAAATAACGTTTAATCAATACTCTCAAAGTCAAAGTCATTATCATTTAGGTATTCAATTTAGGCATCAAAGACTCACTTGTGAACGTCAATTTTTCATTATAATGTACTTTAAAGACTACCGCCGCGTTCCAAAATATATAGAGCCTACCGAGAAGAAACTCGGGGCCATTCTTTTTATATCGGTTTTTACAATTTTATTTATCTACTTAGGTACTACTAATTCTAACTCTATTTAAAACCGACGTTAACTTTTGGTGTGCTCCATTGATAATATTTATTTAATTGACGGTTTGATATCTATTACCAGAAGAGGGGTTTACAATAACCACAGAAACAGCGAACTGACTCTTAATTTCGCCACTCGACTTATCGCTCCGGTAGCCGTGATCGTCTAGTGGTTAGGACCCTACGTTGTGGCCGTAGTAACCCAGGTTCGAATCCTGGTCACGGCAGTGATATACTGTCGCGGCGGAGCATTCTTTTTGCATTTAAAATAAATATATTAATCAATTATATACTTCGTGGGTTCTGTTTGCAAAGCTTTAAAGCAGGTCGCTGGCCAGTTATACCTGTCTCAATGTTGAAAATCGGTCGCTTATCACCTAAAGACCACCTTCGACCGCATCATGTTTGACCATTAGTTGGTGTGGTACCTAGTGAAACACTTCAGTGTACTTACAGTTACGGAATAGTATAATTTGTTTATATTTTTGAATGAAGGTTAAATTTTAATCAGTATGCATTTGTTTTTGTGAGGTAGATGGTAATGGTAAATGATAAATTAGATAACTATAAAGTTGAACTTGGTTCAGTGGCACAGAATAATAACAGTATCAGTGGTACAAGTAGGTAAAAATAAAAACGATTTTTCTACCGACTTCCAAAAAGGAGGAGGTACTCAATACGACTATATTTTTTTAAGTTTGTTATCTCATAACATTCGATAGGGTGAACCGATTCTTAAAATCTTGTGACAACTACTGTGTATAAAATAATAATAATAATTTTATTAGCAAATTAAAATGTTACATAACATAATTATATTCGAACTATTGATTAAATAACGATCTAGACAAGAGTTCACTAATTTTCGCGGTAGGATTGCCTGTGTTGCGATAACTAGTTCTCTTCCAGGGATGCGTTACATTAACAAACTTTGGCAATATCCTATTACATAAATAGCGGAATTACAAATAAATTTACAATCAAAATAATATGGTTGAGTACTTTGTTATTCTTGCATTACAAATTGGTGTTATATTAATAATAGTAACAATAATTTCATTTCTAGATAGAATTTACTGAATGATACAATATATTATGTATGTTGGCAACAAAACTGTGTGGAGTTATGTCAGTATTAGCGTGCGTTGTCTACCGACTTCCAAACAGGAGGAGGTACTCAATTCGACTGAATTTTTTTATGTTTGTTACCTCATAATAACATCACACAATATGTCGTTTTTTTAGAACAGCTGAAGATTTTTTTATATAGGAAATGTTTTTTCGATGGGAAATATCAACTTTTACACATCCAAGCTCCGGGCAACCTTTGGGTTTTCTGCGATATCGCAGGTACGAGTACATACACAACACAAACCACGTTTTATTTTTCTTACGCAAATCGTATCAGCCAGTATGAGTATAAACATTTAAATAATCTTCATGTAAATTTAATTTTTTGGAAAAATAATGGGTATATTATGTATGTAATTAATTCACATAAATAAATTTTGAGTGTGGCAGTGAGTGCCGTAGAAGAAAAAGAGGAAGAACACCTACAAAAACAAGAACAGCTCCTAAGACGTGGGCTTTAAGAAAATCCGTTGTTGGTATTCAAGAAGTACAAGATACCAGAAAGGCAAAAAGTAGGACTATCTACAAAAAGATATGAGATGCCATCAAAATCAAAACTTGTAAAAATACCAAGCCTCGTAGCGCAACTCTGATTCTTCTACCGTAAAAAATTGTAAAATTCATGTAATACCATGTCAGTACATTTATTCAGCCCTTCTTATGTTATTACGTAATTACTTAACAACATCTTATAGTAACCATATCAGTATTTGTTTTAAATACTATTAAATGCTGATGTTGAAACATTTGAAAGTATAAATTCGCTGTATTATTGCAGATATACGACCCCAGTGTATCAACAATGTTGTGGAAAATAAACTTCACGATTGGGCTTCATTCGACCTAGCCGTGGCGCTCATATGCCCGAATTCATATTTAAACAAGAATGGCTTAAAAATACTTTTTAAATAAAACCAATATCGTACGCATTATCATTATTTTAAAATGTTTTATTTCATTTTGAAAGGCTATACCTCTAAGTAAACATACCCTTTACATATTTAAGATAGGAGGTTTATTTTGAACCCAGTCTGTTCAGTGGCGAGACTTTAAGATTTTTCCGGTATGAAGGTATATTTTTCTTTTTATCTGTCAAAAATATCTCTAAGAAAACTTTAATAAAAACGGGTAGCTCTTGTATTCGAATAAAGCTGTCAGTGGCCACTGACGGGTTTTTAATAAATGTGACAAGACTTTCTTTGTAATTCGGTTTTAATGCTTTCGTAAAACATGGTCGACTAAACTTTTTCAGTGTACCTATATTTTTAACTTATTTAAGTGGTAATTATTAATTTAACTACTAACTAAAATTTCTTAGTTAGTTAGTTAGACGTTCAAAACATATAGGAAATAACTATATGTTGTCCAATTAAGCTACACTTTAATGTTATCTGTGAAAAAATTTAAAAGAGTGGCTGAAACTAAATCTCATAAAAATATCAAGGTTCATCTCTTGTTTTCCTGTTAGCCGACGAGTCTTGTGTACAAATGGTTCATTTATACGACTTACTTAGGGTATAATAATATGTACAGAATGGTATAGTGATCCCTACAGCTTGGGAGATACACGGGTGCGAAAATTACCAGAAATCAACCCAACGCCCTACTCCTGGTTCATACCCATGAAGAAAAGGAAGCCCTAATCAGCCAGGATTACGGAGAAGGGACGGCATCACGCACCCTGAATGAAAAATGAAAATGAAATCGTTTATTCTGTAACGGCATACGGGGGCACTTACAAATTGTCATATTACATTTAATGTTTCATAAATCGACAACCGGAACGGAACTCGACTACGACTTAGAAGATCCGGCAAGGAACTCGGCTGGCTTGTCTTTTTAATTTTTTTGGTATCGCCAATTTCTTAATGTATATAACAAATGTTCGTTTATTTTTAGCTCCAGTGTGTTGCCTTACAAAAGAGACCATAATAATGGTATCAGTAGGGCAAGACACGCTACACTTTGACATGGTAATATACAAGTAGGTAGATCCTGGAGTGATCAGTCCCAATCTGTTTTATCCTACAAGTAATCCGAAATTTTGTAATAACCTTTTTGACAGAGTTTAGTTTTAATAGTAATTTTAAACTTATTAATAGGCAAATCTCGGATAACATTGGGAAGTTTATTATATACGAGTAATCGTATACATTGTCATAAAAGAATGACTTATTCTGTGGAGACGTGTTACATGTATGGATAGCTTGTGCTTATTCCGCGTGTTGAAGGAATGAGCATCACTCCTTTTTTCAAAACTGTTCTTGTTTTTCTTGACGTACATTAGATTTTCATAGATAAACTGAGTGACAACAGTTACAATGTGTATATCTTTAAACTTCAGTGTAAGGGCAACTCTGGGAGCTAAATTGTAGATAGCTCGTATTGCCCTTTTTTGCAGTATGAAAATAGAATTAAGATCTGAAGAACATCCCCAGAGCAGTATGCCATAAGTCATAACTAAACATATGGAAATAACTAAAATAAACTATTCTCGCTGTGTCTACATCACTTAATAGTCTAATTTTTTTAACAGCGTAAGTCGCTGATCGCAGTCTACTAGATATTTTTTTATTTGTATTGAACCAATTCACAACTTTAGCTAGTGCATTGTTAACATCGTCATAGTTTGATAACTGCCTTTTAATTTTGAATAACAGTGAAGTGTCATCTGCAATTTCAACTCATCAACAATACAATCTCGTGATTCTCTAAATAATAAGGTAAGTCATTAATATAGATTAAAAACATGAACGGCCCTAGTATTGAACCTTGTGGAATGCCCATTGAGATTAGAGAGCCGGGCGATTTTTCACCATTTATGTCAACCCTTTGAATTCTATCGTTTAAATATGAAGCCAAAAGGTTGAGAGCCTTGTTCCTAATACCGTAGTGTTGTGATTTCCTGACAAGTATATCATGTCGGACGCAGTCAAATGCCTTACACAAGTCACAAAAAACACCTAAAGCATCCTGAGAGTTCTCCCAGACATCAAACACATATTTTATAAGTTCTATACCTGCGTCTATAGTAGAGCGATTCCTTGTAAGCCCAAATTGATTTGTATGGAAAATTTTGTTAGCACTAAAATGAGTTTCTAATTGGTGATTTTTTTTTCGTAAATCTTAATTAGCGTAGGTAGTACAGAAATAGGCCCAAAATTTGTTGGATCAGAAGTACTGCCTGATTTGAATAAAGGAACCACTATACTGTGCTTCATTAGGTCAGGAAATACACCACTTGCAACACATTTATTAAACACAGCTGCTAGATTGGGTGCAATAATATCTTTAATTGAAAGACCCCATAGGTCTGCCGTTTTTTTTGCATCAAGCCTTTTGAAACTGCTTACAAAATATCTTTGCAATTACTTATGAAAATTTAAAAGTTGTGTCACATTCAGTTACACTTTGTTTAAGTAAGATCTCAGCTGAACTGGAGGAAGATTTTAGAGTTTTGGTTGTTAATGAAGGAATATTAGTGAAGAACTTCTCAAATTCGGCCGCTACCTCCAAATCGGCTCTTACATCATTTTTATTAATTTTTAAATGAGAGTCTCGATTACGCACTGTATTTCATAGTTTATAATGTTCCATGTCATTTTTATATTATTAACAGAATTTTTGATCTTGTTTCCTATATGATTAGATTTAGCTGAGGAACAGGCTCGTTTGGATAACTTAGAATAACGTTTGACATATTCCAAAAATACAGGATTATGATTATACGATTTTTTTCGTTATGTTCCCCCTTTGTATGCTAAGATGTAATATGTTTTAATCATTTAATATAAGGACCCCGGAGTCTGTGGAGATTAGATGAAATGTTTTAAAAAATAAATAAGTATAGTAGTTCTTTAGCCTCCGTCCTGCCAGTATCAAATTCATTTTTTAGAGCCAATAGTTTGCAGATAAAACTGGCCAATTGTATTTTTAAGGTCAATTGTGAATTGTGACTAGTGCCACACATCTCTGTCACTTGTTCTCCCTTTATTAAATATTAAATTAATTCAGTGCAGACAGAGAGGATGCTGTGTATTTTCAACTTTTCAGGCTGGATTCAGTATCTATAGACTCTGACTTCTTATTAACCATAACATACATAACACAAGTCCGGGCCACTTCTACTCATATATGCAAGTAGTATATAGAAGTGGCCCAGACGGTCACGAAACGGTTGAGATACTCGACTATACCTACTGCGGGAAGTTAAACCGTCCAAGTAACATTAAAATGTGTATCACTTACGAAAGTTTCAATCAAGTTATTCATAAATATTATATGCTACCCGTAAAATCTTTGAGGAACTTTTTTGTGCACCCACGATTGTACTATTATGTAGGTCTTTTGCTGGACTTGAAAGTGTTCAAGACACAGTAAAGTACTTATGATGTGGTATTGTAGTTTAACTGCTGTAATCCTTTTTTAAAAGTCTTTAACTAATGTGTGTTACCAATGATGACATATGGCACGTAAACGTGGTCTCTTACTATGGGCCTCATAAGCATGCTCAAAGTCGCACAACGAGCTATGGAGAGGGCTATACTCGGGGTTTCTCTAAGTGATCCAATGAGGAGATCCGTAGACGAACTGAAGTCACCAACATAGCACAGAATATAAGCCAGTTAAAGTGGCAGTGGGCAGGCCACATAGAACGCAGAACAGATGGCTGATGGGGGCGGAAGGTTCTGGAGTTGAGACCACGGACCTGCACGCACAGCGTAGGTCGTCCACCGACAGTCAACTTTGTCGGTGGACGACCTGATAAATGTCGCAAAACAACGTTAGACGCAGGCCGCTTCCAACCGGTTCTTTTGAAAAATTATGGGGGAGGCATTTGTTCAGCAGTGGACATCCTACGGCTGAAATGATGATGATGATGAATCCTAAAGCTATATCCATTGTCCGAAACAATAATAAAAAATGGTAATGTATTTTTAAAATGACGATAATTTTACGTGATAACGTCATAAAATAAGCCGAACGCTTAGGTCGATCGTGCCTCTCTATCACTTGTTCCGCGCTCTCGCTTGCACGCGAATAAAACGTAGTGTTTAAATTCTCTTTGCGCGGAACAAGACAATTAGTCATACTTTTTCGTGCGTTCATCTATTTATAAGACGTTATCACGTCAAAATTGATTGTCTGTAAGACCATGATTTTTAAACTAGGTACCTACCTATATAAAGAGGCCGAAAAGGTAAATTAACAGTATTCAACAGTATTTAAGTAGGTAAATAAGAACACGCAACGGTTTTTATAGACTAGGTATACAATATCGCATTTCGCATCCTTATGAAAAAGCCTAGGTTCTGCAGCGCGTCGGGGATGTTTGCTGATGCGCGGGTTCCTGATTTCTTTGCGGTTATTCGATCACGTATTGCATCTTTTTGGGATAGAATACGGAGATCGAATAATACCATACTGCAGTGCCTGTCTGAAGACCTGTGTAGTCCTATCTATCGGTCATGGATTGCAGTGCACCAGAGCGAAAATCGCAAATGACGATTTCGTCCACAAACACTTGTGGATGAAAAAAAATACTATTTACTTTATATATATATATATATATATATATATATATATACTCTATTATTATACTTTAATTGTTTGTTATTGTTGTATCTTATCTATTGTTAATAAACATGTAATTTAATATATATTTTTGTAGTAGGTAGGTATATGGGTTATGTTACCTGAAATAAAGATTTATTATTATTATTATTCACATTATATATTTCCTTTTCTTAAAATTACATTTTTTACAATATTTCTATATACAATAAAAAATAATAAATAAAAAACATTGTAAAAAACCTAATCCTAGATTGCCATCGGCAGCGGGGCATGACCCAAACTACCAGTGGTTAGGGCTGCAGACTGAGGAACCTCCTGACAATACGTGCCGTGTCAAGAAGTACTGCCTTCTGTATCTGTCCCTTGATCCAACCGTCTAGCGAAAGCCTCTTAAGATGTTGGTCGAGGCTTTTTGCTATAAGGCCGTTTGCTGAAACTACTATCGGAACAATTATTGTCGAATCAACATCCCACATGGCGGTCACCTCATGAGCTAAGTCAAGGTACTTGCTAAGCTTGTCCTTCTCAGCCTTCACGAGGTTCTCATCATGAGGAATGGTGACGTCAACAAGCATTACCCGGCGCTGAGATCGATCGATCACCACGATGTCAGGCTTATTGGCAACAATAGTCCTGTCCGTGATTATAGATCTATCCCAATAGAGCGTAGCACGACCGTTTTCAAGAACAGGCGTAGGTGCGTACTTATAGTACGGCACCTCAGACTCAATAAGGTCATATTGAAGGGCAAGTTGCTGGTGAATAATCCTGGCTACTTGGTTATGTCTGTGCAAGTACTCTCCATTAGCAAGATGAGAACAACCGGAAATAATATGTCTGAGTGACTCTCCGGGACGGCGGCATGCTCGACAAATGTCGACCGTACCGTCTTTCAGAATATATTTCCGGTAGTTATTCGTCTTGATAACTTCGTCAGCAATAGCACAAACAAAACCCTCAGTTTCACCAAAGAGATCACCGAAACGCAGCCAGTTCACTGAGGCGAGCGGGTCCACGTCAGGCCTTGTTAGGGCCTTGTAGAACCGTCCGTGTAGCTCTTTGCCCTTCCATACGTCTCTACGGTCTTCGATGCTTAGCACCACTGGTTTACGCCAGTTCTCGTTTGCCAAGGAGAGAGGTGTGAAGCTCCTATCAACTGCTATGACATCGCGATGTATCCCACACTCGGTGTTACGGAAATACTCCCGGAGACTGGACACCTCACAGTTGTGGAGGTTCTTGGCATTTAGGAAGCCACGACCCCCCCACTTCCGTGGGATGTATAGCCTCATAACAGACGAGCGTGGATGTAGCATGCGATGTGTTGTAAGCAATTGACGGACCCGCCTATCCAGGGCGTCAAGTTCAGTCTGAGTCCATCTTAGTATGCCAAAGGAGTATATGAGTAGGGGCATCACCCAACCATTGAAGGCGCGCGTCTTGTTGCCGCCCGACAAAAGACTGTTAAGAACTTTTGTTAAGCGGTAGAAGAAACGCTCCTTCACTGTCTGCTTAATGTCCCTATCCATGATACCCAATGACTGTGACATACCAAGATACTTATAGGTTTCAACTTCAGAAAGACATGTGAGAGTAATTGTCTCGGAAAGTTGTAAATTTGAAGAATTCACAATCTTTCCCCGTTGTACATGCATGACCGCACACTTATCTACACCAAACTCCATCCTGATAGAATCACTGAAAGATTCAGTAATTTTCAAAAGATCCATCAAGTCTTGGCGATTCGTTGCAAACAGCTTGAGATCATCCATATACAATAGATGAGAAATTATCTCACCCTCTCTTCGAAGTCGGTAGCCTAGTTTTGAATCCATCAACAAAGTGCTGAGAGGATTCAACGCTAGACAAAACCACAAAGGACTGAGACTGTCACCCTGGAATATACCTCGTTCGATCCTTATGAAGTCCTGTGACCCAGAGACGCTCTCACGATCTCCTGGTTGACGAAGAACTGTGGTCCAATGTCTCACGCATGTGCTTAAGAATGATCTCAGAGTTATATTGATTTTATATAACTCTAATATCCTCTCTAGCCACGAATGAGGCACTGAATCATAAGCCTTCTTATAGTCAATCCAGGCAGTGGATAGAACCCCCCTGTTTCGCCGGACTTGTTGACAAATGGTCATGTCTGTGAGGAGGAGCTCTTTAGTACCACGGGACCCAACCCGACATCCATTCTGAGCAGGAGCCAAAATGTTATTCACAACAATGTGCGAATAAATTTTTGTTCGCAGAATAGATGTAAGGAGCTTGTATAGCGTAGGCAAGCACGTGATGGGTCTGTAATTCTTCGCTTCCGTGGTACTACCGGACTTATAGAGCAGGAAGGTGACACCAGTTGTCAAGAAATTGGGAAGGGAACCACGTTCAATGGCTTCTTGGAATTGTATTGCCAAGCACTCGTGTGAGCATCGAATCCATTTTAGCCAAAAATTGTGCAATCCGTCTGGTCCAGGGCTTTTCCAGTTCGGGGTCTTACGAATTATTATTATTATTTTTATTCAAAAAATTTCACGGGTTTAACCCGGCCCTTTACATAGGCATAAGTGGGGCTGTAGCCAACACTTAGAGGCCTGTTTGGTATAAAAATACAATGTAGTATAAAAACAGAAACATTTTGGATGGATGGTTACATGGTATATCTATTATAAAAATGGGTAAAATGGCAAGGCTATTGGTATGATCTTATTAATGATAAGGGTAATAGTAGGCTATGGACGAGACTACGGCACTATTATTATTATTATTATTATTATTATTATTATATAATACCTATTTTATTTATATCTATCATTTTTGCTAGGCTAACAAAAATATGTAGGTATAGTATTTGCTGTCCTAAAAATTCCTAAGAAAAACTGGTTTCGTGCGGCTACATGATCTTCGTAACCTACGTAGTTAGACATCAACAACTAAACACAACTAAGTACAAATATAATAGGGTCCCAAATCCCATCAACACGTCCTATCGGAGAATTCATAACGTGTTGGCTTTTATGTTTCCAGCGACACGACGGAGTTATAGCCAATACCGATCATATCAACAGTATAGGGGACCCGCTAAGGTTGTTTAAGTAATGTAGGTAGTAAGATTGCGATAATATCAGTGAGGTGACTACCTAACTAAAGCATAATAACGTCTCTGAATCTAGGTCATAAATATAAAATTAATGATCCGTATCGTAAGATTAGCTGCAGTTAGCCAACGACGCCTTAAATGTAAGTTATACCATGTTTCGCCGCTTTTATTTAAAAGTAGGAATGCTTTAATCAATCCAATAAAAATGAAAGAGCTGAAGAACTGGCACAATCCGCTGGTCACGCCATGGCCATACCTACAAGAAAGAAAAAACTATCAAAACTATTGAGATTTACTTCAGAGGAACGCAAATGTACAGAAGTACGAGACCAAATAGAGAGAAAAACTTGACAAACTAACAGATCAGTGTCCACAACTTAGGGTATTTTGCTCTAGATTTAGGGGAATTTTCAATGTCTAGGGTATTTTTGGGGGTATACATTTCTTTAGGGTATTTTTTGGGGGAATAATTTTAATAATGCAGGTATTGAAACCTTGCAAAGAAATCAATGGTTGATACTAAATAAAACGCAACGTTTTTTTCTGGGTTACGTTACTTACGATTTGTTCATTCGTTAGTGCAAAAAAAGCTCGAAAGTAATGTAAAATAAATGTTGCGTTAGACACTATTCTAATACCTATGTGCACATATTTCGCGGCAAATAATTTGAACAACGACGTGGCGTTAGAGTTATGCAACAGATATTTTACATTATTTTGGACCTTATTTACACGAGACAAATGATTACTTATTTAAGTTACTAAAGCAGTGACAATGCTTATGCCGAGAACTGTTGAATTGGATGAAACTGATAAAAGGGATCTTCGTGATCGTTGTGTGAAATTTCTTGTGGTAACTAGTATGTTCTGAACTGCAAGCAAGAATTCCTGAATAAATGCATATTTTAAAATTTGTGTCTAAGTTCACACCTAAAATGGCAGCACCACAGATCAAGGATAACCTAACGTCTTTTCTGCAACATTTTTAACTGGAGGAAGTTATACAGAAAATGAGTGGAATAATTCACACAATGAAATTTAACGGAACACTTTTTCCAGCGTGTCATTTTGGCAGAAGTTAACGAAGATCTAGATGATAGAGGAAATAAGCGATTCGGTGCTATTTACAAATTTGCGTAGGCGTCTTAACCATCCCTATGTCTATAGGTAGAGAAACGGTAGAGAGGGCTTTCTCTATATATTCAATAGTAATCGTTTAGATTTAGATATGATGCAAAATATTATGATGTGGTACAGCCTAAAGCTCAATTCTAAATCTTGTGTTGATTATGAACCATCAGATGATTTGATGAAAAAAATTACACAAACAATATAGGATTTAAAAAAGTAGCGTAGAATAGGGCGACTTTGTAACTTTACAAGAATATAAGAGTTTAAAAATAGAATAATAAAATTGACAAAGTTTTGACTGATATAATTTGTTCCAATTTTTAGGGTAAAACTTTGCGAAAATGGTTGATTAGGGTATTTTCTGCTGCGCCTGGGGTAAATTTAACTTTGAGGGCTGGCAGCACTGTAACAGGTGAGTGTTAACTGTAAAATATTCTAGATCTGACTGAATTCATCGACTATTGTTAAGTTGTATTAAATTTCCAATTATCTGAATGAAATTGTCGAATCGCAATTTGACTAACGGCCGTTTTCAATATCCTATCTATCGTCGGTTTACCATACTAGAGATAGATATTTGACACTATTTGTTTACGTTACGTTATGTCAAATTTCTATCGGAAGTAAGGAAAACTATGGATAGATAGAATATTGAAAGCGGCCGTTAGTTGCCAGTCAGTTTGTAATAGGTGGTCTCATCCATAGATTAGGTAATCTAAAGTCTCATCCCACAGATTTGGAAGTGTAGGTTACACCTACCTACAATCTCATCCACCGAGGACAAAAAAGAGTCTTATCTGATTCTCATCTTTGATGGTTTAGGTAATTTATTCTTTTTACACTTATCACTTTATCAGCCTGTCTGTAATGGTTTTAAATGGCTGTATAATTTGTGCATTGTTTTATTTATTATAGCGCCATCTAAGGTAGAGTAGTAGAACCAAGTATGACAATGTTGTGTAAGTAGTCGGTACCATAGTATCGACTACTTACTAAGAAATTAAGAAAAGAAGAATTCTCCAAGTAGGTACGTGAATTACATGGCCATGTTATAGGTGTGTATACATAAATATTACATTAAAGGTTTTTGTTTGTTGAGAAAATGTGACTCAAATTTTCCTTGCCTTCCAATTGAAGTCTAAATTGATAGCGCTGTGATCGTCATTCCAAATCAACAGTTCATCGATGTGTGCATGATACGCTAGCATATGTGCGTGTGATAACTTTTATCTTTGCGGCAAAACAAAAGTTTTTGCAGCCTGTTTTAAACATACTTTCATAGTATATGTCTTGTTTCCATACCATGTAGTAAAATATATTGTAAGAAGTGTATAACGAATCACTGAACTGATAGCTATGCCGTGAGCAACGTGAGCGTGATTTCAACCCATTCCGAATGGCTGACAGATCTCACTTGTCAAAAGCGCGATGTTGAATCGGAATGGAAAACAGTGATAAATAACACCAAAACTATTTAGACTCCATTATGAAATCAGGGAATAAATATGTGAAAATCACACCTTATGTAGCTCAACTTTTTTTTCTGAGAAATTGGTCTCATACTTCTGTACATTATGCTATACCTCAAGTTATTTAGGTAGGTATATAATTTGATTTGCATCAAGTTAGATACTATTCAAGGTAGTCTAGTCAGTCACACAAATAAATATGTCATTAGTCACTGCCCTGTCTATGTCACATTCTAGTAACGCGGTGGATGCATTTCTTACTAAAACTTTTATATTTAAAACTTTTCTTAAAAAAACACATAACAAGGTTTCATTATTTTGTTCACTTTGCCTACACTCCTGTATCATTATGAACACTAAACAATTAATAATTCACCACTATTATAAGTAAAAACTCCAAGAAACTCAAATCTAGGAAAATTTAACGAAATCAATGATAGCCATTGTTGAATTTTTTCCCGCCATCGTCGTTCAAGTTAGACACCGTTCCGACCGACCGTTCCGTTTGGGTTGAACATTGCAAGCATTGGTCCATAGCAGAACGCTGCGTGACAGTTGTGAGCGTCGACGGCGCTTGCCAGAACGTAACCTACCCAAAGTGCAATCAAGAACGCACTTCGTTCTATATTGCACGTGTTCTCTATGTTTTCAAAATTCTACTTTATCTATGGTAGAATTAAAGTACCATCGCTTTTGTAGTCGCGTTTTTAGCAAAATCATGGCTAAAACGCTATTATAACTCGATAATTCGCAAAACGTGCCTCAGAAATCCTTGCATACACGTGAAGTGAAGAGAATTAGATATTTTTTACAAATCTATGGTTACTCGCTCTCATTTGACAAATTGCGCTAGACCGCATATTTAAAATGGCAGCCCTACCACGTAGAATAATCAAAGAGACTCAGCGACTGATGCAGGAGCCGGTGCCGGGAATCAGCGCAGTGCCCAGCGAGAACAATGCTCGTTACTTTCACGTAATTGTCACCGGCCCAGAGGACTCGCCATTCGAAGGTGGACTGTTCAAATTAGAGTTATTTCTACCAGAAGATTATCCTATGTCAGCGCCTAAGGTTAGGTTTATAACTAAAATATACCATCCGAATATAGACCGGCTCGGGCGTATATGTCTGGATATACTGAAGGACAAGTGGAGTCCCGCACTGCAGATCCGCACGGTACTGCTGTCGATCCAAGCACTGCTATCGGCGCCGAACCCGGATGATCCTCTCGCCAACGACGTGGCCGAGCTGTGGAAAGTGAACGAGAGCGAAGCGATCAGGAACGCGAAGGATTGGACGCGGAGGTACGCCATGGACAACTGAACTCACGCCGCCACCCCCGGCTAGGTGCCCGTGGCGCGAGCGCGCTTAGAGGACGACTAACGGATATCTTATAAGAGTGCAAGTTATGTTATACACCCTACACCGAGTAACTTGTGAAGAGACAATTGTGGATAAATTTTATTATCGGTGGAGAGCGGTGCGCTCTCACATTCAACATAGCCTCGCTCCTCTTTATCTTAGAATGATCCGATCCCCACTGATCGTTTACCATTCACATGTAGCTTCGTTACAATATTAGGTATGCATATTTTTTTACTATCATAATAGCGTTTAAATGAACACCTTGAGACTTAAATGTATATATTTCAATGGTTACAGATTTGATTAATTTTATACAAAAGATAGTGTAAACAGTCACAAAGTTAAATGTCTTTGTAAGAATGTTATAAGGCACCGTATTTTGAGTGAAATGTATGCTTATTGGTTCTGATCTCTAGCGATACTGAACATTAATTTAATTTTTTATTTTGTCATAGCAAAGTAAAAGCTGTTAGGTAAATATAACAATTTAATGGTTGTTTGCTGCATCAACATGATTTCAATATGGATCTTTCGTGTACTATTTACTTGTATAAAAGTTATCAATTTAATGTATTTATGTAAATTTAATTTGGCTTTGTGAGGAACTTCAGAATACATAAAATATATAAAAGCTATACCAATTTTTCATTTTAACATGTTACTTTTCTAGCTGTACATACATTTACAAAGCTAAGTAGGTACCTAATGTGAAAACTAAGTAGTGCGTACAATAATATACAGCTATTATACCACTTATTATATTTTTTGCCTACTCATAAGGAAACTGCCATATATTGTTATTTTAGGTCTTTGCTGTGTTATGCTATTATCTATTCTCAATGTTGAACTAGCAAAGTAACAACTATGTAGTGATATAAGTTTGTTGTAAACAGATTAGTTAACACCTACTTTCATTAAAGAACATGATAATTTTAAAGTCATAATACTTTTACAAAGAGAGTTACTTTAACTTAGGCATGTAGAGTGAACTGAGAGTGAGTGATTGTTTTATATACATTTATCACTGAGTACAGCCCTGTCTTGATGGTGTGACTGGATAGTGTCTAAAAAAATAAGCAATAAACTCAAAGTGATACATTGTTCCAGTTTTATCATCATAATGTAATTCATGTAGATATTGTTGATATATTGCCTTGCAGCAGCCTTATGGTTCCTATAGTAACCAATCTAATCTGTGTACATAAATAGGTCAGATTTTTCAGTAAAATTGACTGGATGAAACTTCATCACCTAACCTTCACTTGAAAGCAAAAACTTATAGTCGCAGGAAGCCTTAGTCAACCAAAAGGTGGTGGCTAGAGTCAACAAGGCTAGACAATGTCAGGGACTGAAAGCAGAAAACAGAACAGGCAATTCTGTAGATCTATTCTTGACTAGGTAATGGATTATAGCACTATAGATAATGATCTATATATATAAAAGAAGATGTCTTGACTGACTGACAACAACAACACACAGCCTAAACCAATGATTATAGAGACTTGAAATTTGGAGGGTGTATTGTCCTTGATGCGTAGAGGTGTACTTAGAATGGGTTTTTCCAAATTCTACCCCTAAGATGGTCAAAAGGGGTGAAAATGTTTGTATGAAACTCCTTTGTTTTTGAACTTATAGTTGTGAAAATTTGTATTTGGTTAGATCATTCAAAATAAAAAATGTTGAACTAATTTTTTTTTTGGATAGTAGAGATTTAAGAGGGTGAAAGGATGTATGGAAAGTTTTTTGTTTTCGAACATACAGTGGTGAAAATTAGCATTTGGACAGTTTAAAGTGATGATTTCAATATTTATTGACAGGGATGACAAGGGACTGAAACGGGGGATAGCCTTTTTAAAAACTTCTTTGTTTTGGGAGCTACAGTGATGAAAATTGATAACTAGATAAGTAATTTAAAATAAATAGTGATGCTTTCAATATTTTTGTCAGAAATGACTAATGGGGGTGAAACGCGGTATATAAAAACTACTGTAGAGGTCAAATTTCTGAACAATTAAAAATATGCTAAAAGCCGAATCAGGGGATTTCGAAAAGGAGTGAAAAATAAGTTGAAAATTGTTTGTTTCTCTGTATGTTTGTCTGTCTGTTTGTACGGGCTAATCTCCAAAACGACTGGACTGATTTAAATGAAATTTCGTATGGTGGTAGCTTATATCCCTGATCAATATATAGGATACTTTTGATCCCGATCGACCGAATTAAAGAGTTCCTGTGGGATAGTTAAAAAAACTGTAATTAATCGTATCCTGCGAGGCCATGCGAGCGAAGCCGCTGGCGGGTCAGCTAGTATTGCATAAAACAGGAGATATCCGGATATAGCTGGTTGAGCTTTGAGGTTACTACTGATAATACAGTAGAATCAAGTGATTTCAAACTAGCTTGATCTTTGTCTACAGTGTTAGACCTGGGGCTAGCATCCAGTAAAGATAGCATTGTGTGAAAATATAACTCACAGCACAGTGGAAAGCTGTTTTCTAGTCTTCTCTTGGCTAACTACCACCCCTCAAGTTGAACATTTATATTGAACTTAAGAGCAGTTAGCAGAGCATTGAACGGTGATGTGTGTTCTGGTTGTCGCTTGTCATTCTACATCTGGTCTGGTGGGCTACAATATTCTACTGCATCATCGCTGACAGAAGAAACTACTGAACTATCTTGTACCTAGTTTGATCTTATCAAAAGCACCATGTGAATATGACATTGTACTAATCAGTCAGTTGATCAGTAGTATTCCATATTATTATTAGTGGTCCTTATCACTAGTACAAATTTCAATTCCCTTTGTTCCATATTCCATTCATCCACTATCATATCTAATCAACCTGATAATGTTCTATTGACCTGAAATGTGCCTCTGAAGATTCCAACTAAGTCAATGACTTGACTTTGAACTAACTTCCTACTTTGTGGTTATCCCAATTCAGGCAGGCTACATACTTTAGTGCACAAAAATGTTCCTATATATTTGACTAGCTGCGCTCAGCGGTTTCATCCGCATGGTGATGTGCAATACTGATGATGAATCAAGTTTATTATAGCCAATGTCTCTCGGGAATAATGTAGCTTTCTACAGGTGAAATATTATTTGGGGTATTCCTGTTGGCACCCAGTGGTTAGCCCCATTGGAGGCCAATAAATAGGGGCAATAGGGGGCAAATAAAGAGATTTATTTTCCTACTGTCCCCCAGTGTGGGTCAACAGGAATTTCTATGCCTTATATTTAAGTTATAATTATAGGACAAACAAACGGAAACGATTTCCACACAAAAAAATTAAGTAACTTATTCAAATCAGTATCATGATAGTTCATAAGTACCTACCTAATATCTTAATATTGTGTGCACGGTAGTGACTTCGACAAGTTATTTCACACTTAGGTATTGGTGTTGAAGTCTGATCCGTTTTTTTGTAAAAAAAAATTACCCTTTTGAGTGACTCTTGCTAATTACGGGATAGATTGCCATTCAACGTCAATGATGATATCATGAAAATAGGCGAAATACTTTTCAGTTATTGGAGTGTAATTCAAACACTGCTCGACCGAATTAGATGGAATTAGACCACTACGGAAGTATACTTCCCAACAAAAAAGAATCATCATAAACGACGAAGTTATCTGCGAACACAGCATAAAAAAATAGGTATATTAAATATAAGGACGAATTGAGAAATCTCCTTTTTTTAAGTCGGTTAAAAATAAAAATAATGTTTTATGTATAAATATTTATTATAATAGTATAATGATATATAAATATATTAGTATATTTATAATACTGCTTTACTGATCCTTGTGGAGCAAAATGGAGGAGGGGGGATATGTCCAGCAGTGCTTGACCTGTGGCTGAAATGATGATGGTAACATATTAAGGTTTATTTTATTAAAGTACCAATAGATATTATAACGACTAATTGGATTCCTAACTTTGATTAAAGACTCGTTCATTTTTAATTTTACATGAAAAATTGTAACAATGTTGTTTAGCATTAAATTTTCTACAATTTTGGTTCTAATAGTTTTTTTCGTCGGAACGATATTTTTCGATTTATACTAGAGAAGGGTAAAATGTTATTACATTATTGTTACAACCAAAGTTGCATTATTGTTACAACCAAAGTTGCATTATTGTTACAACCAAAGTTACATTATTGTTCAACCAAAGTTGCATTATTGTTACAACCAAAGTTACATTATTGTTCAACCAAAGTTGCATTATTGTTACAACCAAAGTTGCATTGTTACAACCAAAGTTGCATTATTGTTACAACCAAAGTTGCATTATTGTTCAACCAAAGTTGCATTATTGTTACAACCAAAGTTGCATTATTGTTACAACCAAAGTTACATTATTGTTACAACCAAAGTTATTTGAAATTAAATTTCCTACAACTTTGGTATATATAAATGTTTGGTAAGATCGATTTTTTCGATTTATACCTGGGGCCCTACTCCCACCTCTTAAAGTAATCATGTTTTAACCTTACCATTAAATTTGGTACCACCACGTCAATATAGCAAGCTTAAAATAATAATGGATTGCGATAGACGTAACGGATGTAACGGACCTACATGTAACGGATACTTATCCATACTTTTTTAAATCAATACATTTCAATGTAACACCTGCTACTACTGTAGGTACTACGAAATATAATAAGGTATGCCGTAACGTAGGCATTTTACTACGCCACTTAGCCTTCGTCTATATTGTGATAGGTATAGGCAGCTGTAGGTATACTTAGTGCTGTATAGTGTACACTGTAGGTATATTACACAGAATTAATAAGATTATTCTTAAGTTCCAATTTGGCATCCCACCAATTTTCATGAATGTCATAAGCTACTTTGGAAGATTCGTTGTGCTATCAGAGATTGGTAAGATGACCCGGTGGATTTTGCCACAAACTTCAGGATTTTTCTTACTTATATAACGATGTTGTGTAACGTGTTTGACCTTCAACTGGCCTCTTTACAAGCTTAATAGGATGCCGTCATTTGCCTTGTAAATGAAATTCAGTGAGGGTCACATTCGTACACTCCCGTTGCATTGTGATATGTACTAAATGTATTTGTATAGCAGCGTTGCCAGACGTCTCGGTTTTGGCGGGACGTCCCGTTTTGTGTCCCGCGCGGGACAGGCTCAAACCCGCTTTTCGGGGATAACTCAACCGACCGTGCAGAGTTCATCTTTATTAAAGAGAAGGAAACATTAAACACTACACTTTTCTAACATTTTTTACTTTGATTATTGTTTTTAATCAGAATCTAAGAATAATCAACTACAAGTAGATACAATTTGAAAAATATAATACTGGCTTCCATTCTATTCAGTTATTGGAGTGTAACTCAGAAACTACTGGACCGAATTTGATGAAATTTAAATGGGACCACACGGAAGCACTCAAACAAAAAAAAGGATTTTGAGAATCAGTTCACCCTATTGAAAGTTATGAGGTAAATAATATATATATATATTTAAAAACTACTGCTTATATACGTTTTTACGACACTATTAGTGAGACTGCGCTGTCCGTCCGTCTGTCTGTCTGTCACCAGGCTGTAAGTATCTCATGAACCGTGACAGTCAGACAGTTGAAATTTTTTTGCAGGTGTATTTCTGTTGCCGCTATAACAACAATACCACAGACAATACTAACAAGCGCAATTTGAAAAATTTAATACCGACTCCATTCTATTACTTTGGTAAAAGTCAGTTATTGGAGTGTAACTAAAAAACTACTGGACCTAATTTGATGAAATTTAAGTGGGACCACACGGGAAGCACCAGCTTTCAAACAAAAAAGAATTTTGAGAATCGGTCCACCCAATCGAAAGTTATGAGGTAACAAACATTTAAAAAAAAACAGTAGAATTGAGTACCTCCACCTTTTTGGAAGTCGGTAGAAAAACACAATATAATACATATTTAAAGGGAGCCCCCATACAACAAACGTGATTTATTGCTCGATATTGATAACGGCAACAGGTAGACGTTTGAAATATTGACAGAATATTGAGATACATATATTATTCAAACCATACCAATAACATTAAATTGTCAAATATTATAATTAATGTCTACCTACCTTAAATGCAGAAACGGGTCGTTCGCGCAATATCACGAGGCCACGAATCCCGCAGGACTCCTCCATTAGGTCATGAGTAAGTACCTATTTTAGATCACTGAGCTGCCCTCTATCGTTATTTAGGTACCAGTAGTGGCAATATTTGTAAAAGTAAATTTAAGCATATTTCCGGAAAATAGACAGATATACAAAATAAACTAATATTATTATTAACCGATAAAACACTCAAGTTAGAGATCGAATACGTCCACCAGGGTAGACGACCGACAGTGCCCGCCGAGCTCGCAGACGCCGCCGCGCACTCCCTATTCGATCCCTAACGCGAGTGTTTTGCCGTATAATAATAATAATAGTTTAAGATACATAAATCACAGTACCTAAGTTCAGTACCTACCTACGAGCAATATATAACATCATTGCCTACGGGCGGGAAAATTAGCAGCCGTATCCCGAACCGTGGTTAAATATGGAAGGTGACCCATGTCGTGTAGGCAAGGTAAGTCTAGGTATAGAACCGCGTGAGAGCCACCAAGCCTAAAATAATTCATCGAGTAAACCTACCTGTACCTACGACGAATTTGTTAGCGCGAAACATAGCTTTAGCACAGTCTATGTAAACGTTACCATTTTTATGCTGTGGCTTTAGAATTAGATCAACCGTAGTAGGTTATTTAAAGGTTTACTTATGTACTCTAAGGTTTAGATAAATAATTTTACCTTCGCCGACGGTATTAAAGCGAGCGTTTTATACCGGTTGTTTCATGGCGAATGTTCTGAAGAGCTCTTTAATCTTATTCCTTCCTCACCATTCCGATCCCGAACTACTCGTTCCGGCCTAGCATTGCATCCATATACCTACTGTTGAAAACTCCTTACCACGAACCAAAAAGTTTGGCAGTTTCTACCTCTGTCGTGAAAGTCTGTGGAATACTTTGCCGGCGTACGTATTTCCTTGCAATTATGACCCTGGGTCGTGAAAAATCATCTGTCAGGTCATCACAGGGATGACGATTAGTGCAGCTTCCGGCTGCACTAATGGTCATTGCTTCTTGATTCCATCTTCGCTTTCCATCAGGCGAGAGGGAGTCACTTTGATGAACCACGATAAAAAAATATATTCGTATATTAACATTTCTTATATTTTTCTGATGTTTTTCGTACCTACTAGAATTACTACGTACATGCAGTATTAGTCTTTCCTTTGTAAAGTGTATTTTAAGTGACCATGATAGTTTAAAAACTTACATTTAGAGATAAACTCTAATAAGTGTCATATAATTTGGATAATATAGCAGTATATTATAAGCAGAGACCATTTAGAGATACATTTTAATACAAATCGCTGTTTCCTTGAATTACTTGTTTACCTAATGTCATATTAACTAATTATAGAAAAAATGGTGATTCATGCGTGTTGGGTTTTATTAAGCGAATGACTGTACAATATGGATTTGGACTGGTTTCTAAAGTAGGTAGGCATGATAGTGCAGAATATTACACAAGGACAAAGAAATTAAATCTGTCGAAACCCAAAGAGAATTTTAGTGCGGTCGAATAGCCCCAAGTTGGCGAAAATAACGCTAAAAACGCTCACTAGGGCGCTTGAATTGGGTATCTGTGGGTGAACATTTCGTTGGTTCTTTTTGTTCAGCGTTCGGTAAGCTAAAAAAAAGAGTTATTTTTGCCAACAAAAAGTGCAATTTTTGACCCAGGTCCGGAGCATAGTTGTTTGTGATCGTTTTTTACAACTACCCATGTATTTGACAGCATAATCATGCGGTTTTAGGTCAGCTCGGTTGAGCGTTCGAGTACGGTGTGGCCAAAAGTGGCGAAAGTGCAAAAATAACATTTTTGAGCTTTACGAACGCTTTAACAAAAGAGCCAACAATAGCAACGCCACCAATGCCCCCATTGCTAAACGAACGCACCTTATAATGAAACCTACTTCTGCGTAATAAAACCTATGCATTCCTATTATTGCAAAACAATACTAAATGACCTTATCTAAGCAGGGTTTATATCTTTTAAAACTTTGTAAAGTATTGTGCGATAATACATACAAACATACATACTTTTTTATTGGTACCGTGCCACCATAACAATACCTACCTACTTAGGTATGGGGGATCCCAATAATCTCTATCTATCCTGTTTTCCTTACTACCGGTAGAAATTTGACATAACGTCCATACAAATAGTGTCGCATAACTATTTGTAGTAAGGGAAACCGGCGATAGATAGGTTATTGGTACCGGCCGTGAGTGGTATATTAGGGGTATCCACCATAGCAAGTATAGGACAAACTCGGCTTTTCAGTAACAATACTTAATTTGAAAACAGTTATGTTTCGCAGTTGCAAGGAATCGCTACAATGAGCATTATTGTTTCGCCACATCCGCTGCATGCCTGTCCATCTAATGTATGCGAGACTACCGCCATTTTAGTCAGAAAGTTATCGTTTCTCTTCTTGTAGATCGATCTCTACCTGTACGAGTATATACTCATTTAAATATCACGAAACTTAAAATACGAATGAAAAACCGGGATCACTCACGTAAATAAGTCAGATCTTTCCAACTATAGTTTCAACCAATGCGAGGCGAGACGCAACCGCGTGCGTTCTGCACTACCTTGAAAAAGACCACCGGATGTGGTTGAAACTATAGTTGGAAAGATCTGACTTATTTACGTGAGTAATCCCCGTTTTTCATATTAAAAATGTGTATAAACCACGTTAGTTTTCATAAACTTATACTAACCGCAGTATCAGTCTAGGATCTTATTCTTGATCCTAGGTCGGTGTATAATAACGTTTACAACTGCCAACAGATGGCGTTCAACGCTTCTATGCTACTGTTAGGTTAGGTGCCATCCTCTCTCAACGACATCTAGTGTTTCAACATGGAAACTGATTAGGGAACAAATTAAAACAGTATAAAATAAGTTTGTTATATTTATTCTTAACTTTAATGCAGACTAGAATAATACTCTTAGAAATGAGAACAACAATAGTCATTTCACATGTTACAGTGTACCTACTATATACCAGCTTCACAATAAAAGGCTATTTATTATCTGTGTCTCACAAATGTAAATAAATTTTATTCACAACAGCTAGCAATATAAAATTTTCATATCAGACTGTATACTTAAATTTACTTTAAAAGGGCGTGAACAGCAAATAAATCTTAGTTTGGATAGATATAAACATTTTTGAAACAGGAAGATATAAACATACACTGGCCAGAAGCAAACAATAAATAAAAAGGATGGTAAATAGAAATAGTTTCTCCACACATGTGCTGTACGGCGATCGAAAGACTAAGTAATGAGATCCAAGCAGAACAAGTGAGGGTAAATCTAAAATTGTGTGTTTTTACAATTTATTATACATAATTATAAATTTTAAATGGTTCTCAGAGCGCTAAGCTTAGCCAAGAACACGGGACATACAGATACAATATCATAGGTTACATACATACCGTAGTAATGCTATAGCCACTATAAAATTTACAAAATATGATATATCCTTTGAGACGCTACAAGAAATGCTATATAACTATATCCTCTAATCAATTCATGTTTATTTTGATCTCAGTTGATCTGTTTAATGTATAGTATATACTTACAAACATAATGATAATCTTGAAAACGAAGCAATTGTACTTTATCTATACAAATCAGCGTGAATGGTGAAATTATTTGTAATTGGAGATAATGAACTGTTTTGTTACAGCACTTGAATAAACTGCATTTTGTCAAGATGTCAGTGGTGGATATTAGATGACGAAAATCAAATCAATCACCAGTTGGTGACAAATATTAATTCAAAAATCTAACGAATATTTGGTTTTTATCTAAATCGGACCTGATACTCCATTGGGCAATTTTGTCTAATCCTCTTCCACCTCTATATATATAATAAGATAATATGTTATTATATGTTTCATATGATACTATTTATAAATATTTTCTTAAACAAGTGTCGATTGTTTTGATTTGTTTTTTTAGCTATGGTGCATTAAACATAATAATTACCATCATTGCGAGCATGGGTTGTCCATAGTATAACATTTGACACTAATTATCGATAAAAGACATCCCGCTATATATCTATATATTCCGGCTAGATCCATGCTAGAGACAAGATACGATAATATATAAAGGCGGTTTAACGACGTGACAATTTTATCGAACAGACGAACCATGCTCGCACTACAGTTTCAGAAGGACATTTTACTAGACATTTAAAATTAGAACCAACCTACATTTATGTAACGTTATGAACTTTTATAATATATATAATTAAAAACGCGAGACACAAAACGTAAAAAAAATATAATTAAAACTAAACAACAGTATAAAAATATAGTAAAATCATGCAGTATGTAGGTACTTCTTATGCGGAATGGCTCGATACAACACTTAAAATTATAAAATAAAAAATGAAGTGTACAAAACGATGGCATTTGAAACTTTAAATCTAAAAATAAAAAAAACAATAGGGGCAAAAATTTATAAAGTTCTTTTTACATTCGACAAGCTTAATAGCAATGATTTTTTAGGTTTATATTACATAGGAATCTTATGGCAAAACAGGGACAGAGATACATGACTACAATTTTTCTGTCCTTTTGTCGACTTCAATAGCTACTAACAAAAAACCAATTATAAATAAAGGTAACCAAATAACAAAGTTTTTTAAAAATTTTGTACGAGACGTCGTTTTGTCTTTATTATATTTTGACAGATACAAGACCAACTTTACAATTTGTACAATTTGTAAATGAGTTCCAAACAGGTTATCTGGCAGACACTTTTATGAAATCGCTATTTTATTTTCTTTTATTTATCGGTCATGGCTTATTACAAGGAGACTTTCCGATGGTGATTTAACACGAATAACATTTATTCTACAAACGAATTCTAATCTATTCCGATATTCTTCGTTTTTCATGTGCACGAGTGATGCCCAATCGCTAATTCAACAAAGTCGATGGCCGCGTACTAAACGGTGACACAGTTAATTTACTGCAAAGTATTTTTGAATTCGTATCACTTTTCGTTTCTTTATGTGAATAATAAATCCTAGTTCTTTAGTATTTAGCTACAATGTAGAAAACAAAATATAGTTCGTAAAACCAACTTGCTAGTTTTAATAAGAATTACTTTGCAAAAAATGACATTTAACCCCGAATTGATATTTACTCAAAGGTTTTTTGTTATAATTTCTTGAAGCATACACTAGGCTTCCGAGAGATGGAATAAGACTGACGATTTGATTAATATGACCCACACGGAAGGAGTCCTCTATCTCATAGCCCGTGTCTCAGCAGTATGAAATTTAAAATGAAGCTGAAAACAGTTGGTCATTCTGTCAAAACTGTACTGTATAAAAAAAGGTCAATTTTTACCTTCTGTCACATATCTCAGTCCCCGATAAAAAGAATACGCTCTCACAACAGCATATAATTACTTTATAATAATATCTAAGCAGATATGAGTGGGTTTTGATATTCATTTTACAAAATACATTCATATCAATAAGTGGAGCTTATATGTCATGATAATTAAATACTCTACGACCGAAACAGCATTTGCCAGAACGCTGCGGAAGAAAAAAGCAGCGAAATTATATTACGTCTTTTTTTACTTATTTTTTATAAATAATATAATAGCATGTCGTCATGGCAAATGCCATTCGGTACGTTTAGAGAGATACATCTTAACCTAATTTATTTAGCCACTTAAGCTTTATTATATTAGCATTTGAAAAATTACACATACTTATTAGTTTTATGTTGTTTTGAGTATTTTTTCTCGTTAGCTTGGCTGCCTTTTTGATATATCCTCGCTTTGAATACAAAATTGTTATTCGCATAATCGGTTCAAGAACAGGTAAGTGGTCATTTTTGGACGTTATAGCGAAGTGGTCATTGCGAGACTCGGAATCCACAGGTTGGTCAAATTGCACATTTGAGTCGTACCGTATTGATTGACGTAAATGTATTTTTTTTTATTTTTAAACAGTACAGTTTGTGCATTAATAATTCAGAGCAGGTATAAACTAAATACAATAGTTTAAGATCAGGATAAAAAATAACAGGAAATGTAAATCTTAGATGGTTGGGCTTTTATTAAGTTCTCTGTTGCTACTTCTGAACAGATTTCGCTATAAAACAAAAGAAAAACAAAAACAATTGACTAGTCACTTCTTCGTGAATCCTTGTATATTTACAGGAGTTTTTTATCTTTATTATTTGTAGTATTTTTGTCAGTCGTGACAATGTCACTCCCGTAGAATACGACTACTTATATTGTATACATTAACAGGGATTAAATATTGTTAATGAGATTCAAATTATTTAGATATAATTAAGCGAGGACATAACAACCAGCCATATCTACAGCTAAGACACACGTCGAACCCACGCTCTCATCTTATTTCAAAACATGGCGTTACTCGAACGCCATCTTGAAACATGTATAATCTGTAACAGTAATCAATTTAAATAAATATTGAGTCTTTGGAACTCATTTATTAGTTATATTTCGAGTTCATTTATCAAAAACTTACTTTTACCTTGATTCTTGTAACTAAAGACATGTCTTTAACGATTTATCTGTTGTTTCAATCGACGGAAATGTATTATAGCTACATTTGAGTAATATCAAAACAGTCAATGTATACAGTAATAACGGATAGACATTCAAACTAGACGATAATGGCATTAACGTCCTACATTTTGGTAAAATTCATACTTTAAGACTAATTCAGAGTGAAACCAATTCAGAGTGTAACTTATACACTTTACTGCCCCCAGTTTCTAAAACGTTTGTCAAAGCTTTGATTAGCTGACCAAGTAAATACTAAACGCTCATTGGTCAATTGAATTATATGACGCAATATGTGACCAATCAGCGGTCACTATTCCGTCGGTTAGCTGATCAAACTTTGACAAGCGTCCCAGAAGGTATGACTTGCAATATGAACTCTATTAAAAGAGACAGACGATTGTATCTGCTTGCAATTACATTTGAAATTGTAACAAAGATAAGTACATACAAATCTTAACCTGTTCGCAGTTAAAATAAGCACGAATGTGGCTTGGACGTGTATCCCGCTAGTTTGCGTGCGTAATATCGTAAGCAGGCACTTGTGTTTTATATGAACACCGGATTCTCCTGGCCGGTGAGTAGTCGGAACATAGAAGTGGGCATAGTCTTCATTAATATCTGGAAATCAAGGAAAAATCTGGTTTAAATTAGTAAAAACATCAAGCCGAGGGTAGATTTAGAAGCGTAAACTATGGGACTACCTAAGGGTAACTAGTCATTGGACGTCTCTGAATAATAATAGAAAAAAAGTTCATAATATCAATTTCGTAATAGTCATATTTCTCTAAATTTCGGACCAATTATTGGCGACTCCTTATTTTGTGCTTATTTAAAAGGGGTAAGTACCTACTTATTTTTCAGATCCAATAAATTTTATAATGCATCAACATTTAAAGTATCTATCTAGCCCCGAAGAAGGTGTGGTTCTTTTTATTGTTATATTTGGTGATTTATAAACATGCTAATATATCGCTAGATCTTAGTAGCGGGTTGGATTATCCAGCGGCATCTTTAAGCACGTAACTGGCAATACATCAATCCGCAACAATCAGTACTCAGATGTCACTCGAGTTGACCAGACAGTTTTCACCGCTTATAAAACCGCCGCGCGTGCGCATCTAATTAGATATAGACATTAACCCCAATAACTTCATAAATTCTTCGTGAAGCTGTGCAAATTATATAAGAACTTGTGAGGTGATACTGAAAGGAAGGAACGCGCCGACCGCCAGGATCGCTGGGTCCTCCAGGACTCGCGACGGATACCTGCTGAAGGCGATACATTGGTATGTACAATCACCTGTATTTCAGTATTTAGATCTAAACCTCTGGCCTTCCGACACACAGCTTCCCCTCGTCATTGTCAACCCAAAAATATTAGAATATAATCATAGATCCAGCAACCGCATGGTGAACATTTATTATTTTCGTTAAATAACTTATAATTTCCACCAAGGTGTGTCTATCTAGCCGACACATCTGAGCAATATATAATGTTTAACCCAACATTTATTGTTTTTTTACATTAATTAATATAAGCATGCTTATATTAATAAGAGTAGCATGCTATTTATATAGGTGGATTTTCCGCGGTGCCGTTCTCACTTGACTTTGAGAGTATGAAGATATTTATGATACGAGTAATAAAACGTTTAAGCAATAGATTCCCTGTTTTGCGGAGAAATGGACACACACAATAACCAAGTCCAAGATCTGCAGGGCACTTACGTATCTCAGATACAATCAAAACATGTTGATTGAAATCTAAAGGCGGGTTTACATCAGACGAGCGAATGCTCATTCTATCCCCACTGTATCAAATTCATTTAGTGTAAACAAACGAAGAGCACTCTTTCATTGTTTTGTTTGCGTTCGCAAAGATTCTATGGAATATTCTAAAAATGCTCGCTCGCTTGATGTAAACGGTACTAGAGCGTGCGAACAGATTCTTAGAGCGTTCTTGCGTGTTCGGACGTGCTCGCTCCCCGGAGCGGTCTCTTCAAAGTGTTCTTGTGTTCGAATGAGCAATGAGCATTCGCTCGGCAGATCGGCTGATCTAAATATATATCGTGCAAGAATTCTAGTCTTTGGTTCTCATTCTTGCTCGATGATATTTTGGTGTAAACGCTAAGAAAGATCTTTCGTTTACACTAAAAGATCGAGAAAGAAGATCTTGTTCTAGCTCTAGCTCTTTGTTCGTTCAGTTTAAATCCGCCTTAAAACAATGTCGGCTCTATGTCAGTTTTAACAAAATACAGTAAATCAGATGACTGGTGCTGAAAAAACTTACTTAAAGCCGCCCTTTTTTCAATTCAATTTTGAATTCAGATTTCAATGCACATTGTAACTAAAATAAGTACTGTTCATAACAAAAATGATGAATGACCCGTCGTTTCAAAGGGAGGGCCACTAGGCTTACGAAACCGTCAAACTTGTTGGCTTTGCCAATAAATATTTATGATGAGTAAGTATTGTATCGATGGTGCCGAGTAGTACATTCGGTACGGCGACCATCTCTTGGCGTGTGGATCTACCATCTGTCGAAACCACACACGTACAAGTATAGTATAAAGTATTGTATAAGCTTGCATACAAGTGGGGCCTATCTACTGCGTTCCACGAAGCAGTAAAAATATCGAACTATGAGTAACCAAAGTTTTAATGTTAGTTTGACGGTTTAACTTACGCGTTAAGTATAGTCGAATATCTCGACCGGTTTCGTGACCATCCGGGCCACTTCTTCATGGAGTGCGAAGTAGGTATGGTCGAGATATTCGACTATACCACGTAAGTTAAACCGTCAAAATAACAGTAAAATGTGTAATACTCACGAAAGTTGCAATCAAGTTATAACGAAAGCTTTTCTTTTAATTGTTAATACTCAAGCAGGTTCACCCTGGAAAACTAAGCCAAAGCCGGCAATGACATCCAGAACGCAAACTAGGTAAATAAGAGGCCTAAGCGGGGCCTGAGTTAGGGTGCGGCGCGGGGAGAAGGTACAGGGAAGTAGGTGATTCAATAGGTGGCGTGGGGATCGCAGAGCGCATTGACTCCGACGAACTGAACTTAATCATGAATAGGCATGACTAAAATAGGGCTGTCAAATACAATTTAGAATAATATTTTAAACTTTGTATATAAAGAATAATAAGCGATATACATTTTGATACTGTGCTATGTGAACCTGACTAGGCCAATACCTTTGTCTACCAGAATGGGTGAAAAAAAAAATCTCTGCTTATATTCTACGGTTGGCGCCATTTTCCAGAAATTTTCTTTGAGAGTTTATTTTATTAAATTGCTTCATTTTTTCGCAACTGTATTAAAAATAGTACAAACACAGTACACGTGCGGAACCGTCATTGCAACTTGTTCCGACTGTCAACCCTCGCCTTCGGCTGCGCCTCGGCTCTGGTAGACATTTGTCGGAACTCTTTGCAATGACAGCCTTCCCCCACTTGTAATGAAATATACACATCTGTTGCCGCTATAACAAATACTAAAAAACCGGCTAAGTGCGAGTTGGACTCGCGCACGAAGGTTTCTGTAAGAACGGCAAAAAATCATATTATTATCATAATAGTTGTGTGGGTGTTTTATAGATAATGGTACGGAACCCTCCGTGCACGAGTCTGACTCTCGCTTGGTCAGTTTTATTTTATTATAGCTTTTGAAGCAAGTGACTCGCTCGTGGTTACCTCTCCGACGGAAGTGGCGAGCAGGTTGACGATACGCTCGTGCGGCACGGCGACCACGCTCTGCGAGTTGATCTCTATGATGCGATGGCCGACGCGCACGCCGCCCCTCTCCGCGATGCCGCCGCGGAGTAAACTGCATATCTGATCAACAAATCAAAATATAATACATTTGCAGAATAAAACAGAGTAAACAGAATCAAACATTTGTCAACATCACATACGTTTTCAAAGGAAATAAAACTGCATGATCTGACTATCACATGAGTTGACTATCATATGTATATAGAGCAAATAAAAAAATATGATAGTTTCCAGTATTTCTCCATTTTGCTGACAATTTGATTTTATAGTTATCTACTACTAATAATATAATATTATAAAGAGGAAAGATTTGTATGTAAGTGCTTATGTTTGTAACGAATTGGCTCAAAAAGTACTGGACCGATTTCAAAAATTCTTTATCCATTGGAAAGCTACCTTTACCCTGAGTAACATAGGCTATATTAGATTCATCATCATTATCATCATCCATCACCGCGCAGGTGAAACCGCGGAGAGCAGCTAGTCTACTATAATTATTTAAAAATTATTATAATTGAAGCGCTCGCAGCGGAGCTTGAATTGGCGATCTAAACCGATCAACAAGTTAAGCATCGCTTGCTGCGGTCGGGATTATTCAACTGAGCGCTTCCGTGCTTCGGAGGGCACGGTAAGCCGTCGGTTCCGAATATTTTTCTTAAGACAAGAGTCGTTAGGCTATGTCGAAAGCCATCGGGCGGCCTGAAAACTTCGACATGGGTTGGCTACTAGCCTATCCACTAAGGCGCACTGGGTTTACGTGTTGGATTATTGCCCAACTTTCTGAGAGGAAGTCCCAGCAATAGGAACATAATAAACTGATTATGAATTATTATTGTTACTATTTTCTAAGGCATATGGACGCTCTAGCCAACACTAGAGGCCTGTTATTTTACACTACAAACAGACACTTTTTTCATTTATTTGTGTAGCAGAGTATGATAGTACAAGTATAGCAATGAAGTATATACTTAAGATTAACAGATAGTATGTAGCATGATTATTTCGTAGTACATACCACGCCATTTTGCACGCTGAATCCTAGTTGATACTTGGTGTCCGGCCGCTTTATCTTGACCTCTACGACGGGCGCGCACGGTACCACCGTCAGTTTCACCACGGTCTGGTTTTTGGAGTTCTTGATGTACGTTTGACAGGTGGACAGAGGCAGCCCGACAAGGCTGACGCCGTTTATTGCTATTATTTGATCGCCTGCGAAATTAACGAAAAAGATTTCAGTCTACGTACATAAAATAGGCAGCCATCTCGAAATGCGATCTCCTGTAGCTGAACCAATAGTCGATCGTGATATCGACAATTGGTTCATTGGTACAATGCGTAAGTCTCATGTTAATCCCATTTTAATATTTGTTTATAACTAATGTTATTTTTAGAGACATTGGTAATAATTCGCTTGTGCAGAACATTAAACCAAAATCATCTAATCTCTCACAAAATCTCTACCATAATTTACTAAAAAAGATTATAGTTCGCTAGTTTAGTTTATGAACAAGGGAATTGCTATCATTGGTTGGATTCTAAAAGGATTCCCTAAATTATGCTTGGTATTTTAGTATGAACAGAATAAAAACCACCAAAGTTAACTTTAGAGAATAAGATTCTTAGAGATTTCTTAGAAATACCATTACTTCTTCAAATCTCCAAAGAATAAGGTGTTTATTTGAACGTATCAAAAACGCCTCATACGTAACCACAGTTTTTATTAGAGAAATTGTAAGTTTTAAAGATTTTGTTATAAAGACTAACATCTATTTATTTATTTCTTAAGAACAGTTAAGATGACGCATCGGGCCGAGAAACACGAAAACGGCGAAAACGAGTCCTTTTTAATGCGCGATGTGAGAGGATGAAAGATATTGATTCAAATTTAAAAAATGTCATAAATAAGGGAAAACTTTGAAAAATTTAATGAACCGGACAAAATTTTGAAAATTAACCGGGTTTATTAAAAAAAAGTACAAATTTCTCACCAAAAAAATAAGTTTAATAATTCGAATGTTCAGAATCATCAGCGACAACACCCCATTATTTTTTACGAATAAAATAGCCAGATCACTTTTCTATTTCATAGACCGAGTTTTTTTTATTTTTATTATGGATATTATGAGTAATTAATTAAAAACTCAATCAAATCCATTCGCGCCTAATCTAGTTTAGCTTTTACCCTAACGTGTTTGCTCAGAAAATTTGATCAGGCACTATCTGGGCAGCCGCCGCTGCACCGGTGCGACGTTGCGACTCCGACGAGCGCACGATTGACTGTTCGCTCAGCGTCGGGCTGGCAACGCCGCAATGTATGGACGGCGCGATACGCGTGCTGGTTGTTTTTGGTTATTGTCTTGTAGTTGTAGAAATTATTTTCAAAATTATAAGTTAGAGTTTAATGTACTATATTATATTGTAGCTTCAGAACATTATTGTAGTAGGTAGTAAGTTAGGTAATTATAATTATTTTAATTTGGTAGTGTGTAAATAGTATAGGTAGGTTAACAAGTTTAGTGTTCATAGAAAATGGGGAGGAAAGATAAGCAGAAAGAATTATTTTTAAAAAAACGAAAAAGAAAACCTAAAAGAAATGACGGAATGTTTGGGTAAGTTGGATTACATATAATATAATAAACTTGCCATAAATAGCTGCACTCTAATACCCTAAGAATAAAGTCTATATTTGGCAAACACACATTCGTCTACAGATGATGGATTATCACATGCTTCAATTTTTCGGCCAATTTTCTGCATTTACACATATTTTCAATTTTTTTTAGGTCAAAAAAACGGAAACTGCAAAGTTACGATGGTCAACCCACAGCCTCAACAGAGCCAGTAGATAGAGAGTGAGTACTGAGTACCTACCTATCTATCATGTCAGCAATCAATTTGGAGTACCTAATAATAATACTCCGTCTATTTTTTATTTTCAAGAGTGTACTAAGATTTGTCTGCATAAAGACGTAACCATACTGTAGGAATCAAATATCAGAACAAAAAGCTATGGAGTCGTCTCTTGATATTTTAGAAACCTATCTAAAATAATAATATCATTCGAATCCGACGGTATTTGTGTTAGCTTTAACTTTTTATTAATTATATAATTACATAATTTTATTTTGTAACCATCCAGAAATATCACCAACTTACGCAGAGTTACACAATGTGTTGCCGACATCTGAGGATTCAGAGGAAACGGTAAACTTAAATACTTTTTTAAATTATCACGGTTATAGTATTGTCTTTTTACCGACTTCAAAAAAGAGGAAGTTGTCGATTGGGTTATAATTTTTCCTTTTTTAAATAAACGAAATTAAAATTACTCTCACTGCTTTATCACAAAGATTTTCCAGGTATTTTGTGAGTATTTAGCATCCCTCCGCCACTGTACTCCAGTCATTTGGTAGATGTCTAATTCCTTTAATAGTTATGTAAGTATTTTTTTTTTCAGTTAAAAGAACCAAGGCCTGAAAACGATGAGTTACAAAATGTGTTGCCCACATCAGAGGATTCGGAGGAAACGGTAAACTTAAGTACCTTTTTAAACTATCGCGATTATTGTCTTATCTTTTTACCGACTTCAAAAAAGGGGAAGTTGTCGATTGGGTTATTATTTTTACCTCTTTTAAATAAACCAAATAAAAATTACTCTCACTGCTTTATCACAAAGATTTTCCAGGTATTTTGTGAGTATTTAGTACCCATCCCTCCGCCACTGTACTCCAGTCATCTATTATATCTAGTTTTCTAATTTCCTTAATAGTAATGTAAGTAATTTCGTGACAGTTAAACGAACCAAATCCTGAAAATGAAGAGCTTTCATACATATTCGAAAGTACCCCTGAAACTACAGTAAGCATTTTGTAATAGCTAAGTAATATTTACATAATAGGAAATCAAACTTAATAAATACTAAAATATGTGCTTAAATTTCAGATTCAAACAGAAACACCCGACTTGGGGCATCGAGTAATAGATGTTAATCATTTTACATCACAACTAATACAGCTCTCTCAACATGAATCTCTGTTTGACTGCGGATTAGCCTCAATGAAATTAGTTTCTGAACATCGAATAGGATTAGAATCGGAATTCACATTTGTCTGCTCTATGTGTAATTATAAAAACAAAATAAAATCATCTTTGGCTGATGTAAACAAAGATGCTGTTGCAGGAATAATGGCAGCAGGTTGTGGTCACGCGCAACTGAAGCAGTTTTCCGCAGCAGTAGGATTACCCATTATGTCAGAACACACTTACAATAAAATGCAGGACGATGTTTGTGACGATTGGGAAGAAACTGCCTGGGAGGAAATGAAAATAGCCGGAGAAAAAGAGAAAGAAGCAGCTATTATTGAAGGCAAAATTACAAAAGATGGCATTCCCATGATTGACGTCATTGTAGATGGGTGTTGGAGCAAGCGTTCATACAGAACCAACTATGCTGCACTATCGGGTGCTGCAGCCATAATTGGCAGACGTTTTGGCCAAGTTTTGTACATGTGTGTCAAAAATAAGTATTGTTGTATTTGTGCCCGAGCTCAAAATAAAAAAGAAAGTCCCAAAGATCATGTCTGTTACAAAAACTTTGATGGGGCTTCTACTGCTATGGAATCACAAATAATAACTGAGGGGTTCAAACGATCCATTGAAATGCACGGTATAATATACGCGCGACTTATTGCTGATGGCGACAGTAGCACCTATGCCAAAATAATAAATGCCCGGCCATACCCAGGATTAACAGTGTCAAAAATTTTCTGTCGGAATCATTTACTGAGAAATTATTGCAATAAGTTACAACAATTTACTTCAGACACACATTTCAACGTAACAGACAGGAAATATTTGACACAAGAGAAAATAATGCGCTCCAGGAAATATATTTGCGACGCTATAAAACTTCACAAGGAGAGCCGAAATACAGATGGTTTATATAAAGATATAAACGCATCTATTGGCCATGCGTTTAACTCTCATGAAAGTTGTAACGAGTTATTATGCAAAAATCATAATATGCAAGTAGTCGCTCCTAATCCGTATTTTGGGAGTTTGCTTTGGCAAAAAATAAAAACTTATGTCGCACGATTGGCTGAAAAAGCCCATAGTTTGATGGAAGATGTCGACAGTAATGTAGTGGAAAGATTTAATGGAGTCATTGCCAAACTTGTTGGTGGAAAAAGAGTAAATTATTCTCAAAGAAGAGCTTACCAAGCAAGATGCTCCGGTGCAGTAATATCTTTTAACACTGGCAACTTGCTGTCGACTGTCCACCGTAATGTTTATGGAAATAGCCCAAAAAAAAGTATTACAAAATATGAAAGAGCAGTAAATGAAAAAAAGAATAAAACAAAACAAAACTGCAAAAGGAAAAAAAATCGTACTTTGGTGCCACGTACATTAAACTTAGATTATGGGGAAATTGTGGATAAGCCAGACTTAGATGAAGACACTTTAAAAAAGGCCAAAGACACCTTCATCCAGAATTTGATGAAAACCGAAGAACAGCGAAAACACGTAGAAAAAAGAACCATACTACGAAGCGAATCTGGAGAATGGTTGGAATCAAGGCGAAGCATGCTAACTGCGTCAAACTTCGGTAAAATTGTAAAAAGAAAAGAGACAAATACATGCCGAAACGTAGTAAAAAATTTACTATACAAGCCTAATATTGACAACGTGTCATCAATAACTCACGGAAAAAAGCACGAAAAAATTGCAATCGAACAATTGTCGGTTATGGAAGACTTAAAAATCGAAAAATGCGGTTTATTTATAGATGAGCCATATCCATTTTTGGGGGCAACGCCTGATGGGATTACCGATGACAACAAAATAGTCGAAATAAAGTGTCCCATAGCACCATTTAAAATGGGTATAGACGAAGCGATTGAACAGAACAAGATGCATTTTTTTAAAAAAAATAAAGACGGCGAAATAGTAGTCAATAAAAAATCAGACTGGTATTATCAAATCCAAGGTCAGTTACATATTTGCAGAAAACAGGAGGCCTTACTTGGTATATGGTATGGAGACAAAAAAATTAAAATAGAAATCATAGAAAGAGACGATAAATTTTGGTCAGATATAATGGAACCAAAACTACTTAAATTTTACTATGATTGTCTTCTTCCTGAGTTGGTTGATCCTAGACACATAAGGAATAGGCCAATTCGTGACCCAGAATACGTGACTGCAAAAGGGAAAGAAAATGATACAGCTACCATTTCAATAGAAAAAAATACTTGTGACGTTGACGATTGTTCGGTCGGGGATACCATAGATTATGTGATGCCATTTTCAGAATATTGATATTGAGTATGTTTTTTTCTTCACAAAAAGCATTAGTTTTAACATAAAGATACCTACATTTTCCAACACTGTAGTATTGGGAAAAAATGATAAACACTTCACTAATTTGGCGGCTTCGCAGACAGCGTTCTAGCTTAATTGGACAAAGCATCTGGGCCGGAATCCCAGAGATGCTGGTTCAAATCTTGCAAGCGCGTCAATTTTTGAAATGATTATCACTGAAAGAAAGTTTCTATAAGCCTGTGAAGATAATAATAGAAAGAAATATGTGAAGCACGATAAAAATCAGTTCATTGAATAAGATAAAGATGTAAACAGGGTTATTTGTAATCAATTATAAATAAATAGACAGGCCGGTTGGCGCAGTTGGTAGCACCCCTGCCTTCTGAGCCGCTGGTCCCGGGTTCGGTTCCCGGACAGATCAAACATTTGTGTGCATGAATATGTCTGTTAGATCTGTGTCTGGGTGTGTATATGTATATAAGTATGTATATCAGTCATCAGGTTACCATAGTACAGGCTCTGCCTAGTTTGGGAACTGAAGACGTTTGTGTGGATGTTGTCCCATATTATTATTATAATTAGCATTTTTAGGGGTTTATTCCGTACATCAAAACCAACAACTTTTGTTCTGCAACTTTTGTCAAAACTAAAAAAAAAATATCATCACATATCACATCACAGAATAAGCCCCTAAAAGGATGCTAATTGATTAGAAATAACCCTGTATTGTATGAAAAAAAAACATTAAATAAATCAAAAGAATTTTTGCCTTTTTTTTAAATGGTTGAATAAGGACAAGCGACTCCATGATTATCTATGCTCTAGGCAAATTAGCATAGCAGCGCCAGTACGCTAGACCAGCGCTGCTGCCCGCCGCCTCTCGCGTATTCCTGTCGAGTGCGACCGCGTAAAATTTGTCCGAGTGAAGGGGCGCGGTCTTCGATTTTTGAAACCATAGTTTATCAATGCGTCACCTTAAAGCATCATTACAGTTTACCCAATACAATGCTACACTTACCTAAATCTATTTAATTATTACTACGCTAATTATTTAACATAGGTACTTATTTATTATCTCACAATTCATTATTTTCACATATTTTATATGCAGTCTCTGTGAATTCTGCCAGGCCACAGAGAAAAATATCCGTCTCTTCAGAAATTAAATTTATAATTCTGACAGCGCGTGTCATGGGGGCAAATTTGAGCAGATTTGTCCTATACGTCGGCACCCGAAACGTAGTGAATCTGCGTCGCCTACACACTGCTTTGTCTGGCGCGCACAGCTGTAACATCTCCAGCACTTCGGGATGGTTCAGCTGGCCGCGGCCGCGCCGGCTGGCACTTCATACTGCGTTCGAATAGACCCCTTGTGCGTGGGCGTCGGATTAGGAATTTGTGGGTGAAAATGTCGTTCAGGTGTCTTTTTGTTCAGCGTTCGGAAAGCTAAAATAGAGATAAATGCAATTTTTGACCCACGTCCGGAGCATGGATGCTTGGGATTGTTGACAGCTATGTATTTGACAGTAATCATGCGATTTTAGGTGTTATGCTCAGTTGAGCGTTCGAATAGGGTGTGGGCAAAAGTGGCAAATATAACGTTTTTGAGTTTTACGAACGTTTTAACAAAAGAGCCATCAATGACAACGCCACCATAATGCCCTAAAAGCTAAACGACTACACCTTAAGTGTCCGTTAAGTGAGATAGTTAAGGCTAGAGGCTAGAGTAAACGTTAGCCTATCTATCATCATTATCGTCATTATCAGCCGGAATACGTCCACTGCTGAACATAGGCTTCCCCATTAGAACGCCACTTGCAACGGCTACTTGCTTCCTGCATCCAGGAAACCTCTTCTCCATCGGTTATCGGTTCTGCGAGCAATGTGGCCTGCCCATTGCCACTTCAACTTGCTAATTTTGAGAGCTACGTCGGTGACCTTAGTTCTAATACGGAGCTTCTCATTTCGGATCTTATCACGCAGGGAAACCTCAAGTATAGCCCTCTCCATTGGTCGTTGAGCTACTTTAAGCTTGTTAATGAGGCCAACAGTAAGGGACCACGTCTCAGTGCCATAAGTCATCACTGGCAACAAACTCTGCTTGAAACACTTGGTTTCCAGGGTCTGAGGTATTGGGGACGAAAAAATGTATCGAAGTATTTAATAAAACAACTCACCGATGTTGAGTTGTCCGCAGCGAGCTGCCGCGCCCGCCGGCGCTAGGTTCGCGATCACGACGGTCGGTAACATAGAGCCCCAGCCCGATTCTACCACTACCACTCCTAAGATCTCGCCTTTCGTCTTTGGTACCACCACCTGGAAAACATTCGATTTAACATTACTAGTTATTTATGGTGAGCGTGCAAATGAGCAAAAGAGATAGATATCCATAAATTACTCCGCTCATAATAATCCACTACGGTGTGCTTAAAGGCTACCGTGGCTAGTTGATACGTCTCAATGAGGCCATTTTTGAGGTTTTATAGCATATCGTCCTTAAACGCCTCAGCTCCCACCCGGCACAAAGAATATTATTCAAATATGGGCTGTAATTATTGCTCTTTAGATATACTTCACATTGGCAGCATAAAATTAGCGAGCTTGCTGCCGTCAAATTGCTCGGGCAGTTGACACCTCACTTACCACACGTTGCAAACAAGCGATCTGCGAGGTGCCCAAATTCATTAAATGAAAACTGATCACGATCTATGACTACCGCGAAAAGCTACAGGGGTCGGCGGCGCGTGGACAGATGGGTCCCAGCTAGCTGCCGGCGCGAGAATAGCTGGGTGCCCACTAGCTGTCGCCACGTGGTCTGCGAGAAGTCGCCTTAGTTTAGGGCGGTGTTGGGTGGGAGCAGTGTTGAAGCAGATTCGTCTAAGATCTATATTCTTTGTAAAACAGTAAAATCTTCATTTTAAACACAGTGTACTTTTAAGTACTAGCTATCTTTTGTGGACATATACATATCTCATTAAAGGGATAATGGAACTGATGTCAATTGTTTATTTTATATCCTTAACACGATTATTACCCTTTAATTGATCTTGGAATAAAACCATACTAAGGCCCGTGTTCACCAACACATGTTTAAACTTTAAACGGACGTTTAATTCTTAAACGACCGTTTAGCAATATTTTGCTGTTCACCAAGCAGTAACCATTGATTTAGTTCCGTAACCGGCTGTTTAAGTTAAACGTGTCTTCGACCTTGTTTAACCATTGGTTATTGTTTATTTACGTGGAAATGTCAGATGCTCTAAATTATATATTTGAAGAAAATAACGTGTTCGATGACTTTGAAGATATTGAGCTAATTTTACGGGCACCCCGTATTTTACAAAGTGAACACAATTATTTAGAAGAAACTGACGTAAAAGCATTCGTTACAAGATTTCGTTACATTCATACAAACATAGTGCCTTGGGATTACTTGATTTAATTGTAAGAAAGTTGTAATATAATGTCATCCATAATCACTTCAATAAAACTCACATGAATTTTAGATTTAAATTACCACGAAACAACTCTGACGCCAACAATACAAACACATGGAACTTCGAATCGAACTTTGATATTACCATAAAAAAGGCGCTGAATTAGAAATACATACAACTTGGGAACATACCTTTGACTTGTCACGCATTACATTTTGTGGTAGGACCATATTTGAATGTAGCTTGGGTAAATGTAAATGGTACAAGATACGCTACCATCTTTTCAAAGTAGTATTATACCATTCATTCGTTTACGACTCAGGCTGGAGTTCACCAACACATGTTTAAACTGTAAACGGACGTTTAATTCTTAAATGACCGTTTAGCAATATTTTTTTGTTCACCAAGCAGTAACCATTGATTAAGTTTCGTAATCGGATGTTTAAGTTAAACGATGTCTGCGACCTTGTTTAACCATTGGTTATTGTTTATTTACGTGAAAATGTCAGATGCTCTGAATTATATCTTTGAAGAAGATAACATGTTAGGTAGATGATTTTGAAGATATTGAGCGAATTTTACGCGAATTTTACCCCGTGTTTTCCAAAGTGGATACAATTAAGTATTTAGAAGAAACTGACGTAAAAGCATTCGTTACAAGATTTCGTTTATACAAACATAGTGCCTTGGAATTATTTGATTTAATTGATGAAAGTTGTAATATAATATCATCCATAATCACTTCAATAAAACTTACTTGAATTTTTAATTTTAATTACCACAAAATAACTCTGACGCCAACAAAACAAACACATAGAACTTCGAATCGAACTTTGATATTACCATAAAAAAGGTGCTGAATTAGAAATACATACAACTTGTGAACATACCAATGACTTGTCACGCATTACATTTTGTAGTATATAAATATTACCTTACCATATTTGAATGTAGCTCGGGTAAATGTAGATGATACAAGATACGCTACCATCTTTTCAAAGTAGTATTATACCATTCTTTCATTTACGATTCATTCGTCCAAAAACGCTCGATTACTTAAACGTTCGCTTTAAAAAGATGGTGAACACAAAAAAAACGTGACATGTTTAAACAACTGTTTAAGTTTAAGGGGGCGATTAGGTAATCAATGGTTAAGTTCTAGTTGGTGAACTCCAGCCTAATTCGTCCAAAAACGCTCGATTAGTTAAACGTTCGCTTTAAAAAGATGGTGAACACCAAAAAAACGCGACACGTTTAAACAACTGTTTAAGTTTAAGGAGGCGATTAGGTAATCAATGGTTAAGTTCTAGTTGGTGAACTCCACCCTTAGTGTAACGATTGTATGTACTTCTATATTACCGTTTTACGATAGGAACAGAAACACTCTTCGTATAAATACAAATTAACGGTCATGACATGTTTTCCTTAACTTGTTTTGTGATCTTCTCTTATTCCAAATTTCAGAATTCTAATCAACGAGAATGTTCTTAATGTATTGACTTAGTTTTTTGTGAGTTTCAAAACGTGCAGCCTAAATGGCCAAATTTTTTTGATTGTATTTACTTAGACATGCTTTTTATATAGCTCCAAGAGACTGAGACCTTTTAGTTAGTATTTGATATTATTTTCAACTTGATGCCTCCACACGTTCCTGAGAAATAGAGTCTAGCCAGCAAGACGAAGGACAACGATCCTATAAGTATTACTTTTGCCTCTAAGGTACGCAACCAAAAAAAAGCAGTTAAACTATTATAATCTCACCTCCTTCTGCAATTCCTTCTTAGCAAACATCTGCAGCTCATCCCCGAATATCTCCTGGCTGTTCAACACTTCCTGGTAATCCATTTCCTTCACGAAGCTATGGTCTTCTATTCCATTGGCCTTGAGAAACTCCATGTATGCCACTTGGAACGCCTGGCCTATCGACTGGGCTATAAACTGCGCCTAGAACGGTACAACAGTTGGTGAAAAGACGTGCTTAGAGGTGGAAGCTATACTATTGGAAAGGAAATGTTTAAGCTGTTTTCTAAACATCACATCACGCTAATATAAAATTGCGGTAGTTTGTTGAGTGGTGACTGTGTTAGGTATTTTTTCACGTTGAAGCAACTCATCGACTTTATATGAAATTCGGAATGGAAAAAGCTTATTCCCAGGATGAACAGTTCGTCCACATTAAACAGTTCGTCCCTGGATAAAGTGTAATCCCAAAAGGGGGTGAATCTAGATGAAAATGATTGACCAAAATAAAATTGTTATAGGTATGTATGTATACATTATTGATGAATGAAAATTTTATCATCACTACTAAACCCACTACTCTGGAAGAAATATTTTTTATACAGAAAGTCATAAGTGAGCAATAAAAATGTTCATTAATGAATTAATTTAACCAAAAATATAATAATTTTTTTGATATTTTTTTATCTTGTTTCACCCCCTATTGGGATTGCAATTTATCCAGGGACACACTGTATAAGCTACTTTTAATCCCGATTCGGATAGTACCCAAGGGACCACGATGACATTCCATGCGGACGAAGCCGCAGGCATTAGCCGCTAGCAAATGTTGCTAGCGGCTAATGCCTAGAAGCACGAAAGAAACTTCTGTGCAATATCTTAGGAAAAATTCATTCGTATGTCTGTGTCTGGCTTTTCACCTCTACAACTCACACTTCTCAATTTTGTGTGCTCGTGTTTGTGTTATTGTCGAATTGTGTATTTTTTGGTCTTTTTAGATTTTAAGTTTTAAGGAACTTGTTTTAAGGCGCTCGATGACAATTTATTTAGTTTAAGCTATGCAAAGGCATACTCGCGTGGTCTACAGCTCACATAGCCGTTAGTGTGTTACTAGATGTTATCATATAAATAAAGGTAGCGGGTTATAAGCTAACTTTATTTCAAATTTTATCCCAATGCGTTACACCGTTGTGGGTGATAAAACATATTCACATATTTTCCTGTTATATACTTTACATTTAATTCAGAGCCATGTATATACACCGGATTTGTAAGTACCCCAAGCCTGGCATACACTGTCCATATCATTCACTGTCATCGCGTTATACTTCAGAAACTACCATTTGAATTGGGATCATAACCTACGTATAAACCCTGTGTATAAACTACCTATCACCATTACAAATTTCATCCAAATCAGTTGGACCACTTCAGCGCGAACAAAAACCAAACGTACAAAACTTCCTCATTCAGACACAAACTTTTGCACCTCTAATATAATTATGATTTAAATTAAAACACTCCGAACAAAATACATTAGTGAGAACGCAATATTAATTTTAAATTAAAATACATTTAAGATTGGAAGGAACTGATTTTAATCAATTGTTAATCCACTGGATTTTTAAGTACGAACCGAAGTCCCAAAGTTATACCACAAAATAATGGTATTCTGTGGTTATACTGAACGTATTGTAGTGAGAGTACACTAATGAAGATAAATATCTACGTCGAAACTGTGACACTGATAAGGATATGGTAATACGGTATGTTTGTAAATGCTTAGTAAATTAGTTGAATGTAAACGCGCCATGGCTAAAAATGACATTGGAGGAATTTTCACGCCTGACAAGTTTCTTTGTTATTCAAGTGTCGCGATTTGTAGGTATAATCTACACTAATATTATCCCTTCAAAGGTCGATGTCATTATAACAATGAAATTTCTATTGTGTCCGGCCGTGCGACCTTTGATGCATTATAAAGAGGAATGATTTGTTTGTTAGTTTGTTTGAAATGAATAGGCTCCGAAACTACTGAACCTAATTGAAAAATTATTTCATAATTAGAATCGTACATTATCCCTGATGAACATAGGCAATATATTTTTATTTATCATCACCATCATCCATCACCACGCGGGCGAAACCGCGAAGTGCAGCTAGTCTATTATATTTGTTTTTAATGTATGAATGGATGTGTGTTACTCTTTCACGCTCAAACGGCTGGGTCAATTTCGATGAAATTTGGTAAGGAAGTAGATGAGACACTAGATTAACACATATGATAAGGAATAAGGAGTACCTAACTTAGGTTATTTCATCATCATCATCATCCATCATCACTGGATGTATTCGTGGGGCGCAGCTAATACTTAATATATTTTTATATTATGAGCAAGTCGTGCGCCTAATGGTAAGTACCACCCTGGTCTTAGGACTAAAGTTTAAAAAAAAAGCACTGCGCTCGTCACTTCAAGACCTTGGTTTCTAAACTTAATTCGCCGAGTGGGTAATTTCACTTGTTTCCGTGCCCTTCACACACTAACACAGCAATGCTGGCTCAAGTATCTCTGCAGAATATCTGGCACTTCGGTGGTACTAGCCAATACGGCCTCTTGCGCAAGAGGCCTACTACCTAGAATGATGACTTTAAAGCATCAATCCAGCTTACTAACCATATTTAAATTAACTAACTGCGCCCCGCGGTTTCACCCGCGTGGTGATGGATGATGATGAAATAAAAGTAGCATAAGTTAGGTAATCCTTATGCCTTATAACATCATCTATCTGGCAGTAAAAGTCCCGTTAAAATAGGTTCAGCCGTTTTAGATATTTGCCGGAACAAACAGATAGACTGACACACGTTTTTCAAATAGTTTTTTTTTATTTAAGTAACGAGTAACGATATACTTTTTATAGTAGGTATATTTAGTGAAAAATTGTTAATTTAGAATTACAAACAGACACTTCAATCTTATTTATTTGTTCGTATAGATTCTTATCACGTATTATATAAACACTGTTAAACTACAGGGATGTATTATAAAACATTACTATAGCATTATTATGAAAACAGCAATAAAGTTTATGTACCTACTAAAATTAATTCAATTATGACGTGGTACCTTTACGACGAGTTCACTTCAATTAATTTACCTAACATGAAATAAATACCTACACATATTGGACATAAGTCAATAGTATTGAGCATATAAGCAAAATGCACGCACCTGAATTTTATTCGCAATTCCCTTTTCACCGATCGCCATTTTCGCACACAAATTCACAAATCAATGAGTACTTTAATTTACGTGTCGTACAATGCTGTTAAGATGACCTATTCAAGTTGCAATGACATTGTAAAACAACCTTGTTGTGCACTTTCTGAATTACCTCATCCATCGCTACCTAATGCCGCGGATTTAGTTTGATGAAAAATAGTTAGATGGCTAGTCACTAACCGAATCTAATCGATGATATTTAGGCTGGCCGCAAACGTACCTCGGTTTTCTAATTCGTTTTCTTAATTCGGATACCCTAATGCACGCATTATAAATAAAGTTGTCTACATGCCGCAAAAGGTCGTTTTCTTGTTCTTTACTTTTCGTCCGGAAACATTACAACATTTAATTCGGTATGTAAATAACGTCGAGAAACTAATAAATTCCAAAATGAAACAAGTACAATTTGAAAATTTTAATACCGGATTCCATTCTATTCAGTATTTGGAGTGAATCTCAAAAGCTACTGGACCGAATTTGATGAATTTTAAATGATCAAACAAAATAGTTTTGAGAATCGGTTCACCCAGTCGAAAGTTTTGAGGTAACAAACAAAATAAAATAAAATAAAAAATACAGTCGAATTGAGTACCTCCTCTTTTTTTGGAAGTCGGTAGAAAATCGAACGGTTGCGCGTGTGTCACGGAATTTCGAATCCGGAAACGTTTGCGGCCAGTCTTACCTACCGTATCGTTAGGTTTCATATCTAGTCATTCAAATTATTCAGTATACACTTTCGATTAAAATTTCGGTTTAAAATGGATTACTATGTTAGAGTAAGTACAGAGGAGGACAGTGAAGCTTGAAATACCTGATGCGATTAAAACTATTGTTGGAGCTGTTCCCCTTTTTTTCGTGAGTGTTTCCCGTTTTTGAATATAATAAAAAGTATGTATGTAGTAACATAACATAAATCGTGAGCTTCTGAATTCGGGTAGACAGGTTTTCTCAGACTGCTAATTTAAAAAATGCACAGACTATAATAGCTTATCGCATCTACGTATGTAACGCGTGACAAACATACAAACTATTCCGGACTGAAATGTACTGTTTGAATATTGTTGTGTGATTAGTGTGAATATACTGATAAATACATATTGAAATAAAATACTATATTATGATACAAATGAGCACAGCTCACGAGTTTCACACGACGTTTGCAACGCTGTTGCGATGAAAACCCTATATCATTGCTTTTACCACACAGCGACAAATACGATAAAAAAACGTGAAAATTATAGGAATAGGCGCGTAAGTTTTTTAAGCGCGCGTAAGGTGAGTAAACATACTTCAAATTATAATTTTAAGCGATAAAATCCAGATGTTTTTATATTTTACAACCAATTATTGTGAAATATTAATAATTTATAATAAACGTTTCTTCCACTTAATTTACGTCGTACGTATTGATTTATTCCAAAAATGTAAGTACGTGGATTTTCAGCGGCATAAACCTCTTAGGCCCACTTGCACGTTCCAGAGTTAGCTTTAATAACTCAGCGTCAACTGCTAAAACGGGGTTTTATAATTAATTTATCTTGCACCATTAAAGGTTAGAAGTAAATCTAAGGTTATTTATTGAAATTAACATTAAACTGAATTGAACATAAAATTGAATTTAAAATTAACCCAGCAATGTGGGAGGGTTAAGTCTTAACTAAGGTTAGTGAAGTTTCGTGTCAAAAGAAATTGAGGTTACATTCTGCTGTATAATGTACTCTTTGGACGAAATAACACGAGATAATACGTATAGATTAAAAAGTCGTCAAATTTTATACAACAAGAAAGCACAAGAAAGTCTATATACATTGTACCTACTGTAGTGCCAAAGAGATAGATATAAGTTTCACTTTTTTTCGATTCATTCATTATTGGTCAGGTTACAATATAAGCGCATAGACAATTCAATGTAAATTAGTTTAATTAATTTAATTTTTAAATTAATTAATTTAAAAATAAATTCAATCTAAAGATTACGAATGTCAGTTTAGCAAAACCGATGATCTTTTATAGTCGTGCAAGGCAAAATGAGACTTAAAAATTGATATGACTAACGCAAGCTTACAAACTCGTAGACTTATTTATTCAACCCGAGCAAACGTGCAAGTGGGCCTAAGTTGCTACTAAGAAAAAAACTGTATTACCCGGAAAATGCTCTATTTACCTGCCTATAACTTGCAGTAAGTTACTAATTTACCTTTTTAAGGATAATTCAAATTATACATTACGTTATAATTTTATTAGGCATGTGTGTATTGTAGCTCAGTTTATGCCCTAAAAGCTATGTATTGAGGCTAACTTTACGAGCAAATGTGTTGAAAATACCATAATAACTATATTAATCTACCACATATTAACATGGGTTAGTGCAAACTAATCACTAATGGTTTAACTGCAGGACTGTTCAGATTTTCCCCCTTTGTTTACGTCATGTTTAATCTAGATTTCTCTACAAAGCATAGAAAGAAACAGAGACAGATATTTAATATTCAAAATTTCACTTACACTCACCTCTTCACTCTCAAAAACATGGCATATCATTTTGGGCGTACGGTTCAATTTCGGTTGATCGGAGTCGTTTTCGTGAGGCACGAATCTCCTTCTTGCCATAAGGACCACCAAGTCTCCAATATCTGCTATGTAGGATATGGTCCTTAGAGCATGGTCCATCATGATCTCTTTCAGTTCTGTGTTCAGAACCATGATTTTCTCTGTCGATATGAAGAGATCGACTTCTGTGCTCGGTTGATTTTCGCCTTCGGGGGCCTGAAACGAAAAGCACAGTTTAGATATTTGATAATTTGGGTAGGTGGTGTTGGCGGATTAATTTAGAATTTGGACTTACCAATGCCTGATTATCCGAGAAAGCGGGAGAAAATAAAGTCATATTAGTTACAGTTTTGTCATCTAAATTGGGCATCTACAAATCATATCATTATTTCTAGTTGCAAGATTTGACCGAAGTTTAATCTATGTGGACATGTTTTAGTGTCTATTCAGGTTTTTTATTTTCTTATTCGAAAACTACAGTTCTGCCGTGAGTTATCTTGCTAAATTTAGCTTGAAATCAAATAAGTTACTGTAAATACCTCAAAGCTTAACGGAGACGATCAATAATCGACGAGCAATTAAGTTTGAAGTAAAAATAAACTACTTATTATTTAAAACAAAAATAAGTCAAAGCAATTTGTTGACCAATTCCTATCAACATCTGCGTTAGCCATAACGCGCAGAAAAGAAGGGGTGACATGGTAGGCACTGAGGTATATTCAAGACTATGCACGACGAACAAAATAAAGATAACATCGAGAAGACCTACGTCAAATCAGCCCTCATTAGAGTTGCACGAAAGATGACCCACGGTTTTCAGTGGAACTAACTAAGCCACATACAATTCCAGCTTTTTTGCATAGACACTAGCGCCACAGCTGAGGGACCTCTTTCGTGAAACGGACTCTAGTTCTAATCATCTATATAACCTGGAAGATTTTTACAAATTTAAAACTACCCTCAAGTAAGGGAACTAGGAAACTGCCAGCCAAACCACCTTGATTTTCGTGACGGCCTCCTCAACCATGTTCTTTTTGAGGCGCTTCTTGCGACGCCTGCTGTCCTCGTCCACCTCCACCGAGCCGAGGAAGGTGAGGCGGAAGACTGCCGCGGGCGCCGCGTACACTCCGGAGTAGGGACCCTCGCAGCCCCACTGGAAACCGGCTAACCTCCTCGCGTATCGCTCTCACGTATCGTTGCGTTGATATTTGTGTTCGAGATGTTTTGGTTTGCGGTTAGTTTTTTTTTAGGTAAAGTCTATAGTATATTCTCAATTAGTTACAAACGATTAAACGACACAAAATCTTTTTATGGTCTGGCGCAAAATTAAATTTTAACCTCTCTAATCCTACGGTTTGGAGTCAATTTGAAACATACCGGTGTGCCCACTAGATAGCATAAAGAATATTAACGGGCCTTACTTATAAATGCTGCGAAAATAAAATTACGCCATTTAGTACTGCGCAGAACAGTTATATGTAGCATTAATTATGCAGCCTTTAATATGTTAGGCCATTAGATCTTAGATACAGAATAAAAATGCATAATTTGCATAAAAAATTTACTACGCATAAAATAGACACTTTCGTCCCTTCACAAATAATATGTATGTCCTTGACATTTTCTACTCAGTAAGATGGCGAGGTCGATACTAGATCACTTTTGCAATCAGACGATCGAATCTATAACTATATCTTTCGCACCCGTTGCTACTGCATTGTACAGAAAGTGAGGTAAGTCATTCTACAAGTTGCCCACACATTTCCTTACGTTATCCTGTTATGGATCTTATCGATGGGATCGATAACTTTACATTACTTCACAACCATATGGCTCCAAATACTCATGTGTATTTGTTGTAAAAAACATACCTACTTTTAAAGTATTATTTACGACTTGTGACATGGTGTCAATATTGAGGTTCTTCTAAATCTAAATCGCCGTAAATTTTATAATTGTTGTTAGCTAGTTAACCATTTCGCTTGATCATTATTGACCATTATTATGATACAAACATGCGTATATGAAACGAAAACTGTTTTGGGGAAAGACATTGTAGTTTTTGTAAATATAGTAATTTATTAATTTTGTGTAACCAAGATGTAGCACGTGCGAATATGAACGTTATTTTAATGCAATTTACTTTGATAATTGCTTGAGCCCAAACGAAGCAGTTCGGTTGATGAATACATACGCCTTGTGACCAACGTTTCGCGACCCATCATAACAATATAGGCAGCTACGTTATTCAGCTGTTTTAACTTTAAAACCTAGTATTTAAATAATAGTTATCAATCAGATAAGATATAATATATCCATAATATCCTGCACTAATTCATGAGCTATGCGAGTCGAAATTATCGTGCATGCGTGAACACAATTGTACCGAGGAAATAATATACCGGTTTTTCATACTGCGCTGGATTGGTTAACTAATTGTTTCATTGTGCACCAGACTTTGTGTAATACGTATATTGCAATCTATGTACCATTGCAGAAACATTTTCCGCGGTCCTATAAGGTCTCTATTTCTGATGCTAGACCAGCCAGTACTGTTCTAAATGTGATTTATTCAGCCGGGTTATAAGAAAATTAGTCCGTCCGGTACAATATATTGTTTGGCTTGCTTTGTGAAATCAGCGCCTATTATAAAGCCAATAACAAAATAAGTAAGTCCTTCAAAATTTGAGCGCAAAAGCAAGCAAAACAACTCGAATACAAACACACAATGATACGTGAGAAGCGGGCGATCCTTGTTGTTATGAAAGCATACCTAACGGAAAATCAACCTTAGTACTTGTAGAATAGGGCTTTTTTGAGTGCGTAGGCGGTAGTAAAGCTAGACACGCAATGTCTGTGCAATCCGTCCACGAGTGTAGGAACAGGCCACCGCAGCCGGTGTGAATCGGGTATGTCTCATGCTTTATTTGTGCATCATATGGGAAAAGTGCGGTAATTGGAAAGCCTGATGTCTTGTATGTATATATTTTGATTTTTTGTCATTCCTTTTTGTCGTATCTCTTCGATTTTTTTATATATAATAATATAAATACACGTTTGCAGAGAATGCTTTAAAACTGTAGGCCAAATAATATCGTTAAACACTGTTTTTTTATGTACACATTGGACAAGCATTCTTCGCAAACCGTTGTCACAGTTCAAAAAAGTAAGTAAGCCTCGGACTTTATCGTCAAATCTGAACATGCTTGACTTATACTAGCACAGCACAGTATGATCGCAAACTCAAACCTTTTCTTACCTTCAAACACAAAACAATCAGGGTTGACACAATGATACAAAGCATAGCATCAAGCGGATCAAGCGACAGAAAGACAAACATTTTCAGAGGAGGCTAGCCGGCCAATATCCGACATTCTTCTCGGCTCGGATCGAGGGGTGAGGATCACACTGAAAAAAATACTCTAGTGCCAAGTCAATAAGAGCTTAAACGGTTTGGCGGGCAGGTTTCGTGGTATACTTACCGTTGAGGGTTTTCACGCAGTAATTCAGTCACCGGGTTTTTTAATTAACTTATAGGGTAAAAGGATATTTCTCTAGCATTCTCAATACACTAAACCTAGATGAGCATGAAATTACATATGTACAAATGATGATGAGATTTAGAATTTTGAACGAAAAAGTTTGCGTGCAAAGAGAATTGGGTACATTTGGGTGCTTTAGTATTTTTATATACTGTTGTGTTAGAGAAATGTGTTGTTTTTCGTATGCATTGCACGTTTGGCTGTGTAAAGGCAAACTGCAAAATAGTAAGTATAACAATAGCACATGAATAGAAAAAGAACATCACGGCATAGTTTATTTTTGCATTCTAGGATAAAATGTATCTGAGATGTTTGTATGTGTATATATATGAGAGCTATTATAACACATATTAGAGAGCCATTATAATAGATATTTTTGGTTGTGTAAGATAAACAGATCAGCCAATTGATAGTGCCATAGATAGGTGTAAGAAGGATAGAAAGAGACAAAAGTAATTTCATGCTCTCGTTCTTGTAAACATCTACGTGTACAACATTTATACCGATTCACACGGGCAACGTGGTATTCTGCCTTCGTTGAACTGTGTACGTAATATGAGAATGCATTAAATTTAATAAAAATGTTGGTACAGAAGGGATATATTACATAGGGATATGTAAACAAAGAAAATATTCATTAAATTAAAAACATTGATTTATAGTCAAATTATTATTAGAACACAAACATTAGAAATATTCACATTAATAACTAGTTAGTTACCATGTATATTTTCTATGAGTTTCCGATATTTCGGCACTGTTGCAAGCGCCATGATCACGGATGAACTGACGAATTGCGGCTGGGTGAATGTTTACAGCAGGCAAAACGATCTACTCTCTTTCGTACTCGTTTCTTACGCGAGGCATCACTACTATTGTAGTTTTAGTCATATCACAATATACAACATTGACGGAATCAGCTCGAACTCCGGGACTAGTAGTTTTTTCTTTTTTAAATCGGGTACTCAAACCAAATATACATACGTAGCTATCTCGTATATAATGTGAATTTAATAGGGTAAAATTAGTACTTATTTAGATATATTTATTTAATAGACATGCCAAAATGTTAAGGATTTATATATGAGATATGTATAAGGTACAATTCAATAACTTATACATTGGTGTATACTACGTGGACAAAATAGGTAGGATATAATATAATCCAGTATAGCATACACTGAAGTTAGTTCGTAAACGTATATTATACTCAGCAATTTTTGCGAAAAAAATACACATCCTCAGACGGGATTCGAACCCGTGTTTTCCGACAATCCGTGTTAGACGCCATGACCGCTAGGCCAATGTGAAATGCCGTCCAAGAATCGAACATCAACTCTATAAGATTCTATATACTCTCTATACTATATTACTACTATCTATGGTTTTAACCGTCGTATGGGGACGTAAACCTTTTTTTAACTGTCAGGTTACATAGTATGCTACTATCTAATAGCTTGATGTTAAGATGCAATCAAGATGAAAGAACGCTAGGCTATGTGTTTCTAGAACTGGTCCACTGTCCACGCTGACCGGAACACACTGTTAAGAGGATTGCATAGCTAGTACTTTCCATGCTAAAAGAGAAAACTCTTTTCTACCTGTTAACATTGTCCGATTTCAGTGATTTTTTTTTCATGGAATCATGACATTGTTTAGTATGAAAAATCAGAACGTACGGGACGTTTTGATTTTTCAGTTTTTTTAATTTCTAAAAAAGGAAATTTATAGTACTTTGAAATACTGAAAAAATCAAAACGTACGGGCATAGTAAACAATGTCATGATTCCATGAAAAAAAAAACTGAAATCGGATAATGTTATAAGAGGTAGAAAAGAGTTTTCTCATTTAGCATGGAAAGTACTAGCTATGCAATCCTCTTAAGGTGGCGGTTCGCGCCGAGACAGACACATGCGACCGCGCATACATTGCCTAACGTCAAGTGACGGTCGCGGTCTCCGGTCTCGGTCTCCTGTCTGGGTCGTTTGCCTCTGTCGCGATGCGAACCACCACCTTTAGGTGCTGGTTGTCGCTTTTCAATATTATGAGTGGCTAGCTAGTTAGGCGAGTACTTGGAAGTCTTCTGCCAATCCCATCACGCTGTGGATTTGTTCAAGGTGTTACCTTCAACAATAGCTTAAGCCTGAGGTATAGTCTGACCGCAACCAGTGTACTGCACCTTAGGTATGACAGACGTGGTGCGGTAAGAAAAAGTCTCAGTAACTATGGTGTAATCCGTGACAGCCCGTGGCAGCGAATACGCGGGCGAACCCCCGCGCCTCACCGCGCACATACCTAAGGCGCGGTACGGCGGTTGCAGTCAGAGTATAATATTCACACTGGCGACCACCCGATCGAGCGACCAATCCTTATACCCCAAAGTTATGACCGTGACATTATTTTTTGCAAACGTATATATTATCGATAAGCAGAACGTGTATGTACCGTCTTTCATTGTATTTAACAATGTGCTGATTCTTCTGAGAACGTCGACACTTTGACATTGAAGTTTCGGCTAATGGAGCGTATTGATGTGTATCAATTGTCTCATTTCATACATGATTTTGTTTAAAATTTGAGTCGTATCAGTTATTTCGAAATCACTTACGACTGAATATTTCAGATTGTACAGTCTCCTTTTTAAGTGCAGATGCCGCTTATGGCCGTTTTCTGTAACCTATCTATAGAATTCCCAGTAGGGTAATTCTACTCGTAATAAGAATTAGAAATTGTATTTTTGTATAGTACTAAATGTATGTTTCTAGTAAAGGAAACCGTTGATATAGAATTGGCCGTATGTGAGCTTGTTGTGTGAGTAACATCACAATGCACGGAACTCAATGAATAAATATTAATAAGAAATACTTTAAACATCCTTAGGGTCTCATCAGATAGAGCGCGGTCAACGCGTTCACGCGGTCAGTTTTGCGTTCGTTGTGTTGTATTACGTTACATAGACACACCCACAGTCTACCCACAGTAGACCGACGAGGTCAGAACGCCTCCTGTTTGGTTACATTTATGTAACGTAATACAATACAACGAACACTAAGCTGTACATTAGATTAGTAGAACACTAAGAACATAACACGAACGCGTTGACCGCCCTATATGCACTGATATATGTACTGACATTCTACAGATAGGTAGTATATACTTACAGATTCCCTAGCTTGTGACAATGTTTTTAAAATACTTCAAAAAAGGGAGGAGGATCTCTAGTCGAGGCCTATATTTAATTTATAATGCATACATGTTTAACTAGGTAATCTTTTTTTAATTTTTTTAGTTGAAACTGTAATTCTACGTTAATAGACTTGTGAACAATCATCTCGAGACAATAAAAAAACTACAATATTTTCACTTTTGAATATACATTACCTTAATCCTAGAAACGGCCTCTTCAGCTTGTAGCATCCTTGTCGCCTTCGTGGGTTGTCCTTCGCACGCGAGCTGAGTAGAGCCGAGATAGCGCGCTCGGAACAGCACACCCTCTATCAGCACTGAACGGGCCATGTCTGGAACGTGTGTGAGGTTGCCAATCAACTAACGAATATTCTATATAATTATACACCCCAGGTGTAGTTAGCACAATTTGCGAAAAAGTATTCGTGTCGTAAACGTCAACGCGTCACGCTTCGACGTACAAACTATGAGTTATCTGTGCCAAAGTTACCCTAGATAAATGACAGTTTGTACTGTTTCACGTGAACGACACGTTGCGTAACACTTACGTAGTTATTCGTGCTAGACAAAGTAGAGTTTGAAAATAGACTTAGGGTAGATTGTCTTGTCTGCACAGATAAATATCGTGACTCTTAAGACTTTCTGTAAATTAGAAAAGAAAAACAAACGCCGTGGAATGTTTGTGCACAAAGAGGCGCGCATGTAGAAAGGAGCACGCATTCCTCCTAATGCTTTGGAAATCACCTTTCGAGGAGACAGCAATAAATAGAGAAAGATCGGAATAAATTTGCATGCACCCTACTGCGGATCGACCAATCTATTCCAAAATATACAATTAGATAATATATTTTATAAACCAGCAGCAATGAACAGTAGGAAAACAGCATGAAAGAATGATCTCAAAGTACTCGAAGTCCAAGTACTTTGAGATCATTCTTCCGTGCCAAAAATCCAAGACTTGGACCGTTCTATTGGTGTGAGTAATGTATAATGATTCTAGTGACAGAGACACTGCTCTACATATCCGCAGCTTGCCTGTTCATAAACTGTATCAATCTAAAAGTCGAATAGTTTAACTGTTGGTAGAAAACTTTACGAGTCTAACTGCTGAAGAAAAATTTTTAGGGGCAAAATAATGCATGCAAGGAAGCGTGATTTATTTTTCACATTTTTTTTAGAGCATAAAGTTTGTCGATAAAGGTTGTCTTAAGACGATATATCCCAAATAAAAACCTTTGTTCACACAAACACACATTAATGTAGTACGTAAAGGTAGATTTTTGAGACGGGATAGAGAGAGCAGGTACCTTAACCGTTATAGGTAGTTACAGGAAAAGGTTCCTAGGAGACCTTCCATAACTTTTTGAGGTATCCTAAATGGAATTTCTAGAAAAAATTGCTAAAATACCGTAAAACTATGTTTAGGCCAGTCGTTCCTATTTCATATAGAAATCAAATGACTAAATGGGGTATGGAAATGCCACAAATCGCCAAATATTTTTCTCATACACATGTATGTGTATCCCGTATAAATATATCCCGTACGTCGAATCACCAAAATTTTGTATCAACTCGTCGACACGAACGAAATATTTTTTATTGCCAATCGGTCCTATCCTACTTGGCACAAAAAACATTTTAGTATTTTCGATTTTCTTCTGACAGTAAATTTTTCCTAAATCTGTGAATGCAGTTCAGAATATCTCAAAATTTATGGAAGGTCTCCTAGGAACGTTTTCCTTTTACTATAACGGTTAAGGTACTTGCCCATACTGCCTCGTCCCAAAATACTCTACATACACTGCACATAAAAATAAAACTCTATTAGCCAATTTCCATCATATAAGCATCTCTCTTACATCTCTTTATTTGCACTGTACAATATAATGAAAACTGATACGACCATGCTAGTCAACAAAAATAACAGTTTGTAAGTGCATAATATTTAAATTAATATAAAATTGTAATTCTACATCGTCTTAAATTAACGAAATTGTTAAACTTGAAAAATTTATAAATAGAAAAATGGTGAAACACCGAACGTGTAAAAACTTTAAACGTGCTAAGGAAGTTAATGAAATATTAAAAGGGAATATAAATACATATTAAACTATTACTATTAATCGGCAAAACACTCACGTCAGGGATCGAATACGTCGACCCGTGTTTCGACCATGTCCGATGCTCATCTTCAGCGCGAGTGTACAGCGGCGTCTGCGAGTCGCCGCTGTACACTCGCCTGTTTTGCCGGTTAATATTAATAGTTAAATATGTGCCAAATTAATGAGAATTTCAATACAAAAAATATATACAGTCAAAATATGAAAAAAAAAACATTTAAAACAGATTAAGTCACGTATATTATTTTATAGTATAGCCATATATTTTATATTACTGTAACTTCAATATCAATAAATTTTATTACATAATTATACGCGAATCAATCCGTTTTGAAGGATATTTAACTTCAATGTACCTATCCCAATAGCCAAAACCAAAAAAATTGAAATAATTTAATATTACATTTGTCAGCATACCTGTTTTATGAGCAACTTACCATAAAGGAATAATCCAAAGCAGCGAGAAAATATTTCGGATTTAGAGCTATTGTTACTGATATTTTATTTTATTCAACAGAGACTTACTCAAAACAAAATGAATACTGCAAAATTTTAAGCGGATATGGATTGGTACATTACTCACCTTCTTTATTTTTGTTCTTCTTTTTCCCATCTTTGTCCTGAAATAATAAAAAAATAGAATGTTCACGGAAAATAATAACAGTATCTTAGCACTACTAATGAATTTGCTGATTTTCGGAGATTTCACCGTGAAGAAATGACTTCTTCTCTGCATTAGTGCAATGGAGGTACGATACACAATTTTTATTTTTTTGGACTCCTTAAAATCGTGACACAAAGTTTCTATACTTAAATATATAGATTAAAATCTTCTTGGTACGTTTCTATCTCGTTTTTGGTGCAATTATATATTTCGAAAAGTGGTAATGGGAAGGTACATAGCACAAAGAAGTGATAGCCAACGGGACCGAAAGATTCCCGAGTAGAGACCAAGGACCGAAGTACTTCGTTCACCAAGAAGATGGAATTGATACGAGTAAAGATCTTAAGAAATATTTATTTCTCTGGTATCTTTCGACTGACGAAGAGTGTTCCACGGAACTACAAAATGTGGAAGAGCTCCCTTGTGATAACGAAAAATATACGGTGGTAAACTTAAAGGCTTGGACGCAGTCATAATTTCCAGTGAATAAGTGTGTACCAACCACCAAAACTAACTAGGGCAGCCAACTATGGAACCGCCATTTGAGGTATTTCCGAACCAATACGACTTGGAAGCCTTCAAGAAAAGAGCATTTTCCTTCCTCAAAGACCGGCATCGCACCCTCGAGGCCTCTGGTATTGCGGATGTCTGTGGGCGACGGTGATCACTTACCATTAGACCGCCTGCTCATTTGTTTACATACCCCACAAGAAAAAACTAAGAGGATCTCTGCGGCGACGGAAACTCATTGAAGTGTGAGCGGGCTGTGCTTGTCTTTTATCAGAGTACCTGATACTCTGATAAAAGACACGTAAAAACAGCCCGTATCAAGTCGTATGCCATATCAACTGAAAAGGGATATTATACCGATTTGGTGCCGGATGAAACTTACCTTTCCGTTATGTAACGAGTCTTCGTCCCGGTTGTCGGGCGTGTCGTGTGCATGTGGAGGCGACCGGGCCGACCCGGATACGCTCCCGGCCGGCATCACAGTCCGGGACTTTGGTTTGCGCCATCCCTGCAATTTGAACGCACGAAATAGTTACTGGCTATATAACTGGCTGGACAAAGATGTTGCACCATTTAGATCGCTGCCTAACTAAAAGAAACGTTATTCCGGAATAAAACGTATATCATAATCCAGGGTCTAGTGATAAAAAATTATCATAGACTTTCGGCACGAAATGTACATGTAATAAACATATAAATATTATTGATAAGTATACCAAAACTACCTACTATACCCATGTATACTAGGTATATTAAACTCTACACCCATTGACCTTAAATTGTATCATTTTGGTGCTTCCATTGATAAATAAATATCACTAGTTACATCATTACATTCAGTTTAATAAGAAGTAAACAGTACCAAAGTATGAACTAAAACTATCTGTCTTCAGTCGTCTAAAAATAACATGAAAAACACATCTAATAATGAAAGATATTTATTATACCTACTTGATTGGCTAGCTTTCGAACATTATCTACATCAAAGCCTCTACCATGAGTTGGAAATATAAATGTCATCTATAGTCGATACTCGATCTCGCCTACCTATTACGCTTGATGTCAATTTTAGTTCTACAATTGACCGCGGGGTGGCACTGTTCTTTTTTCATACATTTTTATGCGGCAGTCGATAGCGAACGTCGATTAGTGTCAATGTTGTAAACTCATGCTAGACCAACTGGCTATCTAGAAGCCGTAGCACAAACAACTTGCGAAAATGTATTCGTATCTAAAGCGTCAACGCGTCACGATTCGGCGTACAAACTATGAGTTATCTGTATCACAGATGCCCTGGCTAAGTGAGTTTGTACTGTTTCACGTGAACGATACTTTACGTTACACTTACGCAGTTATTCGTGCTAGGCCTACAGAATAGCGGACAGAATAGTTACACGGTGAGGTGCTTAGCGACAGATTTGCGAATGTTAATTATAAGAGGTTAATTATTTTAAAGTAATTATTGTGTTTGCCTTTGTTAACAAGCCATTGTCCATCTGGGATGGGATCTTATTACTACTACTCGTATTATTAAAAAAGAAAATAAAAAAGAAGGAAGAGAGGACGGTGCATAAGTACTGCTCTAAGCATTTTTCCAGAGGAAGTGTCTTTAAATATTTATATTATTAGTATTTTAATGAAAACCTCTTTTCTACCGACTTCCAAAAAGGAGGAGGTACTCAATTAGACTGTATTTTTTTAATGTTTGTTACCTCATAACTTTCGACTGGGTGCACCGATTCTCAAAATTATTGTTTTGTTTGAAAGCTTCTCGTGTGGTCCCATTTAAATTTCATCAAATTCGGTACAGTAGCTTTTGAGCTACACTACAATAACTGAATAGAATGGATACTGGATTAAAATTTTCAAATTGTACTTGCGGTCGATGTTAAAAAAGTTGCGCTTATTATAAGAAAAAAATATATCAATATATATAAGTTTAGTTTCACTAAGCAGGTGTTAGAATACAAAATTCTTTATTGAGTACCAATCTTATAGAAAACAAAACATAATACAGTAAAAAAGCACTACAGTAGATTGGACAATTGGCGGCCTTATCGCCATAGCAATCTCTTACAGGCAACCATGCATGGAGATAATTCTTAATATTAATGCAATCATTTTTATCTGGGATATAAGTGCTAATAGATAATTAAAAATATATTTATATAATATAAAATAACAAATAATGATAAACTAATACATAATATTAAAATATAAACATAAATACAATATTTGATACATAATAATAAATTATAATAAAATATAATATGCAGTAGGTGCTTGATAAATATTCCTTCTTCACCATATCTTTGAAAGACGAAATGGACTTTGCTTGCATGATATTGACAGGCAGCGCATTCCATAGGCGGACAGCATGTTTTGTAAATGACTTACTATAATACATTGATGACGAGACAGGTGTGTTCAATTGCAGTGTGTTTGTGGAACGAAGAGAGAGGGTATGTGTAAGATGAAGGAACTGAAAACATTCCGTGAGATAAAGAGGGGTAGTGGGGATGAAGAGAATACTATGGAGAAGAGAAAGCACATGAGCATCTTGTCGACGTCGAATTGGTAACCATTTGAGCATATCGCGATATTCACCGACATGGTCATACGTACGCAATCCAAGTGTTATTGCTTTAATTATCAAGAACTAAAATTTTACACCCAATTTTCATATGTATGCACTTTATCAAGACTCACATTGTAGGTATAATATACCTACCAATATTTAATTTACCTATCTCTTGTATGGCTAATGATTGAGGGAAAGTTAATTTACTGTTATCAAATATTTATCACGTTGTAAACCAGTCATAAAATATCGAGTAGATATAAGAATAATATACATTCGGCATCTAAAATGTATTTCCCTTTAACAGATAAGTTTCATATTTTCCATAATTACACCAATATTATTACCTACTATACGTTTTTTCTTTATCCAATCAACTTCTAATTCCTAAAATTTTATCGTTTCGCGAGCATAGCGGCCCATATAACAAAAACATGCATGAAATTTGCGGCAAACGAATTATACTATAACATGAAAAAATATTTAGGTAATTATTACAATAAAGAATAAACTTTAAACAAACGCCTTATTATGTTCTTTTTTAAAAGCTATGTTGAATAATGTATCACAGATATACTTATGAGTGTGTCCGTTACCACCCAGCACTTAATCGGGTGAACGGAATTTGACAAAAGTTTGCAAACTGTTGTCTAAATTATTATAAATTCGAAAAAATGTGTTCTGATGTATGAATGTGTATAAGTCTTTACACTCAATTTACTGCAACTATTTAGCTAAGTAAACATTTTAACAAAGGTAGACGACGAAAGACATCAGAACTTTTAGTTAAATTATGCCGGAAAAGTTTGTGTGGGTTGGTTAATCCGTGCGTAAACGCAACTACAGAACGCAACTACTCTAATAATACTGTAACACTGTGTTTTTTTTTAATCAGACATAAGGTAATATAAGAAATCCCAACCTCTGTTTCGTCGTCTCTTTCCTGTCGACTTGAGTCGTCACTTAACTCAGCTTCATTGTGATTAATATTTGAATCACTACTTGACTCATGACTCCCATGAGACTCATTTGAAATATGCACTTCTACACTAGTTATAACATCATCCTGTTTATTTCCAGATACATTTTCAGCACAGTACACACAATTTACACTCTCACAGCCCTTTAAACAAGGTTGCTTTTCCTCGGGGATGGTTTCATCTACTTCTATCTCTAAACTATTGAAATCTACACTCTTGTCCAAATCAATTTCTTTGTCATCACCATTTCGAACCTCTACAACGTTCAAACAAGGTTCCTTTTCATCTACACTCATTTTGTTTACAAATTGTTTACATAGTATAGTCACTCAAACAGAACGGAGTTCCATTCATTGAGGTATCCCACCCACTTGCGCAAAATTCCATATAACAAACGCGACTTTCACAATCATTTTTTATTTAGAAGACATCAACAATACACTCAATTCACTACAAGTACTGCAATACTGGGCGCAAAAACACGAATAAGTTTTTAAACATGAAGGTATTTTTCTTTATAAACATGCGCGCACTAATTTTGTTATATTACTGGTCGTTATCAGAAACATTAGGTCACTTCCGAGCGATAATGACTATCGCAATATAAATAATGCAACGAGCGGCAGACACGTCGTGCCGGGGCTGTTACCAACACCGGTTTCATTTACGTTTATGCTAAGTAAACATATGTAGTCATAGAGTATTTATGTTGCACAGACACGACGCGACACGTAATTTATTATTCCATGTTTTTGATCTGAGAATTCTAAGAGAAATGGCTAAACTGAATGGCTGGTACTGAATTGAAACGTATAAATCTTTATTTTGTATTTTACTATACTTTGTACTTTATTTATAAAACTTGTTCAAAGATGCGTTTTTGAGTATGTAGTGAAGTGAAACTATGATAAAACGATATACCTTTTAGCAATTAAGTCGCAATCATAATTAACTTACTTTTGTAACTCATAATTTATTTATTTCTGCTATAGTAACCGAATATTAATTATAATTATTTCACTACTCTTGTTGCATGCTAAATATTTATTAATAAAATAAGTAGCTACATATTTCAAGTCGCTCTATCTTCGTTTTATTTTATTCGGACACAAATCCGGCTAAGTTATAAGAAGAAAACCACCAACTTGCACATATATAGTTTGGTAGGCATCCAACATACATACAAATCGACTATCTTTGACCTAGTTACAGGTATAACCAAGAAACAAGATATGTTTTGAAACTCTCTAACTCACAGAGGCAACGTCTGCGTAGGCACAATCACATTATACATGAGAGTAGACACTCATTGACCAAATGTAATAGGTAAACAAGGTCAAGCCATGTGAGTCGACATCTCGACAAGATCTAACGTAGTTGTTTACATTTACACTTACTTTAAACATAGCTGATGATTAACTTCACAGATGGTGGTAGGTGCTAGAAATGTTTGTGCATCTACATGTGAGGTCTACGTAACCAGGACGATCAATCTTTGACGGTAAAATAATATGAGAGCAAGGTCGAACAGCGCGAGTTTAGAGCGCGCGTGCCAAACATCGTGTATTTGCGCATTGATTAGATAACAGTTATTAATGGCTACATAAAGTTGGATATAATAACTGTTACTTACGTTGCGTAAATATGATATTGACAGCTGTAATAGAGAATAGGTGTTTCAAATACAGCTGACGATTGCGTCATTGTTATTGTGATTCATTTGGAAGTTACTCTCGGCACAGATTACTAGTAATCTACGTAGTCGTAGCACAGATTACTGGTCGTAGTTATGTCACTGATAAACATGGGAATATATTTGACCTCTCTACTTTCAAGTTGTCAAGTCCAAGGTTTTTTCTACATCCTAAGCTGCTTTATGACAACTAGACCATTGACTCGCCTGTTAGGCCGCATTCAGTGCTCGACCGACCATCCGCGCGTACCGTCGGTCGCGCTTTTCATTTGTATGAAAACTCTCAAGTGGTTACAGTGCTCGACCGACCGTACGCACGCGTATACCGTACGATCGGAAGCGTATCGTCAGGCAGGACCGACGGTACGCGCGGACGGTCGGGCGAACACTGTAAAACGAGTAGCATTACGCGGGTTCCCGCGGTAATATTGAAGGGACTTGTACTCGTATTGAAATAACATGTGTGTATTTGGCTCATAGCACTTCCACGGAAAACTCAAAATTTATTATAATAAAATATAATTCAATATTTTAAATATTTAAGTCAAATAATTTGGAATGGATTAATATTAATATTAATCCCCTGTTTGAGGTTATGTTACGTTACGTATCTCAGCATTGAGAACGTAATGCGGCGATATTTATAAAACTATATGTATAACTTTTTTTATAATTTTTGTATCAAACAAATATATCACTAAATAAGCTTATAATTGTAAAGTTGAAGCTAAATTAGTATAGTAATATATCTGTTTGTTTTTGTACTATGGTTCGGATATTAGATAATTTTATTAATGATTAAAACATAGTGGGCCTTACTTATAGCTTTATATAACATATACCTACATAATAACTTTAAATTACGTTATTTAGTAGTACTACGCACAGGAAAACTGTTATGCACCATACTAAATCACGTTATTTAAATTTAAAAAGCATTTAAATGTAAGTACCTACGTAATTTTTTTAAATAGCTTTATTATCTATAGTTTTTCTTGATCGGGCTCCTATGGCTCATTCTTTTGTCTTGTAAAACTATTATTCAACATTTGCTGAACTGAATCAGCTTTTTAGTAATATATCATTTTCTACCGACTTCCAAAAAGTAGGCGGTACTCAATTGAGAATTCGACTGTATTTTTTTTTATGTTTGTGACCTCATAACTTTCGATAGGGTGAACCGATTCTCAAAATTCATTTTTTAAGCATTTTTTTAAACTTTCACGGTTGTTTTTAATAAACCTAATGCTACTTACGGGATGAAAACCGTGGTAATTATTTAATGAGCTCCCGATATTTCGACACTGTTGCAAGCGTCAGCCGTCTCGCGATCATGACGCTTGCAACAGTGTCGAAATATCGGGAGCTCATTAAAATAATTACTACGGTTTTCATCCCGTAAGTAGCATTATGTTTATTCATTTTTGTTTGAAAGTTGGTGCTTCCCGTGTGGTCCATTTAATTCATCATATTAATTTCATTAATTTCGGTCTAGTAGTTCTTGAGATACACTCCAATAACTGAATAGAGTGGAAGTCTGTATTACATTTTCAAATTGTACTAGTATAATATGTATTTAATATAAAATGAAAGCTAGCAACAAAATGGCACAGTGTCATGTCAGAGGCAGGTTCGGTATCAGTGTATATAATGCCACATACGCCTCCGTATAATGGCAGCTTATCTTTGAATCCGGACAGGATTCAAATATAAACGATGTCATCAGCTTCTGGCCAATGTTAAAGTTTGTTATATTGCACATAATTATGTAAGTTCAATTGTTAATGTGTACATAATATATATGTACTTATACCGCGTGTAATAAAATGGTGTAGTAATACTAAAACCACACACGCAGAAGCTTGCATAGAATTGGGTTCTAACTACTGCGTCCCAGGAAGTAGTCAACATTTCAAGTTATGAGGAACAAAGTTTTTCTATAACTCAAGCAGGTTCATCCCTGGAAAACTAAGCCAAAGCCGGCAATGACCTCCTAAACAAGGGGCCTAAGCGGAACCTGGCCCAGTGTGCGGCGCGGTGAGAGGGCGCATGCAGGACAGGGGGATGAAGGTGAATTAATACGAGTACTTCCTATACCGTGATAGTTAAAACAAAATATTTATGAATGAAACTGACGTACATTAACGTTTACGGGACGCGAAGAGTTAATAGGTGGTGTGGGGATTGGAGAGCGCATTGACCTAACGAACTCCAAGTATACGCACGTCTAAAAGGGCTGTCCAATAAAAAAATTAGGATAATATTGTTTTTACTTTGTATGTATGAATATACAATACCTATAATCAATTTATAGTATAGTGCAGTTAGTCAAACGACCGCTTAACCTCAGCATCCAATGTAAAAGTATCTCCCTCCAGGTTCAAATTGTGGTATACAGTCCACGTATTATTTAGTAAAGATTACACCATTTTTGCGTCGGGTTTGCAAGGGAGAGGGGGAGAAGGAATTTATCAGTTTTTCTTAAATGTTTTGAGCTTACGTGTCAAGGACCAAAATAATTTAGATTGATGGTCTACCTACAGAATAATCTTGCTAAAGTGAACGGTTCCAGTTAGGGAGGTTGTAAAGTAGCAAATGTTTCTTTTTTTTAGATTTGTTGAACAAAATTAATATATCAGAAGAAAACAATTTTTTATCTATGATTGTGTTTTGTAAAAACAAACTGCGATTTTAGTGGCTTTTGGTATGTTAATATATAATTATTAGTTGGTAATGTAAATAAGGGCGCATAGCACGCAGAACAGATGGCCGATGGGGCCGAAAGGTTCTGGAGTGGAGACCACGGACCGGCAAGCGCAGCGTAGGTCGTCCACCGACACGGTGGACAGACGACCTGAGGAAGGTCGCAGGACGACGTTGGATGCAGGCCGCTTCCAACCGGTCCTTTTGGAAAATCATGGGGGAGGTCTATGTTCAGCAGTGGACGTCTTACGGCTGAGATGATGATGATGATGATGTAAATAAGCGCTCCCTTTTAGTTCTGTGGTGTCAATTCGCTCACTATCCGATAGAAGAAGCGAGCGGATCTGCTGGCGTGTCAGCTAGTTAATAGATTTTTATTTATTTTATTTAATAAGAACGGCATAGCCATTTACACTTATTAAAACACAGTTTACACAACACAAACACTGGACAATAATACAATAAATTAAAATTTCATTACCTACATAAATATATCATGAGGCAACAGAACATTACATAACAGGTTTTAGTAATCGTAGAGTACTCTTACGACACTAATATGTTCAAAAAGTTCCGCAGTTTGCTATATTGTTTGATAGACATATTGATTTATCAAAGAATACATCACATCACAATCAGGGTTGGCAGTCGGAATGCATTTAGGCCGTTTAGAATACGACATACGGGGGTATTAGCTCGGGCCACCGTGTGGTTATTTGGGACCGAAAAATGTTCGAACACTCTACGGAGAAGGATTTGGGTTGATGAAAGTACTCGTACTTTTAAGGGTATTGCTTAAACTTTTAGCAGAATGTTTAAAATTTAAATATTTTTGATTTTGTAGCTTTGGCTGGGTTTAACAATTAACTTATCGTGCGATTTAAAAGAATAACACGGGATTAACGACAGACTTACACGTTGTCGATATCACGTTAATCCTGTTGTATTATTAGATTATAACAAAATTATAATGGGACGTGTGACTCCGTGACGTGGACGTTTCATGTGATGCGGTGATTTGAATAATATTTTATACAATATTTAGTAACGTGGAATGCCAATGTACTACTTTAACGTTATGTTATTATGTGTTAATCAGTTGCATTAGGCAACTGATGCCTAATATTAGTGCCTAAATATATATACGAGTATATATATTAGGCACATCGCTAGAAAGGAGAAGATAACCTCAAGACACTTGTGGTAACTGGAAAAGTCGATGGCAAATGATCTCGAGAGCGCAATCTAATGCGTTGGTCCCACCAGATCCGCACCACTCTTACTATATACATCCGAGGCCGTAGCACAAATAAAAAAAAGTATTCGTATCGTAAGCGTCAACATGTCACGCTTCAGTGTATGAACTATAAGTTATCTGTGCCACTGTTGCCCTAGATAAATGACAGCTTGTACAGTTTCACTCGGACGACACGTTACATTACACCTACGCAGTTATTCGTGCTAGGGCCACCGTTTAAGATGCTCTACACATAGCCGGTAACCGAGCACACTGGTGTAATATCTTAAAAGACAATGGGTGGCGGAGGGCACGACCCTCAGACATGAGGATTACGTCTCAAGGAGGAGACAAGGATAAGAATATTCTTCCAGTGTCGCGAATCACAAAAATAAATTGAATAAATCAAGCTAACAATTGAAAACAAAATTGAATTTATCTCTTAATGCGTGAGAATCCGTCTGAAATGGTCACTGGAGATCTTTGAAAAGCAAAGCCCAAAGATATGGAGTGTTTATATATTTCTTATAGATTATAAATAAATAAATAATAAATAAATATTCCACAACTAACACACAACGCCATCTAGTCCCAAGCTAAGCAGAGCTTGTGTTATGGGTACTAGACAACTGATAAACATACTTATATATTTCTAAATACATACATATTATAGATAAATTACACCCAGACACAGAACAAATGATCGTGCTCATTACACAAACATTTGTCCTGGGTGGGAATCGAACCCACGACCTCCGGCATAGCAGTCAGGGTCACTAACCACTAGACCAACAGGCCAAATACATCAAATAATTATAGTATGTATATAAATAACGAGTTAATATAAATACCAACTTCTGCTAACCTATAATAGAACTAGAGTCTAGGTTCTAGACCGTGCATTATATAATTCTTTTTTGGATTATCGTTCATAAATCATCTCCATCCACGATACCATTATTCACCTCAGTTTTTACAACCATGCAACTCAATTACCATTTCGCCTTAAGGATGAAGTGTACAAAACAAGTTAAGACACCATTGAAGACTTAAAATCAGCCATAGATCATGTTTTAATGAAAAATTGTTACCTAAAATGTCGTCATTACAAAACAAATATACTAAGTATATTGAAGTATACGAAATATAACGCATTTTAATCATTTTAGTTATCAAAGTCAAAATCATTTATTCAATTTCGGCATCAAAGACGCACTTATGAACGTCAATTTTTCATTATAATGTACTTTAAAGACTCTACCGCCGCGTTCCAAAATATATAGAGCCTACCGAGAAGAAGCGGCAAGATATTCGAGGCCATTCTTTTATATAGATGTTAACAATATTTCTACTTAGGTACTACTAAAATTATATTTTATGGGTGGCAGAGTGACAGCTTGCCAGAAGTGGAGTATTCCAAGCATCTTTGTCGTCTATATAATGTCGGACTTTATAATAAGCTTTTTTTATTAAAACGTTTTTTACACTCATTTTTCGAAATCACCATGTCTAAGTCTAGAAAATGGGCCCCAAGTTGAAAAAAAAAATATTATTGGCCGAAATTTCAAAGCAGCTTTTAATTTTTTATGTAATTATTAATAACCTAAGCATATGTTACTAGGTAAAAATAATATTTCTGTTCTAGACATTCAAAATATTTATAAATATCAATTCAAAATTCTGTCTTGGTAAGCATTATTTATTGATAAAACTTAATTTTTGTGGTCAGATTGCAAGTTTTTTTTTATAATAATATTTCTTTTCCGAATTCAAATATTTGAATGTAATTAGTTAGATATGTGTTTTTACTATTTAATTAATGCAAAAACCTATAGATTTTAATGTAACATTTTTAAAATACAATTTATTCCACATCAACTCTGATTTTTTCGGCTGCGTCAAGTTTGTCCTCGTGTAACATAGCATTTTACTAATACATTTGACATGAATGTTTATGTATCAGATTCCTTGGTTATTTAACTATCTCTGACAAAAATTACGTCTCTTAACTCGCTATAGGTATGGCACAAGAGCCATTTATTCCCAACTCGGCGAAAACTTTTGACGCGGGCGCAGGTCGTAACACTCGGGAGCAATCACGAGGGCGCCACAGGGCTCCTTAACAAGCTAGTCGTTAAAAAAACTGTCCGTATGTTTGTTAGGTTGTATGTCAATTATCTGTATTTACCCCTTTTCCCCTTCTAATTCCCTTTACATTGAAAATCGATCGCTAAGCACCTGTGACAGTACATCACTCGTCCTTGAGAGCCACGCGCTATTCTAGGTCTAGTATGATTATATAATACAATATACAAAGTAATCAAACGCTATCTTAACACCAATAATTTCAAAATGTTTATCGTCAGATAGCAATCATTCTTTTTATATGAACCTAGAGTAGTTGTTCGCCTGAAGACAAGCGCCAACCCAAGCATCTCATTATAAAACTAACACAGCACTTTATCACGCAGAGATATTGGGTATTGTTCACCAAGTAATTCCTTCCAAAAAAATTAGCAAATACCTACATGGAGTAAACTCCAATATTTGTCCTCAGACATAAGGGAAAATTGTAATCGGGGTATGGCATTACTATTCCCCAATGTTTACAAGATGGCGGCATTTACGTGGTGCCATATTAACAATTTTTTAAAGTGCCGCGATTTTTCTTTACCTATTTTTATTAGACAGACTCTAACTACTAATTGGCACCCTCCACCGGTGGAGCGGTACCGGTGGTACCCTTCATGGTCCGGACCATGAAGGGTACCTACAGGCGAGAGTAAGGTCTACTGTCCACAGACGCGTAGCTTCATAGCCTCGTATTCGTCATTGTACGCTTGGTGTATGCCTGCTTCCAAACTATGAAACTCTGTCGAAGGAGCGGCAACGTCGCACTTGCGTCGCTGCATGCAGGCTTCACGACGCCGACTGTACCGCATGTCATACACCGGGGCGTACATCGTGTTGACGTACATGTTCTTTACAAGTAAAAACAACCGGAAAGGCAGCAAAATTTGTTCAGATAGTGGAAACATTTGTGTACAACAACTCACACATTCTCGCGTATTGGTATTTCGTATAGTTAGTTTTAATTATTCTATAGATAGAATAAGATGATGATACACTATCATCTGATAATTCTCTTGCCGTTACGAATAATCCACATTTTTATTTATTTTATTCGGATGTCGGCGTATTTTGAAGCACCTAAAAAGCTAAGCGTCCAATGACAGTAGGCCTAACTCTGCTCCCAGAGGTTAGAACATGACGAAACTACTCACCTTATCATCAAAGAACCCTTGGTCATCAGTCCTCTGCTGCCCCAACAGCCTGTCAGTCTCAAGGTCAGTATCGGCTTCATCTGAAATGTTACAATGAATGCCTACAATTTCATCGTAAGATATCGTTCACCACGCCTCAACATTGATAGTATGATCTCATTTTTTTGCCGAAGGTACCTTCGTCGCCGCTCGCTGGTTTGATCTCTACAGAATCGGTGCTTTGTGCTGACGATGGCCTTTTCCTGGAAACAATAGGACAGAGTTAGTACGAGAACTTTGTATTGAAATAATAAGCAGTTTTTTTAAATAAAAAAATCAATCAGATAAAAATGAATTAAGCAAGTTCCTGCAAATTGCTAATATATTACTTAAAATTTTAGTAAATGTTGTATGCCAGAGCTCACCCTTTAGTGTCAGACCTAATAAGTATTAGTGAGTATACATTAATATTAAAAGTAGGTTCTGAGCTATAGTGTGTATTAGTATGTGTGTACCTGACATACAACCTCATAGTGATCGCTCAGATATCGCTCTGAACGATAAGATCGCCCATTGTAACACTTTATATTAAGGTTTTAATTTTTGTGTGATATTTTTTTTTCTATAATATCATAGCCTAATATTATAGAAAAAAAAACATCACACAAAAATTAAAACCTTAACCTTAACCTTTGTTATATTTTGTACTGTGGTAGCCATAAAGAGTTTATCTATCTATCTATCTATATCTACCTGGTCGGGTAAGCGTGTGTGTGTGCGGGCGCATGGTGGTGCGGCGGCGGGGGTGGAGGCGGCGGTGCGGGGGACGCGGCGCGCGCGGGCGCGGGGGACGGCGGCGGAGGGGCGGTCTCGCACGCTAGAACAAACGAAAATCATTACATCATAATAAAATCAAATAACTTTATTACATTGTCACAGTTTAATAGTAGACAGTAGTACCATTACAGTTCTTACATAATATATGATTAAAGACTAGTAACATACCAAGAAGGGGAGCAATAGTATTAAATGTACATTTTAACTATAATTTGTTACTTATCATAATTGTGAATTGACAAATTATAAATAATTAAAAATAATAGAAAAATGAACACATTTTAATTATAAATATTGTCAAAGAATTAAATAATGGGAATGGATTTTAATTATGAATAATGTGAAGGAATCAGATTTACATTACAATCATTACCAACATCATTAAAATAATCACTATAAAAAGTTCAGATACAATATTATAACACGGTTACGGAAGTTATTGTGTATTATAACCGGTATTCATCATCATCAATCATCATCTCAACCGTGTCATATATTGTAATTGTCACATCACTAGTAGTGTGTCCCAACCCTACGTTGTGTCGCCATTACGCGTACTGTCATGTCAGCTAGAAAACTGTTCACAGCTCTTCTACTCTATCATATCAAGTCGAGAATAAATACGCATTGTGCCTGAAGCAGTCTTTTATTACAAACCGTAGGACGTCCACTGCTGAACATATGCCTCCTCATAATTTTCCAAAAGGACCGGTTGGAAGATTCCGGTATTCTTACCATGAATATAAGTATCGGTAATAACTCGAAACCAGTTATTTAACAAAATTATGGCAATAATTATATAACGGCCAGTAGTTTTAGTCTCAATAGGATATTATAGTTATTTAGGTCTCAATTACAGAAAATTATTTTTAATACAGTTGCTCAAAAATTGGCGTATTGCAGGGACGTATAGCGTTCGGGATGTGGGCTATTACATACTCGTGCTTTTTTTTACCTTTGCCGAACTCGTGCGTTCTCTTTCCCAACTGTCAAAATAATGTCTATTAAAAAGAAAAACCAACCATGAAGTTTTTACTAAAAAAAAATCATTTTTTATCAACATCATTTTTATGATTCATGCAAATACGTATATTTCTAAAAAGAAGCTTCTAATTTGTTTCAATATCAGATTTAATGATTTGATTGAATGAGTTAGGTTAGGCTTCATTTCATTTCATCTCATTAAATTTCATTTTCATTTCATATCAATAAAAAAAATCTACTGAAGACTTAGCTGTATGGGCATAGTTCCCTTTGCCTACCAGAATGGGTGAAGAAAAAAAAAATCTCTGCTTATATTCAACGGTTGGCGCCATTTCCAGAAATTTTCTTTACGAGTTTATTTTATTAAATTGTTTCTTTTTTCGCAACTGTATTAAAAATAGTCGTTCAGTACACGTGCGGAACCGTCATTGCAACTTGATCCGACTGTCAACCTCTTTCTTTCTGTTCTCAATTTGTCGAAACTCTTTGCAATGACAGCCTTTCCCCACTTGTAATGAAAAATACTATTTCGAGGTAAATGCTACGAAGAAATAATAAATTCGTAGGGTAAATGCTTATTTAATAAATTGAGTTATAAAAGTACTCGTAACGGAGTTAGAAGGCTCGTGTCCCAGCAGTGGGAAAGTAAATGTAAAAGGCTGTTCTGAGAAACTTGCATTAGAGAAACAGTCGATTGAGCGGAGATGTTAAGTCGATTTTTAGACTGACTGTACCCATATGAAAAAATCTAAACTAATTAAATTAAGTCTTTTAACATTTTAACAACTGACTAACAGTTTCATCAAGACCAGACTTACTATAATAGTAAGGATCTACACTTAACGCCACAGTAAAAACTTAAAAATTATAAATATTGCCCGAACTATTTATTAACAAAAAATGTACTCATAACTGAATAAACCTAAATCAAGTTATCTGCATACATTATATCTAACTAACCACACTTATATCAAACATGCGAACGTTTGGATAGATATGTAACTCAATCACGCCAGAACACCTAAACAGATTTGGATGAAATATGGTGTGCAGATACTTTAGGTCTTCAAATAACACACAAGGATGCTTTTCATCATAATTTATTGTTTCAGGCGTTACTTTGCGGAAATCAAATTAAAATCCTTTCTATACCGTGATAGTTAAAACAAAAGATTTATGAATGAAACTAACTTATCTTTACGTCTCTGGGAGGCAAAGGGTTAAAAGGAATATTTAGTGACACTTCCGCTGAAAAAATGCTTATGGCTGAGATGCAGTGTGCACCACCCTCCCTTCCACATAACATGCAAATAGGAAGTATACAGAGTAAGCAACACACAAAACAACACAATCGACCAAAAACTATTCGTCACGTGTTTCTCCTCTAGACGAGGCATCTTCAGGAGATGTTCACTCGTCAAGCGCTACACCGACAGTGAGTCAGCTACTCACTTAGCAGCGCTCATCATCATCATCATCATCATCATACATCACCACGTGACTAATACCGCAGGGCACAGCTGGTGTATATAGTACGGTACTCACCTAAGGGATCCAGTGAGTGCAGGTCGGCGTCTGATAGTAAGTGAGGCTCCGTGCTGGTGCCATTCTCTACGATCTCCTTCACTGTGACTGTTGACGAGTGGTTCTGTAAACAAATGTAAAAACAAATTTAAGTATTTTGCTATAACTTAAGTAATAAATGTTTAAACAGCATTGTATGCCATCCTGTTCAGTAGGCTTAGTACGGGGCGGGGAGAAATAGTCTTTCCACCGTTTTTATCCACCTGTCAGTGGAAATAATTGTCTTCTCCACCTTACGGAGCACGGCAACCGGGGAAAGAGATAAAATGTTTCCTTTTGACGTTTCTCGCAGACAGTATGTCCCGCTACTCCCGCTATAGAGCACGGACTCGTATAAACGTGGATATAATTCTCTCCGATTGACATAACACGGAGAAAGGTTATCACCTTCTTCGAATGTGGTGGATAAAGTTTACGATACTTCCATTTAAATATGTCTCGCGCATATTATTATAATTATATTTTGTCCCGGGAAATAGAAACAATGGAAAGAAAATTACACCGGAGGTATATCCGAGATGTCACAACCCCTAGGCTTCGATTACCCAGATAATTAATTCAGGCACATATTACGAGGCAATAAAAAAATGGTGTAATGCAATGCAGACTCGAAACCATACGAATGGTTTGCCGGTGCATATCAAGGTAATTATTGTATTACTTTCCTATCTACATTTGTAAAATATATCTAAGTTAAATAATTGTTATTTGTTTTTACTCTACAACAAGTCCCCACTTCCATACGCATAATGAGTCTTAGTAAACGAAATATTATACTACCTATGCTCGCTACTCAGAGACTTTTGTTACAAAAGCTTTAAATGGCACCTACAAAATACAAACCATAGGAACCGCTACTCCCGCCGTCTACCCACGTGGATAAACTATGCTCTGGCGTTGCCGTGCTCGCAAGGGAGATAAAAATGACATGGTGGAAAAGATTTCTTTCCTCTCCACGGGGATAAATAGTCTCTGCCCGTGCTAGCCGTACAGGGGTAGGCTAGATTAAAGTTGTGTTATATAGAATAAGTAAATATATTTGTTTTGTTGTCCCATATACATTTTAACAAATTCGGTTTTTGAGTAACAATCTAATAAGTAAGTATAATAACTGAAAAGTGGTCGCCTTTCTCATGAATATTTAAAACTAGACCTTTGAAATGTTTAAATGATATTATTTTTTATGTACAACAAATGATCACAAAATATTCGGATATGTTCACATATAATAATAATAATAAATAAATCTACTATATAAAAATAAGTCGGGTTTTCCTTCCTGACGCTATAACTCGACCGATTTCCACGGTTTTGCATTCGTTGGAAAGGTCTCGGGCTCCGTGAGGTTTATAGTAAAGAAAATTCAGGAAAAATGTAAAAAAAAGAAAAGCGGGAAAATCTTTTTTCACATACAGCGCCATCTCTGATACATAGCATGTACTACAAACCAATATATTAAGTAGATGGCGCCAAACGAAATGTTACATAAAACGAAGCCATCTGGTGGCGAAACGGAGTTCGCAGGGTTTGCTAGTATTGTAATAAATTTGTCTCCATAGAAAAAAAACCGTAAGCTTTTCCAAAAAACACCCTCGTTGCCGTCGATTTAATGAATCAAGTCCATTCAGTTTCTATATAAGATATTAATAAAAAAAAATTATGTAATTAGAACAAATATTCAAATATTTTTGTGAGCTCAGTTTTTTGTAAAAGCGTAAATTTCTTTGTTTAGATAATAAATTGGCACAGATATTGTAAAATTTAAAAGCGCGCACGCTGAGTATTTTATACAACCTTACACTTCGCTACCATTTCGCCTCTTCATATACCGTGATAATTAAAACAAAAGATTTATGAATGAAACGCGCGTACATTTACGTCAATGGTACTCAAAGGATTAATAGTTGTGTTCAACTTGCCTGATTATTGTTGTCTCCATCGGACCCCTCGAGCGAGAGTCCGTCCGCCATCACCGGCATCTTGGTGACCTGCATGCGGCACGCGTCGGGGAGCCGGTCCATCGCGCCCGGGAATAATGCTAATAAATCATAAAAACTAATTTATTCAAGAGCCCACACAGTCTAATAACTAATACAAAACATCTACTAATCATATATCTATAATAATTAACTTAGTTTGTGCCGTTCGGGGTCGAAACTTTAGGCACATGGGGGCCGTCCGCTCTCAACTTGTATAGGGATCTGGCGAAGCGTTTAGTTGAGCCGACGGGCGACCGAAATGCTGGCGCCTACTTTGGTTAAAAAGTTAGCATTGCCATGCGTGGCATATATGGCTATGCTCGGAGTTTCTCTACGTTATCAAATCAGAAATAAGGAGATCCGTAGAAGAACGAAAGTCACCGACATAGCCTAGAACACGGACCGGCAAGCGCAGCGTAGGTCATCCACTGACAAGGTGGACTGACGAGCTGATAAAGGTATCAGGACGACGTGGCATGCAGTCCGGTTATTTTGGAAAACTATGGGGTAGGCCCATGTTCTGCAGTGGACGTCCTACCGCTGAGATGTTGATGATGAACTTGCTTCTACACCTTCAGTTGGTATATTTTTTTCTTTATTGCCTAAATTTTAAGACGTGCAGTTCATATTTTGAGCTGAAATGTTTATAAAAGTCTCATTAAACCGAAGATATGAAAAAATCATGATAAAGAACCAATTGTATACACAAATGTACCCATAATTATCAGCCAAAATGACGACACAATGTTTACGCTCACCTTTTATATTTTCAATGTCGTTTTCCATATGTACCAATGACATGTCACTCGCACTGCCGGTGTCGCTCGAATCCGACGACAGTGTGAACGGAACGCGATCCAATTCGCGACGTCTCGCCGGTGAGGCCGAACCACTCCACCCAACTCGCAACGGCGGCTCGCACAGCACCGGGTTCGCCTTGAAAGAGGAGATACACATTTAAGAACCATGACATATATTGAAATTATAAAACTTCAGTGACGGACAATTTAGTTCTATCAAATTGACATTTGCATACCTCATACGAGATTGTTATGGCGGTCTTTAATTATTGTTATAGATCTTATTGTACCCATATTCGTGCAAATGAAGTATTTGAATTTGAAAAACTTTGCAAACTACACCAATGTACAGTATACAGAAATAGTTACTTTAATAGGTTCTATATATTTTGGAACGCGACCGTAGTACTCTACCGTCGTTATAAAGTAGATTATTATTTTACATCTTATATAGAGCGTTCTTGATACATTTAAATTTAATTACAGATCACGTTTTCAAGCGCTACTTACCATTGTCTACTGACTTCCAAAAAAAGGAGGAGGTACTCAATTGGACTGTATATTTTTTTTGTTGTTAATGTATGTTACCTCATAACTTTCGACTGGGTGAACTGATTCTCAAAATTCTTTTTTGTTTGATTTACATTTAAATTTTATCAAATTCGGTCTAGTAGTTTTTGAGTTACACTCCAATAACTGATTTTTACCAAAGTAATAGAATGGAAGTCGTATTAAATTTTTCAAATTGCATTTGTCTTTTATATGAGTATGGCTGACTGCTATGAGATATGAAATCCAATAAGTACTGGTGTTTTATCTGAAAATATTGCAGAAAATCTGAGTGATTCTATATATTTATATTTTCACAATAAACAAGTACATACTACACTATAGCTATACGTACAAACTTTTTCTTTAAAAAGTGCTGCATAAATTTATATGGGACATCTGAAGTATGACCTAACAAATGCAAAAATAATCATCAAAATCAATCCATAATTCGTGGAGTATTCGTGAATCATACGTAAAAACACACACAGTCGAAAAAATATACAGTTGCAAAACCTCCTCCATTTTTGAGGTCTGTAAAAAATGTAATAATATGATAATGTTCTATTTATTAAGAAGTGCATGCATGTAATGCATTGAACGCTTAGGGAAGCCACCAGATAATAGCTCGCCATATTGTACACCTATTTTCTTAAAATAGTAACACATCCCCATCCCCATCGAGCACTGTATGTAACTCAAACAGAACTTCTAAACTGACTCTCGAACTAGGGGCAGAGACGAGATAGAGGGACTATTATGTACGAAGTACTACAACAAGACTACGGTGGTGCAAGAAAGCTAGAGTGTACACACCTTTATCGTTCTACGGTTACTGAACTCTTTGTGTGTGAAAACTCAATTTCATTGTTTGAATGATGTAGTCATGGAAATAGTCTAACGACGTGGCTAAAATAATACTTATATATTTTGAGAAAACATGATATTGATTGAAATATTGTACACCCTTCATGGTTCGCAGACAGTGAACTGTTTCATTCCGAGGATCAGTATAATGATTTGATTGCGCCCTTCAGAAAATGGCATTGCCGTTCGATAGTCATACTTATTGACCAGCTGATACTTTCATCAAATAATGCATAAGCTGTACGTACGTATCACCTTTTAACTGCGTTGGAATAACGTATCGGTGAATTGTACTTCATTATTGCGACAAAATTTTAATGGTTATTTAATATGAGCAGATTATGAGATGACGGCTGTTTAACATCCAGACCAGTCAGTCTGCCTCATCGAATGCTTTCGCACGTCCTTCCTACATTATTCTCTGACTTCTCAAATCTTAAGGTAGCTAACCGTTAAGGCGAAGAAGGTAGAATGGTTCTTAGTTATAGTGCCAGTACAAGCATTCTATACATAAAAGATATTCCGACTCGGTTATTGTTGCAATAACCATCAATCCGACACAATTAGAATGCTTCTTGGTTATCTGCAAACTGCCAGTCTCATTACCGTTATCAGTTTCAGCATATTATCCGGAAAAGCCGGTACATGATTGAGTCAAATTAAGCGAGTCAAAGTTACTTATGCTACGTAACTTTGACTCGCCCTTCGCTGCAATTTTTATATAATGATTCATTAAAGTCAACGGAGATGGAATCAAAAAGCGATAACCATTAACGCAGCGGCAAGCTGCACTAATCGCCACCCCTACGATGACCTGACAGATGATTTTTCACGCCCTGCTTGAAAGACCTAGGCTCATAGTTGTAAGGAAATACGTATATACGCCGGCAGAGCATTCCAGAATTTACTCACACGAATAGACAAGGAACTGCCAACATTTTTAGTTCGTGGTAAGAAATTTTAAACAGTATATGGATGGCATGCTAGGCCGGAACGACTAGTTCGCGATCAGGATCATGATCTAACTGATGTTTTTATCAGTCGGTGTTCAGTTGCTCGTACATTGGCGACTTACCGTCATCCCGATGAAGTTGGAATGGTTGCTGGTGAGGAGCGGACTGTGCGGCGACAGCGGACTCATATCCCGCAGGTCGCGTTGAGGCCACTCCGGCTCGCTGCCTTCGTGCCCGTTCTCTGACGCACACTCTTGTGTCTGACGTCTCAGTTCGTAATCTAAGTCCTGAAATATGATAAAAATATAGTTTAATAATTGTATACGGTTATAAGCCGTTGTGTTTGAATTATTATCAAATCATACTCATTAATTGACCGAGCGAGCAAAGCGTCCTGCTTTAACTGCAGACTAAATTGACTTTCATCCGTCCGTAGCGCTTGTTGGTCTTCCTGTACGGGTCACATTTTTCAACCAATCTTGACGAAACTTGGTATGCATGTTCTACTATTAAGATTTTTTATCGTCGGCCGTTTTTGATTGGGAGTATTCCTAAAAAGGGAGGAAGTTTGCTGCGGCGCTATTTACCTACACATTTTGATTAAATTTGGTACACATTAGGTACCTGACTACTAATAGGAATTTCGTATATGAACATAATTATGTTCATATACGAAATTCCTAAATTCCTAAAAAGATAGTAGGAAGTAGAAGATAGTAGTTCCTAAAGAGGTAGTGAAGTACTGCGAAAAATTGCCGAAAGTCAAATTATATAGGTATGCTTATTCAGTAAAAATGTTATTTATACAAAGCATATCGAGCGGTAGAAGTGTGTTAGTTACAACAGGTAATAGTTATATTTCGCCAGTCACTTCTCCACAGAATATAAGAAGAACTATTAACAAGGTAACGGGGGATGAGGACATCCTGACATGCCATCCTATACCGTAGTATGCTTTTACAATCCTTACGGTTCCCAAAAACAGCATATTGTTTTATTGGTAAGTACATAACTAGCACCACTTCGCGATATCACCCGCGTGGTGATGGATGATAATGATGTTGAATCAAAATATAGAGTCAATGTTAGCATATGTTACTCAAGGATAATATAGCAATTGTTTTTTACAAACTTTTTGTGAGGTCCCCCCTCCTGAGGTCTTAATACGAGTAAATATATGTTTGATTGATTGATTGATTGATTTTGATTCTATTAGTAAAGGAGTTATTAAAATCGGTCCTGTAGTTTGAGTTTATTCGTTACAAACATAATATAATAAATCTTTTCTTTCCTCTTTATAAAGGTGAATTTACTTATCCTACGTATGAAATCATATTAATTTACTAGCACGGGAGTGGGATGCAGCGTGCTAATCTATAAGTCTCTAAATATATATCAAAAAGTAATTTGCATGTGCAAGGTTTTATAAAATAGATATTGTAACACGTAAATCCAGGTACAAAACTAAACATATGTTTTATCATTAAGTTTAAATAATACCACAACAAAGGATATCGAAACGAAATGGAAGCACTCGCAGCGGAGCTTGACTTGGTGATCTTAACCGATCAAGTTAAGCAACGCTTGCTGCGGTCAGGAGTTGGATGGGTGTGTGCTAGTGGCATGATTGTTTGTCTTAGGACAAACAATCGTTAGGCTATGTCGAAGGCCTTCGAACGGCCTGAAAACTTCGACATGGATTGGCCACTAAGCTATCCCGCGTGCCCGCGTGGTGGATAATAGCTAAACTCCTCTCTCTGATAGGAAGGCTGATGGGCTGATCATGTAAACAATATGACTTCTGACTTTACATAGATTTTACATTAGGGCGTAAATAATAACGTATAAGTAGTTACCTGAAAGTTAACGACTTCGTCCGTACTGGTCTGCGTCTGGCCGGCGACCGGAGGGCATCGGAAGAACTCCTCCAGTACTTTCCTGGTCTCCGAGAACTCGTATAAATAGTCGAATGCCGCTGAGCTAGACGGAGGCAGGTCAGGGTCTCTGCTCTCTGTCATTACTCTCTGGAAGTAAAGACAATTTGGGGTATATTGTAACTGAACCCAGAATGATACTGACATCAAAGGTGAAAGTTTTTCTTAAGGGTAAGGATCTTGGGAACCTCGTTTTTGCACACTTAAATCATGGTACGTGTATATCCTACATTTACGTCCTATGGATTTGTTAACATCTGTATATATATATTGTATGATTGTGTCAATAAACGATTTTTTATTTTATAATCGTCTGATTATATATAAAAATCGTTTATTGAACGCAGTTGAAACTGCAGAGCGCAGCTAAGACTAGCTAACATGGCTAGTGGTAATGGATGATGAAATAAGAGTAGCCTAAGTTACTCATAATATTAGCTATCTGCCAGTGAAAGTCCCGTTAAAATCGGTCCAGCCGTTTAAAAAAATAGCCGGAACAAACAAACAAAAACCTTTAGGATTGGTTTTTATTTATTTACTGAGTATACTTTCATATCATTAAGTGCAAAACGGTTAATTTGAAATTACAAACAGATACTTTAATATTATTTATCTGTATAGATTACGATAAAACTTTAGAATGTATAGCGAGCGCGTCATAAAATAAATTAAATATAATAATTTTTGTTTATTTTCTAATGATTTCCCTATTATTTTATAATGAAGGTGGACTACCTTCATTAAAGAAGCTTTAAATTAGAATATCACATAATGCCACTAACCTGGGGAAACCCTGGCCTGGGCGACCTCGCCGTCTTCTGCAGCCCCACTCCATATCTCCTCGGCGAGCCCTCATACTCCGCAATCGGAAGCTCTCCGATCACTCTCGTCACCCTCTTGTCCTCATCTCCGGTCCACGAGGGACTCTCTCTCACATCCTCCCGCGACCTGGACGACTCACTCCCGTCACTTAAAGCCTTAGTATCACAATCACCGTTCTTTATATTATCTAAAGTTCGTTTAACACTCATGTCTATCTCATCATCACTTGCGTCTGGGTCCTTCCTCAAACCTAGAGACACAGAATTCAATATCACTGGAAATAAAACAAAAGGAAATAATAAAGTAATTGGTTAGATTGTTACAGTGCGCGCTGTAAACTTCGATTATCCAATTGGTCGATTAATTGACAAATGAGAAATATATGAACATCTAAACAAAAGAAAATCGAATGAGTTCGAAATCTTTGACTGAATGTTAGTATGAGTTAAGATAATTCAAGTTTACAGTTAAAAGTATGAAACATTCAAAGCAAAGTCACGACGAATATATACAGCACGACACAAATATTTCGATATGACTGTACAGTAAAATATTATGGTAAGTACATTGTTATCGTAAAACATAAATTTTACAAGTATTTTAATACTCGTAACTTTGTTTGCATACAAACTTAATACGTACAAGCAGTGTTAATTTTAGAATTATACACATGCGAGTCTTAATAAATTCAAGGTCACTGTCAGCAATTCACACAACACCTGTGTACACGTGTCAATATTCACCTTTCCAGTCATCATTATCATCGAAGACCATAACTTCACCGTCCGCTACGACGGCTATGGGACTGCTTTTGGTGCTGACATCAGTCGTCTTATGAGGATCTAGTATGGGAGAACTGTTTTTAGGTATTCCCATATTGCTAGCCTCTAAGTCCCTAATGGCGTCTCGATCGCCGTTCGTGTAGGAGGGCGATGTATGCCGAGATATCATCTTTTTAGGCTCATTTGTTATTCTGTGGATAGGTATCTGAAATTAAAGATTAAAAATGAGGTTAATTGTAATCTACCAAAAAGATAAAACGTATAATTGAAAGCGGCGACGTTAGTTCTACAGTTCTTCTAAATTACACACTTCTTTCTTAACAAAAGATAGCAGTTACTATAAAACGGATTCATTTGTCACCGCGATTTTAATTGAAGGGGAAATATTAACTCTAAAAAGTGGGCTGCGGCGCCATCTACCAGCTGAATTTAATAATATCAGAAGAATCTTTGTGCTCGCAAGGTCTACTGTTCGCAAAACAGCCATCAAGTATTGAGCCGCCATATCATCGTGCAGAGTAACAGTACAGTAGTAAAGTACAAGGCTCCGCAAATACATTCAACGTCTAATAGCCCGAAAAACATCGAATATAGAAAACAATTAGTAAACACTTCAGTGAGAAATTATTCCCGAGTTTCTTGTAAATTACATTTAATCATGTATGTAATGACGGAATATAATAACCTCGATTAAATTTATAATCTATAAACTTATCTATATAATTGTAGATAAGAGAAAAATCCTATTAAAATTAATTAAAGGAATGTATATTACCTATGAGATGTCCTGGAAAGCTTTGTATTCAATTAACATTCGAAAAACAAAGAAATAAGAAAGAATATAGATAACATTTTCAAAATATGTTAATTACACGAAATTATGTGCATTCAACATCTACGAGTATGTATAACAAGAAGCAAGATTGTTTTAAATATATTTAAACCAATAAACATTGGCGAAAGATTTTCCTCACCTCCTTATTAATATTACTATCAGCCGCGTAGTCCACAGGGTCTTTGTTCAATGATCTCACTTTGTTCCTCAGGTTGTGTTTGTGTGTGTTGCTGTGCCTTAACTTCCGCACTGCTTTTGTCCTGCTCTGTGAGTAGAGCTCTCGACCTCCTGCTATTTCTATTATCCTGGTAACAAGAATTTATACCCAATAAAATTATTTATAAAACTAATATAAACTCTAGAGTAAAAAAGTGAATCATTTGGAATAGAAAAATATGAATCAAATAATGTCAAATGTAGAATGTTATTTCAAAACATCAAACATGCTTAAAAATCTATATTCACTATTTCTTTCCATGCTACGAGTATAATGTCAGCGATTAATTTTCCTTATTACCATCATAACAGAACAGCGTCTCAGCGGGGTGTTATAGGATATATCTATATCAAATTGACTCAATAGAAGCAAAGTGATCATGTAATTCGATATAATTGGTCGCTATTCCGAACCACAACATAGCTCTCATAATACGAAACCAATAGAGAAACTAGGGCAATATTATTTATTGTTATTAACACATCCATTGTCCGCTATTGTCCGATTCCGGGCCTATATCTTATCTATTGTCTTCTTTGGTACTTATTGACAAGTTATCTAATGAAACTACTACAAATGATACTACGATCTACGAGATAACTTACTTCTGTATTAAATCATCAAACTTGAGACATGAAAGAGAGAGAATTTGCTATCGGGTTTTGAAACGTGAAATATTTTTACTTGGAAACAAAAGACAAATTGAAAACGAACCTCTTCAAAAGTCCCTATATCCATAATCAATGAAGTTATGAAGGCTGGTTGTGCTATAACAGGGGTGCCATCATATCACAGTACGGATCAATAAATGATCTTACGTATCCATGTGATCAAGGAAACCATACATTTAAAGCACGAAAACTATATACACCAGCAGGACTACAACTCAATAAAGAATCTAACATTTATAAAAACATATGGCATAATTATAAAGCTACAGCACAAATATTTCAGTAAATACATGTATATTATAAAGACATAGACCGGTATTACAGAAAGACGGTCAGTTGTAAATCTTTAGTGGAGATTTAACGGTAACTGCCAAACAAATTTATTCAGCAGGGCAACTATGTATCTCAGATGCACTCAAATGTTGATTGAAAAATAGCGGCTTTATGTCACTTATGTCAGCTCCAATCATCAACTTGAAGTACAAGTACATTTTTGCTTACTGGAGTTGTCAAAACTGACATAGAGCCTCCATTTTTTTCGATTTATATCAACATTTGTTAGCAACTGAGATACATAATAGCCCTGCCGTATTCAAGCTTAGATTCACTACTTAGCGTGCTTCTGTAATACATACTTTAGACACTTGAAATAATTTTCTTCTGTCATGTTGACATCTGCCAATTATGTACATAATTGAGTAATATATATTTTGACTACAAAATCAAGCATTGAATACATCTCTTTGAAAATAATGACCCCAAGCCTATCTCGTATACTCGGGAACCGAGTCCACTGTATTCATTTTGGAACGGAGGAGTTGTCTTTTAAAGCACCTACGCTTATTAATAATTAGCTGAGCCCCGCTATTTCAATTGTATCATCATCTGCTTGTCAAATTTTATTAGGATCAGATCAGCCATCCAGGCGTGATAAGGTAACAAACACATAGAGAGACAGAGTTGCAAACGTTTTCATAATATTAATGGTTTGACTTTGAAATGTACGTAATTGTTGCTTAAATTGAATCAACGATTTTGTTCTTTATTGTTTTGTCTGTGAACTAATCCGTTGAGCCGATATCTAGAGTAATGTTATAAGTACCTCGAATCTCTTAGTTTATAAGTGCCCCCTTTCGAGTTGAGTATCACCAGCTGGCCCTCGTTGTGCTCCTCGTCCGAGGACGCGTTGTTTACGTGGTTGGAGTCGCGCCCCTCCAACGCGGAGCTTAGTCTATAATGTTAAGGGAAAATCCATCATTAAATTAAAATAAATTATAGAAGGTGTATTATTATTGAAGATATATTATAGTAAATACATTCTATAATATAATCAAATGAATACAATAATATTACTAATACTACTGTCCGCGTGGTATCGGGAAAAAACTCAGTCATTGCAATCGTTACGTGTTTAAGTAGTTATAAACATAATGCGAGCGTAAAGTATACTATGAGCACACTGGATAATAGCTTAGAAATATACTCTTCATCTATAATCTCTATCTTCTGAATCGGCTCAGTATTTCCGAAGATTACCATCCGAGATACAAACTCACAAACCACTTTAACCTCTTGATAACGTAGATAGAAAATAGGACCAATATGAGAGCCCTTAATTATATGACTAAAACTCGCGATGCGAATCGCAAAAATATAATTAAGTACTATATTTCATTTCATGAATCCACGTCTTGTTGGGGCAAACTGTGATACGTTTTTTATCAATCCGCAGAGTCCTAATGTTGGTCCAACGTTTCGCAAGGATCAAATATTGGTCCGGATTCTTCGTCAGCTTATTTAAATATATACATCTACGTTTTGGAATTTTTTTGAAGTGATAAAAGTTGCATTGCACTCTATTTACAATTTATACCATGATGGTTTTCATCACCAACATCCCGAAACCTTATCTAATTGATATAGATACTTGTATCGTAGAATACTTAAATTTCTTGACCCCTGATGAAGAAAAGGGTATTTGACAGGTAGGAGGGTAGGAAGGTGGACGCCTGTAACTGCCTGTCAGTATGTACTAGTATGTAGTATAACAGCTCCGGTAGGAGTGATCCGATTGCAAAGCCGTTTGTTTTAAAATTGAAATAGTGTTTTACACAATATGTTTCTTAGAATTGTTTGACTGAAACCGGCACGGTAAGCCCCTGTACGCTGTGGACGAGGACTCATTAAAGCAGTCTGCCTATACAATAGTATATTTACAACAGTAGGTACAATAGTTTATTAACAACGACTAAACTGGTTTCAACTTTTTCCATAACAACTAGGCTATGATCTGTTCAATAGTTGGTAGTCACTAGTAAGGTTTAGGGTCACTTACTGAACATAAAAACAATAAATGCTGACAGATCCAGGTGGAACTTCAAGCGCCATCTTGAAAAAAGTTTTTGGCTGATATCTCGGAAAATATGCACTTTAGGGCAAAAGATTTTATTAAGACTATTATTGTAGAGAATAAAATTTCGCATCTTTTATTGCCTGTATAAACTTTATTGTAAAACTTACAATTTTCAATTTATGGCCTATTCAATGAACTGGTTTTTCTGATTAAATTTATTGTATGCGGTTCGATTTTCTAGAAGTTCGCATTTTCGATAAAGAAATGGCCATAAATCGTAAACGGTAAGTTTTACAATAAAGTTTACATGGAATAAGAGATGCGTGATTTTATTCTCCACAATAATGCTCTCTCAATAACTTCTACCCTAAAGTGCATAGTTTTAGAGATATTGGCCAAAAACTTTTTTCAAGATGCGTAAATGATCCAATGTACCAGGTAAGTAGTAATAATAAGAGATCTTAAAAGGTGTGTATTGACCTGTCGTGGTGGTGCTGCATGTTCTTGGGGCGGCACTTGGGGAAGAGGCGCGTGATGCGCTCGCCGACGTCGCTCGCGGGCGTTGAGTCGCCCGCGCCCTCCGTCCGCAGCGCCCCCGCGCTCATGTCGCCGCACCCGCCACCCTCACGCCGCCACCGCCTCTACCGGCAATACATGCCACTACGTTACTTATATTTCAATGATACGTATTACTAGAAAATAGTACATATATTTTATGTTACTACTAGCGACTGCCCACGACTTGGTTCGCATAGAGTACCCTCGGCCTTCGGCCTCGCCATACCCTCCCATCTTTTCTTGTTTTTTCTTTCATTCAATAATTCGTTTTTTTGTTATGTTGTGTTAATATATAATATAATAAAAGTTATTACTATTTTCCCTTGTTTTAAGAACCACCTCGGGCAGATATAATGAAAACTCCCAACACTTAGGCCTACCGGCAATACATACCTCTACGTTACCTATATTTAAATGGGCAACACGTTTTATTGCGTATCATTATATAATTGTACCTCTATTTTATGTTACTAAGGTGTGTTTATGGTATATATAATTATTTTTTGTCCGGTTGGCGTTCAAAAACCAATCTTGGGCGGATGTAATGAAAACTCCCAACACTACGCGGCCTTATCGCCACATACTCATCTCTCTGAGGAACTCAAAGCACGCAGTGGGAATGTAATAAACAAAAAGTTCTAATATTAAGAATAACAAATGCCTAACTCGGATAGCTGAGCAAACAAACCTGGAATACTAGCAGTATTAACTTATTGACTTAAGGTCCAAGTTGGAAGCCGGCTACATGAAGTCGCAGCAAACGACGTGTCTCAGCGACACAACTAGTTTCTATGAAACACTATTCTTAGTTAGCGACACGAAGCTAGCGACGCGTCGTCGAGCGGCAGACGACAATGTCGTTCGACCGCAGATCAGTAGTGCTGCTCGCGGGTACCAATCTACGTAGTAAAACAACTGAAAATCTTTTAAACTAAACCTTTCGTATCGCTTTTCAAATGATTGATGCCATCTGCAGTTGCCGTCTGCAGTCGGGTACGAAATCATGACTGCAGCGACATGAAGCGACGACGTGTCGCGGCGACATGAAGCGTCGACACGTCGTCTGCTGCTGCTACGTGTAGCCGGCACCAACTAGCACCTTTACGGACGTTAACTATAACCTATCTATCGACGGTTAAATTATAGCTTCTAGGTAACTTATAGGTTATAGAAAATTAATATATGTATCACACCAACTATCATCTCTTGTTACACTGCAGCGGTGCGTGCATGGATTGTCGATAGGACAAAGTTATTGGTGAAAGAGCGCCCGCGGTTTAGTTATCGCAGCTAGATCCATACTATAGAGACAGGGTAAGATGGCTGGTAAGTCAGTTTATCATGAGATCCAGTCTCGTAAGACAGTAACGCTAACAGTCGGTATACTCGTAGATGTCCACAAATTAGTTAGTTAGCCACGAATTATGATAAAATAATCATTGAAAATGATTAGCGTATATTTATAGTTCAAGATCACGGAAAAATAATAAGAGTCGAGGCCGAGTTGTTAAGCGGTAAGCTATATCTATAAGGGCTTTTACATACTAATGGCATGTTGCCAACTGCAAAAATAACGACACGGGTCGACGGCATCAGTTATTTTGGCAATTTTTGCAGTCGTCACTTGCTTTTGTAGCATGCTGACGATGGCCGCCGCTGCTCTTCAAAGTTAGAACGTCAACAACTGCCGTCGACGGCTGCAGTTACCTCTGCCGTTGGCAACATGCCGCTCGTGTGTAAGAGCTAACAGATACATTTCATCGCATGTAATGCACTGCACACATCATCCTGAGATATTAGGTTGTTAAGGTGCTGTCAATTCATGATGTCGATAAAATGATGGTTTTAAAGCAGTGTATCTCATAAGCAGCAATTTAATTATAATTACCATAAACAATATGACGTTTCTAAGGCTTCTGAGTACTGAGTTAAAAACATATTTTGTCATACTGGAGTACATAAAAATATATACCACTTAATTTCACCTTTACAACAGTTTTTGTCTTTATTCACTACTAGCTGCTCTCCGCAGTTTCACCCGCGCGGTGATGGATGATGATGATGATGATGAATCTTATATAGCCTATGTTAGTCAAGGTGAATGTGGCTTTCTAATAGTGAAAGAATTTTTGAAATCGGTCCAGTACTTTTTGAGCCAATTCGTTACAAAGATACATACAAATCTTTCCTCTTTATAATATTAGTATAGATTGTATTGGTCATGAAACAAATATCATAAAATAGCAATTTTCAATATACATACACTGACAGATTATTTTTCTATTTAAGTGTGCACATAATTTTTTTTATGAATTTTGTACGTTTTTACGAGATGCGCTTGCTTGGTTTCATGTAAAGGAAATTGAACGTAGACAAGCGCTGAGCTGACAGCGCCTTAAATCTCACCTGCCTCAAGCGCCTGTAATTTCACCGGCAACCATATCCATCAAACCGAACACAGTAGAACATTACTTCTTCATAGTAGATATAGATATGGTGGCTGTACTTCTCCGGATGAACTTGTTCACAGTGCAATAACAATAATTAAATAATAAGTATGCTCATATTACTAAATAAAAAATGTAAATATAAAATATATGTAGGTACTAATTAAATATTAAATAAAAAAAAAATATAACTATCTAATCTATAAGCCCCAGGGTGGGGGAAAAGTGCTGGAGTCCCGTCAGTTTTGGAACCAAACGGATTGATGCGAGATGACGGCAAGAGACCAGATGGGATGACTATCGTCCCGTGGAAGATGGGACAGCCCCTGGTTTGGGATGCTACATGTGTGGACACACTGGCGCCGTCTCATCTCCCTGGGACGATTGATCGGGCTGGCGCTGCCGCGTCTAAAGCGGAGGACCTCAAATGTCATAAATACTCGTATGTCGAACTCGGGGTCGAAACTTTAGACCCATGGGGGCCGTCCGCTCTCAACTTGTTTAGGGATCTGGCGAAACGTTTGGTTGAGGCGTCGGGTGACCGAAATGCTGGCGCCTATTTTGGGCAAAAACTTAGCATTGCCATCCAGCGTGGCAATGCCGCCAGCGTTTTGGCCACTTTTCCCCCCACCATAGGGCTTATAGATTAGATAGTTATTATTATTTTTTTTATTTAATTTTTAATTACTAACAATGTAATGTTTAAATGAAATTACTTATGTATATATTGATTATAAAATAATATAATAACTTGAATATATGTAGGTAGTTTATTAAATGACTAGCTGCTCTTCCATCCATCCTTCCATCATCCATCACCGCACGGTTTCCCCCGCGCGGTGATGGATGATGATGATCAATCTTATATAGCCTATGTTACTCAGGGTGAATGTAGCTTACCAAAGGTGAAAGAATTTTTGAAATCGGTCCTGTACTTTTTGAGCAAATTCGTTACAAACATATAATATAAATCTTTCCTCTTTATAATATTATGGTATTAGTATAGAAGACATTGGTATTGATTCGCTTGTGCGTACACTAAACTAAAATTCTCTAAACTATGGTAGTTCTTAACACTAAGATCCACATTCTTGTTAAACTTAGAATGATAATTCTAAACATGATTATTCTATTCAAATGTGGGTAGTTTTATATGAGTTTGGTTTAGTTTAGAAAGCACGAACTTACATGACGATTAAATTTGCACTAAACATACCCACAATTAAATAGAAACGGCAAATTTAAGAATTGTCACTTGCAAGCATTAAGCGAATTTGGACTTAAGCGTGAACAGAATAAGAACTACCATGATTTACTTAAAAATTTAGCTAGTTTAGTTTGGTGTTTGAACAAGCGAATTACTACCATTGTATCTTGCACAGTTACATTATCGAAATAACGCGTAAAAAACATCAGTTTCAATTGCAAAGCGATCGTTGTGCAGGTTCTAGCTTAACTGTCTCATTTTATCAACAATCTCAATAGACATCGAAACAATCAGAGAGGAAAAGCCTCAACAACAAGGCAATTGCGAGACAAAAGAGAAAACGTGATATGGGTCTTTTTATGCGAAACAATACAATACTGGCTCTCGTATAAACGTATATTTGATTAGAACAGAGAAAAAAGATGTGAAATGTTTTTATTTGCCATTAAAAGAAAACATAATTTAGAACCAACTACATAACAGCTCAAAAATATGTATAACTAGCTGGTGCCCGCGACTAGGTCTACGCAGGACTTCGAGTAGCTTATTATTTATTCTAGGGCATAATCTTTTTTCTTTATACCAATATATATATACCAAAATATGTACATGGTCTAACGTAATTGCTATAATACTATAATAGTATTATTTGTGTACATTTAAATACTTAGTATATCAATCAGTAAACAATAATAATAAAATAAAATTAATCACCATGTGAAAAAACTGTCATTACATTTCATCACCCTTGGCGGTATTTGTGTTACAATTATCACCCTTGACGGTCGCCGAACACGTCTAGTGTATCAAGCGGTCAAATTGACTTCGCATTTGACAAAGCCATCAGAAACTGACACAAACTTTGACAGAACTGTCATCATTACTATCTTGACGTAGGCGGAGATCTTACTATTTTGTCTATGCTGTGCCCAAGCATATTACGCTTTTTCATCCGCTTGGTGATGGATGATGATGAAAAGTATCCTATGTGTTAAACCAGTGCCTAATCTACCTACATACCAAATTTCATTGTTGCCCCAGCCGTTTGTGCGTTAATGAGTAACAAAGATCCACACATCAACACATCCATACATCCATACTCACAAACTTTCGCGTCTATAATATTATAAACAAGAAGGACATCCATTTTTTTTTCATTTGAATTAATGAGAGAGAGAGAGAGTGATAATGAGAATATAATTTAACGAAAAAGAAACATAAAAACAAATGTTTGCGATTTCTACTTAATAACTCGTATACTTGTGTTGTACCTATCATTCAAAGTTGATTTCTATGTAGCAAGCAAACTTTTTCATTTCATATAGCTAGCTAGAGATGGGGTTTATCATGGTCAATCGACTTCATGTGATTTGTGGTATTTAAAATAGCGGCCTTACCTATAATCGCTGCTTAAATTTACATTTCGTCATTTAGCACTGCGCACCACAATTTTGCTGTGCGATATTTGAATGTTTAGTACCGACTAAATAACTTCAAAGTTAAGAGGATTGCATAGCTAGTACTTTCCATGCTAAAAGAGAAAACTCTTTTCTACCTCTTAACATTGTCCGATTTCAGTGATTTTTTTTTTCATGGATTCATCACGTTGTTTTCTATGCCCGTACGTTTTGCTTTTTTCAGTTTTTTTAAGTTCTAAGAAAGGAAATTTATAGTACTTTGAAATACTGAAAATCAAAACGTACGGGCATAGTAAACAATGCCACGACCCATGAAAAAAAAATACTGAAATCGGACAATGTTAAGAGGTAAAAAAACAGTTTTCTCTTTTAGCATGGAAAGTACTAGCTATGCAATCCTTTTAAGCAGCGTTTATAACTATGGCCGTAAGTATCTAAAACCACAGAATAACTGATGGTAGACTTTTTTAGTAGTAAACATTTTTAGGGTACAGTACCTCAAAAGTAAATAGAAACCCTTACCGCATTTATTATAGAAAGTGGACTAAAGATTTTTTGAAAAAAAAGGGACATGATATTTGCTCAATCCATGGTTTTTAAACTCGAGACTATCTTTAGTCCGCTTTTTAAAACATACTATAGTTTTAGTTTAACAGGTTATAGTTTTACTTTGTTGTTGGTCCGTCTGCACACAGGGTATAGAGACCCTCTACGAAACGTTTATGCAGTTGAAATTAATATCAAACACTGGTTTAAGGAGGGTCTCGTAAATCTGTAAATAAACCAAGTTTCTAATGGAGGATCCCAATATTCTATCTATCCACGGTTTTCCTTACTACCGATAGAAATTTGACATAACGTCCATACAAATAGTGTCAAATATCTAACTCTAGTAAGGTAAACCGGCGATTGATAGATTATTGGGACCGGCAGTTAGTCAACGCAATCAAAAAATACCGGCAATGTATGCCGCATATTTTGTCACTCGCCTGTAAATCAAAACGTACTTCCTTTTGATCTAGAATCAAAAAAAGGCAAGAAACACGGTAACACAGGACAATTTAAGGAAAACAATATTTGCAGCTATAGACTCGTAATTAGCCGGTTTTTTATTAACACTAATGCAACTAATTACATACTTAATTGGTGAAAATTATAAATATCCAAAACGTAATCAATTGAAAACCCTATATTATAGTATGTACTTACGTCGAAATTGCTGTGCTACTTATTATCTATATTAAAAATGAAACCATATTTCCCTGGTCACGCTATAACTTGAGAACGGATGGAACAATTTCACTAACTCATTTTTTGGTGCGTTAATTATTCTCAGGAGAGGAGACAAGAAAAGACGGGAGGTTATGGCGAGGCCGAAGGCCGAGCCTACTGCGCGAACGAAGTCGCGGCCAGTCGCTAGTAATATCATAAATCCTAAATGTGTGTGAGTGGAATGTGTAATAGTGTATGTTAGTTACAATACATATAAAAACAAACGGAAAAATTAAAAAAGAAAACACCCATATCAATCCACTCATCACCATAACCCATTAATAGTGCTACAGCAAATAATGTCCATACAATCCGAACATTTTTTGGTTAGTTTCCCGACCGCAAGGAATCGAGGCCGCGAGGGCAATGACGTGTTTCGCATGGCACCAACTGTAACCGGTGCCAAACTGCCGGATCGATAGAGCATTAGCTGTGCGGCCACGAATATAGCGGGTGTGGTAAGGAGCTAACAAAAAAGCTTACAAATTCGAAAACAAACTTTTTTACCATAAAATGGAACCAACTTCAATACCAAAAAGCGTGAAATAACTTGTTGAAGTCGGTATTACGGAATCGATTGTCATTCACCGTCAATGATGTTATCATCAAGATAGGTGTAGTAACACTTTTCAGTTATTAGAGTGTAACTCAAAACTGCCTCGGACGTATACAAACGAAAAGAAAAGTTTTGAGAATCCACAAATGGGGGATAAATCAGTGAACATACACAAAAAATACATACAGTCGAAGATTGGAAATGAAACAGATTTCAACATGGTTCATCCCATGTTTTGGTAAATATTTTTATTTTACCCGTTTTAGTGACCCTTACTAGTTACGGGATCGATTGTCTTTCACCGTCAATAATGATATCATCAAATCTAAATCTAATGTAAGTTAAGAAATTGCTGGACCGAATTTGTTGAAACTTAAATGGAAGTATATTCTACCAAACAAAAAAAGACTCATCAAAATCGGTTCACAAACGACGAAGTTATCCGCGAACACATATAACAGTTATTTATACAGTCGAATTGAAAAACCTTCTTTTTTTTGAAGTCAGTTAAAACAGTAAATACACGCAATGGACAGAATGGATATAATATAGTGGCCAATATTCGTAAATATTATACTATTATATATTATTATACTTATTATACTATTATAATGTTACTAATGTATTTAATTATATAATGTTACTCAATATTCCTCAAGTTACGTTGTTAAACATGAAAAACGCCCGCTAGTCTCATAGCCCCACATCAAACTACTGGCACACGATGTAGACACTCCAGCCGTCTTCGCCGACGGGTTTATGTTGAGGGTTTATAGCCACGTCAGCTCTGGACATTACTACTATGTATGAGTAAATGCTCCGGCGATATATACGAGTATAATGTTTGTATGGTAATGTATATATTGATATTATTTATTCAGAAAGAGAGTTTGTGCTGAGAAGGAAAGGATCAGAAGTGGAGAAGATACTGTAGGATTGGCAATGATTGGTAAAATTAGGTACAATTTTCAGACAATTTGATATAGTAAAAAAAAGTGATTATATGGACAAATTAGCTCACTTCGAATAAATGAAACACTGATTTTACTTATTTCACAAATAATGTTTATATGGGAAATGAAAGTAAATAAACGAATCTCACGCAAGACAAACAGCGGGCTAGTAAAGGAACTGAATTCAGCATTTAATGAACAAATTCATAGCATAGTAATCCCATTACTTTCTCGCTTCTAGGACGTGGACTTCTTTTGGGGAAGGAACAAGGAGCCACCACACGGGCCAGTGTGCGAAGACGGCCTTTAGTAGATAGCCCTAGTGTCGGAGTTTTGAGACCACCTGAAGGTCATCAATATGGCCTAACGACTGTTGTCCTCAGACAGAAAACCTGGACTGCCCGCATCAAGTGCCGTCGAAGCACACCAACGTGAGTTGATAATGCACTACCACACTACGGTCACTCGTGCAAGAAGTAAGTGCAAAAACTCAAAGTCAGTTAAAGACTCTACCACCGTGTTACAAAACATATAGAGATTATAGAGCCTATCTAAAAGACGCGGCAAGAACCTCGGGGCAATTATTTTCATATACCTATAGATTTTTACAATGTTTCTACTTAGGTACTACTATTATTACATTTTATGGGAGGCAGATGACAAAAGTCTACGACCAATGTGTGTTACCAGTGATGACGTATGGCACTGAAACGTGGTCTCTTACTATGGGCCTCATAGATAAGCTCAAAGTCGCACATCGAGCTATGGAGAGGGCTATGCTCGGGGTTTCTCTACGTGATCGAATCAGAAATGAGGAGATCCGTAGAAGAACGAAAGTCACCGACATAGCTCAGAAGATTAGCCAGTTAAAGTGGCAGTGGGCAGGGCACATAGCACGCAGAACAGATGGCCGATGGGGCCGAAAGGTTCTGGAGTGGAGACGAGAGAGAGAGAGAGTCGTTGTGCGCACTTCTTGTATAGCGAAGGTACTAACTAAAGGCAAGAGAGAGTGTGTGAAGACACGACATTGGTGAACCATACTTTGACATGCCTGTATTTGGTAAGACACGAGAAAGCTAATGGGCTTACATCGCGTAATGCTCAGTAAAGGCTGATTTGCAAAAAAAATCGTTTGGTACACTTGTTGCAAAGAAACAATAATGAAATACCAATTACGTATACAAATCGAGCGCGCAGAGTCGGTTACGTAAAAAGCTCTGCAAGGTTGAAAATGCGTTGTTACTTACGCGTTGTCGATACAACGCTCAATTGTATCGGTGGGACGCAAGGACAAGCGCACCGCACTCAATATCCTGAAAATGGCTTGCGCGCGGACGAAGTCGAACAACGGCGGTAAGTCTCACGTAAATCCTGTTATATTATACCAAATTATAAAGAACGTGAGTGGATAACAGACCAATTTGATTCCTGGACAAACTATGAAATCATATGAAATTTTTCTTTACTCCTTGAAAGTTAACTATCACGCTACTTTCCTAGCCCAACAGCAAAACTCAGTTCTAGCACGCAAAGTGTGGTGACTTCCCAGCCGTCTTAGTATGAAGTATTCGTAGGAAGGGTAGGCAAGTTTTTATGTGTCTGAAACCCTGGCCTGGACATTACACGCTAGAGGCCTTTCGTGCTCATGTTAAATAACTATTCTCTGTGAACAAAGCGGCTAGCTATCGTACTGTTTAATAAAACAAGTATATACCTTGTTTTTATACATAAGGCTTCTTTAATAACCGAATAACTCGCTGCGTGAATGCTCAAAGAGTTTTTAGTATTCTCATAAAAGCGCAAATAAAAGCCGATATTCTTTTGGCTGGTTTTATTATTAGATAGTAGTTTTACTTTAAAGTTTGCACTTTAATTACACCCGTGTGCATTTACTGTTCCAACCATAGAGTTAAAAAAACTAAATCAATTTTTAAATTAAACTTTGTCAGACGTTACTTCTTGTCAAAATTCATAATTCTAGGGAAATTCATTAAAGGGAAGAATCGGTTTTTGATTTGTCAGCGACTGTTGAAAATATTATGCTACTTATTCGTAAATGGCCGTATTTTTGAGAGCTCCAAGGAACCTATGTTAATGACAACTCAATACCTATAATACAGATAGATCTGTCTAGACAGACGAACAACAATGTGATCCTTTTCCCTCTTGAGGTACATACATCCATAAAAAAAAGTTTACGGTAACTTTGGAAAATCGATAACTTTTTGTAACGGTAGATTATATTATGATTACTTCGTCTTTTTAGTTGCTATTGTTGGAATTGTCAGACCATTTTGAGTAAACCATGGGCACCAATAGGTACTGGTTGATGATAATGCGCCCGCTCATCGAGCTCAAGAGTTCGAGTAATGCCTTTCTCCGAAAATACGACATCACAAGGTTAGACAGGCCTGCCGGCTCGCCTGAGTTAAACCTAATAGAGCACGCGTGGGATGCTCTTAAGCGAGCTGTTTTGAACCATCAGCCAAGTCCCCAACCAGTGCCAGAGCAGGGAAGGAAGCCGCTATTCAAGAATGGGACAGGTTACCCTAGAAATGCTGGATAACTTGATTCTTAGCATAACCAGGAGGATCACCGCATGTGTCCGAGCCAGGGGAGGAGTTATATTATATTGAATGTAAACCTTTAATTAATAAATTGCTGATTAAGTTAAATTAAAAAAAAATCAGCTTATGCTAGTGATCACAAACTTTTCTACCGACTTGCAAAAAGAAGGAGGTACTCAATTCGACTGTATTTTTTTATGTTTGTTACCTCATAACTTTTGACTGGGTGAACCGATTCTCAAAATTATTTGTTTAAAAGCTGGTGCTTCCTGTGTGGTCCCATTTAAATTTCATGAAATTCTGTCTAGTAGTTTTTGAGCTACACTCCAATAACTGAATAGAATTGAAGTCGGTATTAAATTTTTCAAATTGTACTTCTTTTGTTTTTTTTATGTTTGTAGCCTCATAACTTTCGATAGGGTGAACCGAATTATTCAAATTGTATTTTTTTCTAATTTTACTTGTTTGATGTGTGTACTTTGACTTAGGAGATTCCAAACTGCTCCTAAATGGAGCCGTGGCAATCTATTAATAAAACATAGAGAATAATTTTCCAGAAATCGAAATCATCATTGCGAAATGCAATTTACAAATTGAAAGATACTCCTTCCACCTATCTGGTTCGTATCTAACATCATTCCATACAATTCGATTTGTAATTTAAATTGTGCCAGACAAGGCTTAATATCTTTTGTTAATATCTCTTGAATTTCGCTAATTGGAGGAAGGTAGGGTACGGTCGGATGGTATATGCCTTTTGGGCAACCGTCGTCGCCACTACTGCTCACCAATTAAAAGGTCTCTTCAGTTATTCTGAAGAATAGCAGACACCCTCTGGTAGTAATTAAAACTCCATTTACGGAATAGGCCGCCTTTCATTCACAATAAAATTCATTTTCCGAGTATAATTATAGCAATCAGAAGCTGTGATGGAGTAAGAGTGCCCACTTTACGAGGCCAAAGATATTTTATTTATCAAGGCTAAATTCAAAGATATATTCAGTAAGTATTTTAAATAAACAACGTAATATCAAAATGGACTAATTAGAATCAAAGGAGACCAGAAGAGCATGGCATTGTCCCGCCAAGAAAATGGCGGCGGAGAAGGGAAATCCCATCTGAAGACATCCGCGCTAGTCAGTCGCAGATATAGTCTTGTCAGAGTCAGCCAGATGGCAAAATATTTAGAAATGTGTATTAAGGCTGATAATTATAAGGTAAGTATATTTCTGCGTAATCTACTTACTGTAACGTAACTTTTCTGAAATTTGTCTACGTTCGAATAGAACTTTCCAATGTTACTGATATGGTGTATAAACACCACAATTACATTAAAGCCTACATAAGTAGGCTTTAATGTAATTGTTACTTAACTAATGTTAGCATCTTGTAAATTCAGTTGAATGTAATCGGTATAGATTTGAGTTTCAAGTTATGGAATACATGTGCTGGTTTTATCGTTTTATTGTAGTGGGTGTTACACTAGGTAAAGAGTTTTGAAGTAACCCACACACACAAAAATACAGACGATATAAGAACCTCCTCCGTTTTGGTAAGTCGTTTGAAAATACACTGGTTTAGATCGTGAAATCCAGCAATAATTTATGTATTTAAATCATTGTATGGTTAAAAGTAAAAAGAGGAAAACAAACATAAGCCTCTTAATATAGACAGTCGAAATTTCTTTCGGAGGCAAAAAACTCACATAACACCAAAATATGTGTCTATGAAAAGTTATGAGATATATTAACGTATATACTCCTGAATATAGACTAGAAAAGCTCTGCTTTCGGTCGGAAAATATCGCGGTCGTTCAATGGAACAGACATTTTAAGCCGTAAAGCAAAGGTCAATGGTCCTGAAAGACACACCGGTGTAACCTTTGATGGAACGCCCCAGGGGCCAATTTCACAAACATACAAGTTTACAGGGTTATTAAAATGTTTTTTTTTTGAAGCAATAGCAATGCCTTAGGATATTTGACTGTGTAAATATTATGAATAAACCTGAGCCATCCTAAAAGGTACTAAGTAAATATTTATGTAGGAGTGATTATCTGTGCGTATGAGAGGATGGAGTGCACGAGCCACGAACTGAGTGAATGAGGGAGTGAAGAACGAAAAGAGCCCATTAGAGCTCTTGTTCATTTCATTAGCGCTCGACGGTGTATCATGTGTTTTAAAAGATATATTAAATTGCTACTCTGCTATCAAGTACGACTTTCCATCAACCCTGATCCTACGCATTATATTGATAGATATACGCAAAAATATAGATAACAAGGAATAAAACTAAATGTGTCCAGATTTAGTCAAATTAAAAACAATATGATGTAACTAAAACATAAGGGTGGCCATAGTAAAAACACTTAAAATCAGCCCACTATGTTCCCACTGTTGGGACTCGATCCTTCCTCTCAGAGAGAGGAGTTGGGCCATAATCCATCACGCACGCGCTAACCCGTGTCGAAGTTTTCAGGCCGCCCGAAGGCCTTCGACATAGTCTAACGACTGTTGTCCTAAGAAAAACAACCGGGTTTAACAGTGCCCTACGAAGCACGGAAGCGCTCAGTTGAATATTGCCGCTAGCACACACTCATCAAACTCCTGACCGCAGCAAGTGTTGCTTAACTTGATGATCGGTTAAGATCGCCAAGTCAAGCTTCGCTACGAGCGCTTCATATTATAGGCAGTATTATTGTATTTTAATTAAATTAATCTAATTCACAATTGACGACCCGTAAGCCTAGTAGTAGCCTTAGAATCTATAGTTTCCAAGTTGGCCCTCATATTTGTTTGTTGAGCAGAAATGTTCGTATTCGGGTATTTCGGTAAGATTTTTGTGATGTATTAATGTGAGAGCTCCAAGGGAATGTATCCGTGCTTCCTGCGACACAGGGAATCACAAACACAAACACACATAGTCTAAGATCCGGCTGCAGAATCGGTGCACTCATCGTAGTATCATATAGTATTTGCTAAAAACCAAAATTAAGCTCATATTTATGATTAGTAGAATATACATCTACCAGGTTGCCTAATAAAATTTGGACGCTAGTATTTAGTTTAGTTATTAGGTCAGTAGATTTTTCGGAATAAAGACTATTCACTTGTTCTTTAAATAAGCTATCGTCCAATTCACGGCAATATATTATAAAGACTCTGAATAATCACGGCTGCGGTTGTGCACTTGGCCGCAACTCTTCGCTGCCAGGTGTAAACTGGTTTTGATACATTTATATTCTGTTTTTAGCAAATTTTTTTCTGTTTATTATGATATACATTATTTGTCCTCTGTTTGCTGAAACTGCTTCACATTTCCTGTTATATTGTTATTATTACCTATGTATGCATTTATTATCTTATTGAGTGATTTTATTCATCTCATTTTACATGATCTCATATAATCTTTTTTTAAAGTAGTTTATAGTATTATCATATAAGTATATGTATTTATTATATTATTGATATTTATGTAGGTATTTAAGATTCTTCTTTATGTTTTAATTAATAGATATATTTTTTAAAAACATCATTAAACATGTTTTTTTTTATATTTAAACATTGTTTTAACTATTTATCTTGTTGCACACCACCGTCTACACTTTTTTATTGTTGTCCTGTCCATTCAAAGGTTGTCTGTAAGAGACTGCACTAGCGATAGGACCGCCAATTGTATTATCACAGTTCTAAGATTTTCACTCGTAGGTACTCGTAGGTTAATTAGTTAATTTACCTACTGTATATTTATTATTTTCTTGTGGTAAACAATAAAGAGTTATTGTATTGTATTATATATACGGTTACTTAACTAAATCTGGCCGCAAATAAGAGTTGCTGGCTGTTAAAGATGTTAAACATTTATGGTAGAGTGAAAGAGAGTTGGCGCGTAACATTACTAGTTAGACGCCCGACCATTGGTTTTCAGCAAATACACGAGGAGTGCACTTATTCTGGAGTCGGATCTCGTACTAACACAGCTCCACAAAATACAAATCTGTAACTATTGTAAAATTAGTCGCTGGACTTCGAGGTTTCAACGGCGTGGTGATGGATGATGATGATAGCGAATCAAAATATTTAAAAGCCTAATACGTTTATCAGAAACAAGTACAATTTGAAAAATGTAATACCGACTTCCATTCTATTCAGTTATTGGAGCGTAACTCAAAAACGAATGGACCGAATTTGATGAAATTTAAATGGAGTGGGGAGAACCAGACGGGAAGCACCAGCTTTCAAACAGAATTTTGAGAATCGGTTCACCCAGTCTAAATTTATGAGGTAAACATAAAAAAACAGTCCAATTGAGTACCTCCTCCTTTTTGGAAGTCGGTATTATTATCAATAATCAGTTTTTGAGTAACAAACATCCATTCATCCATCCATCCATCAAAACTTTCACAAATGTAGGATCCTAAAAGTGACAGAATTTTTCAAATCGTTAAAGTAGTTTCAGAGCTTATTCAATTCAAACAAACATACAAATCGTTCCGCTTATATATTAGTGTAAATGAACAATGCAGATACTTAATGATCAAGAAGTTCTAACCTTTTTTTTTTAACTTTTCAAACGTTTATCGGACGCTTGTAGAAAAGTATACCTCCATTTTGAAAAGGTGGCCACCATTTAAGCTCAATACGGGGGCTACTTTATTGCAAGGTAGAATACACATGTGAAAGAAACTGAGAGGTTAGTGCTTTCGGTGTAATTTGTTTTTACACGGCTTGGGAAAGGTCGAAGTGAAACGGTAACATCCCTAACCAGAGGTTTGTTTTTATGAACATCGGAGAGATTGCCTATTTCACCAACGGCAAGGTATCTAAAATAAAATGTCTCATCACCGCGATACCTGAAATCTGTTTCGGTTATCGTCGATACATCTAAACTAACTGGAAACAGTTAACTCCATAACAAACATCAGTTTCAAAATACAGAGTTCTGTTCAATATTTATAACAATACTAGCTGGTAAGCGACTTCGTTTGCGCAGGGTTAGTACTTCGTGTAGCTTATTATCTTCTCCAAGGCCATAACTATCTTTATATCAAAATTTCATAAAATACTTACATAGTCAAACGCAATCGCTATAATAGTATTAGTAAATTTAAATTCTAAGTAGATCAATCAGTAAACACTAATAATAGCATACAAAAGTATAGAGAAATGAAAAAAAACTGTCATTACATTTCATCACCCTTGACGACATTTGTGTTACATTTCATCACCCTTGACGGTCATCGAGCACGTCTAGTGTATCGAGCTGTCAAAATGATAGCGTGCTTTTGACTAAACTATCAGAAACTGACACAAACTTTAACAGAACAGTCATCATTACGATCTTGTCGTAGGCGGAGATCTTGTTATTTTTTCTACGCTGTGCCCAAGAATATTACTCTTTTTCACCCGCGTGGTGATGGATGATGATGATAATGAAAAGTAGCCTATGTGCTATTCCAGACTTATAATCTATGTCTGTGCCAAATTTCATCCAGATCCGTTCAGCCGTTCTGTCGTTTTTGAGTAACAAACATCCATTTATCCAACCATCCATCCAAACTTTCACATTTATATTATTAGTGTGGTTATAACATGATAGGATAGTGGGATTATAACAAAACAAGTTGATATAGATGAGGGGTTATAGTAATTATGTAATTAAAAACACAAAATCAAAGCCTAATGACATAGTCTAGGGTCAATTTCGAAAGATCGTTTCATAAACTGTATATTTTGAAGATTAATATAAGTATTGGTATTTTAGTTATCTGAATTACAATTTATTAATTACTCGAATATACATACAACTATATAATATAGGTAGACATTTATGCGGCTCTGTCCGCGCTGTAATTGTATACTTATTAGTACTTTACTGCAAAAAATATATTTATCCATTACTTAAAGTCTTTAACACATAAAATCAACGAGTCTCAAACTAGACGAAGGGGCTGTGGCTTGGAACTCTAAGATGCGAACACGAAATAGTACCTTTTAGAGGTGAGTCCTATTTACTAGAACAGATCAAAGGAACAGGTATTTTACGAGACTAGGTGGCGCCTATTCCAATCTTCACGATACTAAGTCTAACTAGTCTTACTTCTGTACTACGAGTATCTCTCTCTCTCTCTCTTATACGCATAATCAGAATGTAAACTAAAAATTAAATAAATTTCATAGATACGTGTATAGACGAAGTCACGCCTTTTTTTGCTTTATTAACCCATATCACATTTTCATTCTCGGTTTAGGGTCATCTTAAATACACCTTATCAGTGAAAAATATATTTGTTGCCTAAAACTGATGACATGTAGAGGGAAAAGATGGAAAGAAACGGAGAATAAGAACCATAGAATGAGAACCAACCAATAAGAAACATTCCTGTCCTGACACAAGTTGTTATGGTAAAACTAGCCGCGCCCGGCGGTTTCACCCGCTGGGTGATGGATGATGATAATGATGATGATGAAATGTATGTAACTATGTGTTATTCCAGTGCCTCATCTATCTACGTAACAAATTTCATCCAAATCCTTTCAATCGTTCTGGCGTGATTGAGTTACAAACCTCCATCCAAACATTTATAATATTATTAAGATATATGCTAAGTTACAATAGGTATACACATAAGTGTATAAGCATAAGGAGTTCCAATAACTACAATTAACTTTTTCAACGAAACATTTAAAGATAAATATCTCTTATGTATATGCTGGCATTTTATAGCAAACAGGGACAGTTAATGTCACGCCAGCTTTTTTTTTAAATAGTGCCGTCTATAGCACAATTTACAGCCAATACTAAACCCCAATTCACAGTACGTACCGTTAAAAGCGTTGCTGTGACCACTCGAGGGGCAAGCTTGCAACTTGCAACAATAACCACAAAACCTGGCCCCAAGTGCTCGGTTTACGACATTCTAAACTGCCTCTACTTTGTTTCAGGCAGCACTCCAAAAAATAAAGATTTGAGCCAGTTTTCCGGTGAAACAAGCAGGGAGTAGCAAAAAGTACGAGGTACGACTCTGGTAAATTATAGCAATGTGCTCGGTTTGCCGCAGCTGTGTTATAATTAAGTTGGCAAGAGTTTTTGTGAACAAGTGACGAACTGGCAACTCGAACAAGTGGTCAGGCGTATAATTAATAACAAAGATTTCGTAATTGTATTAACCGTCTCAGAGTAAGTGATATAATTTTTCTCTCTGTATACATTTATCATATTCTTGGATCATCATCGCACGCAAAACTGACGGCCGATAGGGCCGAAAGTATCTGGAGTGGAGACCACGGATCATGAAGCGCAGTGTAGGTCGTCCGTCGTCAGACAATCTGATACAGGTCGCATGAAGACGCTGGGTGCAGGCCGCTTCCCTGTCCTTTTGGAAATTTAAGAGCGAGGTCTATGTTCAGCGGTGGACGCCTTAAGGCTGAGATGACGATGATTATGATTAGATCGTCATCATCATCTCGGCCTTATATCATTAGATCATCATAAGGTTAGTTAATATATCAAGAGAATGGTCACTCATGTGCTATTCGTCAGAATGGTTTATTTACCGACCACCAGCCAGATGGCAGTATGCTTGCGGATATTCCCAAATAAATTACTTATGTTGGGTTCTAGTCTAAAGATCTAGTGAGAGAGTTGGGGACTATCAAAGCTTTACATATTAAAACCATACCTTACGACGGATCATAGTTGACAGTTGAGGTTTAACTACCTGGTATGCCTCTTGTGTAAGACTTGGCCGGTTCCACCGCAGTGCCAGACATTCTGCCACGAACTACCTAGTAGTGCGCACGTATTACTATGTTAAGTTATGAAGCACTCTGTAGCCACTGAAATCACTGGTTGAAACTCAAAACCCAATGTCTCGAGGTGAAGATCACAGTACAGAAACTAAACTTTTAAGCTTTGGGTGGCACTGCAACTAGCATAAGCAAGCGTAGCTCATCTCGCCACCTGTCGCATAAATGAAAGTAAATGACACTTCATGACATAATTCAATGCGCGATAATGTTTTTTTTATGGTATAGTTTGGCAAACGAGCAAGCGGATCACCTGATGGTAAGTGATCACCGTCGCCCACGGACATCCACAATACCAGAGGTCTCGAGGATGCGTTGCCGTCCTTTGAGGAAGGAATAGGCTATTTTCTTGAATGCTTCCAAGTCGTATCTGTTCGGAAACACCTCAAGTGGCAGCTGGTTCCACATAGTAGTAGTGTGAGGCAGAAAGTGCCGTCGGAATCGCACGATTGTGGGCTCCCAGACGTCAACATGATCTCTATGAAATTTCCGTCATGATGTCCGATGGCGAAATTCAGCTGCAGGTATTAGATCGAACAGTTCCTCGGAGCACTCCCCATGATATATGCGGTATAAGATGCAGAGTGATCCGACAACTCTACGCAGTGCCAAAGAGTCGAGCCGATCGGAGAGAGCTTGGTTGTCGACGATTCGAGCCGCTCTGCGTTGAATGCGGTCAAATGAAAGGAGCTGGTACTGGGGAACCCCGCTCAGAGGTACAGTAGAGAACAGTACTCCATGTGAGGCCGAACTTTAGCCTTATAGAGTTGCAGGCGATGGGCCGACGTGAAGTACCGTCTCGCTTTTCCAAGCACACCAAGCTTTTTAGAGGCTAAGTTAGCCTTTCCTTCCAATCGACGGCGAAACTGAACGACACTCGGGATGTCCACTTCAAGAATTCCAATATGAGGCAGTTAGGGAAGTAACCTCAAAACGGAGGGAATGTTATCTAAACTATGAACATTGGTTTTAGCTGTGAAGTCGGTAACGCTTTGAACAATTAACACAAACTTGCTTAACACAAAGCAAGTTGCAGTTGCAACGCCGCGGGTAGGAAGCTTGTATAGAATCTGTACAAAATGAGAAGCGTCCTAGGAATGAAAGTCGCGCGTGGGCTAATTTGCTGTTTTATAGTTTTATTGTGTCCTGGCCCTAGCACGAATAACTGCGTAAGTGTAACGTAACGCATCGTTCACGTGAAACAGTACAAACTGTCATTTTTAAGCGATTAGTATCCATAACTTACGCAATAAGCCGAGTATGTAGGACTCGACCGGTTTCGCGACGTTCAGAGGCGCTTCTTCACGGAGTACGTACGCTCCCGACCGCGTCCGCGCATGCACTGATTGATAAACTGTCATTTATCCATCTATCTATTATAATTATATAAAATAAATAACTCATAGTTTGTTGTATACGAATACTTTTTCGCTAATTCTTTGTTCTACGGCCTCTGATAATAACATAATAACTGGATTTGATTGACTCATACAAATTTCAATGTTAGTTACCCGTATCGAGACGACGTTTTTCTTTTTGCATTGACTCTAACAAAACTCAATTTTTCTGGTGCTAAAATGAAAACGGACAACATGAAAATTACATTAAACCGTTCTCAAAACGGTGATGTTTTGCAAACGGTTTAATGCGTCTTTTGGTGAAAAAAGGTTTAAAAATGTAATGTTGAATAAGTTCAATGGAAAACGCCTTCAGCTATACGGAAAAGAGTACGAAACACTTTATAAAATTTTCCTACACCCTTTAAATGTTAACAAGAACAAGATAATACTTTTAAGAGAGATCGCCATTATAATCATATTATTTCATTACTAGCAACTGCCCGCGACTTCGTACGCGTGGTAGGCTCGGCCGTCGGTCTCGCCATAACCTCCCGTCTTTTCTTGATTTTTTTTCTTCTCTTGACAATAATTAACACAACACAAAATGAATTAGCGAGATTACTCCATACATTCTCAAGTTATAGCGTGACCAGGAGAAATAGGGGTTCATTTTTATATATATAGACTAGGAACTGCCCGCGACTTCGTTCGCGTGGTAGGCTCGGCCATCGGCCTCGCCATAACCTCCCATATTTTCTTGGTTTTTCTTTCATAAGAACCTTCTCCTGACGATAATTAACAGAACAAAAAATAAATTAGCGGCATTGTCCCATCCGTTCTCAAGTTATAGTGTGACCAGGTTCTCCTGTATAGGGGTATATAGATACCTTTAGCGGCATTGTATGGTTATCAACACTCAACAAAATGTTATAGTTTAAAAGTCTACTGTCGGTCGGTCGTTAGCCTCGTAGCTCCAAAAAGTGACACGATGTCGTTAGTATTTTTTTTATTGAAAGGATGCTTTCACAAAATAGTTATACGCTGTGTTTGATTATAATGAGTTCAGACATATACATTACTAACTAAAAAGCATCTCTCTCTTCGATCTTCGACTTCGATTTTGAGCTCAAATGTTTAAATTCTTAGTGAAGCTGTAAGAGCTTTAAAGAGCTGCTGATGACCAGATCAGGAATACATGAAATCTACAGTGGGCCGAGCACGAAAATATGCTTAAATGTAACGTTAGAATTAGAATTATTTAATCTGTCCGCATCAGGAACAAAAATAACAATAGATTTATGAATGAAACTTGCCTCGAATGAGGCTTGCTGATTCGGACAGATAAAAGACCTTATAACGTGTTCGTTATACTAGGCACGTCATAGAAAATTACATTTATAAAACGATGTCTCAAATCAGTATGTATGTGCACAAATTGCACATATTCATATTGTGCACAAATTGCACATATTCATATTGTGCACAAATTCTTGCCCATGACATGTATACAGTCTATACTACGCTATCCGTTATGATATCGTTTTGTACAAACTATGAGTTTTCTGTGCCACTATTGTACTAGATAAATGACAGTTTGTACTAAATACGAGAACGTTAACGATGCGATTACTTTACACTTAAACAGATTTTCGTGCGCAGCCCACCGATCTCATCATTTACCTACGCAAGATTTAAACTTCGGGTAGGTAGTAGCTCCATACCATTCTGCAACCACAAACTTGTGGTCTTGCGATGACCATGTCAGCAGTCATTACGCAAACTCTGAGTGAACTGTACGCAAAATTTATTAAAAGTGGCAGGAACTGGTTTTTTTATTTATGACATACGTATGAATGTGCATGCGCTACAATAAACTACGATCTAACCTAAACACTAATAAGAAATTTAAGTTTGACTTAATTTTAATTTCTAAATTTTACTTAACTTAATTTTAATTGGTGAAAATATTAATTTCCCTTATGTAAATTTATCAAAGTCACATGAATAAAATACTAACCTTTTCTCAACATTCTGTCGCCGTTATACCTGCAACAACATGATGCTCATTAATAAACACGAAACAACTTAACAATGTAGAATTTGTTATATTATATTTGCAAAGAGAAGCGGCCGTATTTCGGCTGCCAAGTTTAATGAAGTTTATTTCTGATACTTGTTGTACAAACAAGGAAAATTCGGAAGGGTGGATTTCCAAGACATTTCTTGGGGGAAAATAACAAGATACTGGTATACATACATACTAACATAATAATTTGCTAAACAGGGAACACAATGCTCAATGAATGTTGTTTATCTGTATGTTTATCTATGTGTAACATGACCGGGCCAGACCAGGTGGCAGCCCGCTATTTTAGGAGAGTAACCTCAATTTTGTCCATCGAATTGCATAGATAGCAAAAATGATTCATATAACGTATGTAACCAGTATGTATGGGAATACTTAGTAAAAATGTCTCTTTGACTATATTATACAGTTTACATATTCAAGTGTACAATATTCAAAGTGCACTTTTACGACAATTTCGTTTAGAACTCTCTTATGCAAAAAGTTACCTTTACTGCATATTTTAGTGATGCTGCATGGATTAAATTACTTGTTATACCGCAAATAGCTATATTCACGAATTAAAAGTCTAATATATTTACTTACAGAACTGGGATACAGAATTTGTACTTGAGAACTGCGTACTTTTAGTTAGTAATTTTTATATTAAACCTTTTAACGTCGTCCTGAAATTGAATAGAATAGGCTTTATTTATGACAAAACACATACAATAACATTTCGTAGTTCAACACATAAGTCCAAACAAGAATTACAAAACACAATAAAATAAATGATTCTTGCAGCCTTCTGCTACAAATCGGCTCCAACTCAACATAGTGCTGATCGTGCACAACCAGCGTTGGTCTTCCGTTGAGGCCGGTAGGTGACGTCACGCACGGTTATACATAGTACTTGCTATAATATATACAAGAAACAATTTGCACACCTAGTAGAAGAAGTTTAATTATAATGAAAGTTTAACAGAAATAATAAAATAAAATATACAGTGACGTATAATAATAATTGTAACAATTGTTCAAGGTGAGAACTATTTTTTTCGAAATAACGTTTGTGTAAGTTTTTTGAGTTTCCTCGCTTTTTTGATGAATGTTGAGAACGTTTTTCAATTGATATTTACTATATAAACATTGCAGGTCTGCATAAACTATGTAAACATTGCAGGTCTCTCATTGGCGGTAATTGCATTGTTACATCCATCTTTAGACTGAAATAAACAATATTATTTAATTCTAGAACTAACTGTTATTGCTACTATTAGCTGCTACGACATTCGCGACGAAATGAATCAGAAGTAAAAGTTTCTCATACCATCCTCCGTGATAAAAGGCTACGTCTGTGCCAAATTTCATCAAGAACGGTTCAGTCGTAAAGAGGGACTAAATTGCTTTGTCAAGCAAATGGTAAACCAAAAACCAGATAAAATAAATCACTTTCTTAGGGACAAATTATATACACTACCCTACGTAGATGCGATAAGGGTATGGAAATGCTACATACAGATAATGTTGCTAACCATGTCTACCACCTACCTGAAAGAGTTGTAAATGGCAGAATTTATATTAGTCAGTCAAAGGACATTTTCTTGTACGGAATCTCTGACACCGCAAAGCGAAATCAGCGTTTAAATTTATATGCAAATTGGTCTTGAGAATATAGAAAGCGCTGTCGAGTGCTTCTAAAGAGGAAATGCAGCGCTTTAAGCACAAATTTGACGTAGAACGACTGCACCTTCTAGTTCACAGAAAGGATTTAAAGCTACCATTGCAATTCCAGACCATTTTCAACATGTTGGAAGTACCAACTTTGCTTTATATTTGTTAATAGTAGTTTATGAAACTGTTGCAAGGTATTAAAATACGAGTATGTGTATGTATTAAATTTTTTAGTAAAAACTTCTTAATTTTCACCCTTTTTTATGAACCTTGCTAATTACGAGATCGATTGCCATACACCGTCAATGATGATATCCTCAAAATAGGCGAAACACTTTTCAGTTATTGGAGAGAAACTCAAAAACTGCTTGACCGCATTTGATGAAATATAAATGAGACCTCGGAAGTATAATCTACCAAACAAAAAAATAATTTTCAGTTTCAGTCCACAAATGGGGTAGGAATGGGTGAACATAAAAAAATACATACAGACGAAAATATAACCTCCTCATTTTTTGTAGTCGGTTAAAAACAGAGTCGTAGGCGAGGTTTTTAATAGTATCACACGATTGTCTTAATACATAGTTTAACGCCGTTTCATACTACTTTGTCTACTCTGATAAATTGGGATTGAACCTTTAGTAGATTAAGCCTTCCTATACCGTGATAATTAAAACAAAAGATTTATGAATGAAACTGGCGTATATTTACGTCTCTGGTACGCAAAGGGTTAAAAGACAAAAGTTAAAAGAGAGTAAAATTGTTTATTGCTCATAATAATTATTACCTGGATGGCCGAGCTTTGCTCGTAAGAAAACAATTGATTTTCTTTGTCAAACACTCATTGGCTTAGTGTTGCTTAACAACGCCATCTATTGTCAAGCTGTAGCTTTAGTGTTGCCGTATCGGTGAAACAGTTCAGTTGTTGTTTAAGCTGTTTAGCCCTAGTTGCCATAATGATGCTGTAGCAGTTTTTCATTGCCTGCAAACACGGATAAAACGACGTTTTCTAAAAATGAAACCTAGCTAGATCGATTTATTTATTTATTTATTTGACAGGCCTGTTGGTCTAGTGGTTAGTGACCCTGACTGCTATGCCGGAGGTCGTGGGTTCGTTTCCCACCCAGGACAAATGTTTGTGTAATGAGCACGATCATTTGTTCTGTGTCTGGGTGTAATTTATCTATAATATGTATGTATTTAGAAATATATAAGTATGTTTATCAGTTGTCTAGTACCCATAACACAAGCTCTGCTTAGCTTGGGACTAGATGGCGTTGTGTGATAGTTGTGGAATATTTATTTATTTATTATTTATCGCCCCCGAAACCCCCTGCATACTAACTTTCATGAAAATCGTTGGGGGCGTTTCCGAGTTTCAGATTATGTAATATGTAGGTTCATATATAGGTGGGTACAGGAATTGCTCGTTTTTTAAAGTACTATATGATTCAAGGTTTGATTGTTGCATTTATGATATTATATATCGGCCGGAGTCAAATTTTCTTTATGTTCACTATTATCAGACATTGTCAAGCAAGAAACATTACATATTTCGTGATTGTGCTTATAAAGTACGTCAATATAAACTCGTTTTGCAGTATATAATTCGACTTTACAATATGAGAGTAAATACAATATATTTCCAACTTTGTGTGCACAGAAATAGCGTATTTTGTCACGCACATACGGTTATGTAGTTGTAATGATGTAGTACTGCTAACAGTGAAAACTTCCACACGTAGGTAAAGATACACTAAAATCTTAAATCAAAGGTACCTAGTTCTTTTTACAGATTTATAAAGACAAAGCACGTGAATACAAATATGCATAAGGCACGAGGTGTGGTTATTCATACAGCTCCACTGACCCCTTTAGGGATGTAATGTCGTGAATTTATATATCATGATCATCATCATTATCAGCCGGAAGACGTCCACAGCTGAATATAACCTCCCCCATAGAACGGCTTGGACTTGGAACGGCTACTTGCTTCCTGCATCCAGCGATTCCCCGCGGTTTTGACAACATCAGTCCACCTAGCGGGTAAGTATGTATGTACGAGATCTACCATAATGTAGTGTAATTATCGAAAGATGATTTTCATGTTTATTCGATGCACTAAACTGAAGATGGAGTTAAAAGATCCATAAAACATTTACTAGTTATTAAATTTGCTCGTAAAGTTTTCTATGCAACGTTTCACGAAGAGTGTTTTGTTTAAGATCAACTTCAAAGTAAGAGTTAACATTAAAAAGCATAGTTGGTGTGTAATTATTTTTACTGAAATTTGAAAAGTTTTAAACTTTTCCAAGTTCGCGACAGTCTTGTACTTATTCCAACTTTTTAGATGAATAAAGAAGCTCTGTAAAGGAGCAAACTGGTATAATAGTATTCTAATTTGTCTGGTATAAAATTAAACGATGTAACGGTTATTTGTGTGCCAAGTTTTTTGTACCGATAGCAGGTATGTAACTTACCTGATATCGCAACAAAATGTAAGACACCTAAGTAAAAATAAAACGCGACCAGCCGTGTGATTTTTTACAACATCCGTAAAACAAATCACGAGATGACAAGAAACGTTGGAAAAACAACCTTATGTACAAGGGCGATATCTCATAAAATATAAGACATCGGTGAGCTCGTCGACGAGCACATCGACGAATCATTAGAGATAATATAAATTAATAAAAAAAAGATTAATAAAAAAAAAATTAATAATATGGGACAACATCCACACAAAGGTCTTCAGGTCCCAAAATAGGCAGAGCCTGTACTATGGTAACCTGATGACTGATATACATACTTATATACATATACACACCCAGACACAGATCAAACAGACATGTTCATGCACACAAATGTTTGACCAGTCCGGGGATCGAATCCGGGACCAGCGGCTCAGAAGGCAGGGGTGCTACCAACTGCGCCAACCGGCCTGTCATGCACCTGCACCTGAATGTAAAATGCTGTCTAAACATTACGGCTCCATTGATAGTGAACCTGCCTTCGAAGCGCGGTGTCCACGTTTTATTGTATAAAGATGCTTGGAATACTCCACTTCTGGCAAGCTGTCACTCTGCCACCCATAAAATGTAATATTTGTAGTACCTAAGTAGAAACATTGTAAACATCTGTATAAAAATAATGGCCCCGAGTTTCTTGCCGCTTCTTCTCGGTGGGCTCTATATATTTTGGAACGCGGCGGTAGAGTCTTTAAAGTACATTATAATGAAAAGTTGACGTTCATAAGTGCGTCTTTGATGCCTAAATTGAATAAATGATTTTGACTTTTGACTTTGACTTTATCCTTAATCGGGGCAAAATTTGTGTTTTTATTTTTGAAAATGTTGCGTTTGCAAATATTATTTGCATGACGAGCAGATACAGAAGTCCCTACAAAATAGTAATAGTGTCGCAAGCTACCGATCGTTAATTAATAACTTGCTTGAAAGAACTCTCTGCAGGCGGCATAACGAACAAAATCGTTTATTTACTAGACTAACGAAACTATCAAATGCAAAGTATGTGTATAAACAGCCCGGACCATTTTACAAATATTACCGAACCGTATCAAAAACCAATCCCATTCATATTACATTAATTTTAGCTTCAGAAGCGAATTTGGTAAATTTAATTCCGTCGACTGGTCGCGTGCGACCCGGGCCTTATTAACGCTCTGGATGGCGGAGGGTGGGAAACATTATTATTTATTTATGCTTTATCACTGATGAGGTTCGCAGCGTCCGCTTAGTAAATTACAAGGCATCTGCTAATGTGAAGAAATTTAAAAATCTTAGTTACACTGCGCGTCTTATAAACATACCGAAAAGGTGTTGTTTAAGAGCGGCCACATACAGTTGGAACTCCGTTTAGGGGTTTTGATTCGAAATATCGATTCGGGATTCCGTACACACATACGTTCGGAATAACAAGGCTCAGTTGAAAGACTACGACCATTGCGTTCAAACATTTGAACAACGATGGACGACAAATTTCTACTTCGCGGTTACATTATTGCTGTATCTTGAACAAAATACGTCGCCGTTACGGGCTATTTTCACTTAACACTCAAAGATTGAAGAGAAGACTAATAATAAATGTGTTATGCGATTCATTCAAAATCAATAGAATTCTTGCGTTTGGAACTTTTCGGGACATAGATTTGAATGAGTTACTTCGTTCGAAATCCCGATTCTCTATTACGAATCGAAATCCCTACAAGGGATTACTTAAGATTTCGAACGCACTAAATTCATTCAAATCTATGGACCTAACACATACGTACAGTAGTTCCATTCCGTTCGAAGTCCGATTCAAAATTCCGCATGACCTTGTGCGTTCGGAATCTCGCATGGAAAAAAGCAGTTCCGAACGCAAGACTTCCATAGATTTTGTATGAATCGCATCAGACATTTATTATTATTGTCAGTGAGCCTAGCACGAATAACTGCGTAAGTATTACGTAACGTGTCGTTCACGTGAAACAGCACAAACTGTCATGTATCTAGGGCAACTGTGACACAGATAACTCATAGTTTGTATGCCGTAGCGTTACGCGTTGACGCTTACGATACGAATACTTTTCCCAAATTGTTTGTGCTATGGCTTCTGTCTTGCAATCTTTTGGTGTTAATGGTGTGCCACCAGTAAAAACGTATGTTCTTCTTCTTAGTTAGACAATATTAAATACAATTACATAGATAGATAGATCGATAGATAACACTTTATTGAGACACCACATTTATGACTTAGTATTAGAAAATAAAATAAACAACAATGCTTAGAACGATCTTTATGTGTCTTATCGCTTAGAACGATCTTTATGTGTCTTATCGCTTAGAACGATCTTTTCCAGACAACCCATACATACACAGTTACAACACATTTTAATAGTAATCATAATATATAAATGTATTCTAGCAATTGTATATTTACGAAAGCAAAGTAAATAATGGTATTATTTATATTACTCTGAAATACTGGAAAAATGAAAACGTACGGGCATAGCAAACAATGTAAAAAAATCACTGAAATCGGACAATGTTGAAAAGTAGAAAAGAGTTTTTTCTTTTAGTTTGGACAAGTAGGTACTAGCTATGCAATCCTCTTAACTTTAGGTTTAAAAATCGTTAATGTTCATGTTCGGTACCATCACGTGTTATGTCTTATGTGTCTTATAGCTAATATGTATTGACTTCGCAACACGACGGCGGCATAAGCTTATTTTTCTCAGCGAGGACCCTAAACTAGACGTTAACGAAGCTCAACAATATAGCCAAACATTTTCTATGCCATCTGCTCATATATCAATCAATAATGTATCCATAAACGAGATTATTCATGCTATTAAACGGCTGAAAGCGCATTCCGCTTGGACCTGACGGAGTCCCTCCCTTTATTGTCAAGGACTGTAAGTCCGCGTTGCACAAGCCTCTTCTACACATATTTAACCTTTCCGTCCACACTTCCACATACCCAGATTTGTGGAAAATTTCGCGAGTCACACCTGTTCACAAGGCAGGAGAACGAAGCGAAGTTTTGAATTATCGTCCTATAGCGGTGCTGCCAGTGTTTGGCAAATTGTTCGAAACAGTCCTTAATGCTCGCTTAGTTCAGCAGATTGACATCTATCTAGACGATAGCCAACATGGCTTCAGATCAGGGCGGTCGACTGTAACCAACCATATTAACTTTGTTGATTATGTCACCGCAAAGATGGATGCCGGTCCGCAGGTCGATGTAGTATATTTTGATTATCAAAAAGCATTTGACCGCGTGGACAACGACATTCTCTTAAAAAAATGTGCATCTATTGGTTTTAATCCAAAACTGCTTAGCCTCTGCGCTAGTTACCTCAAAAACCGTTCACAGTATGTGCAGCTTTCCGGTTACAGTTCTCCACGTTATTATACCAGATCTGGTGTGAGTCAAGGTTCTACACTCGGTCCAACTCAATTTCTAATCATGGTTAACGATTTACCGAAGACTATCAGGTCATCAAATTGCCTTCTATTCGCTGATGACTTCAAACTCTTCGCCGCGGTCGATAACAATGCGGACTGCACTGCCCTTCAAAGCGATATTGACCGTATCGCAGCTTGGAGTGAACGAAATCGTCTGAATTTTAATGCTCGTAAATGTAAGATGATAACTATAACTAGAGGTTTAAACCCGACTTTATATGAATATCGACTATCTGAAACCATCTCTATTGAGAGAGTTGACAAAATCAAAGACTTAGGCTTACTTTTAGACTCCAAGATAAATTTCAGAGACCATGTTACGGATATATGTAAGCGAGCATATAGAATGTTAGGCTTCATAATGCGTACTTGTTATGACTTTAATAATGTAAATGCAGCTATATCACTTTACACAGCTTACGTTAGAAGCAAGCTTGAATATAACGCTATAATTTGGGATCCTTATGAGACAAAATATTCATTAATGATTGAAAGAATACAGCGTAAATTTGCACGCTATATCTATAAAAAAAATACGGTTACTACTCATACATGTACCCATCCCTGTTTGTATCAGGAATGGTTGGTATGCATACCTTAGAATTACGGAGAAAGATGCATCTCATCCTGCACTACTTACTACTCATACGCAATCGCGTCAACAACTCTCGCACGTTAGCTAACCTGCGCCCGAACGTTCCCTGGGATACTTGCTCGGCGCCGACGCAGAGCGCGGCCCGCGCCGACTGCACCGCCTGTTGGCACTGCCCCCCGGCCTTGACACTGTACGAGCACACAATGCACCTACCCCGAGAGCTATCACTTATATTAATAAGATTTTAACTCAAAATCCAGATCTGGATATATTCCATGATACGGTAGGCAGATTCAGGTTTTCTGACCTAGTTTAATTGCGCCATGTAATGTCTTGGATTTTAGTCTCTAAGTTACATGTATAAATTGATAAAAAGAAATAAATAAAGAAATAAAGAAATTGGCCTTGTTTGGGTTATAATACATATTTACACTTGCTTTGATAAGTATCAATATTTTGTGTGGTGTATTATGTCAACATACAAAACCGGGATTACAATAATATCCGGTTGAAGTCGGTCGGCACCATGATAGTTCAAAAGCAGATACCTACTCGTATTATCACAATATTGTGCGCATGGTACCGACTTCGAAGTTATTTCACACTTTTTGGTATTGAAGTCGGTTCCATTTTTTGGTAAACTTTTTGTACCATTTTTAGTGACCCTTGGTACTTACGGGATCGATTGTCATTCACCGTCAATGATAGTATCATCAAGATAGGCGTAACATTTTTCAGTTTTTAGAGTGTAACTCAAAAACTGCTTGATACAATTTGATGAAATTTAAATGAGACCCCTTCAGACTCTTTTGTTTTTTTTACCAAACAAAATAAAATTGGCAATCGGTCCACAAATGGGGGAGAAATCGACTGACAAACACATACAAAAATACATACACACGAACATATAACCTCCTCCTTTTTTGAAGTCCGTTATAAAAAGGTTCGGGTTTCTGAACGCAAGCTTAGGTTTGACTAGCTGAATCCTCAAGCATGACTTGTGAAGAAGTAAAATAATCGTATCGTACTACAATTTGTCTAGTAGGTAGGTATAGTCTAGTAGCTGTGCAACAGATTACTAATAGTCTACGAGCATTGTTCGCTTGTTTACGTAGACGACACTTTCATGCAGCTAAATTTGTGCTAGGCCCTCACTGGGTATATGATAAGCCAAAGTAGTAAATCAAATATTCATTCGTAATCCCTTCTTTTCCGTAACGCAAAAAAATCCCAGAATAAACAGCATAATCACAGAAACCTTTGTATCATTCAAATTCAATTCATATGTCTCCCCAATGTAAATTAGCATCTATGTACTTCTACTCATATAATATTTACAAGCCCACACATCAAACGGGGCCGATATTAACGAGTTCCCCACAAAAAACATATTATTTATACATGCAAAAGTCCACCTGTACCACGTCGTTAACCATCAAAGGGCCATAAAAGTGCCATCGCGTAAATAGGGGCTACAGTGACTACATGCATGTTGTGATGCGTCATGAAAAGATTCAGGGGCTCGCGAGCATGTGCTTTGACATGATGCTGAGAGAGAGTCGTGTATGGGGTAAATAGTTTGTGGTCATGGAGAAGGCGAAAGAAATTCCGTTACTAATTCTAAGATACATACATATACATACGATTTAGTTTAAAAAACATTAGGCTCTAATTTAGATTACAGTTGCGAATGTAGTAACGGATTACTAACAGTAGGATGCATAACGCAGTAGCGTATTGAAGGCAGGAACTGGTAGACAGCTCATCATTAATAAGCATATTATTATAGTACTTCATTAGCAGGAGTTACTCCGTGGATGACGGAGTCAAAGAACATTCTTTGCAGCGTTGAAATGGGAATCATATACGAGGCAAAGAAACCATACCAGGGTTCCTTGCCACCAAACCTACCTATATATGTAGTATGGTAATACTGTATAGGTACTACTATATACTAGGTAGGTTGTGTAAGATTGATCAGACCCACGTTGTGCTATTTTGCCTACAAATACAACAACATCTCATGAATCTTATGCATTGCATCAATATTATGGAAGCTCTGCTGTCGTACGTTTTTCAGCTATGACCATGGGTCTCGGGCTCGAAAGAATCGGGCGTGAAAGAGCATCTTTTCGGGCATTAAAGGGGTGGCAATTAACGCAGCTTATGGCTGCATTAATGATCATCGCTTCTTGATTTTATCTCCGCTTTCCATCAGGCGACAAAGCGTCATTTTAATGAAACGTGATAAAAAAAAGTACAAGAAAAAGAGCACTTATATACGTACTATGCTAATGAGAATTTAAAAACACATGTGTCGAGATGGCAAGCGTAGTGCGGGCCACGCAAAATAGGCCCATCTTGATAGCATAAAAAATATGTCAGCACAATGGAGGGTTTCTTTGACAGGCATCTTCTAACCCGAGCTACACCTAAACCATGCACTAACTTTTTTTACTACGCCCTTCAGCTGCGATGATCTACAACGTTGGTTTTACATAAACTGTCGTTTGCACATTCCTTAGCCAATCGCTGTTTATAAACTCCTTATACTCCTTATATATGATGATGACGCCATTGGGCGATTCGTGAGGAAAGCGATGGTTGCAAACACCAAAACCATATTTGAATACAACCTCAAAATGGCCATCAGGGATCGAAACGAAGTAGTAATTGAGGCCCTGCTTCAGTGCAATACGGGTTTAGCGAATATGTTTATATAAGTTTTTTTTTTTAAGTTAAGCTGTATTTGACAAAGAGTAAGTATGAGCATACAGAGCAGACACGCTCACGAAAAGGTGTTAGCAGGCGGTGGCGTCGTGTGGCGGTTCGCCATCTTCCCTCAAATATGGTTGAGGAAGGCGATGGCTGCCGCATGCGTCAACTCGTGAACGTCTGCGGAGACCGGTCTGCTCTGAATGCTGATGCAAACTCAGAAACGATATAGCCCTTTAGTAAGTTTTTTAGCTAGTTTAGTAATCCTATGTCCTCTAATTAAGTATTTATTTTTGTGTCTGTTTTAATTATATTTAGATTTGATAAATTTGTAAAAAAAACAAAAAAATGACACGGACGCTGGTATCTTTGGAGGCTAGTTATAATAATAAAAATTAAACAAAACTCCTTAGACAGCCCTTACGTTCCATTTACACCCAACAATACGCCATAACCACAGAAAATATGAATCAATACGTGCATAATAAATAAATAGCCAAGGAGCATGCAACAATATTATAAGTATTAAAGCAGAGGGGTGAAAGGGGTGTTTGATATGGCTAGCCACAAGGAGCTGTAGTCATCCGGGAAATTACTGTGCATGTGTATAATATATTGTACGTAATGTGTAGCAGTGCAAGGCCAGTGGTAACCCATACATAGTATTACGAAAGATAATGAAGCGCGATCATTTTGTCTCAATTATCACCATATGGAATAGGTACACGCAAGTAAAAAGAGACCAAAAAGCATGTTTTGTTCACTGATAATAATATAATACCTGGATGACCAAGCTTTGCTTGTAAGTAAATAATCGATTTTCAATTCTATATTTATATAATTATATCTACTCGTCTAAACTCTAACCAAACACTCATTGGCTTAAAAACGCCATCTATTGTCAAGTAACATTGAAATTTATAGAGAGAAAAATTCCATCCTCGGACGGGATTCGAACCCGCGTCTTCCGACTCTCCGTATCAGACGCCATTGACCAACTAGGCCACCGAGGTTCTGGTCTGAGCATCGAATTTTAACTCTCTATTTATTTCTCTCAATTATTTATTGTCAAGTAGCTTTAGTGTTGCGGTGTCGGTATTTCATTGCCTGAACACACGTATAAAAATACGTTTTCTCATAATGAAACCTAGTTAGATTGATGTATCGCCCCCGAAACCCCCTGCACACTAAATTTGATGAAAATCGTTGGAGCCGTTTCCGATATTCAGATTACATACGTATACAAGAATTGCTCGTTTAAAGGTATTAGATACATCCTATTAACTAATATGTGCCAAGTACAATTTGAAATTTAATACCGACTTCCATTCTATTCAGTTATTGGAATGTAACTTAAAAGCTACTGGACCGAATTTGATTAAATGGGACCATACGGGAAGCACCAGCCTTCAAACAAAAAAAGAATTTAGAGAATCGGTTCACCCTATCGAAATTTATGCACAAACATAAAAAAAACAGTCGAATTGAGTACCTCCTCCTTTTTTTGGAAGTCGGTAGAAAATAAGGCATACCCACTACTTATATAGCACAGCTGTACAAACTACAACAAAGTAAAACCAGATAAGCCAGCCAACCAGGCCTCCAATCAGGCTTCCATTAATCAAACATCGATTGTGCTCACGCACTAATTCCTTGAGCATACAACATAAGACCTTGGTAGTCTAGACCTGACGAAGCATTAATGAAATATCTAAGCCGGTCGATATAACATGCCTGAAGGTACCTGGTTGCCTAGCATATATAACTTTGATTAGTTTCTATAAGCCGTTAGGTAAACCCAACTAATTCAATGCGGGCAAGTTTCTAGTTCTTCCCCTAAATCTGACTTAGAAGTAGATGAAATAAATATCTTAGTTTTATGTGACCACGCATAATTTTTTACTCCATCGAACAATATTTTTATGTTAGTTAAGTTATAGCTCAATTAAATGTTCATAGAAGTAGGTTAAAGAGTTTTTGTATCACGTTCAATAATAGGAAATAATAGAATATAGGTAACATACGTTTATTCAACACGCACACACACACACACACACACACACACACACACACACACACACACACATATATATATATAAATTAAAAGAAGTGTAAAGGAAATACAAACTTCACAATATCTATCAACAACATAACAATTATACAAAATAAAAAAAAATACTTATGATAGTGAAAATAAGTACCTAGTTTTAGTAACTAAACTATACGACCGTCAATCCTACTTGTACTAACCTACTAATATTATAAACGCGAAAGTTTGTATGGAAGTTTGTTACTCTTCCACGCAAAAACTACTGAATGGACGTTAAGGAAATTCGCGGTGTAAATGGATGAGACCCGGAATAACACATATAATACTTTTTCATAACCATCATCATCATCATCCATCACCATGCGGGTGAATCCGTGGGGCACATCCAGTTCCTGAATATGCCTTGACTTAGTACTATCCCAAATGCAGTTTATTTTAAAGGTATTCGTATAACTTCGCTTTCGTCTCGAATTCTAGCGAATTTAAGAATTTTGCTGGTAACGTATAATTTTGCGCTCTGTTCTTTCAATACGGCAGCACAGTTCGTCTATCCCTTACAGGCAAGATATGGCCTAAGAATTAGTATCTGAACTAAAAAATATTCAATGGACAACTCTTCACTCGTTGGTTTCGTTGACCGGAGAAAATCCTCGCATACAAAGTCGTATGACATCTTTACTAATATTATAATAAGGAAAGATTTGTATTGTTGTCCGTAACGAATACTCGTAAACTTAAAAACTACTAGACCGATTTCAAGTACCTTTTTGCAGTAAAAAGAGTAAAAAAGAAAAGAAAAGTAAAGTTAAAGTTTTTTTTTAAGGGGGAAATGCTGTGCACTTCCCTTCCGCCACGGGGGTGAAGGGGCATATGGGGCTCAGACCCACTAAAACCCCCCCGTGAGCAGTCCTCCGCCGTGGTGGGGCGAGATTGGGTCGCGCTAGCATTCACTATCTCGCCCCAGCCGCGGTAGGCCCGGATTGATCTTAACCGGGCCTCAGCGCCATTGCTGACCTTGCTCACCAAGGTCACCCCTAGACGTGTAGGGCCACGCAAGCCGGCGAAGAGTCCCCCCTACTCACCGCCAGTGACCCCACTACGGAGAAGGGAGGAGACGTGCGAACCATATCCTCCGTTCCCCCAGTGGTCTTCGCCGGATCGGGTTAGCTCGGACATCGATCTGCCTAATCCACTCCGCGGCCTCCTTTAGCGTCTAGTCTAGGGCGTGGGGTGTTTCGTAATACCGCTTTTAGCGCTGAGTAGAATTTTTGATCTGACAGCACTGTTTACAAGATGATATCGTGATAGGATCATGCGTGTAGAATGGAGAGAAGAGTAGTCGGTATCTTCTTCTTTGGATGCCTCTCCACTACTGGAGGTTGGCCGTCATCCTTCTAAACTCCTCTTTGTTCAGGGCAAGCCTGAACAGATCTTCAGCCCGTTTATCCCGGTCCATTGTCGGATGTTGCGGAGCCAGAACAATTTCCTTCTTCCAACATTCCGTTTGCCTGCAACTTTGCTCATCATTATAGTTTGCAGCAGTTGATACCGGTCGTGCCGTAAAACATGACCTAAGTACGCAACTTTTCTCTGTTTGATGGTCCTGACAAGTTTAGTAATTTCCAGTCGCATTCGTAGTCGGTATAGTAGCTTTCATATTATATTTTTTGGTGGATGGTGCATTCATGTATTTTTAAATATTTGCTTATCTTTTACAAAGTTCTGAACAACGTAAACGATCATAATCAAATGTATAAGTATACTAAATGTAAAGTAGATACAACCATAAGATTCCAACAATGATTCAAATACCTACTCTGTATATATAAAATTGTAATCTTTTGTGTTCAGCTATTGTCTCATGCGACTTATGCGAAAAGTCAAATATTGTCGAAACTATTGTAATATACATTTTGGATCGACAAACAACTAAATAAATATTTATCAGTTTGATGTGTTTGGTGTAAATTTCTTTAAATACAACCGCAAAAGCACCTTATAATAAATAATTATAATCGCCGCTGAAAACTTTGTTTTGATAGATGTTTTCCGATAGATAGTAATAAAGAGTAACTAATAAACATCCATCCATCCATCGAAACAGACCGATAAATAGTACGATTGCTACGAAAGTTAAAAGAAAGAAAGAAAAAAAATATATTTGTGGTTAACGTCGTTGGTGCTGCAATAACCTATTGTATTTTTTTTTGTTACTTTTTTAATTATATGTATTGCATGTACTGTTGGTTGATCCATGAAAAAAAATTCATTTAATTTAATATATTGTGTAGTATTTGTCTTAATATTTCATAACATTATTGCGAAAGTAAATAATAATCTATATACATATATATAAAAGTGAACCCCTATATCTCCTGGTCACGCTATAACTTGAGAACGGATTTACCAATTTCATTCATCTTTTTTTAAATGTATTTTCTACTACTTCGTAGAAGGTTCTCAAATTATAAAAACAAGAAAAGAAGGAAGGTTATGGCGAGATCGAAGGCCGAGCCTACTACGTGAACGGAGTCGCGGGCAATCGCTAGAAATATTATAAATTGAAAGAAACCACACTTTATGAAACCCCACAAAGAACTTAATACTCAGAAATCTCTGCACAACAAAAGAAAATGTTCTATTAAGTATGTTTTTTACGGATTCGTGAGAGCACGCAGTCCTAGATTTAGCGAAAAAGGGCCACTCAAAAGGCGTATTTAGCATCGCAAATCTGTGTTTGTCCTAAAAAGGGAAAGCTTTACGAAACACCTAGAGATTTATTCATGACCAAAGTACAATTGTTTCCTAGACAGCTCGCACATTACACACTTTCTTGTGCATAATTTAGCAGACTCTGTTTCCCTTGTACGCCTTTATGATGGAGCGGAGTAATCTGTCGATCTCTGCTTACTGACTGAGTACATAGGTAGGTACTGTTGTTCAGAGTTTCAGAGTTTCAAAAATAGACGATGTTCAAACACGACAAGGATGTATGTAAAATTAAACAACTTCAAACTTTTACTTACTAGTATTACATTGCTTCTACTCATAATATAATTGTATTAAGGTACATTATAGGTATCACTTTCTAAAATACATATATTATATACTAGAATTTACACAATAATATGCTGATATTTAAACCACTGCTGTTTTGTGAATTTTGGATTTGGAAAAATGGATGTATTGATGTGTTGATCTTTGTTACTCTCTCACGCTCAAACGGCGGGGGAAATTTTGACGAAATTTGGTATGTAGGTAGATGAGGCGCTGGATTAACACATAGAATACTTTTCATCATCATTATCATCGTATTTTATTATTAAGGCGCGGTCTAATCCTAATTTTTAAACAATTTACGATGTTTTACATAAGGTTGAGAATTGCTTATCAGATTGGACGATGTAATGTGAAAATGGAATCGAATACCTGCTAATACTTTTTATATTTATTTCGTACAATCAAATGATAAAATTTTAATGGTAAAGGAGTCGATAGTTCACTAGTAAATTTCATTGGGAATTCGAACATGATACATTCATTGATATATATTTGCCCGTAATTGAATAAAAATTCTTTTTCCCACGAAGCACGTAAGAATCGAGCCAAGTTTACTCAATCGTGTATTGGCTCCCATATTTCATAAGAACGTATATTCAAGTTACACTACGTTGTTTTCGAACTTCGGTTATTAGGTTTAAGCGTCGAAAAACTAAGTTTTCGCGAAGTCGGATCATGAAATTTGGTCGAAATCTATACTCATTTCGCGTTAATGTTTATTGATTGACATAAGTACTAAGTATTTAAATTTACTCATATAATACTATTATAGCAATTGCGTTTGACCATATTTAATTACATTTGGTATAAAGATAAATATGCCCTTGGAGAAGATAATAAACTACTCGAAGTAATAATACTGCGCAGACGTAGTTACGGGCACCGGCTAGTTTATAAAAATACTAGAATTACGTACTCACTTTCTCATTTATAATTTAATAGTATTTTCTTTTTACTTGTGTTATCTATTTCTTAGATGCATATGCAAAAATACTGCTTGGTCCTGTTTACCCACACATATATAGTTATCGCAAACTATATAAGAATACATGTCAACGGTACCTACTGTCACCTTTCTAGTGATATATACCTACAACTTGTGCTTTAGAATATAATTATGTGAACCACTGCCAACAAAGAATAGTCAGAACTTGTTCAGTACTTGCAGGTAAATGAACATACCCTGTGAAATGTTTTAAGTACAAATAAATTGCCTTATATTCGTTTTCTATGACAATTTAAGATTCAAAATAGATAACCTTACCTTTAAATTAAAAATTCAAATTTTCCACTATGCCGCAAATCCTCGACCGGGAAATTTCCCACAATGCCATCGTCATGCCGGCACCATCGTTAATTACTATCCGAAGTTTATTACGAAATAAGTGCACAGTTAATTATGACTTCATAATGTCGTCCGGAGTGGAAAATGTTTGTACGGGGCAAACATCCCCCGTCCACGCACCATGGTATATATATAGGCTTTATGACAATGCAGTACAGGTGACAATGGATTGTATACTTATTTTTCCCTGTGTATTTCATGAGACAAAACTGTAAGAGTAGATAGGCTTTATGACAATGCAATAGAGGCCACAACGGGTTGAAGCTCGGGTTCATCATGAGGCATACCTGTTGGAACATATAGGCTTTAAGACAGTGCAATAGGGGTCACAACGGGTTGAAGATTTTACTTGTATACGGGAACCGCTGGACCATTATGATATTGTGCATTGTGTCCTGTAGGCGCTCTCCCGTCTGTTATGTAAAGTTCATGGAGCAAGACAACGAAAAATAGGAAAGTATAGTCTATTTCTCTTAGGCCGCTGTTTAATCCATGTCTCTTTAGTTTAAACCATCTTTATCGATTTTTCCGTAATATGAATGCGAGTATAAACCATCAGAAAGTTTAAACGGTCGGGGAGGTCAGTTAAAATGCCATGTAGAGTTTAAACCAGGGTAAAAACAAAATGGCTATTCTACATCAGCTGTTGGCTTTCGGCTTGTATTGTTCGTAGACTTGAAAGCAGTATATTATATTTATGGATACAAACGAAGTGATTAAATTCTCTTTGAAGGATACTACGTATAAAATCTGGCGCCGCGCCGTCTGTCATAGATTTTTACGCACATGCATAATGCACATTTTGATAAGTGTTGCTACATTTAAATTAATTAAACTCCGTTTAGCTAATCGACCAGTGGCATGCTATTGAAATTAGGAGAAGGGTTTAATCTGTAGATAAAATGTAAGCTTCGTTCAGTTAAACTCTGAGATAAGCGGCGATTGATATTACGGGCCTTAGGAGTGAGATGATGGCAAGGTAGATCTGATTGTTTTATCGCAAATAGACTCGTTGACAATGACAAACTACCCGCACTTGCAACAAAACATACGTATATCAATCTGTTAACGCATTAACAATCCATCCAGTGATATTACAAATTGAATAACAAACAGTTGTGATTTAATTACATTATCCACAACATTAGTAATCACGTCACGTCAAGCAGATATCAATTAGGGTGCTCAAGGCCCCTGACGCCAATCAGTACAACTCAATTACGTACTTAAATCTAATGTCAAAGCATTTGGGCAGATTATATACAAGAATAGAGCCAAGGAAGTAGTTAAAGTTTGGCATACCGTCTTGTTTAATCAATGAAGCTGCGCTCCGCGGTTTCGCGTGGCGATGGATGATGTTGATGATGATTTTTGTCCTAAAACACCCCAGTGTCAGAGCGACAAAGCAAAAATAATAAATAAAGCCGTTTTTGAGTTTTAGCAACACTAAACGAACAGCAATTATTGATATTATGTGAGAATGAAGATTGTGGACATTGTGGAAGAAAAGGGCAGGAGGCCAAGATATGCTAATAAAATGGTTCCACCGATATCTCATAACCGATATACTTAACATTTATTTTGTATACATATATATGTACGTAATGAAATAGAAGACTGCTAAAGGTAATTGATTTAAGAAGTTTAGAGAAAACATGCATGTTTTGATCGTTAACCACGATAATACGAGACAAAATATATACTTAATGTTCAAAATGAAATATGTCGACAATCCAGCTATTAAACGCTCTTCACTTGTCTTCCCTTTTCACCTGCGGCAATGTGAGTTGACACAAAGTAGCGAACAAATATAAATAGGCGGTATAACGAATTACCTGTATGGGCGCCGGCAACGTATTCGCATTGATGAGAACTTATCTACTTGGTGTAATACATCTGCTGGTGTTCCTCAGGGCGGCGTATTATCCCCTTTATTATTTGCTATTTTATTAAATTCTATTTCTCAAAACTTGTCTTCTTCCTATCATCTCTATGCGGACGATCTATAGATTTATACACAGGCCCCTTTAGTTCAATTACACACTGCTATCGATACAATAAATAAAGATTTGGAATGTATCTCTAACTGGAGTAAATCTTATGGTCTCAACATAAACCCATTAAAGACGCAAGCTATTGTAATTGGAAGTTCCAGAATGATATCTAAGATTGACTGGTTCTGCCTCCCGCAAGTTATTTTTAACAGCAATACTATAGCCTTAAGCAAAGCGGTCAAGAACTTGGGTGTCTACCTTGACAATCTTCTATCTTGGGTATCTCAACTTGCTGAAGTCAGTTGAAAGGTTTTTGCATCAGCAGCATCACTTAGAAGACTCCGTAACTTTCTCCCAACTGCCACCAAAACTGCGTTAGCACAGTCCCTCCTTCTTCCAATAATTGACTACGCTGACGCCTGCTATCTGGACTTAACTGAGGTGCAGTTAAATAAGCTACAGCGCAAACAAAATTTTTGCATCATATTCATATTTGGTCTGCGCAAATATGACCATGTATCTGAATTCCGGTCTAAGCTCAATTGGTTACCCATCCGACGTCGCCGGGATTTACATGTCCTTTCCCTTCTTTATAATATTCTGTTCGTATATAATATCTTAAAGAACGTTATGAATTTCTCCATCTCTCTAATGCTTTTTCTCTTCGTTCTTCCTGTACCCGTCAGTTGAAAACCCCTACTTCCTCGATAACATTTTATCAAAATTATTTTACTATTCGAGCTATCTGTCTGTGGAATGCTCTTCCCGTTGATATTAGACACGCTCAATCAATTAATCTATTTAAGAATATGGTAAAGGAGCATTACATGTCTGAAATCTGCTAGTCATAACTTTTGAATATTTTGTATATAACATTGTAAATCTAAGTTCTTTATTTATTAACTGATCCTATAGTAGGTATGTTTATATTATTTTATATATATACAAGTATAATAATAAATATGTATTGTATGTATGTATCATATTACCTAATCTGTGTATGTATGTGTTATTTATATGTATATATTTGATTGTGTCTGAGCAAACGAAATATTTTGTAAAGAAATATGGTAACAAGGCATTTTAAAATGATCTATGCACTAAGTTAAAATTGTTTATTTATTTCCGTTTAACACCACCATGCCCCAATTCTAATGTACCTATATAAATTTCTATCCATCCCAAGGTTGCCTGTAAGAAATTGATTATAGCGATAAGGCCGCCCATTGAACAATCTGTTTTGTAAAATATTCTTATTTGTTTTCTTTTATAAGCTTGGTGTTCATTAAAGTATTATTGTATTGTATTTTACGAAGGTTAATAAAACTAACGGTAGACATTAAAATCGAATGTAGCGTATTTTTGTTAGAATATATAAAAAAAGTATTCGAGTGTAAGTTGGACTCTAGCACCGAAGGTTCCTACCACCTACCACACCATATTTTGTCTTATGTATTTAGTAAATTTATGTTATTTTTACGCAAATAATCCGACACGCACATGGATTTTTCTTATTTGTTGTTTTACTGAGTGTGCACCATAATCACACTAAGTTTGACACTTGTATGTTTAAAAAAACATTTCTGTGAACATTTGTACCAACTATCTATTACGGTACAAAACGGTGTCGGGTTTTTATACCACTTAGGTACTTATATCAATTATTATATATCAATTATTTATATCAATTATTATATATTATTATATTTAGTCATTATATCTTGATGGACACGGGTCAGGGTCTGGGTTCTGCCTGATCTTCTTTATTATCCAAAAAGCCCGGTTAAGCTATAGAGTATAAATATAGTAGTCCGATAGTATATAGTATACCTATACTAGCAATCATGTCCTCTGCGTTTGTTTAACGCTATTATTAATGTATTCCAGAAATACGCTCATGTCATAAAATAAATATAAGGATCAACATTTTAAAATAAAAGACTTTCGTGGCGATCATACACCCCTCCAGTGAGTCCGTATATCCTCCTTTGAAAGAGCGGCAGGACAGAGTGCCGGCATCCACCGCTATGTAATGGGATTACTCAGAATTGCAGAATTTCACACAATGATTACATTTCTAGAAAAAGTTACAAACATGAGATTTGGGAGTTGCGCGATCCCCACTTTTCAAATAAAGGACAAATTCAGCCAGCCTAACCCAAAGTCCCAGGATACATTACAAACATGGATTTGCTGACGATTACATCAATTACCCCACTCCTATTTGGCCACATAATACGAGGTTTTAATTTACTCCACTCACGTACTTACAATACGCAAACAAACACGTCTACACGTCTAATACTAATGCTCCCCCTACCCCATTCGGAACCCCTCCTGTAAACAGTACGAGTGTGTACACATACCTGGGAGAATCTCACATTTATTGCTTCATTTAAAGGGTTTTAAAGCAGATAAGTGCTTTTAGCGAGGGCCTTATTAGGGCTTGTATCTACATAGGAATGCGGGGAACAGATAAGCGGAAACGTGAACTACGGAACTAACGTTTCACGATAATACTGCCAAGTTTAGGGATTCGGAGAAACTAATTGACGTTTTAATGCTTTTAGCGGAACTGTTCATTAATAGGTTATTTATTGTATTATTGAAAAATAAGGTTTTATTAATTTACTAAGGTTTATATCACCAGGAAATGTGTTAATCAAATTTAATTCCTGGCATTCCTGGAAGCATGGGATTTTTATAAGTAGTAATTGACTGTGCTTGAAACTATAAAGTACTAGCGACTACCCACGACTTCGTTCGCGTAATGGGCTCGGCCTTTGCCTTCGCCATAACCTCCAATCTTACCTAATATTTTTAAATGTAAGAATTTTCTACAAAGTATAAGAAAACATAAAGAAAAAGATGAATAGAATCGGTAAAGCCGTTCTCAAGTTATAACCAAGAATAATAGGGGTTCATTTATTTTATATATATTTGTTATAGATAGATATACTAAATGTTCAATTACCTATGTTTATATAATTGCATAGTAGCAATTTGAAGCATCATCAAATCTGACGATCCAGTAAAAAATTAAGCATCTTATACATACAAAAAAAGCGATGACAGTCGAACCTCCTCCTTTTTTGGACTTCAGATATTAAGGCCTGCAAATTCAGTACAATCTTGATAATGAATGACTACGCTTCAATATAATGCTCCTTTAAACTATGTCAACGTTTCGTAGATAAATCACAATCCGCCTTATTATGGTTGCAGGTTTAAACCAACTCTAGCGATAAACTCGACAATAAACCCGAAAACGTTATTAGCGTCACAGGTTTATTTCATAAACCAGACTTTTCTATAGCAACATCGCCAAACCAGGCCCCGGCCTAGTTTAAACTGTGTTTTTTTACCGCCATTTCGACTTTGACGTAAAATTGACAGCGAGAGTTGAGGACGGTGAGGTTTCAGGTTATGTTTGTGTATTTTATTTCGTGTTGCATTGTATTGCTCGAAATTCTTTACTGGCTTGAAAATGGATATATATATATATATATATATAATTTATAAATAAGGAAAGAAACGAAGAAATTACAATTATTTTACTGCGACGTGACGTGATATATATATCTATATATATCTAATAATTAATAATATTAATAAGTACAGTTAACTTAACATTTAAGATCTTATAAATATTTTTGGGAGCAACTGAAGTCTACACACAATGATTATTTGTTTCATCTATCTACATACTTTAAACCTAATTACAAGTTATAGCCAGTTTGAATATGAAATATGAACAGAGAACTGTAGTGATATCCGTAAGTTAGGCCTCAAATGCCTAAGCTAGGTGCCTATAATAGCTTAATAAGCGTTGATTAAATCTGACTATTTGACAGGTGAAAGGACATCTGCACTCCCATATGTAATAAATCATGTTTGCATCATAATAGAAGAGCATAAGAAATTAATGAGAACTTTATGTTTAATAATAAACATGTAGCATCAATTGTACAAGACATATTTTAATATTTATAGTTGTGAGCTTAGCCAAAACAAATTATATGGTAAATAACAGAAACAAAATACACTTTTAATAATTGTTTATTGTTATAAACACTGGTCTCAAAATTAGTAACCATAATAAATATTTAAGTGAAAATTTGTACACAAATAAAGTAAATATTGTAATTCTATTAGGTATCAACGTCTTCATAAACAGATACTCTTCTTCTACATAAGTCAAAGTAGGTACTTTGGCCGCTTCAATCACACTTTAGGTGGCCTCATTGAGGTCAACCTTTCCTATATAGTACTAGTACTGTAGTGTTCTGGACTAGGTAGGAGCACTGAAATCACAATCAATGAGATTAGAATCTTAGACACCCATATATACACAGGTTTGATCTGCAGCAACCAACTGTAGGTAAGTGAGAAGTTGGAACATCCATGCACGTGCCCTGTTGACATATTATTCCAATATGATGACATATTCATCTTTTACTATTTCAACTAGTATTATATGCTCTTTGATTTCAACTTCGGAAACGCTTCATGCCTGTTGTAATTTTCCAAGTTATAAGAGAAAGTCTGCCATCTCATTTCACTAGTTCTGGTTTTTTGATTTCTGCCCGAGTTGAGCTTTCATCTTGTTCTCAATAGAACTCAACTCTCAACAGAAAAGATAAGTCTGTCCTTCGTCCTCTAATTAGTGATATGAATTAGACTGCGCTGCTAGCATTACAAGTTGTCGCATATGATCCTGACGTAAAATATGAATCGAGTGGATTACAGCAGACATTTTACTTTCGTCAATGTTAATCGATGTGTTTATTGACTCACTTTTTCTTCCTCTCCTCAATTCTCGCACCTTTTCTTTTTTACATTTCTTTGCAGAATTTGAAAACTCAACAAACCAAGAGATATTTGTATGCCGATAGAAAAGTTGTATACATAACTTCATAGATTATTCAAAAAAAAATGTTAAGGAAAACGTATACGTTCCGTTACATTTACTTCGTAGCTAAGCGTAAGATACTAGTTTAGGTATATCACTTAAATGTTCTTGAAACTCAACAAACCAAGAGATATTTGTATGCCGATAGAAAAGTTGTATACATAACTTCATAGATTATTCAAAAAAATTGTTAAGGAAAACGTATACGTTCCGTTACATTTACTTCGTAGCTAAGCGTAAGATACTAGTTTAGGTATATCACTTAAATGTTCTTGATATTTAAGGTATTTATAGCCTGCTACCAAGCTAGAATTTATTTGCGATTATTCATCCGGATTGTCGTTTAGGAATTATGTATTGTTTCATACTTTCTCTTTATTTGTTTTTTTAACTTTAAGTACATGTAAAAAGTATGGATGAGTAAATAGGATCGTTTTGAATGAATAGTAATAAAAATGAATGAACAAAATATCTTATCTGTGGGAAAACTCGAGACTATGTGATCCTTCGATAGTTCGGCGACCATAATACGGATGTTTCTCAGACCGAGTCTAAACCAAAAGTTTCCATAGATCGAGACTTAGTAAACTGAGGTTTAAACCTTCAACCATAATAAGACGGATTAAGTTTATTATATACTTGAAATCCTGCTTATAGTAATTGTGCTACAGATCCTCAACATTTTAATCTTTCAGAAAATAAGAAGATATAAAAATGTCATACGGCGTATGACCAAATCATCGTAGGTGACATCCAACATAGTAAATATTCGATTGGCACAAATTTTTTACAAAGTCGAAATGTCACAATTCCAAACAAAACGTTTGCTTTAGCCGTCCGCATATAGGAAGCTCCATGTTCACGGGCTAACGAGCTGCCTTTTGGCTCGTTTTGTGTCTGCCAATTCAGCTTGTGTGCATTACCCTTGTGAACTCTCATGTACTGTAGACAATTCACGGTCGATGTTAAAACACTGAAGCTAGCTGACTTGATTGTTGACAGTTTTTGATGAGGAAAAGTGGATAGAAAAGAGTTTAACTGCAACCGATGTCGCAACAATATGCTATGGAGTTTCAAAATGATATTTAGAATAGTTAATTAACATGATCTACAAGATTTTAGCGATTCCATATAAGCTTCAGCTCGTTACGATCCCATAACTGAGTCATACTGGTCTTTCTCTCAGAAATAGGTGTATGGGCCTTAATGCGCCATCCTATCCCAGTGCGGGCTAATAGGATAGGATAGCCTGAGGGCTAAATTTTCAGACCGGCCGAAGCCATTCGACGGAGTCGAACGATTGTTCATCATCATCATCACAGCCGTAGGACGTCCACTGCTGAACATAGGCCTCCCACATCATTTTTCCAAAAGGACCTGTTGATAGCGGCCTGTATCCAACGTCGTCCTGCGATCTTCTATCTGTATCTGTCTGTTCTATTACTATGTACATATATGTAATCCGCTTTATTTTTCGTTACTTGTATCTCGGCAAACATCTGTCCGAGTGGGGATATACTGAAAACAGCGCAGCATACGTTCACGTGGTGAATGTAAACGCTGCACAATGCTGAGTATAGCCCTTTTGCCTTGTACATCACACAATTTCTGATTTTTATAAGAGAAACCACTGTATTTTTTTTAGGCAATAAATGTTCTATTACTATTATTATTATTATTATCTTTATCAGGTCGTCTGTCCACCGTGTCGGTGACGACTTACGCTGCGCTTGCCAGTCCATGGTCTCCATTCCAGAACCTTCTGGCCCCATCGGCCATCTGTTCTGCGTGCTATGTGCCTTGCCTACTGCCACTTTAACTAGCTAATCTTCTGGGCTATGTCGGTGGCTTTCGTTCTTCTACGGATCTCCTTATTTCTGATTCGATCACGTACAGAAACCCCGAGCATAGCCCTCTCCATAGCTCGTTGTGTGACTTTGAGCTTATACTTATGAGGCCCATAGTAGAGACCACGTTTCAGTGCCATAAGTCATCATTGGTAACACACATTGGTCGAAGACTCTTGTCTTGAGGCACTGAGGTATTTTTGGCGAGAAGACTTCGCGAAGTTTCCGGAACCCTGCCCAGCCGAGTTGGATTCGACGATTGATCTCTTTCTCGAAGAAGAAGATCTGCCTAGTTCGACTATTATTAAACGTTAAATAATACCGTATAATTAATAACGTGTACACATTAATACGCATGCACTATAATTATCTGTATCGTGGCAGGCATGGACAGATCAGAAACATCCAAGATCCGAGAACAATCAGTTCTGCTCATCACACAAAATATTTACCCCAGCCAGGGAGCGAACCTGGAACCCCGCGATTCTAAAGCACCAACTAGCCAACAGCCTGTCGAACATTAATTACCCTACTCTGGAAAACTAATTTGATTTCAGCTCTAATGTGGAGAGATTGTAGCGGGAACTTTAGTAGACATAACATACACATTCAGTTCGTGAATCTGATAATAAAACATAATATCAACAAACAATGGTAATGTAACAAAACACGAGGACGCGGTTCTCACATAAATATATCAACAATATTATACAAACAGTCGCGACGAGCCAACTCGTGCCGAAACAACATCTAAGTTAGATGCAAATAAATAATGTATTGAGATCAAATATCTACGCGTACATATTACTCGTATTTCGGTATTCATATACTTAGAAGATGACTTCACGCTATTATGGGTCAATGCAAGTTCATTAATAATATGATACTGCAACAGTTTTGGTTCAACCATCCCTTGAAAAACATTTTTGTGATGGTTATAATTTTAACCAGTGGTTCTTAAGCCGTGGACCGCGGACCACTGGTGTTCCCTGAAAGTACCTGAAGTGGTCCGCGAAGCCATCCACATTGAAAGAATACATTCGAAACTTTGATAAAGATTCGAGACATACCTATTGATACTGTGAAATGAAGCAAGGATTCAAAAGTATAAAACAGTATACAGTCACAAAAATTGCATTATAAAAATAGATATATTTAGTTAGGTATCTATGTAATGTAAGATTTTCGTAAAATATTTAAAATACTGTTGGTGTAACAATTTTATTTTGTTTTAATATTTGTTTATAGATACAACAATCGTTTATTCGTTTACGTTTACTGTATATTACAACCAAACAGTTGGTAGTACGTAGCTAACAGAAATTTTCTGAAAGGTCCTCATCACTAAAAGGTTGAGAACCACTGATTTAAACCATCACCGATCCGTCACCATTCATACGATGCAGAGGGTCTTTGGATAAAAATCTTAATAATATTTAGAGATCATTTTACTGCTAAACAGTGCTGCTAGCGTAGCATGCCAGGGTAAATAGTATTAGCACATAGGGTTTAAACAAAATCCCATACGATATTACCAAAGTTACGATTGCATTGAAAAACAACAAGTAAATCGAAACTACTTTGCGTTGTAATTTATAGTTTCTGATACTAATTAGTTAATAAAAGTGATTTTGCCGATCTCTATGTTGCTTTTATAAGCGCGGTTGCAATTGCACGACTTACTAGATAGATAGATACTAGATATATGGATAATAGATAGATATGTGCACTAGATAGAGATCTGTCGACTATGGTAACTAAGTAACTACATCGACCTAATGATTAACCAGAACTAAAATTGCATGACTGACTAGCTAGAAGATACTAGATACATGGATACTAGATAGATAGATAGATACTAGAGAGATATGTGCACTAGACATGTGTAGGTGATGCGAGTAATATTACGCGGGTGATATTACGTGAGAGTGTGATATGGCATTACGCATCACTCGAGCGCCGAATGCATTACAGTATCACACCACGACATGGCACACCGCGCTTGCAAAACGGAACGGACGAAGTTAGCCGAACCATGATATTCGGCTAGCTTTGGGTTTGTACTGCTTTACAGCTCTATAGCTAGAATGAAATAAATAGAGATGTCAATATTATTATTGTTCCCAGATTAGTATTTGTTTTTAGTATGAAGAAAACCCACTAACAGCGAAATATGTATAAACTACGAGTACTTACATACCAACCTAGTGTGAAGGAACATCAACTTACAACAAAACATGTAGCATATCTGTATTTTCAATGTTAATGCAAGGAAATGAAAATCACGTCTTGTAATATATACTTAGTGCCTTTGATTAATGATATGTGTTATGGGACGTGTGATATAAACATCTCCTGTGTTAAGTTTATGTCAGTTCAATGTGCGGTATCGGACATCTCATGTATATATCTGTATATAATACGAGTAATACTGACGCCAAATGTTCTGAGTGATGTTTCGATTCGAGTGATATCACAGTGTAATATGTACGGGCTGAACTGCAATGACATGTCACATTACATTCTAGTGCACTTTTGCGCATGTCTAATGTGCATTATATAGAGATGGGTCGACTACGGTAACTAAGCAGGTACATCGACCCAATGGTTAAACGGAACTAAAATTCATTTAATATATCGCGAGCCCGTCCGCAAAACGAATATCCCATAGAAATATTTTTCTTGAATAAACAGTAACCACTGTTTATTCAAGAAAAATATTCCTATGTGTATTAATCCCAGGTAGATATAACCTTTCTTCGTTTCTCATCCCAATCCCTTCAGCCGTATCGATGTGAAGAGAAAATAAATATACACAACCGTTAGTATTCATAATATTATTATGAAGTACTGAGGTTACAGACTATCAAATAGTCTAACAACGTAAGTTTCAAATTGTTTCGAAAAGTCGTGAGTCATGAATTTAAACGGTCTTTAACTTTAAAAGGCGACGTGCTTGCATTAAAATTGGATCAATTTGTGTTTAGCTTGGTGCTTGGCCCGTCTAGACTCTAGACTAATGAATCATCATCTTTGGTCTGCAAGTTGGTAAGATATTTAATATTTGTTAATTGTGATTTTAGTAATTTGTAGATAAACACTATTAAAGCAATCGTATTTACGGTGTGTTTTGCCAATATGAGAACAGTTTGAACTATTGGCAATAGAGACAAGTACAATTTGCAAAAATTTGAAACCGACTTCCATTCTATTTAGTTATTGGAGAGTAACTCAAAAACTACACGGGAAGCACCACCTTTTAAACAAAAATAATTTGGAGAATCGGTTCACCCAGTCGAAAGTTATGAGGTAACAAACATTAAAAAAATACAGTGGAATTGAGTATCTCCTCCTTTTTGGAAATCGGTAGAAAAACGATGAAAACTATCATAGTAAGACCAGTTTTAAGAGGACTATCTAAAAATATAACCGCTCAAGTCTAGGCCTTTTACGATCTTCACCGTTTATCCCGGTACTAGTGAGAGGTGATGAAAGAGTTGTGAGAAGCATGTATATTTACAAATACTAATAAGGAAGACAAGCTCCTGTTACCAACTTTTTTTCGAAGGCTCCGACACAAATTACTCTATCAATGGATCAACTGCTTGAAATTTGGCATATTTTGAGTGAATTTTATTCTGGCCGTATGCATGTGTAAATGTAAAAGTAACTATATATCTATCGATATGTATTTTAACCAACTTCAAAAAAGGAGGTTTCTCAACTCAACTCGACTTCTCAACGACTGGTTTTTTTATGTTTGTTACGTCAGAGCTTTCGACTGGGTGAACCGATTTTGATGCTTTTTTTTTGAAAGCTGACTTTCCGTGTGGTCCCGTTTAAATTTCATCCAATTCGGTTACACTTCAATAATTGAAAAGTGTTTCGCCATCATGCTGATAACCTTATTGACGGTGAATGACAATCATCCCTTAAGCAGCAAAGGTCACTAAAAAGGCTGAATTTTTTTTTAAACTAAAAATGTAACAGATTTCAACACCAAAATGTGTGAAATAATTAGTCGAAGTCGATAATTTGCGCACAATATTGTGATAATAGATCCTTTTGAATTCTCATAATGCTACTGATTTCAATAAGTAATTTCACACTTTTTAGTGTTGAAGTCGGTTCCATTTTTTTGGTATATTTTTTAACCATATTATATCAACTGAGTGATTCGGTTTCGTTAACGTGCTGTGACATGACAGCCCTAACTACTATAAACAGAGTAGGTATTGATTTAACGGTTACTCGGGAGTCACGACACGACCAACCTCCATTCCTTTTACTCTATAGTAATAGAGAGCATAGAACAAGATCGCAAAACTAACCTTATGAAAAGATTCGTCTATAATTTCCGTTTAATTTCCTTCAATCACCAGCAGATGTATACTAATACCATACATAAACTATACATGCATGCATTTTGTTTACGACCAGAATAAATATGTATTTATTCAATCTGAAAAATTCTAAACTAAAACAAACTCTAAAAAAATGCTTTTCTACGTACCTAGTATATTCGTGGGAAAAAATTCCGCACAGTACTAGCAAAAGTTCGAAAGGCAGAACCGCGGGTCTAAAAAGGCTACTTTAGGCAATTCCTCTAAAGGAATTCATTTCCCGAATTGCCAGCAGATCCTAAGCAATTCCTCTAATATTCGTAAAATGGTCGCTTACTGTAGGCGAATCATACTCAATTCATTTCTTAGCAGATTCATATTGGCTTATAATACTGCCATGAGAAAAAAATAAGAACCGTAAAATTACCGGTTTTTTATTTTACAGCTTTAATCCTAAAAAAACTACTTTCGTGAGGATAAAAATAATTGTAGTTAAATATTTTACACTAATATATACTTTTGAATGATAATATTTTATAATAATGATTAAAAATATCTACCTACGTAAAATCTAGTATTATTTTTTTGTGTCTGGCAACAACTTGTGACCTTGAACTTGACTTCATTTGACATTAATTTCATTTTGTCAACAAACCAAAGAGAATATAATACTAAAAAATGTGTTTAGTGAATTCTTTTTGTGAAATATGCGTCGGTAATAAGTGGATTTTTACGTGCCTAACACTTGTAACTTACGATCGATAGTCGCTTTGGAATTTACTCTAAAAAATAGAACACTTGAAAATTATCACAGAGCATGGCTGCATTTCAAGTAATTTCAACAAGTTGTGAACATTTCTCCATTTCATTGGTTTACCTTGGATATGCTTTGTGAACTGTGCTGGATCTACAGCACCACCTCTCTACCACAGCAAACAAGACGAACACGATACCGCAGTAAGTAAAAAAAGCTGGTATTGAAATAGCAATAGTATATTGATCAAAAAATATTCATTCTTAGAGTTAACAAATGATATCTTTTACCTCAATATATTTAAGTACATAGGTAGAAAGAAGTACATATCTTTCCTTGCAAAGAAAAAAATATTGTTTTAGGTTGCCCTCTTGCTCCACTTGATGAGGCAGGCACGGAGGAGTCTTTCACAAATTGAGATGCAAAGATCAGCAGCTGACGCTGCTAGTGCTCAAACTCTTAACATCATTGGATAACCTAAGTAGACTGCAGATGCAGTGGAAAGATATCTACTTGTCTCATATTGAATCTCAATAACGGTAAAGTATGGATTTGTACATAGTCTAAATGAAATGAAATATTATTTATGTGTTGTATAAAAATATATTTAATAAGCACAAGTCCCTTTTGTGTTATTATATTGTATTAGTTTATTGCCGTGCTGACCATAGCCTGTCAATGAGAGCATTTCTTGTGGATTCGCCTGCTGCTACTGTTTCAAGTCAATTCACTTTCAGGTTGAGTCTGCATCTAAAACATAAGTTTATGGCAAAATTGTACCTATTTTAAGCCCTATAAACTTACAAACATAATATATATATATTATAATGTGTTTATATTTGAGTACAGAGTTATAGAACATAAACTCTAAAGATTAATATTGTATCAAAAAAAAAATATATGTAAGGATGGGACTTGTTAGGTTCTCAGGGTTGACCTTTTGAGTTAATATTAAGTTCGATGCACGATAAGAATAGATATGACTTTACTCTAGCGTTTCACAAAATAGAAGCAAACTTAGTTATAGTTATTAGACAAAAAATGAAGGTTAGGTACAATACAAAGTCACGGCGCGTGTATCGCAGCCGGTAGTCGAGCTTCGTCTGTTTCCGCGATGCGCTCGGCCGTAAGCCGAGCTTCGGAAGGTTGGCGGGGGTTCGTCAGGATATCTCGGTATCAATTGGTAAGCTTTCGGGTGCGTTCGAACACATAGGCTAAAACTACGTTCAATCATGTTACATATATTATTATGTAGATGATTGATTAGTACCTGAAGAGTCGCTTCATGTTGCTCCTCCTGTGATGTAAATGCCAGTACAGGCAATCTAGCTGCATTGGCCATGTTGTGTAACACAATGCAAGCATTTGTTATAAATCCTGCCATTGTGGGATGCTAGTGCAGCTTTCGGTCTACTAAAAGACAACGCCAGTGAGACTTCAATATTCATATACACCGTTCTACTGTGTTCCGGACAGGGCAATGTACTTCTGTGTAGTATCGTTGAGGCATGTTGGGCTCAGTATCAACCATTGGAGTCATAGATTGTACCTATAGATGTGGACCGTAGGGGATAGCCTGAATTACCTAAAACAGTTGTACTGTATAAATACTCAGTATCACACACTTTATTTAATTTGTAATTACTATTATACTGACCTAAGAATCACACTGTTTCATTTTCAGCTTCGTGGAGCAGCTCAAGGTGTGATTTCAGGGGGTGATGGTTCCACACAAAGGAGTCATGGCTTGCCCCACCATTGCTTGCATCGATACTTAGAATATTTAAGTCGGAGTCACATACCTAAAAATACTCGTAGTTAGGAAATTGTGTTTTATTTCTGTGTAAGTGAAAGTGTTTTAATAATACTTACATATTATATTTAGAGTTAAACAACCAATACAGAATCATAAAGTTAAGTGTGTAACATTTATAAATTAGACAATTAAATTAAAGACTGTTAGAGATTCAAACCTTTATCCTCTAGGTTTGCCAGATTGCCTTTATCAATTGGGCACTAAGATCACAAAAACCTTGATATGTTATTTATTATATTTACTAATGATTATAGATTAGAATGTTATTATTATTATTATTTTATTTAATTTCTAATGATTATGTAGTGATAAGGTACTTATTTAATTAAAAAGTTATTTTGATCCAAAACTTGGTTTCAATATAATATGAAGTAGGTACTCATCTATGTATCTACTTATAGTTAAAAGTTTTACCTGAGTAATATTTAGACAAATATTGAATAAAAGTCATTTCATGGGGGGTGGTAATCTACTTACTATTTGAGCTTTATTGAGTGATATATTTTCCGCTTAAAAATGTCTCTTCATAGTCAGCAGGCTGAACAATAGCTATTTGGGTGCCATCAATACAGCCCAATACGCCAGGTATGTTGAATTTTTGGTAAAACCTGAAACACAATAGTGATTTTTCATTATCAATATACATCTAGTTCATTAACTATTAATATTTAATTATGAATAGGTTCAGTAGGCAATAATTATTTGAAACTTACCGTAGGCTACTTACCCACATTTAATTACATTACATTCCTCCTAAGTTTGTGGAAAATGTATACACTTCCTTCGGAAGTGATCATTATTTAAGGCATGTGTCACAGCTCTCATACAGTTGAGTTGCACTTGGTGCATTTTGTGATATGCACTGGCTTCCAAAACCCTCTGATATGAACTAGAAGCATAAAAACTCAGTGCACTCAATACCTAAAAAATAAAAGATTTGTATTGATCACATAGACTTATATGGTTATTATTACCTACATTATAGAATAAAGCCTATACTGTATCACTGACAATTTAAATTAGTAATATATATTAATTCCGGTAGTATTTGGTATAAGTAGGTAAGTATACCATTTTGTAATTTATCAATGATACAATATGGACTTTATTCTATAATGTAGGTACCATACAGGTAACTGATGAAGAACTGGCACTGAACTGGCTAGTTAGATAGGTTTGTGAATGATGAGAGAAGTAAATAATTATGGTGACATAGCTTAAAAGGTATACCTAAGAAAGCTTTTATAGGTAAGTAGGTACATGCATCTGGCGATTGATGAAACTTGGTCAAGTAATTACATCATCATCATCATTTGACTTACCTTTGAGACTGTGCTTAATCCACCTCGACGGGAAAGCAAGTAAGGTTCTATTTCCTGTATGAGTTCACGACACCCACCTATAATCTATATTAAGTCTATATAATCCAACAAACTCAGAGTCCGGCATTTCAAAAGCAAGTTCCATTTTTCGTAAAGCTACATTTCGCCGGCAATACAAAATAGCCTCAGTAACACGCGCATGTTCAACAAAGTTATGATAAAGCCGTAAATCTGCCATTTTAAATATATATTTAAAATCATTGCAAAAGATGAATTGAAATATGTTACTCTAGACTAACTTCTTACAATTCTGCTATTTGACACAAACGCAATTCCTATATTGTGAACCATTTTACGAATCTCCATACAAAACTGTCAAACAGATGAATTGATAAATATGAATTGTATGCAGATCATATTATGAATCGCCGGTATGTGGCGATTTTGTGACTAGTAATATGAATCATATTAGGATCATATTATGATTCATGGAAAGTGGCCTTTTTAGGCCTGCAGAGCTGTAACTACAACATTGTCCGCCATCCGCCGCCACTCATGTGTCTGTCGTGAATTGCCGTCTTGGACTCATATCGACGTATCCAGTATACGCTTGGAAGGTTGTTTGTTTTGGAGGCGTTTGTTTAGGGTCAAATGAATTGTTGTAATACGGATGTAAAGCTTTTGCCGACAATTAGAACAAAGACATTCAACACAAGTTTTCAGTTGTAAATAACTCCACATTGCAGATTTTCGCATGACGTGTACTGTCCCTATGTAATATTATGTGAGCTTGAGGTACTACAAATGCATTTCTTGACAGATTGGAAGATTTTATGAACATCTCTCAAAATGAATATCTCTCTCAGACTCTCAGCATGACTTGAGTCTCTGTATATTAAAAAGGGATATTTGCATGAAATCTGTAGGTCCGGTAAAAAGGTGTTTAAACACACCGGCATTACAGGCGCTGCCACCAATTGTCATGCCTATTAAACATGACATGTGTGAAACTCACGAGAATATTCAAACTAAAATGTTGTCACCTTCATATGCGGATGAGCTGGAATATAAAAGACTTTGTTTCAAATCTTGCAGCAGTATTTTTGTACGTATACAAAATTGGTTTTAATTTTAATGAGATATACAAATATTATGTTAAAAGTTGGAAATAAGTAATGTGTATAATATGTTCCGCTTTAGCCCTTACTATTCTGTATAGTTTGCAACCAAACTTTACCACATGGTTAATATGGCAACCTCTGCCCGGGTAATGCAATATAGCTAAACATTTAATGGGTCTCGCCTCGACGGGTCGACACGGTAGACTGACTGAACCTACCTAGAACCTCCTAGTTCCGTACCGACTTGGAAAAAGTTAAAGAGAATTTAGAGTTTAAAATTGTAAGTAAGGATGAGTCATAACACGCTTGTCTGCAGTGTTCTTGTAACAAGAATAGACAAGATCCGCCAAGTTTTATAAGCCGAGGTAATGAGATTGGCCCGGTAAGTTACAACGGCTAAGGAACAAGTTTGTTTAAGGAAAGTTTTACTTTATGATTCCGTTATATGATTACTAGTTATGATTCTGTAGGGGAGCAGATGCGCTGTAATAAGCAAGTTACTACGTAGACCTGAAAAACGCGAGTCGGACTGCCAGGATTCCACCCTGTAATCTCGAACTTCGCATGCATGTTTCTCTAATAAAACAACCACGTTGTTACTGCAACAACTGTTACACGATGTTACAGCATTATATTTTAACTTTATTTTGAGAGTACCTACTCGTATGTAGTATGGATTTATCAGCGTGTCACCGCTGACCATATCAATTGACACGCTGACCCTCAATTTAGTTCTACACGTGTCCTTCATATATTACATACCTCGGGTATGCCCATCGTGCCCCAGATACGGGGCATTATGAGCAAGATCTCATTTTTTGTTTAAGACAACCTGACTGAGAAAACTGTGAGTCTGAGTTGACTATTCTGTAAGATAATTGAAGTTTAATAATCTGTCCAATAAATTATTACTGATTATGCCTGCTATTTCACTTAAATTCCATAATTATAACGTCCGATCCTTAAGGGTTGTCCTTAAGGGGTGTTGCCCCAGGTTCCCCTAAATACGGTTCAAGAAATGTAATCTTAAAAACCATAGAGAGAATCCATACCTACTTCATCTAAGTGAAAATAAGAAAAGTAAATCTGCCAGTTCACAGTTTACACAACTTTCATTCATTCCGTTAGAGCTTCGTGTCGGCAGTAATAACAGTGCGATCCGACGTAAATGCAGCAATTAGATACATTTGAACGGTGCACGATGCAGCAAAACTCGTTAAGTCTCACGAAATCCTGGGGCGAAGCGGAATGGCCGTGGTAGAACGAGCTTTTAAGCACAGAACAAATAGTAGCTGAACAAAATAAAAGAAATTTGCTAGTAGCGGCAGGACTGCATACAATGGTTTATCCTTATATGTACCCGACATAGTTTCTTCTTGGGCTGCTCGGATACAACTCTTTGGAAGTGAGGAGGTTGCTGGACCAGCTGACTACTTGCTGCAAAGTGTTCAGAGGGTCAGTCGACTCCCTACAGCTGCATAACTTATTATGCACGCTGAACGTACCAAACAACCCCTGGGTTTCTGCGAATAGACGCGGTCGGATACATGACTTATTCCGCACAGATCAAAGTCGTACTGTTGCACGATCTATGTCTCCTTTCATTCGTGCCCGCTGTCATTTCAATGCGCTTTCCGCTAATACTGATTTAGTTTTATATTTTGACAATTGGAGAACTCTTTTAACACACTTTTTGACTTACTGTGAAAATTTGACTGATCAGTGGGACATATCCCAAAAATATGACAGCGCATTTGGTTTTGACGACGTTTTTACTGATTTATGACATTATTATTTTAATTTATGGACTTTTGAATTTGATTTATTGATTAAGGTATGTTTTATTTGTAATGTATGTGTTAAAATTTTAAATTACATTGTGTGACAATTTTGTGATTTTTTAGGGAACTATTGTCAGTGGTGCAACCACCGCCAGTTTGCTGATAGCACAAGGTGGAAGCATTCCCTTTGTGCTTCATATGCCGCACCAGTATACAAATTTTCTTTATATTCCTTTGTCTGTCGGTATGTCGGGAATTGAATATATAGGTGAATTATATAGGTGGAAGGCAATTAAATGTCTTATTCACTGTATTACATCAGGCATATCCACAGCATAATCCCATACGGGTTATAGCTATGAGTTTCTGCTGCTGATATAAAAAAAAACCTTCCTGCTGCATGCAAAATACATGCTTTAAAAATTAAAGCAATATATTGACTTTGCCTTTCTGTTTTATTTATATCTGAATTAATGTTAAACAGTTATCCTCACAGATTTAACACAGGGAACAATTGCTTGATAGCTATGTACAAGTAAATTAAAATAACGGGAATTGTAGACTTCACATTAACACCTAAAACTTTCATCAACAAACGCCCTATAGTCGATTACGAAGTAGCAGTTCTACACTTTCATCAACATACTTATTGGTACTAAAAAACTCGGTTCCTGTTTTGGGGAAAAATATTTTTTCACCCTTTTTAGTGACCCTTGCTACTTACGGGGTAGATTGTCATTCACCGTCAATTACGATATCATCAAGATAGGCAAAACCATTAAAAACGTATTGGATTGTAACTCAAAAACCACTTGCCCTAATTTGATGAGATTTAAATTAGACCTCAGCAAAAGAAAAACACTAACAAACAAATTTCTAAATCGTACTACTCTGTAAAAAGTTGTGCGTGTTCATACATCAACAAAATCATGCTCGAGTGTAGTAACTACGCTTCTACATTTGGAAATCACTGCCACCAAGGAAACGTTAACTTGTCCAGTCCAATTATTAAGTTTATTACTGCTCTCTAGATACCCACAACTATTGCACTACGTATTGTTTAGCGCTTGGGGAGGCTTAGGTCCTTGACACGGTTTAAGGCGCTTGACCTGAATGTCTTTGAAATATGCATTAAACTGCCAAGCTTTTAGATTCCAATGATGGTTTAAAATCTTATTCACATATTTATAATACTATCAATCTAGACGATGTAAATTAACAATCAGGTGAATACTTTATATCTCAATATAGAGTAAAATGCAAAAAAGAGTATTGTATTTAGGTACGTATGCATGTACGTGTTAATATGTGTGTATGTGTGTTTGTGTGAAAGTTGATGCTAAAAACGTTACCATTAAGTGTTGTAATAGTTTAACAGATTGGTTTATAATACTTACATAAGAAAAGCTTAAAGTCGCTCAATGAGCAATAGAGATGGCTATGCTTGGGGTTTCCCTGCGTCATAAGATCCGAAATGAGACTCACCAGAAGACGTACGGTCACCCCCTGCTACGTTTACCGACAACCTCATCAAAACCGCGGAGAATCGCTGGACGCAGGAAGCGAGTAGCCGGTCAAGTTGCGTTCTATGTTGGAGGCATGTGTTCAGCAGTGGACGTACGCCGGCAGATAATGATGATGATGATGATGATAAGAAATGCAGACGTTCAAACGTTTAAATATGAACAAATTGAAATATAAGTAGTAAACAGTAGACAGATAAAATTTACAGAACATATAGAAGTAAGTTTAAGAAGCTTATTAACTTCGTTTCAGCTCAAGTCTGAGCTTTAAGCTTTGTACGTATATTTGTAGAACCTTCTAACACATGTCTAGTGCAAAATATGTCGTGTTTAATATTATTATGAATTTAATAAACTTCGAAACTGGGACATTATGGGATTTATGTTTAAATATTTGATTATAAAAGTTTTGTAACATTTTACTTCAAGATACTTTTTTATAAAATAATCTAATTATTTAAATTCGTTGAAATGCGGTCCCTTTAGTGGGGTATAATATACAAGATTTGATTTTATAGATCTTATGTAATATTAGGAGAGTCCATTGGCACTCGTTTGCTTTGACGATATCAATGTGAAAGATTTTCCAGAACCCAACAAAGATGGTAATATGATATTAAATATTTAAATACACCAAGAGTCATAAAACGAAGTAAATTGCAACTCTCTGAATTCTTTAACAAATCCATATTTTTCCGCTAAGGCGCCAAATAAAAAGGAGTCATTTATAAAGTCTATTTACTTTGTGACATTTATAGCTCGAAAAGTGCCTTAATAAAATTACATTGCTTCTCTGTTTCGCTTAATTATAAGGGTAAATTTACGCGTGCTGTTAATTCGTATTAACGACTTTAATGTCCGAGTAACGACTGTTTAGATGACCGTGTGGAATGGCCCTAAGGGCGGCGATCAAGGGAATGATCGATTTAGTTTTATTGTTTTTATCGATTCGAATTCGAGCAATGTTTATGTTACTACCATAGTATCACTAACGTATGAGCAAAATCAACAGTACAAGTATTAAGGCGCAGTCAGTTCAAATGTTGAACACCTTTGATTTCTTTCACTTGAAATCAAGCAAACGAGTAAAAACATCATAAAAAAATAATGTTCACTCTTAAATTAAAAATGATCCGTCAATGTATGTGTATAAAAAAAATGCTATTATTTGATATGTGTTTCTTGACCAATACAATTGTGAATAATGAGAAAAACAGTTTTAAAGATGAAATCGAGTATGTTAAAATACGTAATAGGTATTCAAATTATCAACGGGATAATTACCATGTACATTTTCTAAGAGTTTCCGATATTTCGGCTTTGTTGCAAGCGCCATGATCACGGAACAGTTCGTAGTATCAACAGTAGTTGATAATTTGAATACCTCTTATGTTTGTGACCATGATAGTTTAAAAACTTATATGTTAAAATACGGTCTTAAATTAAGTCTTAGAAATGTCATATTGTTTATCATAGTAATTATTTTATAATTTTAAGTAAATCACTGTTTATAAAATAAACTGCTTTAAAAACTTTCATTTTTATCGTCGTTATGAATTGACAGCACCTTAACTTTAGGCGGTTTATCAAAATATCGGATCGGAAATAAAACAAAAAATAATTTTGACTTCATGAAGGACATATATATTTTTTTGCACTCCACTTGTTTTTTCAAAAAAGTGTAATTAATCATCAATTGTTTTTAACACTCTAGGTTTGTGATTTTTTGTCCTGTTACCAGATAGGTGAGATATAAAGTCATTACGAACACCCCTGTCTATGTTTGCAAAACGGTTTGAACAATTTGATTAATCACTGTAAAACGCGGCACTAATTCCACTTCGCATTTACAAAGCCGACAATCCATCACAGTCTCATACAATGACAATTAAAAAGGTTCATTGTACCCACAGTTGACAATAATTACTATCCGTGATGAAATTATAACTCCGACGCAAATAACCGAGGGATGACACAAAAAAAGATCACCAACATTACGAAACATCTGTTGAGGTATGTAACTTTATGACTGTCGTAAAAAAGAGTGGCCCTAAAACGCGACCTTGAGGTACCCCCGACTTTAATTGTAGTCTTGAAAATATAAAATTTTCAGTATCGGCCTAACTTTAACGATGTATATCTTTTAGTCATAATCTATTTTTTAAAGTGCTATTCGTTAAAAGGCCAAGGGTCAAAAGAAAAGTGTATATCAGATAAGTAAAAAATGTCATCAAGTATTTTAGAACATGTTAAAACCGTGTGATCTAATAAACCGGTTAAAGGCGCTGAAACCGTGTCTAAATTACCAATAGTCCTCTGACATAATTAATAATCACTCTTATCTATTCAGGCTACTATGTTCGCGATACTGACACGTATATTGCGTGAATAGTTCCCGACGGCAGTTAGCAGGTAGGTAATGACCGAGATAACACTGAATCGGGATTTCATACACCGATACATGTATAGAAGTAATTGTGCCTCAACTATAGCACTATAGGACATATCATGTTCGTTTGAACTAATTGAACGAGCTTTATCGCCACTCTCCGCCATGCGATTGAGCTAGATAAAATACGCCGGCCTAAATTAATACGGGAGGGTAATGTATCGCCACTTGTAGATTAAACTGTAACGTTGCGATAAAAGTCTGTGATAAAAAGCATGTACAACAATGAGCTTTATGCATGAACGCTTTCAAAAAATAATTTACATCCACATTCAAGAACAAACAAAGAAACAAAATACGAGTATGTACTAACATTTATGCAACAAATTTTGACTCTGGCCAAGGATCAATCCTGGATGATGCCAAACAAGTGACGTACAAGGTGTAAGGTCCACTCTGTAAGAGTTCATACTCTAGGCAGAGAATTTTCCGAGTATAATAAGGTATTTGTTAATTAGTGCACAATATTGAACGGGGTGGTTTGGAATCGATAACTATGTGTAAAATTAGGATGTCTCTTCAATAATTGTGGGTATACTTTAGAAAGATTAGTCGTCACGTAACTTGGTGCTCGCTAAAATAATGTAAAAATAACCAAATTCAAATAGATTAACCCTATTTTCAGAAATAACACTCTAATTAATTATAAAAAGTTACATGATTTTGGATTTTAGTGTTAATAGAATAAGAACTACCATGATAAAATTTTAGTTCACCAGTTTAGATTTTTGAACAATTGAATCGCTACCAATACCAGTATCGACGGTGAATATGCTTTACGATCAACTTAATTACAAACCGAAATTTCATTCTCTACATTTTCATTTGAATACATTTTTACGAGCAATAAAATGGGAGGTTACTGCTATTAGATATACTTTTATTGTCAAGTGACGCGATACAAAACAACATAACATCGATGTAAAACGATTAGGAAGCGATCATTAGAATGACAGTATATCTATAATGGTAGCCAATAAACAAGGAAATTACACATAAGGTATCCATTACAATTGACTTGAAAAAGAAATATAAATGCTTCCAATGCTCCATACCTGAATACCTCCATCAACATTACGCATTAGAGTCATTCATGTTTTCCACGTTGAACTCTTTTGTATTTAGGGCGCACAAACTCTGCATTTGTTATCAGGGGATCTAGGTAGAGGACAAAAATATTCAACACACACACAAAATCTTGAATAACCGGCCCTGTTGGAAGTTAACGTCGACACGACACACGAGTCAACTTATCTCTTTTATATCACAAGGGCTTTAGTAAAAGCTCCGTTGTAATAACTTCAGTGACATTTTTAAAATCCCTACTAAATTCAGTGAGTGGAAAAGCGTCTCGACATAAACCAGGTGAGTCATGAGTTTCCATTACACCTTCTTAAAGTTTATCCGTCTCATTTTAACTTTTGATATCTCAACCCCAATCTGGACTTATTACTCTTGATTCTTGTTACAAACTTCAGATATAAACAAAATGTGCTTTAGGTTCTAAAGAAAAATGAGAGGGTTGTTCGTAATATAATTCTATATTATGAAGTGTAGTTTTCCAGTTTTGGATTTGGTAGAAAATTGTACACAGAGGTAACAATAATGTTGAATGTTTTCTCGTTTGCACCCAGGAGGAGGATTGGGGACGTCGTGGCTGGTACGAAAAAGGTAAATTGATTTACTTCCAAAGTTAGACAAGTTCTAAATAAGAAGCTAACACATGGCGTACATACTCGTACGAACTCGAGCGTAATAAACTAACTTCCAGTCATGATCCAGCATTTTATAATGTTATACTATTCAATAGGCTTGCATTTGGCCACTATCGCACGTAATGTGGCGCAATTGCCAGAAGGATGTTATTCTTGACTTGAAGGCTCCCAAATTATAACTCTCGATAAACACAAATTCAGACAAGGAGTTCGATACGTTGGCGGTAAGTTAGCTACAAGAAATGATGGAAATACGAAGTTACAGTTCCTATCGGAGTGCGCTACAAACAGTCTGTTGCAAAATAGCTCTGCAAGGTGCGAAAAACAAGGTCATTGTTACAAAAAATAAATAGAGGGTTTTTATAAAATGATTCTCTACAATATCATTTCTAATATAAGACACATCTATGGTCACAAGTAGTTTTTATTTTAGTAATTATAGATGGTAAAGTGTATGTAAAAAAAATACAAAGTTAATTACAAATATTCCGTTGACTTTTCACTCACATTAAGTAGGTATATATGAAGTTAAACATATTAAATATTGCGCAATGGATATTGCCGCATTGATTCTAATCAAAATGTTGGTCGCCTATTCCTAGTATAAAAAGCAAATTAAATGGTACGCATCCAGTATTTTTGAATGAGTATGTAATATATATATCTCCAGATAGCAAGAACTACTATAAACATATCTAAGAATTGGCTTTAAAAACTATATAGATAGGTATTTAAGTTTACTGGTGATCATGGCTCATGCAACTGTACTAAAATATCAAGAGATTAAAATAAATACAATACATAGTAAATATCCCGTTCCTAAAGTTAATTCTTGCATTAATGACCAGGTCTGTAAGTCATATTTTTGTATATTGGTTAAAGTGCAATAAAGAATTTTTGTATTGTATTGTATTGTCTGTATAAAAACTACATATATAAGCTAAGGTAAACAAAGGGTTAAGATTGCTGGCTAATAAAAATCTATACTAATATTATAAAGAGGAAAGATTTGTATGTAAGTATGTTTGTAACGAATTGGCTCAAAAAGAACACAAGAAAGCTTCATTTACCCTGAGTAACATAGGCTATATAAGATTCATCATCATCAGCATCATCCATCACCGCGCGGGTGAAACCGCGGAGAGCAGCTAGTTAATCATATTCCAGTGTAAGTAACGGAATAGTTGTAAGCACCGTCGTGACAATCGATACACCTATAAATATGTATAGATTAGATACCCACATAAATGTCGTGCAGAACGGTTCTAAACTTTCTTATTTGCGTGACAGTTATTTGAAACTGTATTCGACATGCTACCTACATCGTTTAGTTTTCGTAATTTGTATCCTTACCTAGTACCAGCAAATATAAAGTAACTCAGAAATAAGCTGGAGTAATTATTTAAATATCACAAAATATAGATTTGTATTACAAACGAAAGCCCAACGCCCCAAATAAAGACCCTTTGATATCATAATCTACCCCTCTCTTCCATCCAAAATAAACAACATTGTCAAGTATTCCGATGTATTTTAAGAAACTCTAATTAATAATTAAGCTTCCAGGGTATAAAACAAAAACACTCCCATCAAAAGGCATGATCCCGAAACTAATTTGCATAAAGTAACAGAGTAACTTCAGCGGGGACGAACTTGGCCGGACCGCTCTATTAGCACTCTGCTCTTTGTGGGAACTTCTGTTTATTCTTTCGTTAAGCCTATAATACAGGGATATACAAAGAGCCGCCGTATCAGCGACCTTATTAAGGTCACAAAGGACGAAAACGGACGACGACGCTACTATATTGCATACATTTGAGAAGATTCTTGCAAAAAATTAACAAGTTCTGTTACGTGCCTGCCTATTTGAAGTATGTATATATTAAAAGTGAAAATAATATTGTTGTGTCGAATAATATAGAGATAATAATAAATATACGTTACGAATATGAAGTTACAGAACTTTCGTGAAGAAAGAAGAATTAGCAGAGCATTTAAGTAATTGTAAGATAAACAAATTAGCTTCAGTTCAAGATAAACAGATTAGCTTCACTAATTTCAATTTGTTTTTTCACTGGCGTATTATGTGCCAATAGCCGTATTTAAGTTATTTAGGAAGTTCACTTAAAATTTGTACGTGTTTTAGAAAAACAACAATTCACTTTACCAAAATGGTCGTAGCGCAATTTAACGAATGTTTCGAACACCGATAGGACTGAAGCCACAAAAAATCTAATAAGTCTCCCAGGATAAACTTCGAAAGACAGTTCCTAATAGCTACAAAGGGGTCCATTGATCCCGTCCATCGGGTCTTTCCCTTTTCATCCTGTAAGCTTTACCAATCATTATTTATAATTTATTTTTATCCAACACTCGGGACAAGGTCTTTAGGCTACCTTAAGACTACTACTCGACACTCGGGACAAGGTTTAGATTTACGTTATTTAAATAAGCTTTTTTTATCTGTCAAATAACTGCCACAGTTATTGACAATTTGTTCCGAAAATTCGAAAAAAGTCATAATCAACCAACTTTACCTATCAACAAATTTCTCTGTGATGATCATTATTCGATCCTGTATTGGGAAACGAATCATTACTACTTGACATTTGTCTAATAAAAACAATTTATACTACACCTGCTCGGAAAGTACCTTGATACTTTATCAAATTTACGGTAGAAAGTACGTCATTGCATATCAAACAAATATGCGGCGAGAAAACGCATCTGAGCGGGAGAGAAAAGTGTATGAAAATCCATTTCTTACGTGGTTTTTCTTTTTTAATTTTGGGTAAGACTATGCGCTGGTAACCTAAATAAACTAAAGTTTTTACAGTGAGTTTTTATCTCCAAGTTCGCAAAATGACACTGGCCACTAGCTGTGTGTTGGATAGTGTCAAACAATTTGAAAAAAGAACATGTGAAAATTGCAGACGCCATTGGCGCCATTTTCAATTTGTGTGTTGTTTGAGGATTCAGTTTTCGTAGAAAAGTAAAATAAAACTATCAAAATGATAAGTAGTGATAGTGATGATGAAGATTTTTTAACTCCGCCGCAGTTGAAGGAAACAGCAAAAATACTGATTGATAACCTTTTACCACAGAAATCAATTAAAAAATATAATAAAACTTATGACGATTTTTTGCAATGGAAAAGTGAAAAAAATGCGGCATCTTTTTCTGAAACTGTTTTGCTAGCTTATTTCAGTGAAAAAGCGCAAAAATACAAACCAAGTACGTTATGGTCTATGTACTCAATGTTGAAAAGTACTATATTGACAAGAAACGACATAAATATTCAAGAATACAAAAAACTTACAGCATTTCTGAAAAGAAAGTCGGAGGGATTCCGTAGTAAGAAATCAAAAGTGCTTACTACAAAGGATGTTTATCCCTTTTTGCAGAATGCTCCAGATGACAAATATTTGTTGATGAAGGTAAGTTTATGAACAAAATGCACTGGTTTAAAATTTATTACGTACCTACCTATTTATGAGTAGAAATCTACTAGGTTTTCATGTTTGATATTTTTGTTTACAGGTTATTTTGATTTTAGGAGTAAATGGGGCCTGTCGTTCGCAAGAACTTGTGGATATGACAACAGACGATATCGAAATCCTCGAAAATGGAATAATCGTCAATATTCCTAACACAAAAACCAAAATTCAGCGATCATTTGTTATATCGGGCTTATTTTATGAGATAGTGTAGAAATATAACGAAATTCGCCCCAGTGACCCCAAAACCAATCGGTTTTTACTACAATATAAAAACAAAAAATGTACGAAACAAGTAATTGGGAAAAACAAAATAAGTACTGTGCCAAGAGAAATAGCTTCGTACCTTAATTTACTCAATCCACTAGAATACACTGGCCACTGCTTTCGCAGAACTTCAGCGACTATTCTTGCCAATACTGGTGCTGATTTAACCACAATAAAACGTCACGGTGTTTGGAAATCGTCCGCTGTTGCAGAAAGCTACATAGAGAATTCCGTAGAAAACAAAACACGAATAAATAACCAAATATCGGGATCGATTAATGTGCATCAAGACTCATCTCCTCAACCATCAACGAGCGCGGCGATGCCAGATGCCCCTCAGCAGCCAGTTGCCCCTTTGGCACCACAGCCTTCTACGAGCGCAGTGCCAACAGCACAGCCAGTTATTCCTCCTACATTATCGCAAACATCTCAAACAAACATTAATGGAAAAAGTGTTACATTAAGCTTCACTAACTGCAACAATTTCAATATAAATTTCAATTAGTAAAGATTTAGTTTTTTATTTTCCTCGTAGGTGTAGTATAAAGCACTATGTATCACTCGAGAGAAAGTGCGATTCCCGATCTCGGGTGTTTTAAAGCCCTCGCCTACGGCTCGGGCTTCAAACGACACCCTCGACGGTAATCGGTCACTTTCTCCTCTCGGTGAACAATGTACTATTTAAAACTAGTCTAATATTTTTCTCAAGAACTGTTGGAGTTACATTTCTGGAATTAATATCAAATATTAAGGTAATTTGGAGCTGCAAAACATATGAATTTTCGTAGAGAACTTAGCACAAGTAAAAGAAATATACCGAAATCATTAAGGCTGGAGTCTTGCAAAAATCACTCGCGGCGAAATATTTGCGCAACTTCGTATATTAATTTTAAGCAAAATAATGAAATAACATGAAATATTATTATTGCACACAAATAACCATAATATAAGTAAAAGCTAGTTGTTTTTTTTAAATTCATTTAAGTGGATTATGTAAGGTAAATCAAGGGTTAAATACAGCTCTTTCGTGCCCAACGTCATTTCGAGTTATGTTTGCGCGCTTGGTTTATGGCAATAAAGAATTATTTTATAAATCTGTTCAGCGCATAATGAGCTCAACATTCTCGTCTTCAAAATGCGCTGATTAGTTTTTTCTAATTATTTTTCATTTTCTTAATTCAGAGGCCCCAATTTCATCAAAATTATCTGTCTTTATCTCTTAATAAACGGTTTGTTTCATAATAACTATGCATCGTAGGTATCTAATAATTATATTATTTTGATGCCAAGAGTTCAATGAAGCAAATAAAAAAAATATATATATCTAAATCACCCTACTCTAACAATAATATTGATCTCAAAAGACCTACAAAAAAAGAGTTTATAAATAAAAACTGCAAGGGAAATTCTTCAGTGCCCACTCCACGGTCGGAGTGTTCAGACGTGTGGTCCACGACGAATTTAGATTGTTCCCTCTCGCTCTAACTTTGCTCTTGCTCTAACGTAGGTTGCGCACCGTTATGCATCTAAAGTTGCTCTACTTTATTATTTTAAGTGTATAATTTTTCGAGTGCCTTGTAAATATTTGTGTTTTAGTAATAGTTTTGTAAATATTCGTGTATTAATACATCATAGTTCTCTAAAGATTTGATTTAATTATGGATAGTAAACATAAGAAATATGCATGTACGAAAAAAAAAAATTGGTATCAAACGTAGAAGTGATGAAGAAAAATAGAATCCAAAGGTAAGTAGAATTGTTTACATTATGTATTCATGTCAAGAGCGTAACTACAGGGTCAAATTAAATTCCCTAGCGAAGCTCCACACATGTGATGGATTTTGAGTGTTATTATCTAAAAATGATAAATATTATATTCAAGCAACATTATCGATACTATCGATAGTGTTGGCAACACCGAGTAAAGTTGTTGCGGGCGAGTTTCCCATCTGTGATGACGGATCATCAGGGCCACCGCCGCGCCATGCCGCCACTTTTGCTCGAGCGACGGAACGCGCCATACCTTTGTGCTTGCCCTTTTCGGGTTTTCATTGAACTATTACTTGTAGCCCTAACTTTAAAGTAAAATATATTTGATCAAATGTTATACACGTTCTTGTGAAATATAAAGTATACATTATTTAGTCGTTTTAAGTAACCTCACTTTACTATGATTGTTAACAATAGTGTTCGTGATTCCACTTGAGGAGGTGAGGACCAAAAACTACATACTCACTTTTGACACTTTTTTTTAACCGACTTAAAAAAGCAGCATTTTAGCTTAACCCGTAGGTTTGTTTTTTGTATGTATGTATGTTTGTCCGTTTGGCTGAACCGATTTTGATGCGATTTTCATAAAAGTATTTTTTACATTCTGGAGAAGGTTTTGGTATACAACAAATGGATACCCCGTGACGTCGTTTGCATGTCTCCATTAATTAGTTCAACTGCATGCTGTCAGAAGGTCATCATGCTGTCAGTAGGTATGTGTGTATGGGGTGGGTGTGTGTGTGTGATGAGTGTGGTTGTGTTTGAGGGTGTTTGTGGGGGAGTGTAGGGTGAGGGTGTGTGTGTGTGTTTAGTGTTTATGTATGTATGGGTCACTAGTATAATATACTTTAGTCACATTTATGTTCTAAATGCGATTTGTGTGTCTGCATGTATTTTTGTTTCCTCTAAACTCCATTACGGCTGAATCAATACAGATAATAATTATTTTGCATGAACGTAGGATAAAACTTGAATAACACTGGCTACTTTTTGCAACAGAAGAAATCGCAGGGTGCTTTTAATAATATTAGTATTATGACGATTTTTTAATAATACTTCTGAACCCTGTTCAAAATATGACTTATTTAATTAATTTCACAGGACTGCTGCTGGCTCTCGTCAACCGTTGTCAGATGTCAGCAATCTATCAGAAGTTCAAAATTCTAAGCCTACCTCTTCTACTACGGAAGTATCAGTGATGATTGAAAATACTGCCAGAACTGAAAACGAAACAAGGCCAAAAAAAAAAAATTACCGGAAAAGAACATTTGAGGAGGCTTTTCCATTTCGCCGAATTTTTGTAAGGAAACGTCAACATCCTATACTCATTAGCGACGACCAACCGCTACAAATTGAAAATGAAACAGAAACTACCAATGAAGATGAACTATTTCACCTAGAAGGACGCAGAATCATATCGATCAGATATTTTTTAGAAAATTTGGGGAAGATTGCTGATCATAACGAAAAATCTTTCGGATGCAGATATAGCAATCTGAAATGTGTCAGTGAGCGACGTAAAGGTTTTATATCAAAACTTCGTTTCAAGTGTGAACTCTGTAATTCCGAATTTGACATAAATACTGAAAATCCGTCTAACACTTGTGATGTAAATCACGGTATAGTCGCAGGTATTATTAGTATTGGCTGTGGGTTGGGAAATTTAAATGAGTTAGCAGGTAATACTGATATGCCTGGTATGTCAAAAAATTTATACGCTGAAACAAGTAAAAAAGTTTACGAATGGTACCATAAGACGGCATTAGAAGAAATGGCCAAGGCAGGCATCGAAGAGGCAGAACATGCTAAAGATATTGGCAGAGTTGACTGTGAAGGTACACCAATGATTGATGTTATAGCTGACGGGTGTTGGTCGAAACGATCTTTCCGGAATAACTATTCAGCATCATCAGGTGCAGCAGCAATAATTGGCGCATACACGGGTAAAATTTTATATCTTGGTGTAAAAAATAAATACTGCATAGTTTGTGCAAAAGCTGAAAATTAAAAAATTGAACCTGCAAATCACATATGCTATAAGAACTATTCTGGTAGCTCTTCTAGTATGGAATCAACGTCGCTTGTTGAAGGATTTAGTAACTCTCTTGAAACTCATGGTCTAATATATGCTAGACTAATATCAGATGGTGATTCAAGTACAAATAAAAAAATATTAGAAAGCAATCCATATAAAAACTGCAAGGTTCAGAAGATCGAGTGCAGAAACCACCTGCTGAGAAATCTTTGTAACAAACTGAGAGCACTTACTAAAGATACTCATATCCCTATTCAATTAAGAAAACTTTTAACTGACTTCAAAATCATGAAGTTACGCAGATACACAGTGCGGGCTATAAAGCTAAGGAAACACGGAGACCTAACTGACAGTCAAAAAATGGTTAAACTTCGTACAGATATTTTGAATGCATTACACCATTCCTTTGGTAGCCACTCTGATTGCGATGATGCTATATGCTCACCAACTGACAAAACTGACCAAAATACGGCACTTGATGTAGCTAATACAATTTTGTGGAGGAAAATGAGTCAAATTATCTTATTTTTAGCTGCAAACGCTAAAAGTCTTATTTATGACGTAGATAGCAATCTTGCTGAGACATTCAATTCAGTGATTGCCAAATATGTGGGGGGAAAACGAATTAATTACACACTTAAAAATTCATACCAGGAAAGGTTTTCCGCTTCAGTTATTTCCTTTAACACCAAACGACCAATAAACGCTATTCAGGAATGTGTATTTAAAAACCTACTGGTAAATACACAAATTTATATGAGGCACAAAAAGCTAAAAGAAAAATTTACAAAAGATCATTTCGAAAAAAAATCCGTAGAAACTTGAATGATCCAGATTATGGCCAGAAAGCTCAAAGACCAGATATAACCGAAGAAGATTTTCAGATGACAAAAGATGAATTTCTTAAACAAATTGAACTTTCTGACCAACAAAGAGAGGAACTACAGAAACAGACGATAAACCAAAGTTCCAGTCAAGAATGGTTAGAAAATAGAAAAAATAGGTTAACCGCGTCTATCTTTGGAAAAATTTGTAAACGGAAACAAACTATTAGCTGCGCTCCTTTAGTGAAAGCTATTGTGAAACCGCAAAACCTGTCAAATGTCCCGTCGATCACATATGGCAGAGATAATGAACATATAGCACTAACTCAGTTATCTTTGCAGGAAAACGTCACAATTGCCCGCTGCGGTCTTTATATTCATAAAACACTCCAATATTTAGGAGCCAGTCCCGATGGTATTTATAAAGACAAATATGGAAAAACAGGACTAGTAGAAGTAAAATGCCCATTTACAGCAAAAAATATGCAAGCTGAAGAAGCTATAAAGGCAAAAAAAATTAAATTTTGGAAATATAACACTAGGAAAAATGCGTTTATAATTGACAAAAATCACGATTATTATTTCCAAATTAAATATTACGGAGATGAATATGTGCTTATTTGCTGTATAGACTGGAGAGGAGTACTTGATGAAAATTGAATATATAGAAAGAGACCCTACGTTCTGGCACGACAAAATAGTGGGCCCATTGACAAAATTTTATTTGCATATTCTGCTTCCTGAGCTAATTGATTCCCGCCTTGAATGCTCTATGCCAATAAAAGACCCGCCATATATCATTGAATCTATTGAGAAAAAAGTTAAACGTAATAAGAACGCATCTACGTCTACTGTCGCAGATGCTGCCATTCCGGAAAAGTAATTCCTGCAGAGTTATCACAGAGTTTTGTATATTTTGCTTTTAAAGAAAACAGAAACAATTATTTTGTGTTTAGTCACTACTGCATTATAATAAAATTGCTTTACATAAAAAGTTTTCTATGTCAGGGGTAACCCCGACAGAACACACAAAACACAAACAAAATCTTTCCATCTCTTGTAAACATACTGCCCAAATATACAAAATCATTCACTTGCTCCACAATCACATCATTTATTTTCACATCACACAACGATACATCATCTTTTCTTTCAAAAACCATAGCTTTCGTCTTGTTCACATTTATATTCACCCCTTTTCTCTTGAACGCTACATTTATTAACGTTATCATGTCTTGCAACTGTTCCGCTAACGATGCAAGAAGAACTTAAAATCTGCATACAGAAGACACTTGACAGGCAACTCATTCATCTTTAATCCACACTCGCTCTCTCTAATATCTGCCAAACAACTATCCAGATGATGCCTGGACCGATTCAGAAAATTCTTCTTTTGTCTTCAGAGGTGGTCCCATGATCATTAGGTCCGGATCTGATGATGGGATCCTGGAGAAATCGAGGAAACTCTTCAATAAATAATAGCGAATCAACCGCGATTGCTACTATCGCACATTTTTACATTGAATGTGCAATCAAACAACATAACATCACGCCTGTACCCGCTAAAAAGGGTAAAATAAAAACTTTTTTCAATAAAAATATATAACCGACTTCTAATATATATCCAAAAAAGTGTAAAATTTTAATTTTAAAACTTTTCTTTCGAAAGTCGGTGGCGAAAAAGTTAATGATATAAAAAACAAAGTCACGGTTATACGAGTATATATTTCAAAAAAGTTTTTATTTACATAGGTTAGAAACTGCACATAACGGTATTAAAACACTTGTGTGATACTATTAAAAACCGAGCCCTATGAATACCCCTCATTATGCAACAATTTCATAAACTACTAATGTTTAATACTTAGTAGAGCAACCTTCCTTCCTTCAATACTACGCTAGGTAGGATGACAGACGCTCGGCGCGTGGACTGGCCGCCCGCGATTCTTATATTGTGCACTAGAAGACTCGGCCCTTAAGTAATTTATGTGTTTAAAGCTTATTGATTCGTCAAAGTACAAGCTTCACACTGAGCTAAATTACAGTGCAAATTCTTAATTCAAATAATGGACACCGTCTAAATACATGTCAAACTCGTAATGCCACAAATATATTGTGAGGTTGTATGACAAAACAGAACCCTTCTTGGTGCGCGATTCCGACTCGCAACCGACCGAATAGTATGGTCTGGGTTAATAAATTTAAAACCCGGCCAAATGGGTTTTAAATTTAAAAACCCAGACCATAATATTGTTGATTGACAGTTGACCATAATACGAGTAATAGCGGATTGCACTTCTCCGAAATATCTCAGTGGCAAGCCAATCCATTCGACTGTGGACAATGACATGACATTTAAACATATCGCTTATCACTATACGAGTATAGCTTATAATATATACGAGTAGTATACGAATAAGAGGTATATCATGAAATGACTTTATATAGCAGTCACAGAAAGTTTCATTGGATAATGCAAGATCTACTACCAAGTGCGTCTTTGTATATGTAAGGCCTTGTAAGGTATCGTAGCCCTAATTAAAATGATCCAGCCCTAGCGACTGCCCGCGACTTTGTTCGCGTAGTAGACTCGGCCTTCGGCCTCTCCATTACCCCCCATCTTTTCTTGTAAATTTGTCTTTCATAAGAACCTTCTCCTGACAATAACTAACACAACAAAAAATAAATAAGCGAGATTGTTCCATCCTTTCTCAAGTTACAGCGTGACCAGGAGAAATAGGGGTTCATTCATATATTTTTACTGAAATGTCACTTTCTTCTGAAACTGAAACAACCCTAGCTGTAGGTAAGAACGGAAAATGCGGCCCACAGATAAGAGTCATCGCTATTTGAGTTTTGTCGAACTTTTGATTGCGTTTGCTATTGTTACTACATCAAGCGTTACGGGATTTAGGATTTGATTCTAACGAGAGTTATAATAATGTTGTTCAAAAGATTTGATAGAAATATTGGTTTCTTCAAATTTAAATTCCGTATTTAAACACTCTTTCTCACTCTAGAAAGTTTGTTCGTTGCTATTGTTCATATAGGCATTACAGTTGATATTTGGGTCGCACAGTAAAAATAATTTCTGATAACTCCATCAACGATGCATTCATAAATAAACGTTAGAAAGTTATGTCTGTTAAGTTACAATGAAGAAAGAACGGAAAAAGTATCTCTAAGTAGAATATCGCCAAAACAAGTAAACAAACCAAACAAAATGACAACATACATTTACCATCACAAAGCAACCAATGGGCATCTTAAGGAGGCTTCCAATTCAGCACACAATACTATGAAATTGACTCTCATCCCTTCCTTATAATCTGAATAAAATTCCGAGGCGCCAGTACCATAGTGTATGAATCTGACAAGTATCAGGAAAAACAGTAAAGCATCTCAGCAGCTAGTCGATATTTTAGCTGGATTAGGACTGATTGAACAAATTTTCATTATACGGCCAATTTGTCCTGAGTTATCAATAATCATCTGAATCATCATATTTTACGAAGTCATCGTCCGTAATTTACTCTCGGAAAAATGTTTTTTGGAACTATAATTCCGTAAAACTTTCTTCTTTTAAACCGAATTCAAAAAAGGAGGAGGTCATATATTCGTGTGAATGTATTTTTGTTGTGTATATTGGCCGATTTCTGCCCCATTTGTGGACCGATTCACAAAATGCTTCTCTTTCTTTTTGTTTGGTAGATTATACTTCAGAGGTTTGTCCTTGATCTCCAGTGCTAGGTGACCAGTAGGTCTACCATGAGTTTACATCATTGACACCAATCGATGCTCGCTATCGACTGCCGCGAAAAAATGTATGAAAAAAAGAACAGAACCACCTCGCGGTCAATTGTAGAACTAAAATTGACTGTGAGTACGCCAATCACAAGCTTAATAGGTAGGCGAGATCGAGTATCGACTATAGATGACATTTATGTTGCCAACTCATGGTAGTCCATAGGCCGGTAGCACAAACAATTTGCGCAAAAGTATTCGTATCGTATTGAGGACATTTAAATGTCATCAAATTCACTCAAGCAGTCTTTTAGTTACACTCCAAAACCTGAATGGTGTTACGCCTTACGCCGTTTGATCTTAATGATATAATCATTGACGGTGAATGAAAATCGATAACGGGATCGCGCACGATATTGTGATAAAAGGTGCCTACTTTTGAATTATCATGTTCAGTACCGACTTCAACAAGTTATTTCACACTTTTTAGTGTTGAAGTCAGTTCAAGTTTTTGGTATTTTTTTTTATTTTATTTATGAGTGGTTAAAATTTTAAAATCTAGGTGTTGGTCACAACCCAGCCTAAGCTCAGCAATATGCTAGTTGCAAGCAACCAGCGCTGGTATTTTAACAAGTTGTGAGTTAGATTAGTGTTTCTGATGTACGTATTTACTCTACTGTTCTAATATCCTGTAGCGTCGTCGCAAAGTCTTCTATTATGGCATAGGAATCCTTTTATATTACAGTTGAGACTTGAATACATGTGCCTTATTACGAGGGGTTGATGTAGGTTCTCATTTTTACGAAATTGTCGACTTTAAATCGTTTCAGCATTCTAGTTTTTCTCTTAGAAAAGGAAAGAAGTAGGTACCTAAAGCTAAGGGCGAAGATGAACGAAAGTATTTCCTTTCTCATATCATATTCAGAGGTTTTATTTCTAAGCATTCTATTCTTTATTTGGTCTTACCCTATATATCTACCCCTACCTTGTACAGTCACGAGCACTAACATGTAAACGATTCCAAAGTTTCAAATATATGTAACCACATGCTTTTGCAGAAGCAAGTGAACTAAATTGAGTTTATAAATAAGTAAACACTGAATTCTAACAAAAATAATAACAATAATAATAAATAATAGCCTTGCCATTTTACCCATTTTTGTAATAGTTATACAATGTCACCACCCATCCAAAATGTTTCTGGTTTTATAGGTACTTACTACTTGTATTTTTATACCAAACAGACCTCTTACGAACCGTCGGTTAGTGGCGAAACCGTGGACCCTGATTCTCCTTGGGGCTAAATGAGACCCCGGCTTGCCTTAATTGATAATTTATTGATTCAGGCGTTACTTTGCGGAAATCCATTATCAAAAAAAACGATATTAAAAAATATTTAGTGACACTTCCGCTGAAAAGAAAACAATGATTTTGGCCTATTTGGGGGGCGTGCACCACCCTCCCTCCCGCATAAAATGCTAATAGGAAGAATACAAAATAAAAAACACAAGAAACCCCAAATAAACCAAAACCGATTCGACACGTGTTTCGCCTCTACACGAGGCATCCTCAGGAGATGTTGACTCGTCGAGCGCTAGACCGACAGTGAGAGAACAACTTCTTTTTTTTTTTTTTTTTTAGAACGGACTAATGCTGTTTGCCTCTACCGGCATTTACAGCGTCACCGGACGGTTGGCGAGCGCAGATGGCACTCAGCCAGATGCGGGCGCAGAGGGCGCACCGCCTAAGGCGAGCGTTGAAGACGCTTCGCCGCAAGGAGAGGAGTAGGCGACTTGCTCAAGGGCACCACTAGGGTACGGACCTCGGCTTGGGCCGTCGCCAGGAGAGAGGGGAGTAGGAGAGAATCGCCCCGGTACATAAGTGTACCGTTGAAAGTGGGCCCTATGAATTTTAACTCTACGACTATTTGGAGAGAATCTAACCAAGACATAACTTTTGCCTCGAGCTCGCCGGCGAGCTCGGTGTTTGACTGTGTTTACCACTAAATCATAACCTTGTGTACCTCGCCTCCCCCCATTTCCGCGACATGGGTCCACACCGCGACCAGGATCGTCGCGTTGTGCACTCATGACTGTACTTTGGGTGGGGCTACAATAAGAATGTGTAATACCTCGCCCACAGCCATGGTGGCTGGGACTACATTGAAAACCAGTGTTACCTCGTCCGCAGCCATTTGCTGGGCCGGAGGATACATCGCGACCGGGGCCGCGGTGTATACTCCCACCCGCACCGTGGCTGGGACTACAATCGTGTGTGTGTGAATTACCTCGACTGCGACTGGGGCTGCGAAGAAGATCTCGGCCGGAGCCTACAATGCGATCGGGATCACAGCCCTGGTCGGGTCTACAACCATTACCGGGGTTCCCTTGGGACGACGCTAAAGCTGCCGAAGTAACGGCTGCGATGGGGTCGTCCGGGTCACCCAAAATATGCCTTGGACGGCGACGGGGGGGAAGAAAGTGGGGATCGGTTATGTCAGTGGAGTAGTTCGCCGCTTCGACCACGAGGGGATTCGAGTGGTGGGGAGCTTTGTCGAAGTGGCGGCGGGAGCAGTCTTTTATATACTGCGTAATTGAGGGGAGGGTGAAATCGCAGTGCAGTTCGGCGTTCCGCAAGTACCACGGAGCGCCCACTGCCCTGCGCATAAAGCGATTCTGAATCACTTGAAGTTGTAAAATGTCTCTTAGAAATAAGACGACTCTTTACAAACTTTGCATCCGCCCAATCATGACTTACGCATCTGTAGCGTTCGCCCATGCTCAGAAACACGACCTCCACTGAGAGAACAACGCAAAATCGCCCGCTTATATAGCAAGCAGACTCCGCCACCTTGTGACTCACTGCACGCGCGCCGGCCGCTGCTATATTGTTGTTGGTGACGTATTTTGGGAAAATATACGCAATAATGGAGATGAAACCATGTTGGTTTGGTCATTCAATAGTGTAAGATTATTATTATTATGTTTTATAATCTCTAATTGTTTCCACTATATCTCGTATCACGTAATAAGTTCATATCAACAGCCTTGCCATTTCAACCATTTTGTAATAGATATACCATGTCACAATCCATCCAAAATATTTCTGTTTTTATACTACTTTGTATTTTTATACCAAACCGGCCTCTAAGTGTTGGCTACAGCCCCACTTATGCCTTTGTAAAGGACCGGATGAAACCCGAGATTTGTTTTTTTAATAAATTATATATGTAGTTACGTAAATTTGAAGCTTTGGAAACTTTTAATTGTCAGTGACTGTACCTCGCTTTTCGTCATTGCTTTATGAATACATGTAATGAAAATGTAAGTTAGTGATAAAAAGTCGAAAATGGCGAAACAAGGGCGATATAAGTATCGAATACTGTTACGAGTGAAACAATGATAGCCCGTCTGGGGTCGGGAATTCAATTTCCATGGATTTTACGCCAGAATGTCTGGCACTCCGAAATATATTAGCCTCTCCCGATAAAAAACGTGGGAATAGGATATAGCTTCATGACGTGTCGCTCGGATCTTGTGTGTAAGTAACGTGTACGATCTTTCAGAATATTCACATCAAGATTCACTTTGAAAAAAATATTGCGGTTTGTTGCTATTGAACTGACAGGTCGGTTGGCGCAGTTGATAGACCCCTGCCTTCTGTCAAACATTTGTGTGTATGAACATGTCTGTTTGATCTATGTCTGTGTGTATATAAGTATGCATATCAGTCATCAGGTCACCATAGCACAGGCTCTGCCTAGTTTGGGACCTAAACACCATCTGTGGATGTTATGTTAAGTATGCGCTGAACGTTTCATTTGTACATTTTATTAATTATTCTTTAACACGATCAGTTGAAATTCATCATACACCTTAGCAGAAACATTGGTTGTTACTTCTCCAAGGTAGTAAGTTTTTTTACCTAATTTCGAAATCGAGCGGTTTTCTGAAAAGATGTCCAGTGAGTACTTACCTGAAACAACAACAATAAAAAAGTTAATATACACATACGCTGTAATCTTAGTAATATTATAATTAATTAGTAATCACAGATCACAGAAACGAGGGAGATATGAAAGGGGGCGGGGCCGGTCGTCGCAGCAATATACACAAAAACAGAACATATTGCTCTCGGCGGTTCGCAACTTTTGTATTATGTGGCTGAACGCCGGTCGCGATGTTGTTGCATGTTACAAACAGTTTACAATGCTTGCTCTGTACTTACGAATATTCAAACGTTAAGTTTTAATACCGCAGTGGATAATGAACTTACTGAAGCTAACAGAATACATTGAATCGCGGAATACGGCCGCTGCTTGCGACACTAGGTTTTTTACTCAGCGCACGGATTGGCATCTCTTAAATCTTTACAGTTTGGACGGATGGATGGAGGCGCGTACCTCAACCACGCCAGAACGGTTGAACGGATTTTGATGATATTTGTTATTTAGATAGATGAGGCGGTGGATAACACAGGTTACTTTGATCATCATCATCATCATCATCCATCCCCAAGCGGCGCAGTTAGTGAAAGATATAATTAAATTAGTAGTAAGATAACAATATAGAAAATAATAACTCCTACACTATCTAAGTCATAAATAAACGAATCCTGGCCCTGGCTAGTACTCAGCAAGCCATTATCACAGTACAAAGACTTTATTTATACTGTGCCTTTATACTATGAAATTTAGGTAGGTATATAGCAATCATAATTACAAATCATGCCAACTTTGACAAACAGAAATTCAAATCAAAACTCAATAGTATACCTACACCAATTAATTTAAGCAATATCAAATGATGGACAGGATCATATAAGCTTCTCGTATCTACCAACAATAATAGTCTAATATCGACTGTTTGTCTGATATTAACAAAGTTTACAGTTAATTAGTTTTCATGTTGAATTTACTACTAAACTTGTTACTTTATAATTAGCTATTGTAATATACAGGCTCATTATAAACTACATATAAAACAGCATTAAGCCAGTCATCGTCGGCAACGTACAAGGGTAGATGACATGCATACAATCAAAGTAGGTTGTTGCCACATTCCCACCCCACTGCAGGGCTAGGGGTCAACGACCTTAACGATCGTAGGCATAACATGTGGTTTATATATAGGGTGTTTGGTAGAGGGACCGACAAACCAAATGAGCGTGTTCGGGGGCCCACTTCGAGAATACAAGTTGGCCAAAAAAAACCCCCGACCCCCAATATGTTTAACTTTTTTTGTGATTATTCCCTTTTTCTAAAAAATGTACCTATTCACCACCATTTTCCAAGAGACCAAATTCAACTAAAAACATCCGGTCTAAAACATACTTTACAAATGTTATGGTGGTAAATAGGTACAATATAGGAGAAAACGAGAAAATTCCCAAAAAAGAGTTAAAAATATTGGGGTGTCGAGGATTTTTTTGGCCAACTTGTATTCTCCAAGTGGTCCCCCGAACACGCTCATTTGGTTTGTCGGTCCCTCTACCAAACACCCTGTATAATAGGTACTGTTAATATTCCTAATGACTATAGAAACAATACTAGGAAAATACTAGGTTAGGTTAGATTTAAATTCCATACCACTAGAAAACTGTATATTTTATGTTTTAATATTAACTAGTTCTTAATTAGTTAATAGTTTTAGTATTTTAAGCTCATTGTAAGTGAACTACGTTCTTTATGAGTAATAAATCGTTAAACCTAAATACAAGGCACTTTTTTCCTAGTATTGTTTCTGTCGTAATATCGACGAACTTTTTCTTTCATAGCCTATTACAGTGCAACCTTAATATAACGTACCTCAATATAACGACTTCCTCGATTTAACAAATTCTTCGTAATCCCCTTGAATTGTCCATAAGAGTCAATATAAAATATACCTTTACATTGCGAACATTCTTTGCGTACAACCTCTTTATAACGAATTTTCAACTATCAAGAAAAAGTATTCATACCTCTAATTAACGAATTTTGCCAACCCAAAACCTTTATAATAAAGTTTCCACCAATAATATAACTCTTAATCTTATAATGTGATTCATGTCATTCATGTCTCGACATGTTTCGACACGCTTTTGTTTGTACAGTAATCATTGTTGTTTTGATGGAAAGTAATGTAAACACCTCTGCTCGTCACTATTGTTAAAGATTTAAGTTAAAATGGCTCAGGTGAATAAAACTATTCTTTTACCTGTTTATAACGAATTTTAGACCAATCTAACCTCAACATAACAAACCTCAGTTCAACGAATTACTTGATATTACGAATATTTTCTTGTTCCCCTCCGATTTGTTATATCGAGGTTGCACTGTATAATGATATCGTGACAATTCTGATACAGAGTGAACATCACATATCTAAGAGCTATGCTATATAGCATGAACAGCATTAATAGTACCAGTATTTTACCACAGCTGGGAAACGGATAGGTCCCGTTACGTAGTTATAGAGTAAGCATTTAATAATACGAATATGATAGAGCAGCTTAGAAACAATTATTATTTTAGAAAACCTTTACTAGAACAAAAAGTAAAAGAAAGAAAGAAAGAAAATAAGAAGTAGGTAACTTTTGGCCCGTAAAAAATATTTACATACAATATTGTCAAATAATAGAAACGCCCGCTGATAGCAACGAAAACAGTTCAAATGTTATCGTTCTTATTGAGTGTATTTAACCGAATGTGAGAACTTCCTCTCTTTCTAACAAAAATACGAATCGCTTGCTGTACAGAGATGGATTACATACGTACCTACTCTTATAGTCCCCTAATTTAGAAAAATGAAGTACTATTTTTGTATGTAGAAACGCTCGCTCCCCCCTCATACAATGTAGATCCAACCTCTTTGGACAACATACGCGCACCAATCCGTAAAACTCTGTTAATTTACGCTATGGACCATCAACCCTACTTTCAACCGGACACAACCAGGCAGCGCCTGACTCGAAAATATCCTAGAGCGATTAGGCCACCTATCGCATGTGTCATTATCCACTATAGTGCATACATAGCTAGTATATTATTATGTGATTCCAAGCTTACTTTTGCCATGAGAGGGGTGGAGTGACGCAATCAGTCCTGCCGGCTGGTCGTGTAGCCGGCGCCTGCCCGCGGCTATTCGTTAGCCTTGATAATGCCGTACACTACAACACGTACTTACTTTTATTTAATCTGCTTTTCAGTTTATTCACTTCTCGCTTTACGTTCTCATAACATTTACTACATAACTGCAGTGGATTGACGGTAAAATTTGGGAATTTTGCGTTACAGTGTACAGTTCTGTGGTCAATTAAAAATGACCTATTTTTGGAAATATTATGTGCAACTTCGCTCACACTGTGGGCGAATCGTAATAGGCAGGTAGACCAGCCTTCTGTTGGTAGACCTTGTGTGCAAGAAGCCGTCATGGTTGTTACCATCGCAGTGACAGATATTCTGTCGGGAATAGTGTGCAAGGATTACTGTGTGAGGATGAGAAGGGCACTTGTAGGAAGTGAAATTACTGGACGAAATAAACTCAAGCATTATCTGAGTGATAAGCTCAGGGCAGTACCGCGCAAAACTACAGTTCCGGCTTAAATATTTTTTAATATTCTTATATATGTTTAGAAAACATATCAATACAAATAAAATACTTAAACAATCCAACCGGTCCTTTTGGAAAATAATGACGGAGGCATATGTTCAGCAGTGGACGATGATGATGATCGTACGTATGTGCATACACACGACTCGTAACCTTCATATACCATAATTTTCCCACAGAGCGGTAAGCGGTACCGGTAAGTAACCAATTACTTGCCCATAACAAAACTTCTTCCAATCAATAAAATACCTAATACCAAAACCGATATGTAAACAACAAACTCATGCTGATAAAGGTTGCGAAAATTGCGTGTGCCCAATTAAGGTAATAATTTACGAATACCAATTTTGCAACGAAATGGAAAAATAAATCGATACAAAGGCCGCGCACGTGCCCCGTCCGTCTAATGAATTCTAAATAAATTTCATTTTGCATTTATTATATAGAATTATGTGAGGAGACGGGTAAGTCCATTCCATATGATGGTAAGCGTCACGCCTCCCCGTAACAGTTGTAGTGCGTTAGGTTACGTATGCTAAAAAGATCTTGAAAAAGAAAGTATTTACAAAAGAAAAGCATATAGCAAGTATTCTGTATTGTTTTTAATTTAGTCCTCAACTCATAACACTGGTTTAGGCAGATTGTACTCATCTAAGGACAATATTAGTACTGATTCTAGGCTTGAGTATAGAGATGTAGGCAAAAACAAATAACGTTGAAAGAACACGTTTCTTGTTTGGGAACCCTCCTTATGTTTTAGTTATTATTATACAATTCTCATGTCACAGTGTGTGTAACAAAACTCCTCCGAAATAGCTTGATTCTTATGAAATTATATTCAGTAGGTCTGAGAATAGGTCGTAATGTACTTTTTATACCACCTGCTCGAAAATGTCCAATTAAATATAAAGCAATCACGACGTAAAGCAAGGCATTACAGCCCCGGGCCTGTAATGTTGTGTGAAACTCCCATGGGAGTAAAGTGATTATCTCTTAGTACGGAGTAGATACGGGCATTGTGAAGTGAGTTTATTCGAAAATCGAACCAGCCACCACAGACAACATACAGAAAATAAAAAGGAAAAGGCGCGAATGTAATGAATTTGGAACAAAACACGATGTTTGGCGTTATTTTAATAACTTCCATAATTAAAATGTTATAATAATGAACATGGTGCATGTAACTGTGCCGAAATATCGGAAGCCCCAAAAGCAACTAAATCGTGGTTTATATCCCGTTAGTGCTAATTATAACTTAGTTAACAACCGCGAAAGTCTAAAACAGTGTTTTCCATAAAATATTCCTTGCAAAAATATTACTCTGTCGCTCCATAACTGGAAAAATGTGTCTAATTTGAATATTAAATTAACTTGTCGTTTATTTTACTTTTAACTAAATAACTGCTTTTTATATTGCTCTGAGTTTTTATTGTCTCGCAATAGGTATGAAAAGTAGAGTATGCACCTCGAGGATAAAGCCTGTCCTCGTCTTGGGCGCCTTACACCCCTCGCTTCACTCAGGACTCTACATAACTCACTCGCTTCTCACGGGAATTACATTGTAACCACCTCGCTGCGCTCAGGGAATAACTCAGTCCCCGTTACATTCAGGGTTCAATATGGCGCCCGTGACGTAAGGACACTGCTTTACTCCCTCGGTGCATAATCTACTATTTCATCATCATCATCCATTACAACGAGGGTGAACTCGCGGGGCGCAGAGCCTAGGAGCAAGATACAGCCTTTTAAAGATAGGACAGGTGGAAAAGCAGACTGTTAGTTTCGGCTTAGTATCGTTAAAAAAAGCCCGTAGGAAACCCAAAGAACTATTAAAGGCAGCTCCAAATTGATCTTTATAAGAGCAACAAACGCAATACGCAGACATCCCTTCATTTTCCTTTATACTGTATTACGTTTACGCATTTATTTAGCCATCTGTCCCGCAGTGCTAAACTCGGATTGGACCCGGACTACGCACAGAATTATACAATCAAATTTCTGCATCGTTACGTATGGAAATAACCATATAGAGGCACGGATACATGAGCCATAGTGACATATCGTATGTTGTAGTTATCATTTTGAAAAACCGGCGAGTCGGACACGAAGGATTCCGTACCATTGTCTATAATTATTGTCCTACTTTTTGGTCGGTTTTTTAGTGTTTTTTGTTATAGCGGCAATAGAAATACATCATCTGTGAAAACTTCAACTGTTTATCTACCACGGTTCATGAGATACAGCCGGGTGACAGACGGACAGGGAAGTCTTACTAATGGGTTCCCGTTTTACCCTTTGGGTTCGGAACCCTAGAAACTAAGAATCACATAGCCGCGGTAATAAAAACAGAAGACAGTTTTTGTTATAAAGTAAATTCAAATCATTATTTACATTGTTTAATTCGCGCATCGTCGCGAATTCTTGGGAGACGTGATCAACGGGATATTTTCATCTCATTTTGATTTTAGATTGATAGCCCCGGTAAACCTAGACGGTAGTGACCCTGCATTTGAAGCGCGAGGTCTCGGGTTCGATCCCTTGGCGAGGCAAATATTAGTGCGATAAACAGAAATGTATAAAAGTATTGTATGTTTTCGATGTGTTAATGCTTATGTCCATGCCTCCCGCAACACAGAGAATCCTTTTGTATAAGTGTGTAAACTTTAAATATTTTCATTATTATTATCAACTACCAGCGACCCGCGGTTTCACTCGCGTGGTGATGAATGATGATGATGAAGTGAAAGCCTATGTTACTTTTTATAACATCAGCTATCTGCCAGTGAATGTCCCGTTAAAATCGGTCCAGGCGTTTCAGAGATTAGCCAAAACAAACAGACAGACAAAAAAATATGTCAGTACCGCTTGGCCAAGTTCAATTTCCTTTATTTGAAATCAAGCAAACGCATGGCGTAAAAACGTACAAAATTCATAAAAAAAATTATGTGCATACTTAAATAAAAAAAATATCCGTCAATGTAGGTGTATCAAAAATTACTATTTTATGATGTGTTTCATAAAAAATACAATAGTGAATAAAGAGAAAAACTGCTTTAAAGGTCAAATTGATGTGTAAAAAAGTGGTTTGATTGATTTTTTTTTCATATAGAGTACATTAAAAAAAAACCAAACAAACCACTATGTTAAAATAAGTTTTAATACCGTCAATGGTCGAATTGAGAAACCTCCTCCTTTTTTTGAAGTCTGTAAAAACACTGGTGTTCAATGCATAGTGCATTTGTACATAAATCAGGGTTAGACTGGAGATTTGATGATATGGACATTTGATGTTTATTTGTCAATTATCACAGTAAGAATTATTTCATAATCCCCATTATTTTTATTTTTTTCATTCTGGCGCGATCTGATAAACGTTTTCGTATAGATGAAGGCTGTACGTATGGGGGCAGAAATCCATTTCTAAAATGTAATATTACATACAAACTTTTCCCATTATCTCATCCAGCAGTTTCGCTTTTCCTTTTCTTATTCCACCAATGCAATATTCTCCGTACATTATATTCATGATCTCCTTACCCTAACATGAGGGGTGGATAATTTCAACTAATTATCGAACTGTCCCCCGCACGTATAAGGGATGAATCATCCCTCGCAATGAAATTGGATTCGTTTGGGGTTCCAATTCCGATGAGTCATATGTTCTAGTGGATCTGCACGACGGCTTGGTGATTTAAAAGACATATGGGCTATCTATGCGATATGGAATACGGTGCTTTCAATTGTGAGGACGTGTGTATAACCTACTCTTATGATTCGATAGGCATTGAACAATAGGGGGATACAAATATATATCACATTCGAGTCATATTATTTGATATGAAAACATTTCTGGCGGCTCCGTTAGCTCAGTTGGTAGTACGTAGTTGGTAGTTTGTACACAGGAGGTCCTAGTGCGGGGGTGTGACTGTATAAACATTTTGTTATGGTGAAACAATAGTGAGAATCTACTAAAAATTTTTTTAGACATTCCTACCATTACAACATTAATATTCCTAGTATAAAATAAATTTAAAAGTTTAAATCCTTGTTAGTAACGAAACAAGGCATAGAACTGCATGTACCTTAAATTGGGTAAATCACTATCCCAAAGGATCATTTTGGGGGTAAAGTACTCGTATCTTGTGTTTCGACCCTCTATCTGTATATAAACCGACAACCACACTTTCCAATTAAAATGAAAAACGTACGAATTTATTTATTGTCTAGGGGTGGGGATGAAGGAAGTATGAAAGAGACAGAGGAAGTCGCCTATTGGTTCATAATACAAATAATATGTTATACCTACATTCTTCGAAATTTGTGGCTTTTCTCAAACTTGTAGTTGTTTTCGTGATTATTCGTTCGGCGAAATTATTTTTAAAGTGATATTATACATGCGAAGTATTCTTACGTACGTTTAGATTAATTGATGGATGGATGTTTGTTACAATCTCTCCCCAATACTAAAACCGTTTGGGTCAAAACTTTTAATACGTAGGTAGATACTCGTAGTTACTATAAGTTACCCGGAAAAGTGTTTGGGTGCGTGAACCATTTCCACCGCGGGACCAATAATCCCTAATCGATTTGGCACATAAAGGAAGTATACTAAGACACCGTTCATTAGGCATTTTTTTAATTTACAATAACTACTTGTATCGAACACGCCGTAACTTCGTCTTATATGTATATAATAAAACGATAGGGAAGCCTATTATATTATAACACGAGTGCGATGATCAAAAGCCATATATAATAAATATAAAATATAGTTAAAACAGAGCGAATCTCCACAAAAACAACATAGTTATCGTGACAAGAACAGAGCTGTAGGTCGCGATGCGAAAATGTTCACAAATAATTCACAGATTTTTCATTTGATCTTTCTTTATTTAACAACAGGAAACGGGAAGTATTATGTTTCCTTACCGGTTTCGTATTTGGTTCCCCACTTGGTTGTATTACAACCACAAATCAATTAATATACGAATCCATCGACCCGTGCAACCTCTAGATTGAAATGAACGAGTTCGCGCACACACGAATAAACGCAAACACAAGCTTCTGTTGCTTGAAACGGCCTGAAACAATAGGGTTGGCACACGCGATACCTTCACCTGAACTACTATAAGGTATTCTGCGTCTAAAGTAACACAATCGAAGCTAAAAATACCCCCGCGGTTTCAACGGCTCACGGGCGCAGTCAACACTGTTTCTTTTGCTATTATGACGACTTTCGCTCGGATACTTTTTGGGATGATTTTAAGCGAAAACCGCGATACCTTTGTGATATCAAAGCTGTTTGCGAAATTGGAACGCTAAGTAATGAATTTTATAAAGATTTCACTGCGAAAAAATGCCTGTTTATGACGTTTTTATTTGATAGAGAGTAGACTAGTAAGTGATGTAATGAATGACACATCCATAGAGATTAAAAAAAGTCTACAAAAACGTCTTTATTTAACTTTGGCTCTTAGGTTGGGGCATGCCATGACAAATTTATTGTAACTACGCAAGTATTAGTAACTATACGAGATTCCCACATTCACACGTTCGATATTTGTGTAATTTGAACTATTGATTTAGTACTAAATATTGAACTATAATGTGATACAAACAAAGACTGAATTTGAACTACACAACATTGTAATCGAAAGCGCAAACAATCAGCAAAAGCAATATTCGGGTCCTTGTCAGACATAGGACTGAAGAGGTTTAACACGGAAAAGAAAAGCCGATGACGTGGGTCTAATCCGTTAAGACATGTCAGAACTTACATCACATCCAGCACAGCAACACGAATTCCAAATCCAAAAAGTAACAAATCCACCAAAAGTTACTATTACTGTGCACACTGTCAAGAGTTTTAGCCACTTTTTAGTCTTTTAAAAACCACTTTTTTCCACGTACCAGACTACTCAGTACCAGTAAATTAATACGTCACTGCAGGTGTAGGTAGAGGCTACGTGGTGAGTGCCGGGCGAGGTGATACGGACTGCGTCGTTTGACAGAGGGTGCCTGGCGCATGCGTACCAAATACCAAGTATGTAGGCACTTGGGGATGGATTCGTATCAACCATTCTCATTTTCCGATAGGTGTATTTGCTAGAACACCAGGATATCGGTGTTGAATAAATAAGATGGTACTTACATTATATCTTATTTATTCAATAACGTGTGGTTATGGATGAGCATATTTGTTTGGATGTTCAAATGCACTTTTGATATTTGCAAAAACTTTGAGTTGTGAATATTATTTTAAGACATTCGTTTTAACATTATTTTTAAGAAACAATTTAAACCTTTTTGAAAACTTAAGAAGCAAACGACACATAAATAAAGTTTGTATGCCTGTACATAGAAAATCTTTATTTGATAAGAGTGTTTGTAATGGCCCCTAGATTATACAATCGTTTATCGATATCACTACTAGAATTAAAGTTTTATTACGTTCAAAAAACAATTGTATAATTTACTGGTGAAGAACTGTAACTATTAGATAAATGATTATTTAAATGACACCTGTCATTTAAATAATTTTGGTAATTAATCGTGTCATTTCATCATATCAATTAAATCATTAGTAAATTACAGTTTATGTTGTTCTGATGATATAATAATAGAATTTAAACTTAATATTTTCTACCGACTTCCAAAAAGGAGGAGGTACTCAATTCGGCTGTATTTTTTTATGTTTGTTACCTCATAACTTTCGATAGGGTAAACTGATTCTCAAAATTCTTTTGTTTGATAGCTGGTGCTTCCCGTGTGGCCCCATTTAAATTTCATCAAATTCGGCCCAGTAGTTTTTGAGTTACACTCCAATAAACTGAATAGAGTGTAATTCGGTATGAAATTTTTCAAATTGTACTTGTCAACCAAACCAAACTTACCAAGTTGATTGATAGCCAGGCATTCGATTTATTTTAATTTAACTTAATATATGATTTGCTTATTTTCTGATTATAACTCGCTATAATGATGCCTGCAAATTTTAATACGAGTATTTTTGTATACCATAATGGTAAATGTACAGAACTTCGAAAGTATTTAGAACCTACCTCATGCAAATAAAATACTTTGAAGCATTCATACAAAATTCAATTCTATATTTCAGTGAAAGTTAAGGTGAAGAAAATTTTGAAAATTATATTACAAAAAATATTTTACCGCCATTTTTGGATTTCCTGTATGTGTAGGTCAGTCCGTCTGATTTTAGCGTTATTGTTAATCGGTCATGTCGAGCATTTGGTGGGCCATTATTTTGTAATGGTCATGCTTGCGTCGAGTAAATCTGTATGTGATTAATTTTACTTTGTTTTCCGTCTGTTCAATTCAACACGACGGAGGAGAACAAAACAATACATCTATTATTGAAGTAGGTAAATCCTTGTGCAGATAATGTCGAGTAAATCGGTGGGTTACCAAGGCAGTGTCAAATATTCTACCGCGAAGCAATAGAGCGCAATTGTTACCGTGTTAGACAACAAAATTATAATAAACTGCGTCATAAAACATTAGAGACCTCGTAAGGTCTATGAAGTGTATCAGTTTTTCAGATCGGCCATATATTTTAGGAATTCGTGGGTGTACCAAAATAAGGCGGCCCTAACGCAATGGGCGAATAGAGATAATTTACTTAGAGACTTAGACTTAGGCTTAGAGAATTGACCCGGTATGGAAGCAAATATTGTCTGAAATTCGGTAATTATCTACAAAGATGTCATTACTGTTAGGCTTCACAGTGACACAAGTCGGAAAGATGACGGTAGTTTGAAATCAATAGCTTGCTATAGCCGAGCCACTAGTAAGGAAGAGGGTTTTCTTCCACAGCTACGAGTTCGAAACATTATAAGCCATTATGGTGCAGTTGATAGCAACCTTGCTGTCTGAACCGCTGGTCCCGGGTTCGATCGCGGACAGGTCAAACATTTTTGTGCATGAACATGTCGGTTTGATCTGTGTCTGGGCATGTATCTGTATAAAATAAGTTAGTACATCAGTCATGAGGCTACCATAGTACCAACAGGCTCTGCCTAGTTTGAATGCTTTAGTGCTGCTAGTGGACGTTATCCCATGTTATATTATTACCATCCTTGAAGCGAATCTGCATTTACCTCAAAGGGATTCGTGACAAGTTTGTAACTGATAGCGCAGCGTTAATAAAGGACATAGTACCAATCATTACTCGTTGGTAGTTAACACATAATTTACGAAACGTGTATAGGCCAGGGGAGAAAATAGAAGACGGGGACATTTTAAGTAAAAATCCTGTGCTTTATAACTTGTTGGCGATAGTTCAACTGAAGTGGTTACTAACTTTGCAAGTTGACAATATCCAGAACATACCTAACTTCGTGCAGGCACGTCAAATTCCGATAGTGTCTAAAGATTGCATCAAAGACAACATTCTGCATGAAAACTTTAGCTGTAGTTTGATTTGTGTTCCCGAAACTAGATAAAATCGGCATAATAGAAGTTTCATTATCAAATACCTAAGATTTCATTGAAGTGAAAATCGAGTGATTCTGGTTCCCTTGGATGACTTGAAATAAGTAAAAAAAAAGTGCTTGAATTGCGCCTAAGCAAAATGCAATTATGGCTAAACAGAAGGCGAAATTCATCCAATTAGCATAGAAGCTATCCCGATGCATACATTGCATGCTATTCCTTTGGACCCTTTTGTCAAAACTCGATCGGGCTACGCTTATGTATCGGTAGTTATTGACTCCTTTACTAAGTTTGTTTTTGCTAGATCAGCAAACAGCTGTAGGTCAGTTGAAACTATAAAACTATTAAAAGACATCATCAACCAATTTGGCCATCCTAAAGGAGTGGTCACAAAATTGGTGATTAAAACTAAAGGCAAAATGAAGCGAGAGCGTCCCGCACGCAGTCGTTGCGGTTTTCCGGCACACTAGGACCTTTGTCTACTACGCCGACGACGAGGATGATGCCATCGGACGGTTTGTGAGGCAAGCGACGGTTGCGAGCGAGCAAAGCATCTACGGCTATAACCTGAAGATGGCAATCAGGGATCGAAACAGCGTGGTGATGGAGGCCCTGCTTCAGCGCAAAGTGGGCAACGTGGGCTCACAATAAATGTACTATAATCCATTTGCTTTAATATATGTAGTTTTTCGAATTGTATGTAAGCTAGCGTTAAGAAATTATAACTGACAAAGAGATGGTGCGGGCATCCAGAGCAGACATGCTCACGGAAATGTGTTGGCAAGCGGTGGCGTGTGTGGCGGGTCGCCATCTTCCCTCAGAAATGGTTGAGGAAGGCGATGGCTGGCATATGCGTCAACTCGTGAACGGGTGCTGTTTGCGGGCACTGGTCTGCTGTGAATGCTTGCACCAACTCAGAATAAAATGTATCAATAACTTTAAGTGTATTATGTTATATGTATGTTGTATGAGTAAAAAAAAAAAAACTTAAAAAAAAAACAAATAAAAAATGATATGTTCCTCATGTATGTATTTTGTTGTATGTTATAAATTTATAAGTAAGTAGTCAAAAATCTGTAAGTTAAAAAAAGGCACGGACCCTGGAGTCTGTGGAGCGTAGTTTTATTAATAAAAAAAAATAAAAATAAAAAGGAGTGGTCACAGATAGGGGTCAAGCATTCACAAGCCGCTATTTTAAGCAGTGTGTAGATGAAACCCAGTTGAAGCATATCATAAAAGCGAAAGCAAGCCCTCGCTCAAATGGCCAGGTCAAGTGTGTAAATCGTACTTTACTGAATGACTTGAATACTATGTCTGATAATGAACGTACATGAGTACAAAAGTTATTGGAAGTAGTCTCGGGATTCGACAACACAGTCAAAGCTACCGCTGGCTTTTCACCCATTAAACTCATGTTCGGTCATAGCAAATCGCAGGTACCGGCATCGACAAACAACGAAATAAATGATTTAATGCTTAAATGCTTAAAACAAAATGAGTCGGCCGTACAGCTAGCGACTGCTAAATTACATATGGATATAAATATGACTCTGAAGGATATGTTTGATAAGAAGCACAAAACAAGTAGGAAATAATCATTGGGGCAACTTGTCTTGTGGAAAGGTGACATTGCTAGGGATAACACTGCTAGTCACTAAAAAACTAACCGGTGTGTCTTCCGGCCCTTACGGAATCTGTAAAACAGACCACGAATTAGATCGTTATACTATCACAAGTATTGAAGGTATGAAGGGTTACAACGACCGCATAATGCCACTTTATCCGACGAAGATAACTCGAGTAGTGTAATAATATATATTTATAATAAAAATTTAGTTTATTGTTAGTGACAGAAATCATATTGCCAAATACTAATAGAAGATGGAATAAAAATAAACTTATTAGAGTGCATATTAAATAAAGTAAAATCAATAAATTTAAATATATGGATCCTAATGATGTATGTCAATATGTGATTAACATCAGTTCTTATATCCATGAGTAAATATCCATGATCCATCTACTTACGTCATTTAAAAACTATGTGACTGGTAAACAAAAATGACATTTAAGGATAATATTAAAAACATTGTGTAATGATGATAAATGAATCTAATCAATCTAAATGATGGTATATATGTGGCAGGAGTAAACTTATAAAATACATATACGGTGATATAATACTGATTCACAACAATAAAACAAAATTCCTTCGGATCCTGTAGCAATACTGTGTTAAACTAAGACATGCGTGATTTGTGTGAGAGTAGGCATCATTAGTACATGCCATTAAACATGTTACATGCGGGATACAATAATGCAAGTAAATAGATACTGTGTGACAAAATATACTGTGTGATATATAATACTGTGTGATATATAATACTGTGTGATATATACTGTGTGACAAAATATACAGTGTGATATATACTGTGTGAGAAAATATACTGTGTGATATATACTGTGTGACAAAACATACCGTGTGAGAAAATATACTGTGTGACAAAACATACTGTGTGACAAAATATACTGTGTGAAAAAACATACTGTGTGATATATAATACTGTGTGACATAGCAACATGGAACTAAAACTGTGTCATAAAAGGGATACCAATACTATTAGTGTGTTACATGCAGTATCAAATAATATCGTTTCACTTTGAGCGAAACCAAAACTGTTTGATATATGTAGTAAAATGAGAATAACTATTTCCTTTAATATAATTACTGTTTGAAGGCCCTTACCTGCAACCCAAACTTAAACTATTTTCGAAAATTTTCAACCTTTGTTCTATAACTTCTTGTGCTAATAAACATGATATCAACCTTTGTTCTATAACTTCTTGTGCTAATAAACATGATACTGCTGCGCAAATTTTCTTTGGCTTACAGAAATGGGACACTGCAAATAAGAACACTGACCGTCGCAGGACGCCGACGCAGCTGCAGGATGGCCGAATGTTAGCGAGCAACCCTAGTATTCCACGGTTACATAGGTCATAAATGACAATGGATATTAATGTGCTACTAATTGGCATTTCGTTAAATGGAGATACATTCGGGTACTTATTTCTTTTACATAAACACTGTAATCATAACGTAATAATTAATTATAATATCTGTACCAGATTGTCTGTGGTTCTGCTAGCATTTTTGATTATATATAATGGCAACTCAGTTTTGTAGCTGGCGACACCTGGTAGTATCATACTACTTAGTCTGTGGACATCTTGTTGATTCTCTTTGGATGTCTTGTATATAAAAATAGAGAAGGGTTGTAGGTGATTGGTTATCCGTTTGAATCGAGCTGAGGAAGACTATTTGATTGTAAAATACTATTGTTTTGTACATTAGACTGCTACTTCAAGATCTGTGTGGTGTTATTTCCTGTCATCCTTACCAAAATAACAATAGTAACACTTTTAAACGCCCGCATATAACCAAGTATCTATTGTTGTGTATTTTTATCTCGTTCTAGATCATTTTCAGAATTCGTGCTTCGTATGTTTGTTCGTTGAAAAGTGACGCAATATCCACCATCCAAAACTAGATTTGTGGAAAATGGGAGTAGGTTAAACATAAAACTTTAAATCTTAAAGCATAACGGTTGGGCCACCAACAAAACAGCAGATTTATTCGAAAAAATAAAACAATTTCCATCAGGTAAGCATTCTAGTTTTAATCGATACAGCTCTGGGTGAACTTTTTCTACGGATATTCTGGGCGCTTTGTAAGCGACGGCCCAACTTTTGCTTCGTCACGTTCATGGTTTTGCTGGAAATTGGGTCGTGCGATTTCAATAAAACATGAACTTTTAATTGAGTAAATATAACCGAGACTCTTGCATTTAATAGACTACGATTTCGCTCATTGATACAATCGAAAAGTTCAAATTGATCGAGATTGAAGTAAATAAACCAGCAAAATGTAGAGGGCTTACAATGTTACTGCCAGAAGAGGGTCATGTTTTAGGGCTACATGGGTGTAATATACAATTTCACACACACACATATATATATATACCTAAATACGAGTGTGTATGACAGACAGTCAAACTAGGCAGGTCAAACTTCAAGAAAGAGGTCAATCGTAGATTCCAACTCGGCGGGGCAACGTTCCGGAAGCATCGTGAAGTCTTCTCGTTCTAATACCCCAGTGCCTGAAGAGGCATTTACCAATGTGGGTTGCCAGTGATGACTTAAGGCACTGAAATGTGGTCTCTTACAATGGGCCTCATAAGTAAGCTCAAAGTCGCACAATGAGCTATATATGAGTTGGGGTGCGCTGGTCGGCTCAGGCGGGGCCGCTCCTATGGGCTTTGGCCGCCAAGTCTATATAGGAGTGGCGGGTCCGGGCGCTTTGGCGCAGACTCGAGGAGGTGGGGTCCGGGCGCTTTGGCGCAGGCTCGAGGAGGGGGGCCCGGGCACTTTGGTGCAGGCTCGAGGAGGTGGGGTCCGGGCGCTCGGCGCAGACTCGAGGAGGTGGGGTCGCGGGGAGGTTATCCCCTGTGGCTGACGTAGCAGGCGGTGGGGCTACGTATCCGACCCACCGCAAGGAGATCACGGGCGTTCAGACACGGGGAAGTCTGGCACCCATTGTTGGCGGGTTTGGTCTCCGAGGCAGTTGCGGCGCGCCATGTGTTCTGGCGTGCCGTGAAGAGAAGGGTCCGGCAACGGACAGCCGCGGCGGGTTCGCGGTCGTGTGCAAAATCTGTCCCGCGTTCCCGCCAAAAGCGGCAGTGACTGAACACCCCGGGGTTTTGGTGGGTATACGGACTCCCACATAACCACCTACCTCCCCATGGTAGGTGGTATCCATAAAGGATTTCCCCGGGACAAAAAAAAACGTGATCGAATCTGAAATATATATATACATGACAGCCTAAAACAAAAATATGTATGTAATATAGTTACGATAGTCTTACCATCAGAACAACTTGATGTATTTGGAGAAATAAGATATCCTTAGATTCGCCTTAGGCACACAAATGACATTGGATATATTTATAGCTGCAAACCACCCTAATAATGTATTTCAGATGAAACGAAGGAGGAAACAGATCTTATAGAGTAGACTGTAGAGTATCTATACGATATATTATATATACTAAAAGTTGATTCCAAAAGTGTGCTTACAACTTTTACAGCTTAACGGCACTTGAAATAAAAAATAAGACCCTTATGAAGGACCCTTATTAAGTACTAAAAATTATGTATTCAAGTGACAAGCTTCAGTTTGTATAAGTTTAACAGAAACGTCTCCCATTAGCAGTTGCAGTGTCACCCAGAGATAGCACTCGTTAAGTATGAGATAGGCATTTGGATCTCAACACTACACATCTTAGCAATTATCTTCCATCTTCATCTATCTCCACGGTTGAAAGATCTGCTATACATTATTCGTGGCGTTTCTAGGTCGTACCGTTCTGGTTTTAAATTGAAAATGTTCTTTTACAGCTAGAGAACTCCGGAACCACTATGACGCCGTAATAATGAACTATTCCACAATACGCAGTGGCGTCTTTGTAACGTTTCATTTGTAAAAAGCCTGCTTTTGTTCATATTTACAACAGATTCTACGGAAACCTGGACAGTTGTGTTTTACGAGACATACGATACGGTTTCGAGATTAGATGGCATAAGTTTCAAAAGGCTATATATCCGCCTTACTTATAAACGTTGCTTATACTTAAATAATATCATTTTGTAACGTTTCATTTGTAAAAAGCCTGCTTTTGTTCATATTTACAACAGATTCTACGGAAACCTGGACAGTTGTGTTTTACGAGACATACGATACGGTTTCGAGATTAGATGGCATAAGTTTCAAAAGGCTATATATCCGCCTTACTTATAAACGTTGCTTATACTTAAATAATATCATTTTGTAACGTTTCATTTGTAAAAAGCCTGCTTTTGTTCATATTTACAAAAGATTCTACGGAAACCTGGACAGTTGTGTTTTACGAGACATACGATACGGTTTCGAGATTAGATGGCATAAGTTTCAAAAGGCTATATATCCGCCTTACTTATAAACGTTGCTTATACTTAAATAATATCATTTTGTAACGTTTCATTTGTAAAAAGCCTGCTTTTGTTCATATTTACAACAGATTCTACGGAAACCTGGACAGTTGTGTTTTACGAGACATACGATACGGTTTCGAGATTAGATGGCATAAGTTTCAAAAGGCTATATATCCGCCTTACTTATAAACGTTGCTTATACTTAAATAATATCATTTTGTAACGTTTCATTTGTAAAAAGCCTGCTTTTGTTCATATTTACAAAAGATTCTACGGAAACCTGGACAGTTGTGTTTTACGAGACATACGATACGGTTTCGAGATTAGATGGCATAAGTTTCAAAAGGCTATATATCCGCCTTACTTATAAACGTTGCTTATACTTAAATAATATCATTTTGTAACGTTTCATTTGTAAAAAGCCTGCTTTTGTTCATATTTACAACAGATTCTACGGAAACCTGGACAGTTGTGTTTTACGAGACATACGATACGGTTTCGAGATTAGATGGCATAAGTTTCAAAAGGCTATATATCCGCCTTACTTATAAACGTTGCTTATACTTAAATAATATCATTTTGTAACGTTTCATTTGTAAAAAGCCTGCTTTTGTTCATATTTACAACAGATTCTACGGAAACCTGAACAGTTGTGTTTTACGAGACATACGATACGGTTTCGAGATAAGATGGCATATGTTTCAAAAGGCTATCCGCCTTACTTATACTTAAATAATATCATTTTGTAACGTTTCATTTGTAAAAAGCCTGCTTTTGTTCATATTTACAACAGATTCTACGGAAACCTGGACAGTTGTGTTTTACGAGACATACGATACGGTTTCGAGATTAGATGGCATAAGTTTCAAAAGGCTATATATCCGCCTTACTTATAAACGTTGCTTATACTTAAATAATATCATTTTGTAACGTTTCATTTGTAAAAAGCCTGCTTTTGTTCATATTTACAACAGATTCTACGGAAACCTGGACAGTTGTGTTTTACGAGACATACGATACGGTTTCGAGATTAGATGGCATATGTTTCAAAAGGCTATATATCCGCCTTACTTATAAACGTTGCTTATACTTAAATAATATCATTTTGTAACGTTTCATTTGTAAAAAGCCTGCTTTTGTTCATATTTACAACAGATTCTACGGAAACCGGGACAGTTGTGTTTTACGAGACATACGATACGGTTTCGAGATTAGATGGCATAAGTTTCAAAAGGCTATATATCCGCCTTACTTATAAACGTTGCTTATACTTAAATAATATCATTTTGTAACGTTTCATTTGTAAAAAGCCTGCTTTTGTTCATATTTACAACAGATTCTACGGAAACCTGAACAGTTGTGTTTTACGAGACATACGATACGGTTTCGAGATAAGATGGCATATGTTTCAAAAGGCTATCCGCCTTACTTATACTTAAATAATATCATTTTGTAACGTTTCATTTGTAAAAAGCCTGCTTTTGTTCATATTTACAACAGATTCTACGGAAACCTGGACAGTTGTGTTTTACGAGACATACGATACGGTTTCGAGATTAGATGGCATATGTTTCAAAAGGCTATATATCCGCTTTCTTATAAACGTTGCTTAAATAATATCATTTAGCACTGCGCACAACTATTTTGCTTTTGGCAGTAATAGATAACATCATTTGAAGTCAAGCAGCGTTTATAGGTAGAGGCGTTAATATTATAAACCGTAAAGTTCAAATTTTTTAATATATTTTAATTGTAAAAGCATATTTGTTAATATGCTGAATATTATATTGTTTATTTTTATTGATCATTATTTTGATTTGATTAAAACTTTCGTAAGTTGAACACATTTCTAAGCGATTATTAACCGATTTAAACTTACAATATAAGTCGAGTATGTAGGACTCGACCGGATTAGCGACGTTCAGACTCGCTTCTTCACGGAGTATATACGCGCGCTCACGACCGCGTCGGCGCATGCACTGATTTTGACTGACTTTTATTTATTTAATGATTTTTTTCTGGAATGGTGCTTGGTATAAATCTCGACTTCAGAGAAAATCTGAGTAAATTATGTTTGCTATTCACTGTCTCAAATCAAAACAAGCTTCACAAATGAGCGAACTACTGGGCTTAATAGCCAGGAGGCCGATTCCACTAACAAAATTTTAATCCAACTCAACCAAGCAATCTAACCGTAGCTAAACGTTTTTACACGAATTCTTATTTTTATTTATTTATTCTTTAGCACAAAATAAATGTGCAAGGAGGACTTAATCCTACGTAGCATTGAAACTGCCATTGAAAAACATTTCAGCTGCAGTTCCGTTTCTATTCATGGCGACTTTCGATCAAAGCTTTATATTCTGCTAGCTCGGTAGATCGTGAATGCGACTTTAACTCATATTCGTGGAGACTAGCGTTTAATACATCGGCTGTCCTGAAACTTAACAATACCGGGGGAAACGCCAAGGTATAATAATTATGAAAAAAAAAAAAGAAATAAAACCATGTCACTTAACCAAGTGATAATAGACATTTTTCTTGTGGGTTGATTTTTTTTTATTAAAACAGTTATTTTTTTAATAATGTAATCTCAAATTATATGCTATTAACCGCAACCAAAAATCAAAGTTATAAACATTAACTAAGTAAAATAAAGTTTTGACGAGTTATCGTCAAAACTTTATTTAGTTATTAATGTCGTTATCGTATCGTTATTTAGTTATTAATGGTTTACAAAATTATTGTCCTTTGATACCTTTGACACTCTATGTTGGAAAAAATATATTTTTTCTTATTTTATGCATGGCTGGTGATATACCTTGGCCTCTCACCCGGTACTGGTCGTCGATATCGTTGAGTTTCGGGGCAACCTGTGTATAATATGGGTATACTAGCATTTAAGGTGACGTCACGTTCCAATTTGTCTATAGAAATAGTATAATGGCTTTTTGGATAATTATCGAACGACTTCCAGAGTCGATTTGCAGATATGAATTATAGAAAACAGTAGAATCGGCCTTCAGGTCCTGTAATTAGACTGAAACCTTGTTGAAACGTAGTTAGCTACCGGCATAGTTGGCAATCTGACTCGCTGCCGGATACCAAACCGATCCCGAAACTGTAATTAAATTGAAATTATTCTCGCGTCGTGGATTTTGATTTATACCCTTTTCGTTTTAATTAATTTTCACTGGTGAGAAATTTATTGTTGTAAGTAATTATTATAGTTTGATTGTTCAATTATTTACTTTTAGCTTTGACCATACAGAGTAAAGAAGTTAGAATTCGAAATTGGTTGAGGAACGATGATGCATGCTGATTGCTTACGTATTTAATGTGATTTATCCTACTAATATTATATACACATACATTTCATCATCATCACCAGCATCATCATCCATCACCACGCGGGTGAAAAAGCGTAATATTCTTGGGCACAGCATAGACGAAATATCAAGATCTTGGCCTACGTTAAGATCGTAATGATGACAGTTCTGTCAAAGATTGTGTCAGTTTCTGATAGCTTAGTCAAAAGCACGCTATCATTTTGACAGCTTGATACACTAGACGTGCTCGGCGACCGTCAAGGGTAATGAAATGTAACACAAATGCTGTCAAGGGTGATGAAATGTAATGACAGTTTTTTTTCCATGATTATTAAATTTATATTTGTATGTACGTAGGTACTGTATTTTATTATTAGTGTTTACTGATTGATTTACTAAGTATTTAAATTTACTCATATAACCATGTAAATATATGACATTTTGGTATAAAGATAGATATGGCTTTGGAGAAGATTATAAGCCACTCGAAGTACTAACTGCGCAGGCGACGTCGCGGGCACCAGCTAGTTTTAATATAAATATAGTTACATATTTTATGAGTTGGGCAAGCGGTATTTAAGAAAATCAAGATTAGCTTCACCTTATTCTTAATACTACTATGTTCGCTAAGAATGCCTAATATGGAGCGTTATTTTTTACAAAGAAATTGTATGGAAGTGAAAAGCTCGGCACTAGCACAGTGAGTGACCGAGAGTGGTCTGTGGGCGTGACCATTGTTTTAAAACATAAGGCTGTTTTTATATTGCTCATTAGACAAAAGACTACATTTTATTTTAATTTTGTTTTTTATATTTATGAAAATTCGCTGATGCGTTTGGTGTTGCCCTTGTATAAATTATTTGATAACATAGTGTGAAAAAATGTGTTAGTAGTTCCATAACGTTAAATGGTAAACATTATCCATCGGACACATCATGTGTGGTGACACATGTAATCTGTCCGATGGAACCCGTGCGTTCCATCGAACATATGATGATGATGATGATAACGTAACGTAACGTTCTTACGTCATCGAAACAAACCGTTTAAGAAAATAATATAAAAGTTGAAAAATTGGATGTACATACTTCCATTATATTATTGAAGACTAGCTGAGCCCGCGGTTTCATCCGTGTGGCGATGGCTGATGATGATGAAACAAAAGTAGTCCTAATAACATCAGCTATCTGCCAGTGAAAATCCCGTTAAAATCAGTCGAGCCGTTTCAGAGATTAGCCGGAAAAAACAGACAGACAGACATTGCAGATAAAAATTGTAAAAAACAAATTGTATGTATAAGTACCGTATATACTTTCATACGGATTTAGTGAAAAGCTGCTAGTTTTGGAATTACAGACACTTCAATTTTATTTAACTGTGTAATTATTACAAATAATTATGCAAGAAACTACTAGTCATATGTTGATTAAAATTAAATGGGACTACATGAGAAGCAGCAGCTTTCAAATAAAAAAATATACATCAAAATCGGTTCACTTACAAAAAATACTGAAGTAACACACAAAAAATACAGTCGAATTAACAAATTCCTCCTTGTTTAGATGTTAATTCAACAACTATTTTAGACATAACTTACATTTATGACTCTGCGTTTGAATATTTGATGATGTTTACATACAGTAGTGGCTAGTGGTATATACAAGGATTCTCATTTCGCAACTCGTTTCGTTTTTGAGAAAGCATTGTGGAGCCGTGGGTATATAAAATATTCCGCCAGTACTAGACTTTTTTTATATATCCATATTTGCATAATTAATATAAAAAGTATAAATAGTTGTCCTAGATAAATGACAGTTTGTACTGTTTCACGTGAACGTTACGTCACACTTACGCAGTTATTCGCGCTAGGCCCACTGGGGTCCTGTTGAAAACCAATAAACAAAGAAACTATATTCAGTTTGCAATCTAGTAGTAAAGTGAAAAACCGATAGGATTTCCTTTATTCAGCTATTTCCACGCCCGCCCGATGGGAAATTGCACTGGAAGCAACTTGTCAACCGAAGTTGAAAGTGAAACTAGTTCAAATAAAAAGTAGACTAACGTTGAAAATTGTAAGAAGCGGGTACGGTCGATATTTATCTAATACTTTAAACGAGAAATTCTTGTATATACAATATATTTATATATATAATCCGAATCTTCGGAAACGGCTCCAACGATGTTCATGAAATTTAGTATTTAAGGGGGTTTCGGGGGCGATAAATCTAGCTAGGTTTCTTTTTAGAAAACGTCGTTTTATACGTATTTTCAGGCAATGAACTGCTACAACAGACTGTATTACCGACACAGCAACACTAAAACTGCTTGACAATAGATGGCGTTGTAAAAAATACTAAGCCAAAAACAAGCTTTCTTAAAAAAAAAAACCTTGCGAGATAGAAAAACCGGTTTATTAAATGGACCATAAATCGTAAAGGGTAACTTTTACAAAAAGTTTACAGAAAATATAAGATTCGAAATTTTATTCTCTACATGGTCTAAACCACTAAGTACCTAAACCTTATAAAAATATACTGGGTCGGAATTTATTTTTATTTTTATATGTTTTTTTAGTGATTAGCGAGGTTGACCATAGAAGGCTATTTTTACTGGCCTATAAATATATTAAATTAAATTGCAAACAGTGAAAACTCAATGTATGGGTAATCATATATAGATATTGTAATTTCACCTACATGTGTCATTTCAACCTACAGTGACAAAAAAGAATAGTTTTGTATTTTCTGTACCTGCTTATAAAGTTAATAAACTTTATTCTTATTTATAAAAAATAAGAAAAAAAATTTATCTGCAGGCAGGCACCCGTCAGTAATCTGCACGCGTGTTCCCAGTTGCAAAGCCACCCAGCGCTCTGGCACTGCAGTGCTCGAGTTACTCCGACAAACCAACATTACTGCAGAAGATTATAATATTATTTAATGGTGTAAAAGTATTAATCGAAATTGAAGCTGGGCGAGGATAAAATCCATATATTTTAAAGTTCATTTCTATTAAAAATCGGTATAATTTTATGTGAAAAAGATCGATACGATAAGGCGTGAAGAGTTCTGGGACGTGACTGTGAATAATCGCTGAATTCCATTAACCGGCTGATGTTTGGTGTGGATGAAGGAATTCCTTCAATATACCGATCAATATCACCCTGTCTGACACGCGAGGATGTCGCTTGCAGCATATTGTAGTACCTAGTAGGTACGTGCAGAAAGGCTACTCTCCGCCCTGCAGGACTAGACAAAATTCAAACAGGCGTGTTTCCGCACACGCTACACACAAAAATGTGTCTACGAACTTAGCGCGACGTCACGTGACTTTTCCACAGGTAATGTCAACGCCATACATTTTGGAGTTGTCGTTTGGCGTTAACGTTAACAGAAACATCTTTTGTCTAGGCCTGCTGGGCCCTTATTTGCTATGACCATTCAAACAAGTAACGCGGCGCGCTATGATATCTTCAAGAAATGATCGTGAAATCAATAGAAATTTGCGATTGAAGATACGTAACGCGCAGCGCTACTTCTAGACGGGGAGTCCGTGTCTACACAGGGAAATGGTGAGGCTGGGTTCTAAGAGCTATTCTAATTCTTAAGACGCGGTCCAACCCCAATTTTAAAATAATTTACGATGCCTTACGTAAGGTTGAAAATCGCTTGTTAGATTAGACGATGTAATGCGAAAACGCGTTAATTTTGTACGTTTTCTTTATATTTTTCGATATATACTAACACAATTGAAAAAACTGCTGGTTATAACTTTAATACTATACGTTGGCTAAGTATTATCTAAAAAAAATATAGTGTTATCGCTGAAAATTCTGAGAGTTTGAACGTGAAAGTTTATTTTTGTGGACCTATTCAGGATTTTTTCTGCTGAAAGAGAGTTATATTTATGCATTCTATTCGGTTATTACTCTTTTCCTATTCCTTTTCTGACCTTTGTATTTTTTCATAATATACTATCGATCTGTTTCGTCACACTAGGTGTTTAAAAATTCTGCTTTTTCTTTAATCAGGGTACGAGCGCGCCTTAACCCTAATGTTGTAGCAATGTGCTATTGAGGAATAAGCAATTGTGAATACACGAGGTGTGGTGCGTCAGCGTCCTTTATTTGAGGAATAAGTCGGTGTCGCCCGGTTTGACCTACATGTGGAAAAGTCCTTTCGGCAATTAAGCAGTTCATTGAATGGTCATAACGAATAATGCCCCTGAGCAATCCGCATCTCCGTACTCCGCCCTGCAGTTCGGGAGTCAGTTCTGGAGTTCAGTTTGAGTTACTTTGCTCGATCGCACCTTTACACAGGTAGGTACGCTATAAAACTGTCTCAGCTTCATGAATTACTGTAAGTTACAATCACGTCACGTTCCGATCACGTTACGTTACTTTAAAACTATTTGGATTTCTACGGATCCACGGAATAGTATTATACATAATAAGCAGTATACTTTATATATATAGTTGTAATTTAGACAAGAAAAATCTTCAAAAAACAATCAAACTCGCGATTCCCGAATTGGCATCAGATACATCTAACCAGACGGCCACCAAGGCAAAACGACCTATAATAAATAAATAAATAAATAAATAAATATTCCACAACTATCACACAACGCCATCTAGTCCCAAGCTAAGCAGAGCTTGTGTTATGGGTACTAGACAACTGATAAACATACTTATATATTTCTAAATACATAAATATTATAGATAAATTACACCCAGACACAGAACAAATCATCGTGCTCATTACACAAACATTTGTCCTGCGTATTGTCTATGCGTAACAATTATTATTGTTTATCATACAGTTTATAATTCACCGTTGACGCACCCATAGATAGGAACTTTAAAAATAATAACACATCGTAATAACAAATGTTAATATTTGTTTGAAATAAGATTAAATAAGTCCTGCACGATCGCTGCAAGTAAAATAGCCAATACTATCGAGTGGCATGCCCTAAGCTACAGATCCGGCAGCGATCAAATGGCTGCAACACGATTGCATAAATTCTCGTGATAGTGGACGAAGTTTAAATATGCAAAGATCTTTAAGAATGGACCTGATAGTTCTCAGGTAAAGGTAGTCTAACCCCGGTAGCGATTCAGTATACAGCTTATGGCCGTAATGGTAATTCATTCATATACAAAGCAGGTAGTGCGATCGAGCGGTCGCGATAGGATCGGCACGTTTGCGTTGCCATCGGCGGCGGCGCGGCAACGCTGCGGGATCGCTGCGAGGCCACCGCGGGGCCGCGCGGTCGACGCCCGCCCGGCGCCGCTGCCAGTAGGGTTGCCAGGGCTTCGGGCTTGACAAACAGGGGGCAGTCTGATTTGGAATGTGAAGGGAAAATTCAAGGTTGTAAGTACAGCACTTTCCGATGCCAGAAACTTTCAATAGCTATAAATCACAAGCCGGAGAGAACACTCTGCAAGTCTGCGCACTTATGAAAGTTAGCTTGATGTCTAGACTAGATGTAACAAAGAGGGGTCAGAGCTGCATGCGAATTATTGGGAAATAGAAGACATCCTTTAATTAAACGTATCAGACGAACGAATTTTGGCGCACGAAATAAAAATGAGCCTAATTGGTGTTTTAAAGGGTAGAGTCGACGATGCATTCCCTTACAATTCAAGTTTTATGTTGTAAATTAACATGTTTTTATAATAGCTGTGGGTGCTGCCATAAAACCAATGAAATAATATTAAACCTCATTATTTACTCGTAGTCTATTCACAATCCAATTATTATTAATAAATGTTGTTGCCTACGCACCACGATAACGTCTTTCGCGCTGCATACAATGCATTCTCAATTCTCAAAGCTAAATCGACGATTATCGCATAACGGTTGGACGATATGGTGTTAATAATAATACCTCTGTATATATATGGTGTAGCTATATGAATACCTGGTGAACAAATGTAGCTTACTTTACCGATTCATTTTTATACACATAAACAGACCTAGATAAATATATTATTACCAAGACTTACCTCGTGTTCCTGCACTGTATAATAAACTAACAATTTCGATTAACTATCCGTTATATTTTTGGCATCTGTCACATACAAAAAGTGTCAAGAAGTTACGAACTGTAACCGAAAGAATTTGTTTACTACATACAAATTTACATCATCACACTGGTTAAAGTGATCTCCAACAATATATGTCGTCATAACGATGACGAATTTCTTCAACGACCTCAACCGTTCTCGTCAATATAAACCTCATTTTTTTACCTTTATCAATCTTAATACAAATTCTGATTCGTTGCCCGCTTGAGCGGCAGCCCTAGCATTCTAGCACGCAATGCTCAAACAACCCTTTGATATAAGCAGATAATCATTGTGACTTAGATTAATCACAATTTAGAGTATATTTTATTGTTCATTGCGTAAGTAGGGCGAGAAAAGAATCAATGTTATTTCTTTAGTTTTGGCGACTATATATTGAATTAAATAAATTTTATTCCTTAGCTATGTTTCGACGAATTATTTCGTTCAATAAACCACACTGCCCACTCTACAAAATAATTCTAAGAAACGCAATAGTGCCTCAGACCACGACTGAAAAGTTTTAGATATATGTATCAGGAAAGCCTTGAGGCCTAAGGATTTCATTTGTAAATCTTTTATTGTTTACATATAACCCACTAACTGCGCCCCGCCATTTCACCTGTGTGGTGATGGATGATGATGATGATAGCAATTCCAGCGCCTTACCCACATACCAAATTTCAACCAAATCTGTTCAGCCGTTCTGATGAACTTGAGTAATAAGGCCGTGTCTGTCTATCCATTCATCCTTCACCAGTCTGTTTTCCTATTTATAATGTATATATAGGCTACGTTTTCGACTATTATCACACATGATCAATGGTGGCAAACACTCTTTGGAAATGTGTCTAGCTCTCAAGGTCAGGAGTCGCAACCCACAATTGGCGCATGGCGACAGATTTTTTCAACCGTATGTAACTGGCTAGGAAGGCGCTAAAAAATGTCCTACCACCAAACAGTCAGAATTCGTCAGGATCTTACATTAGAATCTCAACCCAGCCAGACCACCAGATCAGCTGCTGAGCTAACCTTACTGAGCTATCATCTTATAGTAAGAAAAAGACACAGGAAGAGAAACAATAAAATAAAATCAGAGAAGTTAAGAAATATTTATAGTCCTTATGTGCACAATATAAGCCACATAATCTGATACAAAACAGTACCTACACAACTTTATAACAATCCGGCTCAACATTTCAGCATACCTTTGTATGGAATTCTGTATTCCTGTATCACAAGCATTACAAACTCGTGGTATGTTAGTTTAGTTAAAGAGCATCACATCCAAATTATTATCATGTACGAGTACCTGTGTTGTGTTCTGTTTTAACGTTAATTATTCAGTGAGAACGGCTGCTGGTGGATCAATAATTTAGTTAATAGACGGATTGACATTGAGGAGTTTTTTGTTTCGTTTAGGTCCGACGACGAATGGGTGAAAGCTAGTTTAGGAAAAAACACTTACCACACCAGTTTAAGTCCGAAACATGGGTACATTACGTATATTATTTGCCAACAGATCGTAATTGTTGAAAGTTAGTACAAAGTTTCTATCATGATCTGCCTACTTACACATATATTACGTACTTATCTGAAAGACAAGTACAATTTGAAAAATGTTATACCGACTTCCATTCTATTCAGTTATTGGAGTGTATCTCAAAAACTACTGAACCGAATTTGATGAAATTTAAGTGAGACCACACGGGAAGCACCAGCTTTCAGTAGAGAATTTTGAGTATCGGTTCACACAGTCGAAAGTTATGAGAAAACAGACGAATTGAGTACCTCCTTCTTTTTTTGGAAGTCGGTAGAAAATATGATTTGTTCCGAATGATGATGGATTTGGGATACCAATGTAAACGTGTGAAAGAAGGAATTACTGCTGACAGAGAAAGAATAAACTTACTACACTGACTTCAAAGGATTATTTTTGTGTATATTATGTAAGAGTGCTTTATAATTTTGAAATATTTTTTTGCCACAAACTAGGCATAAGGCATGGAGATCTTAAACTACTGATGTGAAGAAATGATACGATCTATGATGGATCAAGCTAGAAGATATCACATAATAAGTAATAAACAGTGTAATAAGGCCACACACATAAATTATGCAAGAATGTACTTTTGTAAAGGAATAAACATTACTTTTTTATTTATGGGGAAACATAGATTCAGGCGAAGAATTCTTCAGCCTTTCCTACCGCTTACTCACCACTACACAACCAAAACTACACAACCTGGATGCGTAACTATCCCCAGTCATTAAATGACTGGGGATAGTTTGTTTATTGTTTATTGCTTACAAATAATAGAAACACTTGTTACATACATGACAAATTGTTATAATATAAAATTTATCTTAAATACAGTTGCATGTTTAAGCAATGGGTTCCAAACTAGGCGCGGCCTGTATCTTGGATACCCGGGAATTTAAGGTTAAAATTATTATTTCTCATTCTAAATCATTGGACTTAACAGAATAAGTGCTTTACTTTACATATTATATATTATTATTATCTATTTCCTCTAAAGAGAAAGTGTGTGAGTATGGAGTGAGTGTGTGTATGAGTTGTTGTTGTGTGAATGTTATATATGTAATGTATGTTATGCGAATAGAAGTAATGTTATAATACTGGAGTTAATAAACTCTCAGTCTCTTCAGAGTCTCAGTTAACAGATATAACGCTGTTGTTACTCAAATTTCTCTGTAAATCTGCAGTAACTCAATACAATGATATCAAACGTGAGATTACAAAGATAAATAGATTGGCGTTCAAGGCTAAGTTCTTATTTACGCGACAATCTAGACCACAACTATAAACACATACGCCCGTATTCGCTAACCACACACAAGGCAACCAAAACCTAATGGGAAACATCTAAGTAGGTATTAACTTTTGTTTTATCAAACCAATCATTTTTCAAAAAGCGACTTGTATGTCAAATTAAAAATGAAGCCGTTCGATCAGTTGTACTTTGTACCAAGGATTTTAGTAACATCATCCACATCACCGATCGGTTTCATAAGTTTTTTTAAGAGACGAAGATTGTTTGTGAAATCTAAGATAGGTGGGTAGTTTTGTTGTTGCATACCTATAAATATTTAGACATCCATTAGCGACATCTAGAATTACGGTTAGTGAAACCAGGCGTAAACTCATCATCGCAGTCATCCCTCGTCATAACACTTCAAGGTTACGCCGTCGGAGACGTTTAATTAATGCTGAATGTACACCCGTCCTCGACGCGTAACTTAACCGCGTAATTAGAGAACGTAACGCAAACCGAACGTAAACGGAGCAGTTACGTCGCCACGTCACTCGGAAATAACAGTAAACGTCAAGTCACAAACTTAAATTGCTTGGTGGTTCTAAGTTTTTTTTATAGGGAAGATAAAATTCGCTACTGCGCCGTGTTAATTTAATGAATGATCACAGTTATACATTTCTTTAGTAACTATGTATATTTTTAAGCTTATCATGAGTCTATAGGCCTGGGCCCCATATTGTTTTTAATCTATATTAATGTTCTTTGTAAAGCACTGCCAACTGAGGTTTGAAGTTTATTTGCTGATGATACACATATTGGCTTACAAGACCAAAGTAAATCGAAATTAGATGACAAAATGAACACCGTTATAACTTTAATAAAAGAGTGGTTTAATTCTAATGGTATAGTTATTAACTCTGAAAAAAGTATTGTAATGCATTATCAGTGACGGCTAGGCATTTATAATAATGAGACTTCTTAAGAAAATGTATTTCTAGGATACACAATAGACCGCACAATTAGTCAGAAAGCGCATATAGATAAAATTTGTAAGAAATTGGCGAGCGGAAATTATGCTCTTTTTAAACTTAAGCCATTATTAAATAAAAAAGCTATTTTATCCGTGTACTATGTATACATACATTCAATTATAAGATACGCCATTACTGTTTGGGGTAATGCAACACAGGTTACCAGGGTTCTTAAATCTCAAAAACGTATCAATAAGAACCATGAATGGGGTAAAAAAGCGTAGCCCCGCGAGGGAGCTTTTTAAGAAAGATAAAATTATGACAGTTGTTTCTCTTTACATATATAACAGTTTGTTGGAAATTCACGAGGATATAGAAATCGCAGAAAAGCAGGTTATAGTTTTACCTTACAATTTGCGTAATAATGAAAAACGAATATTAAAAAACAATGAAAGTCGGGTCGTACCAAAAACCAGATCAACTAAAGTACAGAAACAAGGTCTTATTAAAAAATACTGATGTATAATAAATTACCAAAAAGCTTGACCAAATTAAAATATAGTTTATTCAAACAAATACTCAAGGTCTTTTATGAAAATAATCCATTCTATACATTAAAAGAATATATGTCAGTGTCTCTTGTAGAATCTTTGTTCTAAGAGCAAGTGCAAATGAGATAACCGAATAAAAGTATTATCATATGAATATAATTTACCTACACATAGGTAAATATTATTAGTGACATATTTAATTAACTGTTTATTTCTTACATCTATTTAATAATGTTAGTCAATATACTTATAAATAATTTTAATTTTAACTTATTAAGTACTGTAAAAAGGGATACGAGTAAAATGTAACAACTGACTTTCCTGTAAAATTATTTTTTATTTAAGGGTCAATAAATTTCTTTCTCTTTATCTATATCCAACGCGGATAGCTTTTACCTAAACGAACTAACAAGCCCAAACCTCGTATGCAGGTTTATCTGGTTAGTTGTTTTTTTATTGACAAAAGTAGGCAGACAAGCAGGCGGCCTACCTGATGGACTAATGGGTTTAGGACATTATATAAGCGCAATCTTTTCAAGCTTTTCTATAAATGACTTTTGTCCCGCACGAAGCCGGCTATATGACTGTTAAAATTAACTAGAGACAAATTAGATACTCGGGTGTATATCGCGATGCATGGTTTAGCGATCATGTAGTCTGACGTATAGACGGAAGACGCGGGTACGAACTTCGTTCAAGAATGTAATTTCATCAATAAAATTGCAAAAAAATACAGTGTCACTAAAGGAAATTAATGTACCAATCGACAACTATTCGCCTTTTTATAAGTACTTGATAGACTTGTGTTTGACTATCACACTTGATGGTCATGTCAAATCAGGTCGATGGTAAAAAACTACTAATAGTAGATGTGGAATGGCGACTGGGCTCTCCGGAACAGCAACTGGAATACACCATAGGACTTGCGTGGCAGGTTGTCAAACTCGAGAGTGGTAGCCGAACGGGCACCAGAAAGTGCCTTATCACCATGCTAAGGATTGCATCATGATTTTATTTTTATCAAAAGCTCAAGCTCCAAGTACGGATCGATTCAGTGGCCGTCGTATTCGCGGCCGACTCTCAGTACCTCAATCGTGCGAGCGTAGATCTCACAATAAACTTGTCGAGTCGATAAACTGCCTTTTATCAGGTATCTTACCTTGCCTCTAGTATAGATCTAGATGCAATAGCTATATCGCGAGCTTTCTTTAAACGATGATTTTCGGTAATTTTGTCCTATCTAATACAGTCCATGCTCGCACTGTTGGTTTATCATCGCTTTGCTTTTCGGATACTAATCCCACAAATTTTTAATTATCATTAAAATAAAGTATAGTAACAATCAGAAACGAATTTGGCATTTTCCTCTTTCACTATTATGAATTGATTATCTGAGTGGAACACGTATCATGCAGGCTGGCACATATTTTTCCGATACTACCAAAAATTTGAGACAAAAATCTGAGTCACTATCATCAACTGTAGCACTCTAACATAAGGTTTATTTTTAACCCGTCGTTGGTCGTGACGGGCCGTTAAGGCCCGAGGATTGCCGCTCTCTCTCTCTCTTGCTACAAGTCAAACGCATAAAGCAGGACCCCACTTCATTAAGTGTTCGACGACCTGAGCGATTAACTTGAGAGATTTACTTTTATAGGTAGGGAAAGCCACGCACGTCGGGGTGGCCTTATGAAATTGTTTCAGCACATTCGTACTTGCAGGTTATTGTTGCTATAAATTCTAGAATTGTACCTTTTCGGGCAGGAGTTATGTGGCAGTAATGTTTACATTGATGAGGTTTGTGTAAGAATTATTAGATACTATCAGTGCTTTCTATCTCAGAAGCATTTTTCAGAGACGCCTTCACAATTAGATTGACACTTCTTTATAATTTATATATATTGACAAAACGGCCTATTTCGGAGAACGATAAAATACAAATAGAGTAAGGTAGAGTAAATAATGTCATTGTATGGACGAGATCTCGTTAGTAAAAACTTTGGTAAGCAAGAACTCGGTGAGGTGGCAAGCACGATGAGCTTTCGTATCACATACTTTTTAATACGCTAATTATAGATTTACTGATCGATCGATCATAGAGTACGTATTGAAAAATCTTTAAATAAATGGGTGCTTTTATAACAATGCGCAACTTGATGATTCTATAATGTGTGTAATGTACTGTGTAAAGTGTGTGTGTGTCTTTTAAGTTTATAAACTTAACAAGTCTCGAGAGGTAATGTTGATTACAAAACTGGGCAGGGCTATGTTGTAAGGTAAAGTTAAAATAACAATTTTCAAATAGACCATCGAAACCTGGTTAAATAGTCCTAGACTAGGTTTTGGGCAGATTAAATCATAGTAGATTTATAATAAAATAAATACAGAACTCAAAATTTACAACAAATCTTATTATGAATGTAAAAAAATTATAAGTAATTGGATTAGAACTATTGATTACAAGGAGACAGAAACACTTTTGCAACAACTCACATAAATAACACAAATAATATACTCTATTCTATGAACTAAATAGTAACTTAAGACAAACATACATACGCGCACACACACACATGCATACAAATACACGCACAAACCACACACTCAACATTAATCTATTATCGATAAAAAGGTTTGTGAAGCATTTATGTTTACACACAATGTTACTAGTATGTACTGGATACGGAAGAGCGGAGGCTCCTACTGCAGGCATTTTATGCTTAAAAGGAGACTCCTGACACTTGCTTTATGTAACATTAATCTTTGAAATGAAATAAATATTTTTTTTGTAAAAAAAAAGTGGGTAGGCAGCACATTGTGTAGTCGTGTTCATAAGTACGAAGTTTGGCTAGCTAAGTTTAAAAACCATATTTTATAAATTAAGCCCCGAAATAATGTAAATATTAACATTTACATTATTTCGTTTCAAATACCTCAGAGAAACCCTCAACATCAGTTTAATCAGAGTGAAAACCCCTAAAAATGTATTACAGTTCTTTTCTTACTTTTCACCGGTGTGCCGGTGGCGGAGCTTCTCCCACAGGTGTATAAAATAATAAAATGTTGGTCTAGACTTGTGAAACTTTAACCACGCTAGACAAACAGCTATTAAAATGTAATACTCATTATTTATTTTTTATTTATTATATTCATTATTTAATACACAATATCAGTTGGGAACTCAGTTCTCGAATTTGTTGACGAGTACATCTCGTCGTACGAGTACCTGGGACAGACAGTCAAACTAGGCAGGTCCAACTTCGAGAAAGAGGTCAATCGTCGAATCCAACTCGGCTGGGCAGCGTTCCGGAAACTTCGCGAAGTCTTCTCGTCAAAAATACCTCAGTGCCTCAAGACAAGAGTCTTCGACCAATGTGTGTTACCAGTGATGACTTATGGCACTGAAACGTGGTCTCTTACTATGGGCCTCATAGATAACCTCAAAGCCGCACAACGAGCTATGGAGAGGGCTATGCTCGGGGTTTCTCTACGTGATCGAATCAGAAATGAGGAGATCCGTAGAAGAACGAAAGTCACCGACATAGCTCAGAAGATTAGCCAGTTGAAGTGGCAGTGGGCAGGGCACATAGCACGCAGAACAGATGGCCGATGGGGCCGAAAGGTTCTTGAGTGGAGACCACGGACCGGCAAGCGCAGCGTAGGTCGTCCACCGACACGGTGGACAGACGACCTGATGAAGGTCGCAGGACGACGTTGCATGCAGGCCACTTCCAACCGGTCCTTTTGGAAAATCATGGGGGAGGCATATGTTCAGCAGTGGACATCCTACGGCTGAGATGATGATGATGATGATGACACATTATTTTAAATATTTGCTTTGAAATAGTTACGAATTACGAATAAAACTATATAGCTGAATCCTTAACTAAATGTGTTAATTTAAGTTAGTATTGATAAATATCGATAAATGTCCTGTCAATTTCAAAAAAATCTTCTGCGAATCAGATTTTATTTTAATTCTTTAAGGGACTTTTTCGCTTAGCGATAACATCATCCCTAAAAGTCCACACCAAAATCAACATAATTAAAGAAATAAGTTCATGTCAAAAACGAACCAAACATATATGTGATAACTTAACTGAACGAAAAGACATACTATGTACATCCTCTAATTACATACATACGTAGGTACATAGGCATCCTATCACGTGTTTATATAACCGAAGATGTACCTACAATACCACATCATATCCCATTATCATCATAGAAAATATGTATAAGGAACTCTTATTTAATGTAAGAAGTGAAAGAAACGTGATTATTCCTATCATATCACCCTTAGTCGGCTAGACCTGAGAGGATGTTTTATATTATTATTATAATTTTTTGGAATCTTTATTTACGCATATCATATTATATATGTTTTAAAGCTTAAACGCCACGGGCAGCCGCTATTATCTTATCTCATAAAAGCTTCGTTACCTTTACAAGTTGTGCTTGGCGTATTTATATTACAAAAAAGTTTTAAATTTGCATGCAAGCCACAAATACCAAAACCAACTTTTCAACCATCATAAATCGGTAAAAAGGTTGAATCATAAATATGGTTTACATTCACCACAAAACATCGTGATGATCGCAATATTACAAGCGGCGCGATCGAGCGTACCTACGCGCGTCATAGAATGATTTCCCGCGGGTCGCGCCACGGCCCGGCAAAATAACGCGCGTCTCGTCGGTTACAGATTGTACGCTTTGCTGGTACGTGAGTGGGCGGCTTTATTTATTAACGATTGGGTGAAAATCAGATATGATTTTAATGTAAGGTGTCTCTTGATCCATTTAGGCTATTTCCTATTACTGCCTATTCTTTAGGCGACAAGGTCCACTAGCAATATGAACAAAAAAATTATATAGTTTAATTTAGATTATGTATAAGCACAGTTAGACGAAAACATTATTGAAATAAAAAGTCCAAACAATTTCAAATTGTTTATTCATTCGTCATCAAATAAATATCACGATTAGCTTAATCGAAAAAACACATTGCGTTTTATAATCAATCTACTTTTTAGTCATACGTCCCAGAGACGTTAATTCACGTGAGTTTCATTCATAAATCTATTGTTTTAATTGTGAGGGTATAGTAAGGGTTAAATTGTAAACATATCGTCTGAAACCTCCTAGAGTATTATTGCACCATGGAGCATTATGGCCCATACTTCTGCCATTGAGAGGAAGGCCTTTGTAGAGCAGTGAAATATATACAGATGTTCAGGCTTATGCTAATCACAAACAAGATATGTTGGGTAGTATTGTAGGTACGTGAATGACAACAAAAATCTGTTACAGTCATTGGAACCGAGTGCAGTCTAAAGCAATCGCTGCACTATCGCGCACACGAGCCATCACTTAATTGCATTTGTACTCGTATCACAGATGTTACACGTTTGTACTCTGCCGCGGATCGGGAAGTTTATAGCCAGCTTTTTAGAGCTAATTATCTGCATGATATTCCAGTTTATAGCGCAAATTGTTGTTCGTAAGAAGTTTTTATTGAGTTTTTGTTTTGCAATATATTTCACTCTGTGTAAAATACTCCGTAACATAAATCTGCAATGAATTCAACCTGAGGTGAACAAGCATGGAATACCGTATAGTTTGAAACGGGTGTCTACATTAAATTTGTTTTAATAAATCTTGTACAATGATTAACAAAGAGAATTAACTACTTAGCCGAATTTTACATTTTCGCTGTCATCTCAGCGCTTGTCTACGTTCAATTTATTTTTACTTGAAATCAAGCAAGCGCATCTCGTAAAAACGCACAAAATTCCTAATAAAATAATAATCCGTCAATGTATGTGTATTAAAAATTGCTATTTTATTAATGTGTTTCATGACAAATACAATAATGAATAAAGAGAAAAACTGTTTTAAAGGTGAAATTGTGGTAAATGTTTGAGTTTTTTTAATGTACTCTGGTATGTTAAAATATGTTCTTAATCCGTCAATATGTACTTAGAAGTCTTAAAAATGTCATATTATTTTTGTAGTTTAATTAAATCGCTGCGTATGAGATAAACATTAAACTCTCATTTTTATGGACGTCTTGAATTGAAGAATCATAATGAAAATGATTTAAGGTGCTGGCTGACCTTAAATCATTTTCATTCTGATTTCTTAGGCTTTCACGATTCCCCACGTTCCGAATACATTTCAGTGAACATGGTCACGGGTAGACTGGATGACAGTTTTCTGTTATAAAGTTACAGAAATTATTTTTATGTACCGCCTATCCCTCAGACAAAATAAAAAACTCAAGACAGAATGTTGTGAACAGAGAAGTGAAGCCGGGTGAAACTACGCCTCGGCGTGTCCATACATATTTACATACAAAACCTACAACGAAACTACGCCTTGGCGCGTCAGTCGAACTATCTCGGCGCGTAGAAGCAACACGTTAAATTTTAATTAACATTTAATTTAAATTTATTAATTATTGAGAAATTTTTAATAATTTTAATTTAGTTTGAATTACCATGACAGTTCCGAGTCACACACATGTAGTTTAGAAAACCGGCCTCACTTCTCTGTTCACAACATTCTGTCTTGACTTTTTTATTTTGTCTGAGCACCTATCCTATTTAAATCATAACCTTCCCGATTCACGAAGTGGTCTCTCACAATGTCCAGAGGTCTTGCAGAACTGTGCTGGCTTTTAGATAAAAATAAAGTTGTTTAATTTCATTTTCATTCTTTTACATACGAGTTGCACTTGCGATCCGTCTCCAGTTCGGTTAAAATCTCAAAGAATCAGATACCACGACCTACCTTACAGGAAACATAGCATTTATCAGAAACCAACTGAGGTCAAATATTGCTTAGGAAATGTAAAGAAACCACGTGAGGTGAACTCCACACGACTGACGATTAGGGCTGCCACCTTTTAAAAAACTGTAGACCCGGAGGTTTTATAAATAAAGTTTTTTAAAACTATTACTGTTAACCGACAAAACACTCACGTTAGGGATCGAATAATTCGAATTTTTGTGGTAGTGCCACGCTGCAACCCCACAGCCGAATGGGCCGGCACGACCGGATAACTACCACACTTCCCACATAACACCGACGAGAAGTAACATGCTTGCTATTGAGTTTCGTCGGTTTGTGGGAGGTTCCGGAGGCCCGATTCCCCCTTCCCCATTCTCCCCCTTCTATCTCTTCCTACCTATCATTCTTCCTCAAAGGTCGGTAACGCATCTTCAAGTACTTTGGTATTGCGGATGTCCGTGGGCGACGGTATCACTTACCATCAGATGAGCCGCTTGCTCGTTTGCCAACCTATCCCATTTTTTTTTTATTCAATTATTTTGCCACCAGTGCCACCGCCCGGTCTGATACGGAGATTTATTTATTTATTTAATAAGGCTTATCAATAACAATTACACTTATACATACACCAAATACTTAGTCTAAATATTTATAGCAAAATGCATTGTTTTAAGATAAACACAGACACAAATAAACAATAAACAGATATCGATGTTAAATTCGTAGCCATGCACCATTCAAACCCGTAGACTCCGGGTTAAACCCGGAGAGGTGGCAGCCCTACCCCCCCGAGTGTTCCCGCCTTGTCGTGGCGGGGGGGCTCAGTAGCCGTGGCTTGGGTCACCACGGTAAAGTAAGAGGAAACAATGGGCCTGCCAGTGATAGCCGATAGCTGGCCTATGGGCTTTGCCCTCCAAGTCCACACGGGAGCGGTCACTGTAGGTAGCGGTGGTGTATGGGCGCCACTGCAACTGAGGCGGGCTGCGGTGTCGTATGGGCGGCACCGCGGCTGAGAGTTAGAGGCCGCGGCGGGAGAGGAGTGTCGGTGTTACGGTCAGCCGCTCTCCCTACCTTCCGCGGCCTTGACGGGGCCGCCACCGTTAGATGGCGGACGCGGTGGGGTCGCAGGGGAAGAGGACTGTCGGTATTGAGAGGCGCCGCTGTCCCTATCCTCTGCGGCCGAAGTAGCAGGCGGTGGGGCTACTCACCTGACCCATCGTAGGGGGACTTAGGGCGCCCAGACTCGGGGGAGTCTGGGGTCCATTTGCGGGCTTGCTCCCCCGTGGCGGTTGCGGCACGCCAAGTGTTCTGGCGTGCTGCAAGAGAGACGGGTCCGGCAACGGACAGCCGCGGCGGGTTCGCGGTCGTGTGCGAAATCTGTCCCGCGTTCCCGCCAAAAGCGGCAGTGACGGAACACCGCAGAGATTTGGTGGGTATGCTGCCCTTCTGGCAGAGACTCCCACATAACCACCGTGCTCGGGGTCACCCGGGGCCGGTGGTATCTATAAAGGATTACTCTGCGTAAAAAAAATGGTGGCAGCCCTACCGACAACGTTGTTAGTAACCGTCTCACGCACTCGCCGCCCCGTCCGCGCCTCGGCCCAACTTGCGCCAAGATGGCTGCCATGCCCATATTTATTTATGAATTCTCTGCAGACTAGCTCTTTCCAATCTAAAATGCTGTCTCCCACTCAAACCAAGGGTTACCTTGTAGGTAATTCGTAGTAATTGTCTCATGCGGACAAATTTTCGTAGCTCATTTTTAATACAATATATAAATCATTTGCACGCTGCCAAGCGATCTCTTCCAGACAACCATGCATGGAAAGAAATGGGCATAAGCTTATAGAGGTGGTGTATAAACCAAAAATACTTACATAGCAAAGATTCAGAATGTAGCTAAAATACATAATTACATTAAATACTATATATATATCACATATACACATACATATATACACATACATACCATACACATACATATTAATATAGCATACATATATTTAAAATGCAAAATAGGTTAATAAATATAGAATTTAGTTAGTTAAATTATTTTAAATATAATTAGTTAAAAGTACGCTAAGTTAGTTATAGTTTTTGTACCGATCGATGGGGCGATGTGGTCGCTCAGCGAGATAACCCTTTTACTTCGTGTATCTGTTACAATTAAAAACAAAAACATATAGGTACCTCAAAACTTTATTGGCGGCGCCGAAAGGTCACACCAAAGACCACGTTAAAAACGTTCAAGCTGAGCTCTGTTTGAAACGATCCAGTCTTATTAAATTTCGCATTAGCGAGTTGCAATAAATAAGCCAAGCCAGCCCCGAGTCAGCGGACACTCGCCTCAGCTAACGAAAATATATTGGAGGCACCGACGGCGCCGCCGGAGCTCTCGACACCCTCCACCTTGACGCAATTCTACAAATGATTATTTAGTGCTCCGTTTAAAATCCGTAGAAAACTTGAGGATTTAAATTAATGCGAAATCATCGTTTAAGATAATAAAGGGTTGCGGGTTTTGTTCGTAAGTCATAAAGGTTAATGAAAACACATTGGATTCTCTAGCTCTCTTCAAATGTGACTTAACCACAAACGTCGCAATTCGGTATGCTAAAAAAAATTAGCCTATGCCAATTCCGAAACCATTTCGAGATTTTATGTTACAAACCCTTATTTTTCTACTCTGACCTTTTAAAACGATAAGATGCCATTTATTTTAACAAAAAACGATGAAATAATTCGACTTTCATTGACCTCTAAATGACGTCACTTTTTTGCACTTTTGTTTTGATTGAATAGAGACTTACGAATTAGTAGGTGTCACTGTCAAGTGTTCTAGTTTCTTTTTTTTTACTCGCGTGCTTTTCTTGGCTCCTCAACGCAACTACATATTTGTGCAAAAAAGTGACGTCATAGGATTCCAATTTTCAAAAAAATATTATAAAATAACTACTGAATATAAAACAAAAATATTGAAATTAGTTTCTTATAATGACCTAATCTACGAAATAAAAATATAAAAAAAATACCAAAAAAAAACTTTACATACCGAATTCCTAGTATCGTTGTGTTTCTAAGAAAACTATTGGTATAATTGGCTATATATGGCGACTGATAAGTAGGTATACGGGTTAACCGAAACAGAATTTCAGATGTAAATAGGCATATGTTAATTCGTGCTATAACATCAGGTGAATCTTACAAATATCGTAAATAAAAAAAATGGAAATAATGTATGGCATCGTTAGACAAAGAAGCCCAATTCAACAAACGTCTTTTATACACGACGAAATGTTATTAGAACGGACAAAAATAAAATGGTAGGTGGAAGTAAAATGGCTCTACCTACATTTCTCACGAACAAGACTTTCGGTATAAGCCAGAAGTTTCGGCTAACAGATACGAGGGAATTGACAAACGAGGACATTACATACGAGTATATGTCGAGGACTTTGACAAAGTCGAAAGAAACACACGACAATTTGATATTCAGCCGTGTAGTCAAGATGAAGGTTTTCGGGCGTATACCAGACGAACATTTTAAATATTTTCGAATCAAAGGCAAACATTAAACATTACACACTTATTTTGATTGACCGAGCGACCGAAGCGTCTCTGCTTTAAGGCGCGCTCGTACCCTGATTAAAGAAAAAGCAGAATTTTCAAACACCTAGTGTAACGAAACAGATCGATAGTATTTTATGAAAAAAATAAAAAGGTCAGAAAAGGAATAGGAAAAGAGTAATAACCGAATAGAATTCATAAATATAACTCTTTTTCAGCAGAAAAAAATCTTGAATAGGTCCACAAAAATAAACTTTCACGTCCAAACTCTCAGAATTCTCAGCGATAACACTATATTTTTTTAGGTAATACTTAGCCAACGTATAGTACTAAAGTTATAACCAGCAGTTTTTTCAATTGTGTTAGTATATATCGAAAAATATAAAGAAAACGTACAAAATTAACGCATTTTTGCATTACATCGTCCAATCTAACAAGGGATTTTCAACCTTACGTAAAGCATCGTAAATTATTTTTAAATTGGGGTTGGGCCGCGTCTTAACTGGCCATATTGACTTTCATTCGTATGTTTGTTAGATTGTTCGTTGGTCTTCACTGTACAGGTCGCATTTTATATATATTGACTAAACTTGGTATGCATGTTCTACTATTAATTTTTTTGCTGTCTGACATTTTTGAGTGGGAGGGGTACTCCTAAAAAGGGTAGAAGTGTGCTGCGGCGCTTTTTACCGACTGATTTTGATAAAATTTATTACACACTTAGGTAGGTTAGGTTGAGGAATTTCGAATATGAGCATAATTAGTCAAGTGGTTTCCATGGTTGTGAGTTACTGCGAAAAATTGCCGCTGATCAGACTATGTGCTCGCGAGGTCTACGTTCGCAGAACTTCTAGTATAATATATATTAATGACTAAATTATATTGTACTAAACTAAGAGTTTTTATAATATCTGCCTGTTGCTTCAACATGATGTTCCGAATCCGCGCGGGCTGTGTATATTCGGACACAAGATATCGTTAGTCTCAGTACTACGTGTGAATGAATGGAAAGAGCGAGATGAATGAGACTTTTATCTATAAACGATTGCGCCTGAAATAAGCCGCGGAGACCGTGTTGCGAGGTCAGAAGCGAACTTATTGAAAGACATCCCAATAAGGCCATATTTGAAGCACGTTTTTGTGCTTGTACCACATAACATGTATAGTTAATTAAAATCGCATGGGGTTTTATTTTCAAGTCTGTGATGCCTGCCAATGACAGTTGCAGCGCCACCCAGGGCTGAACTTTTGTGTAGAAGTAAACTGCGCTTTTGCACCCCGACATGTTAGTTTTTAGGGTTACCGTACCCAAAGGATAAAACGGGGCCCTATAACTAAGACTCCGCTGTCCGTGCGTCTGTCTGCCTGTCTTTCACCAGCCATGAACTCATGAACCTTGATTTGAAGTTTTCACAGATGATGTATTTCTGTTGCCGCTATGACAATAAATTCGAAAAACCTGAATAAAATAAATATTAAAGGAGGCTCCCATACAACAAAGGTAGTTTTTTTGCTCGCTTTTGCTCATTGTTGATAATGGTAACAGGTACACGCCTGAAATATTCACAGAATATTGAGTTATATTATTCACTTCAAAAATAAAGAATTAAATTAATATTTAAGGGCTCCCATCCAACAAACGTGATTTTTCAGATTTTTTTCTTAGATTGTATTAATTCTACCTGTTATTCGTTAATTTTATTAATTCTTAATTAGGTTTCTACACCTGCAATATTTATTATAGATACGGAACCTTTCATCCGCGAGTGCGACTCGCTCTTGGCCGGTTTTTTTTTAAAGTTTGGCCCAGTAATTTCACTTGCTTCAGGTGCCCTTCATAGCGACATATCATAACAAAGACTGTTGTCTCTTATACTAGTCTACAACCTTATAGAACGTTGTCATAAAAGGATAATGACGAGCTCAATAAGTCACGTTTGGTTTTTTATTTCTAATACCTCTAAAACACTGAAACAGAAGACCGTGTCCGATATAACTAGAGTTAGCTAGTATTGCACATTAAAAATTGTAATCGCAACTTTTACGGAACTTCGGAACTGATTACGGGACCTATTTCAATTAACATATAAACATAGCTCTTGCGCCAGCCTGGACACCTGTTCTTAATGCTACCTCAACTCTGAAGGTGCTAGGGAGTCTAGAGTGCGACACAGTCAGCAGCATTTGCTCCGGCACATTCGGCGATGACACAGATCACACTGACGAAGAAGATATACCACCAACACTCGGGCAATCTCAATCAATCAATCAATCAAAATATATTTATTGGCACTCAAAAAATGTACACAAGATAAATCAAAATAAAAAAGAAACACTATAATTATTTGAGGACAAAAGGGATATACTCAGCGTATGCCGCGTTCACAGGTTCACGTGCATGCGGCGCTGTTTTTCAGTATACCCCTGTGCTTAGACTTTTGTTCGCCGAGAGAGTGGACATAAGCGGAAATTACTAAAACCTGTTTTTAGTTTTTGATATAAAATATACAATAGTAGTCATGTATGTGTGTGTGCGTCCGTGGGGTTCGAGTGAGTGTCCGTAAAAATATGTGAGTCGGTGGATATATATGGTCTCTCTCTCTCTCTCTCTCTGTGTGTGTGTATGTTTGTACGTATTTATTTCTAGGCGTGTGTTATCATCCTTACAATGTTAAAGGTCATTTCAAAATGATATTTTTGCCGAATCAGTAAGGTATTTTTTAGTCTAGTTTTGAAAACATATGCACTAACTTTCCTTCGTATACAGCATGACTGGTTGAACACTTTACATAAACAAGGACATGATAATTCATGGTCACATGAAACGTTTAAAAAAATAAAATTAAAAAAATACCGTTAAACTACAGAGGAAACCTTCATTCTATGAATGTGCTATAACTCGAAAATTATGGACACCGTCCGAACGGGGTTAATGACCCAAAGCGCCGCGCCGCGTTCAAAGGAATCAAGCTGCGTCCGAACGGGGTTAATGACCCAAAGGGCCGCGCCGCCCGCGCCGCCAAAGGATGCCGCGATCGTCGGCCGCCCGCCCGGCCGCGCCGCGCTTTTATTACTACACGCGCGCCGCGAGTGACCATGTTTATTGTTTTGAGTAGACAATTAAAGTTAAATTAGGTAAATATTAGGCACCTATTTTTTTTTCTTAATTAGAACGAGAATCGAGTACTGAGCACTATATATCAATATGTAAAGTGTTCAACCAGTCACCCTGTATATAGGTGGGGGAAGATTGATTTTTGATGCGCTATATTTGAAACAACCTTTAAGCCTTGCAGAATTGTGTTTAGGAACAATTAGACAATTGGTATGCTTCGATCGCGTGTTTAGTTTGTGCATCTCCGTGCATACGGGAGAGGACGCGGCGCACTACCAGTACCAAGCGCACCCCCTTACCACATACCGCGCCCGCTCACGCACCGCGGCTCTCGCGCCGGGCCAAGCGCGCTGCAGCCCGCAGTGGTCGCCGCGATCTTGCAGCTTAAACTCCCTAAGGATGGGCATCGGACATGCCCGAAACCTAAGTCGATAACGTCGGCTATTTACGTGAGTAAAGTCGGTTTTAATATTTAATAAATATGTGTCAAACTCACGAGACTTTTCAAACTAAAATAGATAAACATATACAAAATTATTGGTTAATTAACAATTACAGAGGCCGTAGCACAAACTTTTTGCGAAAAAGTATTCGTACCGTACTGTTATACGGATATTTGGATATTTATTATTTATAAAAAAACTATTTTCTCTCGCGACTTTATTCTGGTTATAGTATAGTACCTATATAGTACATAGGATAGTACACGAGATTAATAGAAGATCCTTAGGCAACCGCTTAAGTCAAAAGATGGAAACAGACTGAAGTGAAAACCATCATTAGAGACGCTCTTAGCTCACAGAACTGATGAATAGGCCAGATGGGCCGCCAGGCAAGCACTAAGGCTAACAAGGTTGGGGTATAACAGTACGCATGAACGCGTCACACTTCGACAGATGCTCTAGCTATTCGTAGTTACATGATACTTAATAATTTGTACCTGTACCACGTGGACGACACGTTACGTTACATTTACGCTGTTATTATCCACATTTACGTAGGACATTTACGTACACATGCTGAACCCCGTTAATAAACTAGCACATGAAAATAGAACATATGTTTGTATAGGTAGGTATAGGTAGACTATATCGACGGTACAAGCGTAGGTGCCCAATGGCGTGGAAAATGCTTTTTGAAGAAAACTTCCCTGGCCTAAATGATTTTTCTGCACCGACGGGCTCGTGAAGTGCCTCGAGGATATATATGTACAAACCTACATTTGCCGAATGATTACTGTATATATTGATTAAATGGGAAACCTTAACGGCCTTACTAATAAACTTCGCTATACCCCTACAAAGAAAGTTGCGCCTACTATAAAGTTTACGCAACGTTTAATTAGTAAAGGTGTAATAGTTTAGTAAGAAATATTTTGAAATCACTATTAATGGATGCAAAGCAAACAGTTTATTTTTTAAATCGACTTCCAAAAAAAGTAGGAGGTTCTCAAGTCGACGCATATTTATATTATATATTTGATACCTCCGGACTTTCGACTGAGTGAACCGATTTTCACCTGGTGCTTCCCGAGTGGACCCATTGTCTAGTGAAGGGGGGCTCATCGGGCCCATTTTTTGGTATTTTTTTATTTTTTTTTATTTGAGAGCGAAGAGTTGAAACAATAAGTATGTCAATTCGATGCTCTGATCTCAGCATTTGGATTATTTCAGTAGATTGATAATATTGTAATATGTTACTAATAATAATAAAAAAAGTTAAAGAAATTTGTCCGTCGTGGGGAAAAATAATCTCAAGTCTTGCAACTAGGGTTATAAAAAAAATGTTATACCGACTTCCAATATATTCAGTTATTGGAGTGTATCCCAAAAACTACTGGACCGAATTTGATGAAATTTAAATGGGACCACACGGGATAACAAAAAAAAGAATTTTGAGAATCGGTTCACCCAGTCGAAAGTTAACAAACATAAAAAAAAACAGTCGAATTGAGTACCTTGTCCTTTTTTTGATAATCGGTATATAAGAAACATGTGTCTGCCCATCACAGGTGTGATATGGGTATGACGAAACACTAACGTGTAAATCATAATGAAAGTATGGAAAAATCAGAGGCTCCATTTGACAAGTTGTAAGCGTGTTATCTACTCGTATGAGTGATCTTCCTAATGCAGGACTCTGTAATTTATGTTTGAATAAAGGCATACATTATATACGTTACCAATAATTTATAAAAATGCTATCACGTAAGTTCGTTTATTTCTTCTTCTTCCATTCATAAAATACTGATCCGATTTTGATAAAACTTATATAGATAGTATGTAGCTCGAAAAAGAAGTCATAATTTTAACGAAAAAAAAACCGTTGAATAGTCATTCAACTCAAACTCAAATCATTTATTGCCTAAGTGTCAGGTCCATATACAATGCAGGTCTTGTTGCCTATGGTTCACAATAAGTACATGTCACATATTACCCCCTGGGGGTGTTGCAAATTGTGCGGAGAGGACCAGTATATTTTAATATATTCATTGGAAAATTCGTCAATATTATAATAACATTTCAGCAAAAGATTTTTTTAAGTTTCAACGGTTTCTGTCAGTAGTTATTTAAAAATATACAATAAAGTTTTTAATAGTATTATAAATCTTTTTTTATTCTTTAATTTTTTTATTTTATTTATTCTTTAAGCATTCCTACATAGAATTTATGTCGTGTTTAAAGTTTAACCCTTTGCATCCCAGATACGTAAATATAAGTCAGTTTCATTCATAAATCTTATGTTTTAATTATCACGGTATAGAAAGGATTAAACCGATTCCAAGCACATACAAGTCACCACGTAATCGCGATACGAAAACTAATTCGATGCAAAGAGTTTATATATCTCAATTTGAGAGGGCCAAATATAAACTGAAACAAATTAAAAAAACAGAGCACGTACCGCACAATGCCCTCTTAATATCCACAGCCGTATATTAGTTTAATTTGGCGTGTGATAATATGCAAATGGGTGCCATTAATTATACACTCAGGGCCTGTGCTTCTGACTGTAACGCCACTCGTTCCATATCGTCGTATAAAGGTGATTCATTTTTAAGGTCTACTATGAAACATAACATTTTTAGATCGAAGAGTTCCAGTAACAGTATTGGTGTCGATTCTGTAAGCATTCTCCTTAAATCTCTAAATTATAGCAGTACTTATTTTGTTTAGGCTTAAGTTCAAATTAGTATAACACTTTCGGAAGACAGCACTAAAATTAGATATTTCTCTTCAATTGTGGGCATATTTTAAACAGTTCAATCGTCACGTAATTTGGTGCTCGCTAAACTAACCTAAAATGACCCAAAATTTAATATAATAATCCTATTTTTAGAAGTGTAATTCTAAGTGTTAAATGAATTCTTTTTTTGTTTGGTCCCAATTAAATTTCATCCAAATCCGGTTCAGTAGTTTTTGAGATACACTCCAATAACTGAATAGAATGGAAATCAGTACTATTTTTTTAAAAATTGTACTTGTTATTACAGCTAATCATTGTATACACTTTGCAAGGTGATCACTAAAAATTGACAAATAAACATTCTTTTTACCAAAAAATGGAACCGACTTCAATACCAAATAGTGTGACAACATGTTGAAGTCGGTACCATGATAGTTCAAAAGTAGGTACCTATTATCACAATATTGTGCGCATAGTACCGACTTCGATAAGTTATTTCACACTTCTTGGTGTTGAAGTCGGTTCTGTTTTTAGTGACTTTTGCTAATTAGGGATTGATTGATGATGTCATGAAGACAGGGGTAACACTTTTTAGTTTTTGGGATGTAACTTAAAAACTGCTTGACCGAATTTGATAATATTAAAATGGGACCACCTCTACCAAGCAAATTATTTTGAGAATAGATCCACATATGGGGGGAAAATCGGCTAACAAATACACAAAAACAATACATACACACGAACATATCTCCTAACCTCCTTCTTTATTGAAGTCGGTTAAAAAAAAGACTAAAAGTTTTTAAATCTGTACTATTTATTTTTATCTAATCAAAGTCAAAATCATTTATTCAATTTAGGCATCAAAGAGGCACTTATTATGAACGTCAATTTTTCATTATACTGTATTTTAAAGACTACCACCGCGTTCCAAAATATATAGAGCCTACCGAGAAGAAGCGACAAAAGTTACTAGTATTTATTCCACAGTATATGTACGGTAAATGTTACTAGTATTTATTGCACGGTATATGTACGGTCAATGTTACTAGTATTTATTCCACGGTATATGTACGGTAAATGTTACTAGTATTTATTGCACGGTATATGTACGGTAAATGTTACTAGTATTTATTGCACGGTATATGTACGGTCAATGTTACTAGTATTTATTCCACGGTATATGTACGGTAAATGTTACTAGTATTTATTGCACGGTATATGTACGGTAAATGTTACTAGTATTTATTGCACGGTATATGTACGGTAAATGTTACTAGTATTTATTGCACGGTATATGTACGGTCAATGTTACTAGTATTTATTCCACGGTATATGTACGGTAAATGTTACTAGTATTTATTCCACGGTATATGTACGGTAAATGTTACTAGTATTTATTGCACGGTATATGTACGGTCAATGTTACTAGTATTTATTCCACGGTATATGTACGGTAAATGTTACTAGTATTTATTCCACGGTATATGTACGGTAAATGTTACTAGTATTTATTCCACGGTATATGTACGGTAAATGTTACTAGTATTTATTCCACGGTATATGTACGGTAAATGTTACTAGTATTTATTCCACGGTATATGTACGGTAAATGTAACTAGTATTTATTCCACGGTAAATGTTACTAGTATTTATTCCACGGTATATGTACGGTAAATGTTACTAGTATTTACTCCAGACAGAGACATGCAACTTATAATTCGTTCCGTCGATTTTATTTTATTCTTATTTCACACTCAATTTATGTAATGACGCGATAGGACTGAAGTGGCAACGTTACAACAAATGGGCTTCCAGTGACGCACACCCCGTGCGGGGTTTGACGGCTACTGCAATAAAGTTACTGGCTGAATACAATTGGGTAGAGGACGATCGATGACAAGCACCGGCCACCATCAGAGCTGTAATCTGATTTAAATGGAGCCGAGTCGAACCGAGAGAGGGTGAATGGGTAATTGAGAACTTTAGTAAGCTTCACTCACGGTTTTACAGGCAGGTAGACGTAATGTAATAGCCTCGTAGAATACGGGCAGTAACTTTCTTCAATAAAACTCCATAGACAAATATGTATGCAATATTTTTGGCAAATCCTACATAAACGTTGCTCTACTCCTTCAACTATACTTCTACCCTTACACCTGTCTTTAATAATTAATTATAAAATGGTTTCTTTGTCTTAATGGTGCATAGATATAGCAATAGCTTTACGTCACAAGTAAGGTTGAATAATTGGCCCTCATAATAAGTACGAATAGTTACAAAGTACAACCCATCCTGATTATCTATCTTATTTGTTGCACATTTAATTCTATTTGGCTTTATTTAACGACAAATATTTTTGTAAATTCCAATAAACATATGTTTTGTAATAATAAAACGCGATTAACGTTTTTATTACGCATTTTTATTATATTTACGCCTTGTTGATGTCACGATCGACAATTGCTTAAGCAAATTTCCTACTTAAAATACCTTAAAACATTGTTTAAACTTGGGACTATATGTAGTCCAGTAATATAATAAGGCGGTATAGTATAAGTTTTGCGTGTCGTGGCCAAAATCTCGTGCGAATCTCAGATAATACAAACAAGGGACTTATGAAAAGGGGGTGGGGCCGGTGTCTCAGCAATATGCCCAAAAACAGAACACATTGCTCGCGGCGGTTCGCAACTTTTGCATTATGTGACTGAACGCCGGTCGCGAAACTGCACGTAAACAGTTTACAATGCTTGCTCTGTACTTACGAATATTCAAACGTTAAGTTTTAACGGAGTCTATAATGAAGTTATTGAAGCTAACAGAATACGTTGAATCGTGAAATACGGCCGCTGCTTGCGACACCAGGTTTTTTAATCAGTGCACGGTTGGCATTTTTTTAGATCTCTATGTTCTAGTCTTATCAATTTACTCATGGCACACGCTTCTCCATTCTTACCAGCTCATGCAAATTTCCGTCATGTCGTCGATTTTAATCATAGTAGAGTCTCCATTGATGTATATGTTCCTAAGGCTCTCAATCAATTTAGTTGCCAGCCCAGTATGCACGACATTCGCGACCTAAATATCCGCTCAGCTCAGATATCTGTCAGAGGCACTCGCTTCTGCAGCGGGCAACTCGATTTGTACGTTACGCTCCATTTGGCGAAGATACGAATTGAGACAATGAGACACTCGTAGCGTCTGTGTAATATATACTGTGCCACTTGAAGACACTGGACCACTTGGAGCTTTCGAATGTCACCAACAGGTACTTTTGATATTGATATCGGTTTTTACATATACATGCAAAGCCAATAAAAAATGTTGAGGATAAAGCCCGATTTACACATCTACAAGTAGGTACAGTAGCGAGTTAAGTAACCGGTCAGTTAAGTAGCAAGTAGTAAGTTGTAAGTAGCATTCAAACGTACGCGAGTTTAGTAGTTATAAGTTACCGTCAAAAAATAACACGTCCTGCGTATATAATATGCGTCCACACGTAACTGCGTCCGCAGTGTACAAACTTATGGACTGCACTAAAATCTCCCGTCTACATGCCGGCCAGTTAAGTTGGCGGGGTGCGGGAGACGCGAGAGAGGGGCCTACTTCGCACTGGACTTGCCAAAAAATAGGATCGCGATCTATTCAAGTCAACTTAATCAACAACTTACTACTTAACTCGCGTTTGCCGTTTAAACGACAATAACAGCTTAACTCGCCGATGTCACAAGTTAACTCGCTACTGTACTTATTGAAGTGTAAATCGCGCTTTACAGACGGTGACTGTCTCAGTTTGGTCTAAGAACTGCTCTTTGACACACACCAACGGCGTAAAGTGTCATCCAAAGCACGGAGGCTAGGTTTATTGTAAATTCCACGGTCACCCATCCAAATGGTTCTAAGTCCGTCGAAACAATTATTGCCTATTTTCTACCGACTTCCAAAAATGGAGCGACTGTATTTTTTCTACGTACTCAATTCGACTGTTTTTTTAATGTTTGTTACCTCATAACTTTCGATTGGGTGACCGATTTCATCAAATTCAGTCCAGTAGTTTTTGAGTTACACTCCAATAACTGAATAGAATGGAAGTCGGTATTCATTTTTTCAAATTGTACTTGTGTTGTTTTAATTACTGTCAGGAGCAGGAGAAGGTTCTTAAGAAAAATTACGCGAACGAAGTCGCGGACAGTCGCTAGACACGGCAAGCCAGAGAACACGGTCTCATACTCTGCCCTGGGCGACATTATTTAATCATTCATATCTTACATTTTCTAACACACAATCTCGATTTCCATAATAGCTCAAATCCGGATTTGTCCCAATCTTGATTTACTGTATCGGTTCTTTTTTGCGGTGGCGTAACGCCAGAAGTGTTTGAACAGGCGCCTTAGAAGTGACACGGCCAGGTTGTTTGCTCAATACATGGCAGATACTCGGTATTGAGACCATAGTGAAAAGCTTCAGTTTCAAACAAAACAGGACATATTACTACAGTATCGCATTTTGCCAACTCTATATAATATAATACTATATATGAATTGTTATATAGACACCATTAGAAGTGTAGTGCGGCCACATTATAAGCAATATCAAATAGAAAATCAGTTATATTATTCCGTATCCGATTTTCAAACGACACACACATTTTCATAGAAGATTTCACATTAAACAAATATTACAGGTTATATGTTACTTTGAGTGCAATATATCTGCTGAAGTATTTAACGGCTGCGATTCATAAAATGGAGAATTTCATTGCAGAATCACTCACACCCGTGTATCTACACACAGCTAGAATAGATTATTTTAGTTATTTCCATAGCGTTATGACATATGGCATACTGCTCTGGGGATGTTCTGCAGATATTAATTCCATTTTTATGCTGCAAAAACGGGCTATACGAGCGATCTACAGTTTAGCTCCCAGAGTTTCCCTTAGACAGAAGTTTAAAGACATAAACATTCTAACTGTTGTCTCTCAGTTTATCTATGAAAATCTAATGTATGTAAAGAAAAACATTAGCAGTTTTGATAAAAGGAGTGATGCTCATTCCATCAACACGCGAAAGAAGCACAAGCTATCCGTACATGTAACGCGTCTCCACAGAATAAGTCATTCTTTTATGGGACAATGTATACGATTCTATAATAAAGTTCCCAATGTTATCCGAGATTTGCCTATTAATAAGTTTAAAATTACTATTAAAACTAAACTCTGTCAAAAAGGTTATTACAAAATTTCGGATTACTTGGAGGATAAAACAGCTTGGGACTGATCACTCCAGGATCTATCTACTCGTGTACTAAGATGTCAAAGCGTGGCGTGTCTTGCACTACTGATACCATTATTATGTTCTCTTTTGTAAGGCAACACACTGGAGCTAATATTTGTAGTACCTAAGTAAAAACATTGTAAAACATCTATATAAAAAGAATGGCCCCGAGTTTCTTGCCGCTTCTTCTCGGTAGGCTTTATATATTTTGGAACGCGGCGGTAGTCTTTAAAGTACATTATAATAAAAAAATTACGTTCATAAGTGCGTCTTTGATGCCTAAATTGAATAAATGATTTTGACTTTGACTAGAATCTATGTGTATGAATCTAAATTATTCACGCAATTACCACATATCAAATAACAGTACCTATAGTTTGGTGCTAATACAAATATTTAGGGTATATACGACATTCTAGATATTGACTTGTTAGTTTTTATTATAGATAATATGATACTAGATAAATTTGTTGAAGCTTTGTAGCTCGATCGATGAAGATACCGTTTGGTCTTGCGTAGCGAAAACTGGACATAAAATAGTAACATCTATGTTGTCGATTGTGATACCAACAACGCGTAAGTCTCACGTTAATCCCGTTTTTAACCGACTTCAAAAAAGGAGGCGTTTATATGTTCATGTGTGTGTATTTTTTTTATGTGTATGTCAAATCGATATCTCCCCCATTTGTAGACCGATTCTTAAAATTATTTTTTTGTTTAGTAGAGTATACTCGTACTTCCGAGGTGGTCCCATTTAAATTTCATCAAATTCGGTCAAACAATTTTTGAGGTACACTGCTAAAATTGAAAATTCCTACGCCTATCTTGATGACATCATCATTGACGGTGAATGACAATTGATTCTGTAAGTAGTAAGGATTGCTAAAAACAGTGAAAAAAAAGTTAAAGCTAAAAACACGATTTATTTCGTAAATAGGTATTGCATCCTATTTATTTGCACAACAACTTTGGGTATTTCGTATTAAAATTCCGCAATCATTGTTGTTGTCAAATCGCAACATCAAACCGGTAGGTAGCAACGCGTAAACATAATTGAGCTCGATGCGTTAACATTCGTTGAGCACTTAATACCCGATTATTCCAGTTTTTCTCACGTACGGCATTTCTAAGCCATATCGCAAATAGTTAATTAGGTACTTACGCATATAAAACATAGTTATTATTCGCAACGAATATCGATAAACACAATTTATTTTCGTATTAACATCAAGTAGGTACCCACGCTATCAACTTAGTTGTCAAATCACAACGCAGTTATAGAATTATATATACGTAATAAACTATATACCAATATACGCATCGATAAACCAGTCCTGCTGCTAGTTTTTTCTTAGTAGTTACTAGTTAGGTACTCGTACTTATCGTTATTTATGAATCTGCAATACGTAAACAATAATTATATTTACGTTGCTCCGTCCTTAGAGATTTCGTGGCTTGATATTCGGTTTGCATTTGAGATTAAGTAAAGCGGATACAGACTTACAACTGATAGCATATGTAAATCTTATTCGTTAGTATCATTTAAAGTTGGTAGTTCTGCAAATATACAAGCTCGCGCACGCAGGTGCACTTGTGTGTGGGTATATCAGGGTTCCTTCCGTCTTTCTACTTCGCGTTTTAATCATGTCGCATGAAAATAATCGCTTTTACACGCAAAGAGAGATCTTATGTTCTCACGCATACAATCGATCGCAGATGGATCCAAAACTATAGATTCTGACGAAGACACGCGAGAGACATTTTTGTGTCAAATCGAAACGATCGATAAACTTCGTTCGGATTTTGAAGAGATATTGGATAAAATAAATTCGCTTGAGTTAACTTCAAACCCTAAATATATAATTAATTACCAACCTTTGCTCGCCTTTGACGACCTGTACGCCCGAATTAAACGTACCGCTAAATCCCTTGAAACAAACGCTAATCAAAAACGCAATAGGCCAAGACTGCCGGCTATGGAGTTACCCGAGTTTAACGGAGATATTAAAACCTGGCCCATGTTTTACTCAAGTTTCAAAAATATAGTTCATGAAAATACTACGCTGACCGATTCGGAAAAGCTGTACTACTTAATAGGTAGATTGACAAATAAAGCTCGAACGGTTTTCGCGGGAATTACTCCGTCCGCTGATAATTACCAAATAATTTTGCAAACTTTGATAAATAAATATGAAGACAAGCGACAGCTTGCAACGTCATACCTAGATCAGATTTTCGAACTAAAACCTTTGAACGCGCCGAGTGTAGCAAATTTTGAATTATTTCTTGGTAGATTTGCAACCTCGGTTGACGCGCTAAGTAACTTAAAGGTTAAGGACCTATCTGACCTAGTTTTTTTGCACACCGCCTTGAAAAGGTTAGACCCTGAAACCGCGCGCGCCTTTGAATTGGACCAGCGTGGCACCGATATTCCGTCCTTCCATAACTTAGTTATATTTGTTCGGGAACAGATGAAAATTCTGCAACGCACTTCGAAACAAGAAGTCACTAAGAAAAGTGTGGAACGTCGAATAGATACGGCACCCAAGCAACAAAAATCCACGTATAACTATGTTAATACAACCGCATCTTCGCGGCCCGAGCAGTGCTCTTTGTGTAACTCGCAACACGAACATTTGTATAAATGTACGGGTTTTCAAAATTTAACGCCTAATGAACGCTTTAAATATGTAAAAACGCAATCATGTTGTCTCAATTGTTTGAGCAAATATCACCGCGCGTCTAGTTGTCGCTCAAATTCACGATGTAATAAGTGTGAATTAAAACACCATACTATGCTACATTTTGAAAATAAAAACACCTCATATACGCCGAACGCAAACGGTGGAACAGTGTCCGCGGTAAACGCTCCGAACGCACCTACGCCGCATTTTAATAATCGCCCTGAAGATGTGGCCTTATGCTCATTTTCTTACAATAATAAAAATATTCCGCGTGGACCTACCACTGTATTGCTCGCCACCGCGCGTATTATAATAATTGATTCTCAAGGCGTCGAACGCAGTGCTCGAGCACTGTTGGACAGCGCGTCACAGAGCAATTTCATAACACGCGATTTTTGTGACCGCTTAGGGTTGAGCCCGCACAACACCCCAGCGTGCTCTATTGTCAAGGGAATTGGGGGTTCAACAAAAAAGACTCAGGGTTCCGTACAAATTAAATTTTGCTCGCGATTTAATAAAAATGTAAAGTTTGATATGGAATCCTTAGTAGTCGATAAGATAAAGGAACGCATGCCGGCCGTCAGTATCGACGTATCGCTACTACCTAAATTTGAAAATTTACCTTTGGCCGATAATACGTATCACGTTCCCGGTGATATTGACCTTTTAGTAGGCGCTGCAATTTTTCCTCATCTCTTGCTATCGCATAAGATTCAATGTGAATCTACACACGCTGCTCCTATCGCAATGGAGACCGTGCTAGGGTATGTTATCATGGGTTCCGTTCCCGCTAAATTTGATACCTACTCTACTGTTTCCTATTGCTGCTCCGTTGATCCTTTGGAGTCCGCCGTCCACAAATTCTGGGAACTCGAAGAGGTAAATGTACCGCAGATTCTGAGCCCAGACGAAAAGGTGTGTGAAGACATTTATCAACGCACAACAACACGCGATGTTGATGGACGTTATACTGTCGCACTACCCTTCAAGGGTGACCCATCCACGCTTGGCGACTCCCGACGCTTGGCAGAAAAATGCTTTCTCTGTCTAGAGCGTAAGATGCAGGCCTCGCCTAATTTGAAACTGGCCTATGACGACGTTATCCTCGAATATCTGCAAAAGGAGTATATCTCACCCGCACCTCTTGAGACCGAGGAGAATACCAACGCATCGTCCTATATAATACCGCACCACGGGGTCATTAGAGAAGACAAACTTACTTCGAAGCTACGCGTCGTGCTGAACGCTAGCGCTAAAACTAGCACGTCTGTGTCTCTCAATGACATTCTGTATAACGGTCCAAACCTGCAGGGAAACTTGTTTAACATTATTCTTAACTTTCGCTTGTTCCCTATCGCGCTTTCGGCCGACATTAGACAAATGTTCCTATGTATAGGTGTCCGAAAGTGTGATCGCCGATTCCAACGCATCCTTTATCGCTTTGCACCGGAACAGCCGCTTCAAGTTTATGAATTCAATCGCGTTAGTTTTGGCCTTAAATCAAGCCCATATCACGCACTGCGCACTATAAAGCAGTTAGCCGCAGATGAAGGCGAATCATTTCCCAAGGCAAGGGAAGCAATTGAGACTGGTCTCTTCATGGACGATTTCGTTTATAGCGTCGATGGTGATGAAAAAGCTATGTCTACAGCCGCGGAAGTCATCTCGCTTATGAAGGCTGGGCAGTTTGATCTCGTGAAGTGGACCAGCAATTCGCAGGCTGTCTTAAATTCCATCCCGCTAACTCATCGCCTTTCATCAGTAAAAGAGTTTGGTGAGTTTGACTCTCACAAGATTCTTGGCTTAATCTGGTTAAACAATTCGGATCTTTTTAGTTTGACGGTTTGTAAACCCGCTGACAAATGCACAAAACGCACGATTTTGTCTTGCATTGCGAGGTTGTGGGACGTGATGGGGTTTGTAGCTCCAGTGATTTTGTTCGCCAAGCTCATCATTAAGGAGCTTTGGCTTTGCAATTGTGATTGGGATGATGTTCCCCCTGAAAATATTATTTCTTTATGGTCGCGTTTCAGGGAAGAACTCCCCTTACTCGAACAAATCACAATACCGCGCCATGTAGGCATTACGAAGGGCAGTGAAGTTACCATCGTGTCTTTTGCCGACGCAAGTATGAAGGCCTACGGGGCAGTGGTATACCTTCACGTCAAGAATGACAACGCTAGCAATGTGCACCTTATAGGTGCTAAGTCTAAGGTCGCGCCTCGTAAAGTGGTTTCTCTGGCTAGACTTGAACTCTGTGCAGCACTTTTACTCGCAAAGTTAGTCAACGCTATAATCAACGCACTGAACAATCGCATACGCATCAAAGATGTATTCGCATTCTCTGACTCGACAGTTACTTTATGCTGGATCCACGCTTCTCCCCATAGGTGGGATATGTTTGTCGCTAATAGAGTCTCTAAAATTCAGTCTTTACTATCGCCGCAATGTTTTCGACATGTGTCAGGTGTTGATAATCCAGCCGACTGTCTATCGCGCGGACTAAGTCCCGCTCAAATAATTGATCACCCGCTTTGGTTCCATGGCCCGTCTTGGATCACATCTGATCCGTCTGAGTGGCCCGTGGTTACTTTCGACCCCTCCAGTATTTCGAGCCCACCCGAAGAGAAGAAACACTCATTACTGACACATACTTCTCTAGAGGTATCCCCAATTATAGCTTTGGCAAATCGAGTTTCTTCTTGGTCCAAACTTCTGCGCTGTGTAGTCTACATCTGTCGTTTCATGAAACTGCTCCCTCCACGGGAATTCATTACTTCTGCAGACTTGGATTACGCTGAACACAGGGTACTTCGTGAATTACAGGCCTTATACTTTTCGGAGGAGATAGCTAAGCTACAGGATCAAAAGCCTTGCAGCCGCACGTTCCAGCGTCTAAAACCATTCTTACACAATGGTGTTGTAAAGGTCGGTGGACGTTTGTCTAATTCTGATTTGAGCTTTGATCAGAAGCATCCGATTGTTTTGCCGCGAAGGCATCATATCCTGAACTTACTTGTTGATTATCATCACAAAGTCAATTGTCACGCAGGTCTAGAATTACTTATGTCGATCTTACGTCAGAGGTATTGGATTTTATCCGCACGCAACTTAATTCGCAACAGGGTACGCAAATGCTTACCCTGTTTTAGGCTTCGTCCTAAAGCAACATTTCCGGAAATGGCCGAACATAAGGCATGCCGCGTCTTACAATCGGCTAAAAGCTTCTTCCACTCCGGCACCGATTATGCTGGCCCCCTTAAAGTCACCGTCGCTCGTGGACGTGGAATACGATCGGTCAAAGCTTATGTCTGCTTGTTTGTCTGTATGACTACCCGCGCCGTACACATTGAATTAGCAGGCGATTTGAGTACGGCTAGCTTTATGGCAGCTTTCAAACGATTCTTATCACGCCGCGGTCCGGTCGGTCATATGTATTCGGACAACGGACTCAACTACGTCGGCGCTAAACGCACGCTTAGTGAACTTCATGCACTTCTAACCTCTAAACATTTCAATACCGAGTTTGCTCACGTGCTATCTGAAAACCGCATTTCTTGGTCCCTAAATACACCGGCCGCTAGCCACTTTGGTGGGAATTGGGAGACCAATATTAAAAGCCTTAAAACGCATCTCTTTAGGGTTATCGGGGAGCAGGTTTTGTCGTTTGAAGAGATGACGACCGTGCTCGCGCAAGTAGAGTGCATTATGAATACGCGACCTCTTTGCCGGACCCTATCTAGCGATCCTTCTGAGCCTCTTGCTCTGACGCCCGCACACTTCTTAAATTTGACACCTTTACGGTATTTACCCGCGCGCGATATCGAAGAAGATAAACTTCATATTCTCTCTCGCCATGACTTATTGGATAAGTTAGTGCAGTCGTTTTGGAGGCGATGGAGGTCTGAATACCTGCAAACACTGCAGTCTCGCGATAAATGGAATACGCCAACCAACCCAGTAACCGTCGGGACCGTTGTGATTCTTAACACGGAAAATTCACCTCCGCTTCATTGGCCGTTAGGGCTTGTCGAAGAGGTGTTCCCGGCTGCTGATGGAGTGGTGCGTGTTGTACGCGTTAGAACGGCAACTGGATCGTACCTACGCCCAGTTGTACGTCTGTGCCCTTTACCTAGACAATAGTTAGTTTAGCAAATCACGTCTTAGGTTAAGGTTTAGTTTAGATATCGCTCATTTTCTTTATTTCGAAGGAAATTCTTGATTCCTTCAAGCCGGGGGGGAATGGTTGCGCCATATTACAATTTTCGCTGTTAAATCGATGTAGTAGTATATTGACGTAATAGTGTGTCCGCATTCCTGAATCAACCCTTACCCCCTCCCGCCTTTTGTTCCAATTGTGTCGCCGTGAAGTGAAGCACACACGCCCGAGAGTTCCGGCTTGGACAACGCTCAGATGCGACGCTCGCTAATCGTCACTGCGCTAATTGAAACGCTTCCGCACGCACCGAGCGCAAATACGCTGCGCCCGCGCATACCTATGGTTTTGGTGATAATACCGCAGTTTAAGTGTTATCAATCGTGTACAGACTGTGAAATAGCAAACGAACACTGATGACATTCATTTTGGACGTTGGAACTGCTGAAAGTGACACTAATTGCGACCAATCCTGTAAGTACCTATCCATATTTCTATTCCTTAGTCCCCATTATTACGTCAATTATTCTCTAAATTCAAATACAGTCCACAACTTCGAAGATTTTTATAAAGTCAAACGCAACGCCGCACCATACAGTTTGAAAAATTTAATACCGACTTCCATTCTATGCAGTTATTGGAGTGTATTTCAAAAACTACTGGACCGAATTTGATGAAATTTATTTGGGACCACACGGGAAGCACCAGCTATTAAACAAAAAAAAATATATTAAAATTAATTTTGAGGATCGGTTCACCCAGTCGAAAGTTATGTAACAAACATAAAAAAATACAGTCGAATTGAGTACCTCCTCCTTTTTGGAAGTCGGTAGAAATACAACCGACAGATGGCACCGCAGCCAACATTCCTCTTTTAGGGAACATATTTGCCCTTCTAATAGTAAACGACGATCACCAAAACAATTACGGAATCGTAGAAACTGTATACCAAATTTGGTCGAGAGTTAGTTGATAAATATGACCTGTACGATGGTACCAACATTCGGACGGATGAAAGCAAATTTGTCGAGACGATGCAGAGACTTCCTTCTTCTTCTTCGCTCACTCGGTCAATTATAAATGCGAAAGTATGGCAGTGAGCATTTATGTTTGTGACTTCTTCATGCCAAAAATGTTAACTTGTCATTAGATTGGAGGACAGGTTATGGTTATTACATGTATAGCAAACGTGTTACATACTAGTTCCTTATGAAAAACGTATACCTTCTTCCGAGTATCTAGTACGTTTGATTCTGCTCGACGAAACGTAAAGTCGACTCCATAAGGACCCTGCACACCGGACACCATTCGTATATTATAATTATTATTCCAAGCGTCGACCTTGGTAGGTACCACCGCAGTGTTTATTTTATTTAATAGTACAATTTACTTAGCAGGATAAATATACTAATTACATTAATTAATAAAAGTCTTAACGCAAATGTTATAAAATTTCTGCCTCGGGACTGTAATGTGTTTCTTTTAAGGGCACTGTAGGATTTGAAAATAATGAACGGTATTATATTTGTTATTACCTATATATGTTCTTATATTGTATTATATAAGGCTTGTAGTTTGTGTGTATTAGTATATATAAATGTGTATTGTGTGTATTTTATTTTAATTAGGCAGTATGTATACTATATTATATTATGTAGGTATTTATCTTTATTATGTATTATAATTAATTTTTTTTATCAGTTTAGGTACATGTACCTATTCAATATTGTCTATACTTACGCTGATACTATTCACCACTGTCCCTGAAAATACTATTCTTTCTACCCAAAGGTTGTCTGGACGAAATCGCTTTAAGCGATAAGACCGCCTTTTGTAAAACTATGTAATTTTTTTAATCGTATGTTAGTCTCTTTTATATTTTACTATAGTGTACAAATAATGAGTGTTCTATCTATCTATCTACGGATGGGATATAGATGTTCGGACAAGTGACTGCGTGACATTGGTGTAACTGTCATAAGCACGATGAGGCGCTTACCATCAGGCAAAGACGCGAACACCATCATTTATTGACATAACCTGGTTTTATTAATTAACGCGCTGAGCCTGTGCTCAATTAGTCAGCTTCTCACCCGCCAAAAGTATATTTTTCAAATCAAATTTAACAAACACCTTTGGTCCATGAGTTGTCTTCTAGAAGACGTCCCATAAATGTAACTTGTAAATTAAAAACTTTGAAGTTTTAAAGCATCTTTAGTAGAAAGTAGTACAGTCAGTGTGGCACTGAGTGTCCTTATCTAGTGCAGGACTGAAATTGTAGTAAAGATTTACCACATACGATTTACATATAAGAATTGCCCTTTGCTCCAACGCTATTTCATGACCATATACATGACAAATATACAGGAGTCGATTCTGCATTATCGAAAATGAAAGCCTCCAAATTATGGCAGTTCTTGTTTCAGGTCCTGTCAATTCATGATGTCGATAAAAATGAGGGTTTTTAAACCAGGTCATTTCATAAGCAGCGATTCAATTAAAAATTACATAAAATAATATGACATTTCTAAGACTTTCAAGTACACATTGACGGCATTAAAACATATTTAAACAGAGTACATAGGCAAAAAAAATCAAACATACCACTTAATTTCACCTTTAAAACAGTTTTTCTCTTTATTCACAATTGTATTTGTCAAGAAACATATACGATAAAATAGCAATTTTTAATACACATACATTGACGAATTATTTTTTTATTTATGAGTGCACATTATTTTATGAATTTTGTACGTTTTGAACGAGATGCGCTTGTTTGATTTCAAGTAAAGGAAATCGAACGTAGCCAAGCGCTGAGCTGACAGCGCCTTAAGCTTAAATCCAAATTAGTTTATCACTTCCGAATGACAGCACTAAAGTGAGATCTTTCTCTTCAATTGTGGGTATATTTTAGATTAATCGTCACGTAACTTGGTGCTCGCTAAACTAACATAAAAATACCCAATTATAGTGACAGAATAATAAAATCCAAATTGTACACTTAGTGTTAAGTGAATTTGTGTTTAAGTGTTAACAGATTAAGGACTACCATAATAAAATTTTACTTCACTGGTATAGTTTTTGGACATGTGAATCGCTACCATAACCATTATTTTTTCACACGGTAGCGTTGATAAGTCTCTAGTTCAGATGAAATGATGATGAAGATGAACTGGATTGCATAGCTGTGCCTTGATTTGATTTATATATAACTTCGACGATTACGATATCCCACTTTAAACTCGTCAGAATTGGATATACAACATACAATACCGACAAAACGGCGAATTCTGTAATAATAACATACAATTTCCACAGATACGATTAATTCAACATTAGATCCGATATCTATTATTAGATCGGCTCTAATATCGGGGTTCGCCGCAATCCCCGAACGAAGATACAAGCCAACTTAGTTACGCTTCAAATCGCTTCTTCAAGGGTATTTCCTCAGGTTTAAATCGGTACCTCTCTTTACTCCAGGATTTGCGGTTTGTTTAGCAATTTGCTCTACCACTGTTGGTGTTGTTTGTTTGGCCATTGCCTTCGATGAGTTATAATAAGCTGGTAGTACTTGGATAATAAGAACATGAAACTCAGGAATAAGTTATTTATTTATTACAAAGTATGAGCATTTCATCATTAACCTAAAGATAAGGCGTCGCGTCATCCAGTACAGTTGAAATTTGCAATAGTACTCAATCTGCACGGAACTGCATTGTTCAAGTCACCTAGAGACATGACATGTGCTCCTATATCTCATTCGCCCTATAATGTTAATGGCAACTATTTTAACCGACTTCAAAAAAGGAGGAAGTTCTATGTTCGACTGTATTTAAATAAAAATATGTTTGTTCACCGATTTCTCTCCCATTTGTGACGGACTCTCAAAATTTGCTTGATTGACGGTAAATGACAAGTGATCCCATAAGTAGGGTCACTAAACAGGGGGATTTTTTTACCAAAAATGGAACCGACTTCGCTTAAAAACGCTAAAAAGTGTGAAATAAACATAAGTCGATACCATACGCACAATGGGAAAACCTATCATAACATTAACCAAAAATGTTTCGTGTGCACATATTTAGCCAGTGACGGTAACGAAAAAGACAATATTACATTTTGAATTATTGGAAAATGGAAAGTCCGAGGCAAAGCAGATCTAAGCATCTGTATTGTGATAATAGGTACTGATCATGCAGGGTAAAATCAAAGGACGTAGACGACCAGGCAGAAGACGTATCTCATGGCTCAATAATCTCCGGACGTGAAACATGAGCAACAGGTCGCGATTTCGGGCAGCAGCTTCTAAGTTCCGAGTAGCCTTAATGATAGCCAACCTCCGGTAGGAGATGGCACCGCAAGAAGCAGAAGATTCACGCCTTACTGTTTTCAGGCAGGATATTTGACACTGCAACGGTACCTATCAGCCAGACAGTTTACAAAATATGAGCGGATTACTGGAACTAATGCGGCACTAAATTATACTTTAGACATTATATTATAGACAGTAGCATGTGTCAATATTTTATTGGGCAACAAATAGACAAAAAAACCACGAATTCGTGATAGTTTATTAAAAAATCTCCAATATTCAGATTAGGTCCGTGATAGAGTAAAAAACACGCCGCACGAGGTATACCTACACCGAATAAATGTAGAAAAATACACGCATATATTCGTCACATAGCCAGCCCAGTTTTAAAACCACAAAGCGTTGTCGTAATCCGGTTAGCCGGTTTGGCGCGCAACCGGCCTGGTGCCTGCTGGTGACAGCTTTCCAACCTCCGGATATAAAACAGAAAGACACCCGGTTGCATTGGCGAATCGAAATACAATTGGAAAATGTATTTGGTTCTAAATTTGCATAGCATTTCTCTCTCTCTCAACTGACGATTTACTTGTTTGTAGTGGTACAATTGTGATTCCAGAGCTATACCAGGTAATTTAGTGAATAGCTTAAGAAAATGTCCGTCCGTGCCCGAACCCCCACAGACCATTAGTTCACAAAAATGCATTGAACCATCAGATTTCAGTATTATCTAATTATTCTTATCAAGAATTTTAAGCTCGAAACCAAACGTGTATTTCTCGGGCGATAACTACTAAGAATCTCCCGAGAAATACACCTTATATCGTATGAATAAAATAAAAAAAGGTTTCGCCAAATATAAGTTTTAAATTGCGACAAATATACGTTAAGCCGTTTCAGCGTGAAGAAGTACTTAAATGCTAACTCACTCATATCCGAAGAATGTTATTGTGTTCATTCAAAATTTACCCGTTAAATCGGAAATAAAAGTAACTTATATGTTAATCGAAGCGCTCGTAGTGGAGCTCGACTTGGCGATCTTAACCAATCAACAAGTTAAGCACACTTCCTGAGGTCAGGACTTGAATGGGTGAACGCTAGTGGCATTACTCAACTGAGCGCTTCCGTGCTTCGGAGGGCACGTTAAGACGTCGGTCCCGGTTTTTTTGTCTTAGGACAACAGTCGTTAGGCGATGTTGAATGCCTTCGGGCGGCCTGATATTTCGACATGGGTTTGCCACTAACCTATCCACTAATCCGCACTGGGCCTGCGTGGTCGATTATGGCCCAACTACTCTCTCTGAGAGGCAGGCTCGAGTCCCAGCAGTAGGAACAAAATGGGTCGATTATGATTAAGAATATGTTAATCCTGAGTAAGAGTTAGGTACTTATATGCATTTCAAATTTCATCCAATTCCGTTGAGCCAGCCAGAAGTACGAAACATAAACATTCACTCATTAACTCACACAATTGCGTATTTATAATATGTGATAGTTTAATGAACATCCAAAGTTTCTTTCCCAGTGTTGGGTATAGAACGCTTGAAGTAAAGTTTGGTTTACTTCAAGCGTTCTATACCTAACACTGGCTGGATGTCAAAAATAGAATTTCGTTTTCTTTACCTTGCTTTCTAAAGTAAATACGTACAGTCCTAAAAATACAAAGGGCAAGGCCCACATTAAAAACGGCCCTTTAAACGGTACATATTTAATACCCGCCCCACACCAGAACAATTTCACGAGTTACCGAGACAGCACGAAACAGGCATATATTTTATAATCCTCTTAACTGTCGCATTACAATTCATCAAGGGAGGTTTACGTCGAGAACATTCGAGAACATTCTCGTATTTGCACGTACCCCGGGAAGTTTATCTGTCGAGACGCGAGACGAGTCTGGTGATTTATTGGAGGTGGACAAGTGACAAGCGACGCTGTGAACATAAACGTGGAACACATCAAGATACAGTATATGTAGGAGAATCGGCTTCAGGGTTAATTTTAGAAAGCATGACGCCATCAAGGTAGGCCATGGTATGGGTACACGAAGACATACTGTTGTAAATTTGTATGTACTTTTATTTATTTACGATTACTTATAGATGTCCGAACGCTCCAGGCGGCTCGTTTATGAATGATACACGGGTGGCCGTATTTAAATAAAAAAGTGACTTGCACAATGCTTTACTAAAATTACTTAATATTAACTTTAACTTATCCTGAGCTTAAGTTTTTAATTATATTAACAAATTAAGTAAAAATAATTAATTTAATTAAAGTAAAGTATAATTACTAAATTATTATTTAGATGTAACTATCTAACAGTTAAACATTATACGATAATTTTAGGACCAAGTTTAAATATAATTCATGTTTTCTTATCGAATAGTAAATTATTCTATGGATCAATTTAACTGCAGTAGAAGCTTGGTAGCTCCTATACTCCGACATATATGTAGCAAGTCGCAAGCCTGCAGGTTCATTACCTCATCGGTGAAACCTTAACATGGAGCCGGAGACAAAGGGAATAGAATACAAGTTTTAGGTAGAACGAGAGGTTTAAAATAGGTAATAAATACTTAACGTAGTAGTAACTGAAATGTTTCCATACTCATACTTAGTACTAGGATACCATGTCTCGCAGGAGGCATGACAATGTCTGACCTGATACCTATACATTTCTGCTCACCACACAAGGTGTTCACCCCGACCAGAGATCAACCCTAAGACCCCGCGCTTCGAAGGGTCACTAGCAACTGAGCTAACAGACTCGTCTACGGTAAATAATTCAGTCACATCTGCTCAGAAGTGTTTAGATGAAAAAAGAAAATTACACAAAACCACCAAACCAAATAAACATGTTTTCACATTTATTATATAAGTGTAATGACTTCTTCCATTACCTGGCGCGCCCGCCCTCATTTCCCCATCCACGTTCTAATGAGATTCCTCGCTGTAAAGTCTCTGCCATTCACATGTTACCTAGAGTCACATATAGCCCACCACTCGCTCCTAACTTACAGCAACTGACTTCCGCGAGTTGCTCGCGAAGTCGCGACGCATACTTACGAGTATGAATTTAATAAGACTCGAACAAATTACCGCCATTCGGAACTACGATATGGCACAAGCGCGAATTCGTTAAGAACTTGTACCTTCTTGATATACATAAACTACGAGTATGTAGTGCTTGCTCGTAAGAATTTGAAGCGGCGCTCGTCGTCCTACTTTGTGAAGTGTTCGTGTCAGTTTTATGCTAAGTCAGGATAAAGTGTGTGATTAATTTGATGAGAGCACGTTGTAAAGACCAAAGAAATTGGCCACCCAGGCAAAATAAGAGTAAGATAAAAATTTTTTACTAAAATCCAATGTTGTTTTTTTTAATAAAGTGGTGCACGCGATGGTAAGCACTACGCTAGCCCATACCAGTTATAGCGACTTAGAACTCTAGTAAAACAGTGTACACATATTACAATGGTGTAGTTACGTGTAGGTGTAATGTTGAATGTTGCTGATTGGATAGTGAGTGTGTGAACGTCTGTGTTCATAAAATCGAGCTGATCTCAGGATGAGCCGGCAGAGTATACCTATATCACATTTTGCCAGACAAGCTCTTGCTTCACAAGAAAAAAGATGAGCTAACTCATCTGAGTATATTGCCATCTTATCACTTGGTTGGCCTGCCGTGTTTCGAGGTGCCGAAACGTCAATGCCACTAGGTGCTGGAGTGGTCCCGCTATCTATACGTACATTCAAGGGATATTTAATTTCAGAATGAAGTACGTAAAGCTTTTACGAAGCCGAAGCCAAAGATTTAAAATAATATATAAAATAATGTCTTATGAACTGTTACAATTGTAGTTTTATTAAATTGCAAGACTTTTGTTCTTTGTCGATTTAATTTTACAAATTTACATTTTATAATCTGGCAAAAAGTATATTCATTTCAATAAAAAAAGAACCACCAATGTCATCAGTATGTGATCGTAAGCCGTTACGCTATGATGTCTGATTGCTCATCCATTTAGTTCCATCTCCTACATATTTCATAAAATATTGCCAACTTTCTTAAGGCGCGCTCGTACCCTGATTAAAGAAAAAGCAGAATTTTTAAACACCTAGTGTAACGAAACAGATCGATAGTATATTATGAAAAAAATGCAAAGGTCAGAAAAGGAATAGGAAAAGAGTAATAACCGAATAGATTTCATAAATATAGCTCTCTTTCAGCAGAAAAAAATCCTGAATAGGTCCACAAAAGTAAACTTTCACGTCCAAACTCAGCGATAACACTATATTTTTTTTAGGTAATACTTAGCCAACGTATAGTACTAAAGTAATACGTATAGTAATAAAACTGCTGGTTATAAACCAGCAGTTTTTTCAATTGTGTTAGTATATATCGAAAAATATAAAGAAAACGTACAAAATTAACGCGTTTTCGCATTACATCGTCTAATCTAACAAGCGATTTTCAACCTTACGTAAAGCATCATAAATTATTTTAAAATTGGGGTTGGACCTCGTCTTAAAGAAAACCACGCCCCAGCTGCGGTTTCGTGCTCGCTGTCATTATCGATGCAGACACGAGTTAGGAGTCTTGAGTAGGTACCTAGCACTAATATTGTTTCAGTGCTTCTGTGAAAACAAAGCTCCCGCTGAAATTGAAAAGTCACGAACGCAAAGTAAACATCAAGTACTTATAAATATTATTCCAAAAGTTAGAACACGGTTAAATCATACCTATTAGCACTTTTACATTTCGGTTACTCTAACTGATTGGATAAATAAAACCACTCAAGAACATTCTTTACATAATATTTTACCAGAACTAGAATTGAAATATGTGTGCAAAGTCATGCAGATTCACACACGACGAGACGGTCGGACTTCGGCGAGGTTCTTTGCTTTGATCTAACAGGTACCAGGACGGTGGGTTGCTGTCTGGTGAATGATCCTCATCACTCACCAGAACGCAACCTACCGTCCAAAATTACGGACGGGTTCCCATATATCGCCTTCGCTACGCTTACCCGCTGCGGATGCCGTCAGCACGTCTGACCTATACTCCCAAAAACAAACTACGAAGTTTCGTTTGACGGATTTCACAATTTCTACTGTGAAAGTGAAAAGGCACAAATACAGTCAAGGGTGATGAAATGTAATGACCGGTCTTTTTTCATAATGATTAATTATATTTGTATTGAGGTATTTTATAGGCAGTTGCTGATTGATCTACTATATGTATAAATATTTACTCATACACTGTGTAGCAAAAATTGTTATAGTATAAGTTAAGCATGTAAATATTTTAAATGTTTCGCTTGTTATAGGTATGGTGTATATTTTCTAATATTATGTTTTGACATGAGTACCTACCACTCCATTTGAAAAAAGGATAATAAAGATGGTTTATGCACCTATACTTCACAATATTAAACTTCAAAACAAATTACACATTATGATGATTCATATGACTGACACTTTTTCTCGACTCTTGTTGTTGTGGGCGTGATATTTGATCTGGGCTCCTACCTAGGGCACTGTCCAGGGGCACGTCGATCATAAAGGTTGTGCTCACCATGAGCAACCTGCACCGCCTTCCCGGGACCGTACCCCGGAAACCTAGGAGTACATCTAATCCAACCCTCAGAAATCCCAAAACTCGAGAGTTTGGTAAAGCCAATCTAAAATTAGAATGAGATGGGCGGCAAAGTTCGAGGTTCCAACATTCCAGGAATGTCACAACCAACATTTATCTTATCCAAGTACTATCAATCTTAAGCAAGATTTATATATTGTAGGCAAATACATCATACATCTTTAAAACGACCAAGAAGAAGTGTTTGCAGATTCAATGTAAAATATTTTATTTCTACAATGTACTGTAGAAAACTGCTCCTTCTTCAACGGGATGGTAACCTTGGCAACTTCATGACTTGCTAATCGTATGCAAAGCGGTTTCTCGGTTTTAAGCTTGTCAGCGGTTACTTTTACATGGCATTCCTCTTTAAGAATCTCAGAGAGCGCCAAGTTTCTTTCACGTATATCTTGAAAGAAGAAAAATAATAGTGCTAGTCAGGTTAGCTGGCATGCCCTACTGTATTTGAAACAAATTCTGAACGATGCAATATTAATGAATAGTATTTTCTGTAGCGTGAATTGATGAAACATTACTCGTAGGTAATTAGAATAATTCGTTAATTTGCTTACTGTATTTCCGTGTGGCAATAGAGAGTTATTATATAGTTGCGTATCTACACATAGGTTTAATAGTTTATTTATTGATTTGAGTACAAAGAAGTTTAGAGACTTCGAAAATAATTGTATATTGAAGACCAGTCAGATTATACAATACAATACAAAAACACTTTATACTAAAGTGAATACCAAAATAATGAAAGAACTTAATCTGTCCGCATCAGGTTTACGCTATAACAAAAGATTTATGAATAAACCAGGGGCTTGCTGATTCGGACGGGCACAAATTAAACAAAAGGCTCAAATGGGTGGTCTTATCGCTAAAAGCTATCTCTTCCAGACAACCATTTAAAATATCGATTTATATAAATTATACAAATATAGATATCTTTATATAAGCTTTTAAATTATCTGTGGTATTTGGAATGCAATGGTAGAGTTGGATTCACTCTGATTATTATGATGTGCTGCGATTTTCTAAGAGCAAACATCGTTGCATCTTTGACATTTGTGAAACAAATGAAAAGATGACAAGAAACGTTGGAAAAGCAACCTTATGTATAAGGGTGAAGTATTTGACATCGGTGAGCTCGTCGACGAAACATTACAGAATCGCACGGCTGAATGTAAACTGCTGAGGTAGTTCATATCAAGGTTATAAACGTATGCCGCTCACACGGGAGCTTGTTATGTAGTACAGCGCTTTGTACTTTGCATAGAAATACTTTAGATAGTGACGATAGAAGCCAAGCGGGAGTACGCTGGCAATTTAGATAATATTACGTAATATAAACGTAGATTACTTGGTTAAAAGAAGAGGAAATTGTAGGTATGTGTAGTTAGTGTTAATTTCAGTATGAACACACATTTCTACAGATGTAATATTTTTAGTTTTGGTTTAGGAAAAAAGTAACAATGCCAAGTAGAAAAAACAGTCAAATGTATGAGAATCGCTATCAGGAGTAGAATATATTTTCTATTACTTACCAGTAGCGTTGTTAAATCACATAACAAATAACAACACAATCAAGCAAAATACAAAAATTAAATGCGAACAATTATAACAAAACAAACAGTCGCTACATTTAAATCCGCTTTAAAGCCGCTCACTTGAATAAAAAACAATCTCGAAACTCAAGGCTACTTTAAAATACGGCCTTTGAAGTTCCAGTAAGCTTTAGGCACTCCAGCGCTTCCTCAACAATGCCTGTACATAAAATAGCTCCAACCGAACTTCCAAAGGCACCAAAGCGTGGTTATCTTTCCATGCCAGATGGAGCAATCCGATTCCATCACGGACCCAAAAGTGGCAGGGAGCAAGCGGGAAGGATTAGCGGAAATAATTTTGTGTCGAGGTTATTTTTCGGGTGGAAATGTACATATTGAAGTTACACTCGCAGACACAGTTTAATGGTCAGTGTAAATGTAAATATTACACTCGTAGTGCTGTCTTAGTTTTTCGTTATTCTTATTTACTTTTTAGTGAATATGGTCATTATGTTTATGTACCGCCCCTATCACATTTTAATCTAAACGTACCCGATGCACTCACAGTGTCCAGAGGTCTTGCAGTATTGTGCTGGACGCGGGATTTTATCAGCTTGATCACTGGATCCCAAACAGATGTTACTTGCCAACCATCATTTCTATATTGAAATTCGGGTTTTATTTTTATTTTTATGACCTCTCTTAACATTCTCGGCACATAGCGGTTCTCCCTAGCTAAAATTTGTGGGTTATCAAACTGGATGCAGTGGTTAGGCTTATCTAGAGCATGCTCATATACTACAGACTTGGTCGAGCGTCTGTTCTTCATGTCAGCTACGTGCTCTTGCAAACACCAATGCAAAGAGAACTTTGTTTCTACAATGTATAAGCCACACTCACAATTGAGCTTGTAATAACCTGCATAATATAAGTTCTTAGTACCTAATTGGCTTAATCTTCTTGTGTGCCTTAAAGTATTCTATTGTAGCTCGTCTTAAGATAATTCCAATTTGGTCAATACACTTTGATGTATGGTAAGATAGTAGGCTGGCACTCAATTGTGATGGGCTTGGGGCGGCTTCTCTGACTTAACCTTGGGACTTTGTTGCTATTGCTTCGTTTTATATGCAGAATCTCCTCTGCTAGGTGGTCAGTGTGATGCCATGTGCTCTCTGAATCTCATACAGAACTAGTATCTTCTCTCTAGGATCTGCTGATCTTTGATCAGTGATCGTTATAGGAACATTGTGTTACAAGTTTTTACTGGATTTCGATAATGTAATAATAATATTAGCAACTGTAAAGATTCTACCACAAAAACTAAAAGTGACTCTACACATCAAAACCTCCAAAAAATGTTGGTCAACACGTAACCCGATTCGAGTATCAAGTTCTAGTGTTTCAAGTACCTGTCTACATATACTGAAGTAGTAATACTAGTAGTTGTATGTAGGGACCGGTTGGTAGTCCAATTATTTATTCTGTGTCTGTAGTTACATCTGCTCGGCATCGATGCGCTTGTACAGAGACGGTCCGCGGCATGTTTGCCGTACTCGATTGCATTGACGATGTAGGCAGTTCGCAAACAGCCCCATGTAACTGGGTCATCGTTATCTGTGGAGCTTTACGTTCCTATCTACGGAACTTTGCAACTTCTGCAGCAAGATTTAGGGCAGTTTAAGTCGTGTTGTGGTGGTTGTTGGTAGCTTTATACTGTATTATGAGGCGCAACATAACGTGTTTGGTGCTCCTTTGTGTGGCTTATTATTTGCAACGGCGAAGAATGAATTAGGCGTTTTTATACACTCTTATATAAATTATATTGAGTACAGGCAATTGAAAGTTATCTCACACACATAGTATGAAAGTTGTCTAACACACCTAGTACGGTGTCTCGCTGCTTCGCTCGTTTGTTAAACTATAATCAAACAGGACCGTTCTTTCAGAATAAACAGTATTCTGTGTGTTATATGTTCAGTATATGGGGGAGGCCTATGTTCAGCAGTGGACATCCTACGGCTGAGATGATGATGATGATGTGTGTTATACCAGGGGTAGAATAAAAGGAAGTACCTAGTTTTATATTTATGAACAGTATTTCGTTAAAATACACGCAGCTCTACGAATAATAATAAGTCAGGAAGCATAATTCAGAACAAATTCCACACAAAAAGTGGTACTTCAAACAAAAGCGACGTATGATTCCAAATACGAATTACTCCCGAAGTTACAAATAGACATGTTCGGTGATTGGTTTAAATTCAGAAGGAAAGCAGGGATTGGTTCACGCGCGTGCTGCAACGTCTACTATGACAACTGAGTCGTAGCGGCGTGGACGATGTAATGCAACAAGTGAATTGGACCAAGTTAATAATATAAACAATGTTTTTTTTTTGTTTTTTATATCGGTTACTTTTTAAAATTCAGTGAACGTTATGTCCCGCCAAATATGATTAATTTATTAAGTTTTCGTCTAGAAGTAATTAGAAGAGACTCTTTCTTCGCAATGTAGTGAAGTAAGATTAAAAAAAATTCGCATATTCATTTTACCAAAATCATATTTAACTAGCTCAAAGTCAAAGTCAAAGTCAAAATCATTTATTCAATTTAGGCATCAAAGACGCACTTATGAACGTCAATTTTTCATTATAATGTACTTAAAAGCCTACCGCCGCGTTCCAAAATGCATAGAGCCAACCGAGAAGAAGCGGCAAGAAACTCGGGGCCATTCTTTTTATATAGATGTTTTTACAATGTTTTTACTTAGGTACTACAAATATTAGCTACAGTGTGTTGCCTTACAAAAGAGAACATAATAATGGTATCAGTAGGGCAAGACACGCTACACTTTGACATCTTAGTACACGAGTAGATAGATCCTGGAGTGATCAGTCCCAAGCTGTTTTATCCTCCAAGTAATCCGAAATTTTGTAATAACCTTTTTGACAGAGTTTAGTTTTAATAGTAATTTTAAACTTATTAATAGGCAAATCTCGGATAACATTGGGAACTTTATTATAGAATCGTATACATTGTCCCATAAAAGAATGACTTATTCTGTGGAGACGCGTTACATGTACGGATAGCTCGTGCTTATTTCGCGTGTTGATGGAATGAGCATCACTCCTTTTAACAAAACTGCTAATGTTTTTCTTAACATACATTAGATTTTCATAGATAAACTGAGAAACAACAGTTAGAATGTTTATGTCTTTAAATTTCTGTCTAAGGGAAACTCTGGGAGCCAAACTGTAGATCGCTCGTATAGCCCTTTTTTGCAGTATAAAAATAGAATTAATATCTGCAGAACATCCCCAGAGCAGTATGCCATAAGTCATAACGCTATGGAAATAACTAAAATAAACTATTCTAGCTGTGTCTACATCAGTTAATACCTAGTCTAATTTTTTTAACAGCATAAGCTGCTGAACTGAGCCTACTAGACAATTTTTTAAAAGCTGGTCCCCGCGACTACGTCTGCGCAGGGTTAGTACTTCGAGTAGCTTATTATCTTCTCCAAGGCCTTACCCTGACCAGACCTCCATTTATCATTATACCAAAATGACATTAAATATGTACATGGTCAAACGCAATTGTTATAATAGAAGTCTAAGAGAAAATGTAAATACTTAGTGTATCAATCAGTAAACACTAATAATAAAAGACAGGACTTACGAGTACATACACATATATCACCATTAAAAAAACTATCATTTAATTTCATCACCCTTGACGGTATTTGTGTTACATTTGATCCCCCTTGAGTCTAATGTATAGAGCTGTCAAAATAATAGCGAGCGACACAAACTTAAGGCACAAACAAAAAAAAATAATTAAATGTAGGCGTTGAATACACCGCTGCTTACCCCTTCGAGGATATATAGGCGAAACCGTTTGTTATGTTGTGTTAAAAAATAACATGTAAGTATTGCGGGTGATTCAATCAAGACCGCTAGATTGATGTTTCACCTCCGTCGTGATGGCGGAATCGCTCGACTACAGTCGGCTGAACAACAAAGACGGATGACATGCCAACTCTATCGCCGAGCACGTCTAGTGTATCGAGCTGGCAAAATCATTGCGTGCTTTTGACATGAGGCACGTTCGTTTAGCAATGAGGGCATTGGTGACGTTGCAATTGTTGGCTCTTTTGTTAGAGCGTTCGTAAAGCTCAAAATCGTTATTATTGCCGCTATTCCCACACTCTACTCAAACGCTAAGCCGTGCATAAGACCTAAAATCGCACGATTGTGCTGTCAAATAGATAGTTGTCAAAAAACGATCAAAAACAGTCGCAGCTCCGGACGTGGGTTAATAATTGTACTTTTCGGTGGCATAAATAACTCTTTTTTAGCTTTGCGAACGGTGAACAAAAAGAGCCGTAAACGACATTTTCACCCACAAATTCCCAATTCGAACGCCATTGTGAGCGTTTTAGCGTTATTTTTCGCCAACTTTTATTGGGGGCTATTATTAGGGGCTATTCGAACGCACTATATAATCTATGAGAAACTGACACAACTTTGACAGAACTCTATTGTCAGAAAGAAAGTCATCATTATGATCTTGGCATCGGCGGAGAACTTGTTATTTTGTCTATGCTGTACCCAAAAATATTAGGCCGTTTCACCCGCGTGGTGATAGATGATAATGATGATGAAAATTTGCCTATGTGATACTCCAGACTATAATCTATCTCTGTGACAAATTTCAATCAGATCTGTTCAGCCGTTCTGCCGTTATTGAGTAACAAACATTCATTAAAATCATCCATCCATCCATCCAAACTTTCACATCATTTATGATATTAGTGGGATATAAGTAGGAAGTAGGATAGGATATTCGTTATTTGCTTGGTGGACGTTTTTCAGTGGTCGCAGAATACCTTCATTATCAATTATTTTAGAAAAGCATTGTGTTGATATTACTGACAGATTTATGAGCAACTCAAGTAAACCACTTCAAAATTTGCAAAGGGTGAATTTTCATTAGCTTGAAAAATTAAACGTACTTACGTAATTCAACCAAGCAATGAACTTTTTTTTAATGCTATACTATGCAACTGTAGGTAATCGGTTATTACTGTTAATTGTTCATTTTCTGTAGTATTTTTTAGAGATGTTGATGTTTTTTTTGGGATGAATCATCAGCGTAAAAATGATAAGTTTACTTAATATAAGATTTGATATACATAATAACATAAACAAAAAAACAGTAGGTACTAACTGTACAGACTGGGAGGTACTGCAGATTTGTGTAACATGGTACATATACAATTTCTTTCAATTTGTTTTTTTATTTATTTCTTCAAAATGAACGGAGTAAGTATATAATGCTGGTTTTCACAGGCGTCTAGTCATACTCTTGTCTTTCTAGCTTAAGTGCAGAGAGGCATTTATTTTACTGCACTGGATCGGCAAAGAAATGAAAATAAAACTAAGCTAAAACTAAATAAGCAAAATACATTGCTATTACATTTCAATATTCAGTTCTGTAAAAAAATATACATTAATCAAAAATAGACTGACTTTATTTTGCATAGTATTGACCATCTCGGTTTGTATACGTATTTGTACATCTTTGATTATAATTATAATTTTGCTACTACTTACTAATAATAGTGATTCCTGGACATTTTAATCTTGTATGGATCCTGCACCACTTCACAACACATGCTGGCATGATGATTCACAGCTGTAGTTCACAATGATAAAAATTAAAATGTATGCGAAGATTTCACGTGTGCTCGCTTGCAAGAAAAATGTCCGACTGATGACGTACTGAACACGACTTTTAAGCCCCGCCTACTTGAACACGACTTTTGTTGGGTCATTTTTTTAAAGCAGTTACTGTTCCTGACTTATTATTATTCGTAGACGCAGCTACTATCGTAACTGACGTAATACATGTATGCGTGCGTGTGTGAGGGTCACACGCACGCATACACACGTATTTAGATACACATTCATAAAAAATCTCATACTAATCCTCATAAACTCATTTACATTAATGTCACACTAATATTATAAGTGCGAAAGTGTGTGTGTGTGAAAGGGTGTGTCTGTATGTGTGTTTGTTGCGTATTCAAGCTGAACCTGCTCAACTGATTTGGATGAAATTTGAAGATTACACACGTTGCTTTGTCTCGCGATTCAAAGTCTATTTCCTAAATAATACCGATTTAGTTCACCGCGAAGTAGCAACAGAAATTACTTTACAATGTGAACATAATTATTATGATGTAACGTGACTGATAAATTTCAAACACAATGAACTTTCAACATAATGCTGTTTGAGGAAGAACCTCAAAAGCTCTTTTAATGAATTCGAACAAGAAAAGATAACGTGCGTCGTACATACCACAAACCAGAAGCCGCACAAACTTCAATATCCGAAATAATCATCGATTCCAGTTCATAACACAACGATAGTACACAGTCAGTGGACAACAAACACAGTTTCAAAAAACTAGATAGACACGATACCAAAACTAATGCCACAGAATAACTAATAGCAACTATGCGGCAAACACAAACCATCAATCGCGGTCGGACAAATAAAATAAAAAAACCCGCAGAACGCAGTGTCGGGACGCGCGAACGCTGGTTAACTAAGCCCACCTAACCATACGATGTACAGTTAGTTGGAATCGATATGCGAACCCGGGGACCGGTTTGCCTTTAATATCGGGTGCCATTCCGAGAACTGTGCTCAGATATCCACTGCATAAATATTTGTTTAAGTTACCGATTATTATCGCAGTCGCATTGAAATCAAATGCATAAACTCCAGTCAGTCCGATGCAGCGATAATTTACTTTTGTGGAATAAATCGAGTATAAATTTTACAAAGCCGGTAAAGAAAAATGTCTATTTCCAACTATGTTGAGTTGGAGCCGATTTGGGGCAGAAGGCTGCAAGAATCAATTCTTTTATTGTGTTTTGTAATTATTGTTTGGATTTATGTGTTGAACTACGAAATGTTTTTGTATGTGTTTTTACCATAAATAAATCATATTCTATTCTACTCTATTTTATACAAAAAGTGAGTCCAGGGAGAAACATTTTTAACATTTCTAACCGATTTCTACAATAAAAAGTGTTAAATAACCATTCGAAGTCGGTACCATGCACGCAATATTGTGATAAGAGGCACTTTCGAACCTTCATGGTACCGACTTCGACAAGTATTTTCACACTTTTTAGTGTAGAAGTCGTATCTAATTTTGATAAAAAAAATGTTTACCCTTTTTAGTGACCTTTACTTACGGGATACACCGTCAATGATGATATCATCAAGATAAATTAACAGTAACATCTACAGTTTTTGGAGTGTAACTCAAAAACTGATTGACCGAATTTGATGAAACTTTTAAGGTTTCGAATCGGTTCATAAACGACGAAGTTATCCGCGAACACACATAAAAAACATATACATATACAACAATTAGACCGTACCGGTCGAATTGGGGAGCCTCGTTTTTTGAAGTCGATTAAAAAACTTGTTCATTATTTTGTCACTGGAAACCCTCAAAATTTCCGTCCGTCTGTATGTCATAGTAGTATTATTCAAGAACTATATAAAAATTTTATACATATATAATGGTCTTTACGTAGACATATTTTATGTGTCCACTACAAAAATATGTGACAAGTTTTGGAAAAAGTATGATCTAAAGCATAACGGCTTTAATTATAAACGCTGCTTAACTTTAAATGACGTTATTTAGTACTGCGCAAAGGAAAATTGGTCTGCGCCGTACTAAATGATGTAATTTAAATTTAAGCAACGTTTATAAAAAAGGCCGTAAGATTATAAAAAATCCGCTCCGCTCGATTTAAGGGCTACGGCCCTTGGATCGATGGAAACTAAGAATTTGGCGTTTGTATCTAGTATTTTTCTCGTCACTATTGCATTTTTTTTAAATATAAGAGTTAGCATTTTAGTAATAAATAAATGATCATCATCATCATCATCATCTGAGCCATAGGACGTCCACTGCTAAACATAGGGCCTCCCCCAAAAAAATAAAAGGTAAAAACAAAATAATAAATGGTGCATATTTAAATAATATGTGAAAATTAAACATAAATACGTATCTTTGATTATTGACATGCTTTTATTAATATATTTTTTCTATATTGAGAAAACAACATGCAACCTTCTCTAAATCTCTCTTTTCACTTGTCCATTCCATTCGCTCCAACAATATTCATCAAACCAATACGAAACAGACATATATGATGCGTAAACTGATTTGAAATGGGTTGACATGGGTTAGTCTAAACTTTAATATGTACTTATAGTTTAATAGTCATAATCATGATCAACCCATTTTGTTCCCACTCCTGGGACTCGAGCCTTCCTCTCAGAGAGAGGAGTTGGGCCATAGTCCACCACGCGGGCCCAGTGCGACTTGGTGGATAGGTGGCCAACCCATGTCGAAGTTTTCAAGCCACCCGAAGGCCTTCGAAATAGCCTAACGACTGATCCCCTAAGACATACATCCAGGACCGACGGCTTAACGTGCACGGAAGCGCTCAATTGAATAATGCCACTAGCGTTCACCCATCCATGTCCTGACCTCAGCAAATGTTGCTTAACTTTATCGGTTGAGATCGCTAAGTCAAGCTCCGCTATGAGCGCTTCCGTTTCGAGTTTAATAGTATTATTTTTAAATTTTAGGCCCCAGGTGCTGGGAGTAAAAGACACTTCCACTTCTTAGTTCGCGAGAGTTATTTCAATGGGACTTTCTTTCATACTACTCGTATGTATCGACCTGCATAAATCACATCTGATGACGATCCATTCGTAACCTCAAAAGTAGTGTCAGTAAGTAGTTTTTACGATAACAGACCATGCCACAGGCCCATTTCTGGGCATTCTCCAATGCAAATATCTTGAAGGTTGTGTAAACTTGATACAAATCTTCGTTGCAATTTTCACCGTTTAAAGACAACAAAGTATAAACATAGATAGTTTTTTACAGCAATTTACATTTTATTAATAATGTAAATTGCTATGCTGCTCCAACTTTTGAGCTTTATTTTAGTGTCAACATTCCAATCTATAAACCTTAAAAACTACATTTATATAAACTAACTCAAATATAGACCACGTATGTTTGAGCACAGAACATTGAATTCGTACTGGAACTGAACAAAACAAAACAGCACAGAACAAAAGCGGAAACAATTGAAACAATTTTAGTGGAATTAATGAACATAAATTCCAAACATGAGAGCAAACAAAGCTTGTTTCTAGCGCAAGCGAAATAATGCCAACCCTCGCAAATTCGAAACGACAAAACTCAACCAAACAAACGGTATACAAAACATCAAAGACGTCAAAGAAAGCGTAAATGCAATTAAGTAAATTATATAAAAAAAAGTTTGTCGAGAGTTGGTTAAGAGCAAAAATAAGAGAATAAGTACCTATTAACACGACGACGATGAAGGTTCAGGAACTTCGGGACACAGAAACAGGCTCGTAATATTCCTAATACTGTTCGTTGCAAACTCGATAAAACAAATTGAACCCTGATAACTTAGAAATACGATTTAAATTGCAATTAAAACGAATTGTTAATGCGAAGGACGACAAAAAGCTGGGGAGGTAAATGGAAGATCCTTCGGAATAAATGACGGAGTCGAAGACGGGCGTGGACAGCGCTCCTCGCCGAAACTTAATTTAGTTTGCGCAATTAGCTTTTGGAAAGTGTTTTCTTGGAGATAAAGCAGTTGAAACGAATGGTTAACTTTGAAAATCAATACTTGGAAAAGAAAGAGAACGTTGTAACAGAAACGTGACCGACGGCCATTACTGCGCAATCTATTAAATATGATGTGTACGCTCCCTTCTACGGAGCTAAAAGTAAATACGGGTCGAAATTGAAAACTCAATATGAAATAAAATTCTAACATCGAAGTCCTTGAGCTAATAGCGTGATACATATTACAAATTAAAGTGAAATAGCCTAAGTATTCCTACCCTTATCTAACTTTTGACGTTGGGATGGTTTATTATATAATAATATATGTCTTTAGCTACAACACATGCATATTGTAAGTGATATGTTCTCAGCTATAAAACCAGCCACCTGTCTGACGCAAAACCTCCTTGATAATTCTCATTGATAGTATTCCCGCTACCTTGTGGGTCATATGAGCGAAAGCGAAACAGCCCCGTTATACGCGTAATGTAATCACTCTACTACACATCAACGTTAATAGTGGGGCATTTATTTCACATGCGAAATAAAAATGGATCATTTCAGCGTTTTTCCCTTAAAAGCTTTGAACTATCACTCAATGAGACGATTCTAAGGCCAGGAACTTTAAACTCGAGTAATGAGTCTTACGAGAATTCAAATCAATGATGTGACAAGGAATATTTAAACCCCAATATCTGAACATGTAAATGTATTTACTCTCTCAGCCGAGAGTGTGATAAGCAGAAAATAAAAGCATATAAATACAGAGTAAAAAGCAATGGTGCTACGGACGATGCGAAGAGAAAATTAGATCCGAAAGCTATACACCGCGCGCGTTCGTTGTCGTTTACACGAAATGAAGTTTGATCCTATTTTTATTAGAGTACGAGATACGGTGCCGGAATATCGACCTCTGGCGTCAGACCTTTGCGTTTGAAGCCTCTGCGAATATGGAAGTAATAACCGTTTTAGCGTTGTACAGCTTCCGACAGACGAACGCCGTTCGAAGGAATATCTCGGTAATTAAAAGGATATTAGGCTTCTCCAATTTCCTAAACCGATAGAAATGTAATATACATAAGGAAATGCTGATGAACAAAAACATATTTAGAAGGCTCACAATTTATTTTTCAACATCCACACAAGGTCTTCAGGTCCTAAACTATCAGAGCCTGTACTATGGTAACGTGATGACTGATATACCGCGATCAGGGACCAGCGGCTCAGAAGACAGGGGTGCAACAATTGCTCCAACCGGCCATCAACTATAATATATTCGGATGTAGAGTTCCTTCTATTCTATTGTATATTTCATTTCTAGAGTATATTGCAAACTAGGAACCACCCAACGTCGGAATTTCTCAAATCACCAGCTTCACAAAAACCGAGGTTTTGTCACATAACATGTGCCCAAGAAAGGAAACTGGTTTTCGTCAGATATATTATCACAAAAACGATGGTGAATTCTTATCATATTGCAATACGTTATCGATTGAGGTTGGGCCGAGGCGGTCTATCGAGATAACAATGGGGTAAATTATACATACTAAAAGAGCGCATAATAGAACCTTTAAGAGTGCCGCAGACGCTTGGCCAAATCAAACTTTCAAGTTATTTCCTACGCTTAATCCCTGGGTGGTAACAATTAGGTGACGAACACAAGCTGTTACCTGCGATTGCGTCCGCGTGTAAATAAATAAAAATGTTATGTTAAATATTTTAATGTAGTTCCCTAATTATTATTTAAAACACAAGTACCTACTCTAATGACTCTTTATAATATCTGCCACTGAAAGTCCCGTCCAAATTGGTCCAGCCGTGTCGGAGACTGGGCGGGACAAACATAGACGAAAAATTTAAATATTGTTTATATCGTACGCAATTAAATAAGTAGTATTTTTACATTACAAACAGACACCTTAACTTTATTTATTTGCATAGATCATTATATTACATCTATTGCCTATATGACCTATAGAGATATTTATTGCCCTAAAGTCTTATCACCAAAACATTATCTCACTAGACATACTATTTCTCTCCAAGTCAGTATACATATTGCTGACATATAAAACAACATAAAATCGTATCCATCCTTAATCTGTCTGAATCAGCAAGCCTCATTCGAGGCAAGTTTCATTCATATATATTGTTATTTTTTGTCCTGATGCGGACAGATTAAGTTCCTTGTCAGCATAAAGCTATGCCGGCGTAAAATATCTTTCCACCGCACTACTTTTACACCATTAGCACCACCTTACTGCACCTCAGAGTGACTGCCTCCTGAAGACCTGATAAATGAATTCTACATTGGCTTCTTGCAACTGCAATTCAATTCACTTTTTCATCTCAAATTGAACGCTGGAGCTGTAACGAGATCTAGCTCCTCATTTATTAACTTGTTACGCTGTAAAGGCGATGAACGAATTGCATTTCAAATTGATTGAAAAGACCTGACTAAACGCTATAATACCTACAGCACTAGCTCAAAACAAAGGTAAAATGTGCTATGTTCAATATGTCTTTTACTGTACTGATCAGTAATAAAGAAAAAACTTTCATATTGACGAGATATTATTTTCTCCTTTTAATTTCGTGTCACGGATACAGAGATTTTTATATTAGTATTTATTAAAGGCGTTACTTTTACCTCCTAGCTTCGTTCGTAGAACGTTAGAACCTGAAGGCCGGTTCTAAACTGGTGATATATTTTGAGCCATCAATAATGAATTGGATTTTTGAACCTTAGATCCAGTCTCGTGCATCTCAAGTTCAAAAACGTAGCTTCATTAGGTCATTATCATTACACTCCATAGCTTAAAAGGAACACTAAAGAAAAACAAATAAGAGTACAACAACCTTTACCGTTTTAATCCCGCAAGATTATCGTAAGCTACGTACGTCAAACTTGTCTTCTGGAGTTTGCCGTAAAATGTTCAAAGTATTCAGGTAGTTAACAAGCACTTCATAGTGTTGAAAGTTGTTCGCATTATTACGGAAACTGAAACAATAACAAAAAGAGGGTAGAGAGAAATATGCTCGACGCCGACTAAATTTTTCGTCAGCTCTACTGTATCAGCAAGCGTGGGTATTTGAGATCGGGTAAATTACTACGTAGTTGGCAGTAATGGGTAGTGATTTACAAATGCTATTTTGTGGGTTGGAAAAGCGCCTTTTTTGAAACACGAGTGGTAGGTACTGTTTCCTTTGGGCTCCGGTGTGTTAAGTGCGCTTTACGGCAACAAGTTACGAGTAGGTTTTTGGAATTCGTTACTTTAATTTTGTAAGGGAAGTACAAGTGGTCCGTTTACGTACTGTTTTTTTGTTAGTAACTACTATGTCTATGGTATATTAATCCAACATTTACGAAAGTCGAAGCATCTTAAAAGAAATTACGTTCATGATTAAATATGTATATTTATTTTGCGTTACTGTAATTATTAAATGTTCACGCTAAACTGAATGTAAAAAATTTAAAATGTGTAGTAAGCCGAACTTGAAAGCCGCTTATTCCAAGTAATTGAATCGATTTTAAGTTTTATAAGGTCAAGTTTAAACACTTTGAGCCTCAATCATCACGCTTTAAATGCCAATTTGCGGGTAAAGAAGTCGCTAGATACGAGTATAAATAAATATTTGATATTTTTATCTACTTTATTCAGTTCAAAATCTCTCTGTATATCACACTAACATACCATATATGAAAGTTTGTATAAGTATAGGCGGATCAGTGTGTTTATAACTTTCTCATACATGAAGGGCTGAATGGATTTGGACGGAATTGGGAATGAAGATAGCTTATATCCTGTTCGTCCAATAAAACATGTATGCCACTTTTCTACCGACTTCCAAAAAGGAGGAGGTACTCAAACAACTGTATTTGTTTTTTATGTTTGTTACCTCAACACTTTCGACTGGGTGAAGCGATTATCAAAGTTATTTTTTGTTTGAAAACTGATGCTTCCCGTGTGGTCCCATTTAAATATCATCAAATTCGATCTAGTAGTTTTTGAGTTTCACTCCAATAACTGAATATAATGGAAGTCGGTATTAAATTTTTCTAATTGTACTTGTTATCGCAAGTGTTCTCGTCATAACCTCATTCCATGCGAACGAAGCAGTATTACTACAATAAGGAAAGTAACGCTCCTAAATCTTTCTACTTTTGCAAGTTTTGATTTCATTAAATATGTACTATGTATACACTCGTATTATATATCTATTTAGAACACCATACTTATTTATAATAAATTAAAAGTAGGCAGTCGAAGATTTCACGAACGGCATTACTAAGTCAAACATATAAAATCAATAATAAATAATTTATTATTGAATATATAATACATAAATATTAAGTAATCAATATATTAATATTAAGTCATTAATATATTAATATTAAATAATTAATATTAAATAACATTCCTAAGCAAAAACCATAACATGAAAACATTTCAGCTCTATTTTGACTTGACAACCCCAATATTAACAACATTTCACCCGATTTAGCTCATAATACGAAGTTAAAAAGTAAAGTTATACGAACTAACCTTTTGCCAAAATATTACCGATCGACCGTTACATGAAGTAATGAAACAACATAGAAAAGAAATATTTATCCAGTCGACTCGGAGCTTTGCTTCCATGATCAGTTAAGTTAGACATAGCCTATCCTAGTAGAAAATAATCTTACTATATAATTATTATAAACGCGAAAGTTTATATGTATGGCAGTATGGATGTTTATTACTTTCACGCTCAAATAGCTGGGCCAATTTTGATCAAATATGGTTTGGAACTAAACGAGGCGCTGGATTAACACAGAGGATACTTTTCATGATCATCATCCATCACCATGCGGGTGTAACCGCGGGGCGCAAGTAGTGCTATCATAAATTTGTAAAACTGCATGTGTTAAATGAATATGAGAACACTGTAATATTTATAAAGTAGTTTTTGATCTCACTTTTGGTAGCTTTGATTTCAGTTGATGTGTGAGCAACTCAAAGTTACTTACGAGCGTGTCTACTATATGAGCTAGATTTTAAACAATCATGCTCCTCCTTATTTAGTTTGAATAAAGAAATTTCATAATCAATGAACCAACTAAACCTCTCCTTATACTTTGATTTAATCTAAGGCTTAGGCAGTGAGTCATCGTCAAGCTCCCTCACCCGCTCGCAGGGTATATTCGAATTCATAACATACGAGAGGGTCCGCGAAATCTTATGGTAAATAATTCATTTGTATGGGACAGGGTAACTGCGCGTAATTCAATATCACGGAGCAGAAACGCTCGCAAGTGAGGAGGAATGATACACCTATACGTATGAGCTTCTCGCGGAATCGAAGAATAATTTAGATGCAAAGTTTATGGAGTAAAAGTGTTCTTATAAATTTAGTACGGTAACTTGTGAGATTTGTTAGGTAATGCTGAATCCAATCAAAACGTTCCTTTCGAAAGGTCACGTTTCGACGTTTCCATTCATAAAGTGGTTAGATCATCTTAAAATCTATTAGTTTATACATATGAACATACCATTAATATGATTAAATACATAAGCATTTTTATCAATCCAATAAACCGTATAACATGGGTTGAAATGGTTAATTGTAAAGCATCAAAATTAATTAAAGTACCATCTTAGTAACTCATCGCTAGATCTAAATAACTAGATGATACTGAGAAATTATATCAGAGTCGAAAAAACTACATCACTCATATGGACTATGCATCATGAATAAAATATTTAAAAAAAAACATAGAGATCGCAAAGATTATTTACGATACGGCTCTTCTTCTCGAGGCGAATAACGCAAAAACATCAGCCGCTAGGGAAATAGTCAATAAAACACATCCACGGAATATAAGTGAAGCTGAATCCATAAATCAGGAGATCGCCGCTAGGAAAGCAAGCAATATAGTGGGAATGGCCTCACCTGAGACAAAAGGAATGGCGGCGATCGTCTCCGAGAATGGCGGATAATAAATGACGCGATAAACCACAAGGCGTAGGTATCGAGCTATAGTTGTGTACAATCTTCTACAGACCCAACAACGGGGAGGCATATTGATCGGGATTTCACCAAAAATAGCGACAAATTGAAATTTAGAGTGCTCTTAAATGGTGTCTTTAAAATCGCTGGGATTCGGTGGATAATAAAGGGAACCGATCTTTTCTGTTCGATGGAAAGGTGGGCGGACAGAATCGCTGTCAATAGGTTTGAACCCAATCGACATAAGAGACACAAGTTTTTCAACAATTAATGCAAAATTGATCGCCCTGGTTACCTTGATATTGTTTCATGGAAATCTATCATCATTATCATCATCCTAAGTATCTACTACCATAATTTCAATCAGCAGTGACATAAGTTTCTTCATGCTGAGTTTTCCCTTCCATTCTATAACTCTACTTAAAGTTCTACGTAAGTACTTATTTTTAAGTTTAATCAAGAAGTAAAAACCCTCGAAATGTCGAGGGTCTGTTTAACCACATCATCATTGGACCCTTAGGTGATATATCTATCTGTGGAATGATTTTGTTTAAAATTAAATATGTTCAAAAAATAGTACTAAATTGATGGTTTAGCATAGGATCTATGTATACTTCCCCCCCGAAGGGTTTTCGCATTGACGTGACGGGGGGGGCTCCGTAGCCGTGGCTTGGATCACCACGGTGAAGCTAAGACGAACCCAGGGGCCGCGCTGGCGTTGGGGTGCGCTGGCCGGTTCAGGCGGGGCCGCTCCTATGGGCTTTGGCCGCCAAGTCCACATAGGAGTGGCTGGGTCCGGGCGCTTTGGCGCAGACTCGAGGAGGAGGGGCTAGGGCGCTTTGGCGCAGGCTCGAGGAGGGGGCCCCGGGCACTTTGGTGCAGGCTCGAGGAGGTGGGGTCCGGGCGCTCGGCGGAGACTCGAGGAGGTGGGGTCCGGGCGCTCGGCGGAGACTCGAGGAGGTGGGGTCCGGGCGCTCGGCGGAGACTCGAAATGCGAAATCTGTTCCGCGTTCCCGCCAAAAGCGGCAGTGACGGAACACCCGGGGTTTTGGTGGGTATACGGACTCCCACATTACCACCTACCTCCCCGTGGTAGCCATAAAGGATTTCCCGGGACAAAAAAAATTAAATAAAAAAGGATCTATGTATACTTACTGTAATGAGACAATATCCGCTAATCACACTACCTATAACCATTTCTTATTTTACCAACCTGTAGCGCGAAAGCATTGGCAAAAATTCAATACGACGAGGTGGTAATTAGTGGCAATAAAAAGAAAAGCGGAGTACTTACATCCATCCAGTGAAGAGTAAAGTTTCAGCGCCGGTGAAAAATCTGAAGCAAGAGACATCACTTTAAGCAAAGCAAAGCTTTTTAATGCTAACACACTAAATATTTAGAACAAAGTAACTGCTGCACATGTAAGCAAAAAAAACAGAAATAAGAGTTAAACAAAGTCATTTAAAAATCCCCCGAGGTAGAAATGTTCCAATGCTATCTCTCCGGAGGTGATATACAATGACAAAACCTAAAGGACCGGATGTGTCGTCCCTATGCTCCGTAAAGATAACATTTCCAAGTGAATAGCATTTGCCTTGATTTTGCGGATTGTTACATTTAGGGTAGGAAAACACAAAGACCGATATAATTGTATTCACCTTGTAATTTTAATGTTACAATACACGCTGTAAATAAAATACCATTATATATATCTACCGCCTGTTAAATTTAGAAAGTTCTTTAATTTACAAAATTATATTTCTGATTACAAAAAATATAGTAGTTGTCAGTCATAACATTGAAAAATGCGAGACGAATTGTTTTTTTTTTGTTGGTTTTTTGTGATTTTTTTTCTTTATTATGCCAGATAGATATTATGCAATATTATTATATATATATAATAATATTATATATTATATATATATATATATATAAAAAGACTTGCATATATGCAAGTCTTTTTTTAACTCTTCACTTTGCACTGTATTTTGTCAAGTTTGTACCAGTAACCAGTATGTTTAAACTGTGCGACGAAAAACATAGCGTTTTACGGATCTGCGGATTCGGGCAGCATCTTTAAAGGAGTTTTTAGGAGAACCTGGGATCTCAACAGACAAGCAGCACCTTAAAGGGGTTTTTAGGAGAACCTGGGACCTCAACGGACAAGCAGTACTTTAAAGGAGTTTTTAGGAGAACCTGGGACCTCAACGGACAAGCTGCATCTTAAAGGAGTTTTTAGGAGAACCTGGGACCTCAACGGACAAGCAGCACCTTAAAGGAGTTTTTAGGAGAACCTGGGATCTTAACGGACAAGCAGCACCTTAAAGGAGTTTTTAGGAGAACCTGGGACCTCAACGGACAAGCTGCACCTTAAAGGAGTTTTTAGGAGAACCTGGGACCTCAACGGACAAGCTGCATCTTAAAGGAGTTTTTAGGAGAACCTGGGACCTCAACGGACAAGCAGTACCTTAAAGGAGTTTTAGGAGAACCTGGGACCTCAACGGACGAACAAGACTCCAAGTAACTATTTCTCAGTTCAATGTCCTTTCTACAATTTAAATACCATAGTAAAATTTACAAAAGGCTTTGCAGTGTATTATGCTGATGCGCTAAGCGCATTATAAACTCTTCCGTGCATTCAACCGGAGTACATAACATAAAGTCTATCTTCGTAAGTTTATGAATAAACGGTGCATATGCCAGATAAGTCGACTTTACGCCGGAGCCGCCCACAAAGCCACACGCTACTTAAAACTTGCGAGAATACATTAAGTGTACTCGGCTTTAATTAAAAATGTTTAAGTTCTAGGTACATCTAGGAAGGTATTTGTGATGTTGGAACAGTGAACTTATGGACTGTGAAGTTGTGAACTGTATGTGTTGTGACTGCTTTAATGGACTGTGGATCCATAATACACATAACGTAATCAGCCCATATAAGTTATTTCCTTTCAGACAGAGCTGGATTACAGTATGAGCCATAATAGTACACACAAGATACCGTAACTAACTGTAATCATAGACGCATCAAAGCTAACGAACTTAATTTACTACCACACAGCAGTATACTAGTAGTAGTATGTGTATTGCAGTGGTACTGGATCGAGTTACTGGAATTACATAAAACTAATAGATAGAATCGTAGTAAGCTATAATTCGGGGGACAACCCGTTAAATAAAGATAAACAGAGAAGATGCTATTCATGAGTATAACCTATCTGTATTCCAAATTTCATCCAAAAAAACAAAGCTCGAACCAATAAATAACAAGTATGTATTGTTCATACTCAACCAATAGTTATGTTATGACTCAACTCTGAAACGGGTGAACCGATTTAGATCAAATTAGTTACATAGAATAATTACGAACTTGTACCTTTTTCTATGGTGAATCAGTAATGTTCCCAACACCGTGTTTTGTTTAACGTCACTTGTGAGGAAACGCACCTGTTCTAGGCGAAGGTTACCACTTAACTTCAGGTCAGCCTCGTGCCTGTACAGTTTTTTAATATATAAATTAGTAAAACTAATATAAAAAAAACCTTGTCAATCATTTTGCACCGATGATTTCAAAGATATAGCTTATAAATTAGAGGTAAGTAGCTATAATATTAATGGAATAATATTTGAGTTTACTTGCCTATCTCATCACTTATTACTTACAAGCTGCGCTCCGCGGTTTCACTTGCGTGGTGATGGATGATGATGATGATGTTGATGAATTAAACATAGCGTATGTTACTCGGAATCGGTTAAGTATTTTATTTATTACAAAACAATCAAATCTTTCTTCTTTATTATCTGAGTAGATAAGGATTAATACCAAGGTACGAATAATGTGGCCCAGTGTGTACCAGCGAAAAAGTAGTTATTGTGACATAACTGTAATAGTTAGACAGAATGGTCTCGTAAACTTTTTTGTAGATATTGATGTCCTCTATAAAAGTGTGTCACATTATGCTCTATGTGCTCTATTGGCAATAGTTTCCGCAGCGTAAGCGATATAAGCATTTTTGGCACTTTTTTCACACCGTGGATTGCATTATTCAAGTTTTCATACGGATCCCTAAATTTTGATAACATTTTATAGCCTATGTTCATCAGAGATTATGTAGAATTATAATGGTGAAAGAATTTTTCAAATCCTATTCCTATATCCTATTCCATTTCAGAGCCTATTCAATTCAAGCAAACATACAAACAAACAAATCTTTCCTCTTTACAATTTTAGTGTAGATATAAAAAGGAGGCGGAAGAAGACTCCACTTACGCATATAAATAAATCTCCTCCATTTCGTTCATTAATTAACGAGAAGTGCATCCAAGAATAAGAGTTAAGACCCCATCCGACATTCCTGTCAAATACAATCAGGAAAGTCATATTTTTTACAAGAAAAATCCCTAACTCATCACTACGTAGTATATACAACAAAGTCTCTAGCTGCGCACAACTTTTTAACCCACAGATTAAATATTTATTTAATCTGTGGGTTAAAAAGTTGTGTGAATGTCAAATCTTAGTAATTAGTTTTCTGTCTCACTACTTACGGAATACACTTTTTATTATACACTGTTTAAGTGTAGTGTTAAGTAGCTGATGTCCCAAACTGTCGCGAGCAGCTCCAGTCGCCGTGACCGAATTGGTGAGTGTGACTGTAACTTTAATGTCAATTTATTTTTGCACTATGGCAACTCTGCCTTTTGTAAGTAGTTTGACGCGTTCTGTGGGACAGACTAACAGATGTTAACGCATCTCTGTGAACAGACAACGAATGGCGTGCCGGCAGGAAAGAAAGAAGACCCCGGGCGCAGTAAACACGGTACTGCGCTCTGACTGGAGCCATAGTCGATCAAAGGGTAACTGAACAGGCCCTTGGATGAGACAAAGCCTACTAGCACCAAATGTTGCCTAAATCGCGTGCATTGGTGCTCGACTCATTGTTTCATTCACGTGTTATTCTTTATATTCTTTGACGTGTGTTTACTTTAGTATGATTATTTATCCGGGCACACACACAGTCATCTTTCTTATGACATAGGAATTTCAACAATTGTGTTTAGCTCATTTCAACAATTTCTTGGTTCTGGTCTACGCATACAGCATTTAATAAACGTTACACACGTGTGACTTAGGAAATAGGATTCCCTGCATCGCGCGAGGCATGTACGCACACATTGACACATCACAAACATCCTCGACCCGAGAAGGTACAAACATTTCTCCATCACACAAACTTGGCCAGAGATCAAACCTGGGACTCTCCACTTCGAAGACAGGGTCAATATAGTCAGGGCCAACAAAAGTGAAAATACAGTTTCAAACAGTGATTTGTATACTTTTGAGTTGTGTTATTCGTACCGTTGCGTCCTTGTAGGCCTTGTACCATGAAATTATAGCAATACCAGTTTAGCAATAGTTTGTATCATAGTTTGTATAGTAAACGATAGAATTAGCGATACACGTTATAAGTTTTGCGACATCGTGGTGAGGCTAGTGAATGACCTCTATTGCCATGCTTTTGGGCACAAACTTTACCAACTCTGTTAATGGTGTAGTAATTGAAATGTAATTTAAAAAATAGTGAATGTGCTTAAGTTACACATGAAAGAAGAAATAGATTTGGAATTGATTAAATCATCTCACGATCAAACACGACGAAATATCAAGGGTACAGTAATTAATATCTAGAAAAGACAATCCACCTTCAATAACTACCAATGATTAGGTAATGAGAATTCGGTAGAGTATTATTCGAACATAGTGCTATCCGTGCGAAGCCGGGTGAACCTTTAGTATATATTATAATATAAGCGTTATATAACCAGGAAAAATCTAAATTCCCCTTATTGCCGGTAATAACGATAAAAGTAAATTACATTCTTGTAATTTGTAGCCTCTTTTAAATTGCAAACTCTTATGCCGTTTACTAAAGCAGAAAATGTGATAAACGACCGTTTATCAGAATTATATAATCAAAAGCAATAGCAATCGGCTAAGTAAAATTATAAAATGCTGATCAAAAGATTGTTAAGTTTCTCAGTTCGACTCAGTCTGAGCACTGAGTGAGCGTAACTTGGTTTCAGTTCTCAAGTTAGTGCTTTGCTTGGAAAGTTATATATTTGGCGTGTCCCGAACTCGACGAGTCGCTAACTAAGCTGAGTTTCCACAAACAATGTGCTCTTTAATTTCTGCACAACTTTGTAAGTGAAGCTAATATGTTACCTGCAGAAAGTTAGACGAGTTAGCGCAGTGTGTGTTTAGTGGATACAGGGAATACGATAGTGAATTGTTTTTGAAAGGTCTGTTTCGGTGCATATATAGCTAAAAATACTTGTATTAAGCGTCGTTGTACTTCATATGTTCGAAACACGTAGCGTGTTTAGAGGAACTAGTTTTTTTTGTAAGCACAGCTACCTTGCTTAAAAGTAAACCAAAAGCTCTAAGGTTCAAATCCTTTGGGGTTACAGATTCTACCTGTGATAGAAGCCATAGTTAGAAAGAACCTACATATGTACATGAGTGATACCTATTTAACATAATGAAACAAAAATATCATATAAAAATGTGGATATGGGTTTTTCGGGAGGTACGTGTACTAAATCGCCAGAGAGTACGGCGCTCCCCACGCTGTAAGTGTGTACCCATAGGCTTCTCTGATCTGTGTGTGGACCGCATGGGGCCTGCAGCGATACAAGCTTTCAGCGGAGCCAAGTGGAGGTCCCGCCCTACTGAACGTGGTAAACTGCATGCTAAACCGCTAGAGAGCGTGGCAGCGGTGACTTCTTCCTGCGAAGCGGTAATGGCGCAGAAAGAGGCCGTGGAGCGGGTCAGTGAGAAAGATCTGCAGGCCTAGACAAAAGATGTTTCTGTTATCGTTAACGCCAAACGACAACTTCAAAATGTATGGTGTTGACATTGAGTGTATGACGTGTGGAAAAGTCACGTGACGTCGCGCTAAGTTCGTAGACACATTTTTGTCAGTAGCGTGTGCGGAAACACGCCTGTTTCAATTTTGTCTAGGTCTGCTGACCCGCTCCGACGCATGCGACGGGGGAGCGGAAGAGGTATTCCATTCCTTCGTTCTGGGATCACAAGTGAAGGGTTGGAGGACAACTCGCTAACTTTGCTCGGTTAACACGCCTATGGAGTGGGGCTTTGGTGAACGAGGTCATCTCTTCACATGCGCTGTGGCCCGGTTACGATCTCAATCCGGGCCTACCACTGGAACGAGGTGGTGAATGCTTACGCGACCTTTCTCGCCCCACTATGAAAAGAATCGTTTTACCCGCGTAGCGATGTTTATATACTTAGTCGTTAAGTTTACATTTTCTAGTTTTCTGCGCACAAAGTACCAAAAAACTTATCAAATCTACCGGATTCGATCGTTCTCAAGTTATGGCGTGACCACGGGAAATAGGAATTCATTTGTATATGTCGCATCGTCATTACTGGACACCTTGTAGCGGACGCTGAACACATCATAAAATATTGTGCCAGCCGTATTCTCTCTCGCGAGTTCTCTCGTAATTAGTGTTGAAACGTCAAGTATCACTTAGGTAAAATCGTGCACGGTGATTGGCAGCACTACAGTCGGTGGTATTTCTAGTCTGTGGTAACTGCTAGTCTAGAGTCTAGTTTAGTAGTCTGTTTCTCGGAGGCGCATGTCTGTGCTGGAAGGTACGGGATTCGAGACTGAGCATCGGAACTGAACGGATGGCTGCCGCACCGTGACGGGATTACCGCGTTTCAACATCCTAATCCAAATCAATCGCATTGATCGCAGTTTGTTTCGAGTTGATTGTGAAGACCTAAATACACTGTGAAGAATAGAGCAGAGGTTTTATTTTGGCAACATAATGAACTTAACATCTGGTCTTTTACAAAGGCGTATGTGGGATTGAAGACAACATTTAGGGGCTTCTTTGGCGAAAAAAATATAGCGTTGTCTAAAAAATCAGAAACATTTGTGATAAGTAAACGGGGGATCAGAGGTCTCATTAAGCCCCAGAGATGATAATAATAATAATGATTATTCATATTATTTATTATAATACATATACATACATATATCTTATGTGATATTTAAAAATTTAGAAAACCGCCAAGTTAAAATTGTGACACCATTGTTATTACGAAATTCCAGGTAGTTAGTGGAATACTTAACTTCATCGTAACAAGGTAGGTAAGTACAAACTAGATAACTAGATACCTAGTTTGAACTCGTATCTACAACTTCCTTGAACTGAGAATGCAACAACTCTTGTTACTTTTTGGTTATGATAAAGGCCCATTAACAGTTCAGTATAATTAGAACTTGGAAGTTGAAACAGCTAAGCACAACGGTTTGTGAGGATAACTTTAGCCTTACAAACAGATATGTTTTATACCTACAAAAGCAACCTAAAATATTCTTCCGAACTAACAGAATTATAGGCAATTTAGTAAATTAACAATTCTCCCTTAGCAAGCGGGCGTGTAATATCAATAACAATAATAATAAAGTACCTTTACGTCCCACTCGAAGAATAAATGTTCAAAATAAACGTAGGTACTTACTTAGTGCGTACCTAAATATAAAAATAAATTCGAGAACTTGCGTCACTATTACGTAAGGAGTACCTATTACAGTTTGTATTCAGTGTTATTATTACAAGTAAGTAAATATTTAGTATGTAATAGGTATGTGCAATTTTTAAACTATAAACGTTAAAACGTAGTATCAATTGCATTATCCCGAACTACTCGTTCCAACCTAGCAATTGCATCCATGTACTGTTCAAAATTTCTTACCACGAACCAAAAAGAGTGGCAGTTCCTACCTCTGTTGTATTAGTAACTTGTGGAATGCTCTGCCGGCGTACTTATTTCCTTGCAGCTATGACCCTGGGTCTTTCAAGCGAGGCGTGAAAAAGCATCTGGCAGGTCATCATAGGGGTGTAGTATCTATCATTTTTCTACAATTCGTTTCAGTTATCCGACACAACTCTTAAAATCTCATTTTATTTTCTCTTCTAAAATTCATTTCAGCAGCCACAGCCCAGACATACATCAAAATATCGTTTACAGACAATTAACAGAATATTAGTTCAATTTTCAAGTTCAATTTCGCTACCGAATGGCGACGCAGTTCCAAATTCCAATATGGCGGGCATGGCGGCGTGATCAATCAACATTGAACGCCTCGTTACTTTCCAAATTATCGTCAAGTTTCTACAAATTCATTTGGAACAAAGCATGTAGCGGGTAGATGTCATTAGTGTTGCCAGGTTGTAGATGAAAGTAATAAACTTACGGATGCTGCTTTAATATATCAGTACTTATACGTTTTCGTACTCGTATAATTTACCAAAATTATATAATTACGAGTACTTACGTAAACTTCCAACATTTTTCTCGCTTAAATGTTTCTCGATTTAATTTCGTACCTACATTAAATACTTACCGCACGGTTGACAGAAAAGTAGGCACAAATATAAGGACAACTGCTGGAACATACCGTCAGGGGATAATTGACGTCTTTGATAGTGTTTATAGATGTCTAATCTCGTAATTTTTCGGGCAATATCACTTTCGCTCCGCTAGATCCAAAATCCTTATTTCTCGTCCTTGACTTTTCGCCGTCCATCCGATAGTTTCTTTTTTAATTTTCAAATTTAACACCGCTGGTCAATTCTAAGATGAAGTTTAAAAGTGTGAAAGGTGTATTAAAAAATTATTTAATGGGCATCGAATGAAAATGCGTGATCCATGAATTTGTTATCAATCTTGCAAGAAGCGGTAGGCTAGTATGGCTAGTCAGCCATATCATCATCAGAGCACCAAACAACCCCTACCATCACGGTGTGGATTTCCACAACCTCAAGATAAAATTTGCTCGAGGTATGAATCTAACCAGCGACCGACGCTCGCTCCCCCTATTTTATGAGCTGTAATCAAAAAACGTCGCCCAATACAAAGCAAACTAGATCGAGCTCTTAGTTCAGGTGAATTTAGCGCTTTACCACGGAATTTTATACAAAGTGCAGTAGTACAGACAGTAGTAACTAGCAACATTAGTGTAATAATTTGTTGCACCCTAAAAGAAACAGACCCTGCAATTTTCAAAATTGGTGCTGAATAATACGCGGGCCACCTACATTATTTTTGCAAACTATCTATATTTGGTACATAGCAGACCTACAGGTTTAAGTAAAACTGAAAAATAACCGTACTGACTTAGTAGCGTCTAAGTACTTTATTTTATTATCAATGGTTATTTATATGCTTTAGTTTTGTTTGAGTTATCAAGCTTCGAGGCAGCTGGGGACAGAGCGGCATTGCTCAACCGCTTTTACACTGCATCGAAATGTTGGAACTTTTTTTTTTTCGCTTTTTTTTTCGCCACCGATAAGAAATCTGCATGGTCTAGGTACTTTTAGAAACAATTTGAAAAAATTCGTATACGTTCATCAGAAAAGTGAAAAACTACTTGTACATAACACCAGTGCAATTTAGTTAATACATTCTATAACATACGATAGATATACATACATTTGTCTTGAATTAATTGCCTGCATTTTAAAGGGAGGCGTGTAACGCTGCATTGAAATATTTTAATTTGTTTAAATTTAATATTAAGAATTTTTATATTTACTTTTTGCTATGTATTTAATTGTATTGTGCGCGCGTTGTTCGTGACGTAGGTTCAGCACGTGCGTGAGGTCACCTCAAAATCCTAGCGGATGATCAGCGCTGGTTGCTTGCAACTAGCATTTTGCTGAGCTTAGGATGGGTTGTGACAAACACCTTGAATATATTTATATTTCTTTATACTTTTCTTTTTCTGTACTGTGTGTTTGTTACAAATAAATTAATTAATTAAATGCATAAATTCATTCATAAGATTAGTTAAGAGTATTGTACTCACATATACATATATGATCTTCTAAGTACTTTATTATTCATATGATTAGTTAAGATTATTGTACACAGAAATACATAATATATGATTTTGATATCAACCCATTTCTCATTTAATTTTCAACTACGCAAACTCGTTTTGTGATCTCGCACCCGCGGATCAACGGCACAATAGCCGCATTCAGCGGCCGTATTCAGTAAATCTTCATTCATTCCCCGGTGTCAACTGCAAAGCGCTTTACATAGCTGCAAGGCAGAATGAATCGACAGCGTTAGTAAAACCTCTGTTCGATTATTGGAATGGGAAGCGAACGTTAATGGTATTAACGATTGTTGTGGGTACATGGGAGTTTCAATAGGACATCATAGCCGCCGTGTTTGCAGGCTTTCGTGGATTATCTGATAATAACAGAGATTTGGGTCCGCTTGCTGGAAAACGTAAGCTTGTTAACGCTGAGACAACTCGATAACGATTTTTTATTACTTTTTTATAACATACAGTTAATAAACGAGGATAATGTGTCTATAGGCAGGTATACTTATAATCTATACATATAATAATAATGAAACACTCACTGTTTGAAAAAATATTAAAGGGACTTTAGTAAACGAAAAGAGGATGAAAACAAAATGATTGTTAGAATTTTTGTCTATTTATTTGTTTGTCTGTGCGTTTGTGCACGCTGATCTCAGCCACGGCTTATCCAATTTGGATATGGTTTTCACTAACATATTGTGGTTAGCTTCACTTAATATGTGTTTCATGTCAATCGGATCATAAATAAAAAAAAATTTAATAATAAAGGTTACTTTTATTTTACGGCCGCGGGGCGAGCCAAGCCGCGGGCGGGACAACTAGTACTTAGATATACAAGTATGAAGTGATGTGAAGGGCAAGTTGCCATTTTAATGCTAAGCATGCACATGCTCGCTTGACTTCATGCCGAGACATTGGTTTGCAACCAACTTCCAAAAGGAGGCGGTTCTCAAGTCCACGCGTACGTATTTTTGATACGTATGACCCCGCATAACTTTTTACAGAGTTGTCCGATTTTGATAATTCTTTTCGTTTAGTAGAAGTATACCTTCGAAGTGGTCCCATTTAAATTTCATCAAATTCGGTCAAGCTGTTTTTGAGTTACACTCCAATAACTGAAAAGTGTTTCGCTTATCTTAATATTCTTATTGACGCCGAATGAGAATCGATCCCATAAGTAGGAAGGGTCACTAAAACAAATAAATAAAATAAAACTGAAAATGACTCCACCAACACTAAAAAAAACTGAAATAACTAGTCGAAGGCGGTATCATGCACACAATATTGTGATAGTAGTACTTTAGAACTATCATGATACCGACATCAACAAGTTATTTCACACTTTTTAGTGTTGAAGAAGGTTCCATTATTTTGGTATTTTTTCTAAATTTCACTAGCCCTATAAAAATCATTAGCTATTTTCAAACTCGGTTGCTTGGGACAATGATAGTTTATATTTAAAACAATACAATAGCACACGCACACCTGCGAAAATTTAAGAGATATGGTATCGACGCACATTGTTTTTTTACTAGCCTACTGATACCAATAAAAATTATATTTCCTTGTAAAAATGATTTCTAGGAGCTTATTTAAAAAAACATCTAATAAACCGAAATGTATTCTATATTTGGACAGTTAACGTTTATGTTCAGTCCTGATATGGGTTTTGACTGCGGTACACCGGTGTACCAGCGCCGCTTTGTGCAATGTATAGATTTGGCCACCGGTGTACCGGCGCGGGTTTATAGGTTAATGATACTTATTAAAAGTAATATATTATTATTCTCACGTTACCTGAACCACGTCTCAATGGGATAAAAAGTAATGCAGCCTTAAGTATAGTATGTATACTACAGTATTAGTTGTAACGTAGGCATACATATCGGACCAAAGTCATAACTTATCACCATTCCTTTCCGTTATCCTTTTAACATAGAGTAGGTTGCTATTTAACATAAATTTCTAGACGTTCTTTCCTTGTCACAGTAATACTGGCATAAGCCTTCTGTTCAATCACGGCACCTTTTCCACGTCTCACTTTGAGCACTAGATACTCAAACCACCGTTTTGTTCTGGCTTAGTTCGGTTTTCCGCTGGTTTCCAATAAAAAACTGAACTATTTCCACATCGACTGTTTGTATTTTGTTTACTTCCAGATTACACAGATGACACAGAGAGATCCATTTTGAATCAAACAGCACAGATTAATTAGGAATATAGGATATAGATCTAACAACTTTATACATTTGGACATACCGCCCACCAAGGACGAATTGTCCTTCTTATTTAAAAAAAATGCGATACAAAATTAACATAAAAACTTGTAGTTAAACAATATGGTTAACAATGTACTATATTCAATATTGAGCTAGTAATAAATTAAACCATTTCTTTAATGTGAATGCTATACTTTGCAAATCTTGTCTCATACCTTCGGTGGACTGTAAACATAGGTAATATACAATAGGTGGCTATTAATACATAAACTAACCTTACGCGACTCCCACATGTATTGTAACCTTTCTGAGTACAATTTCTATAATTAACTTAAAATAACGACTTCTTCTAATAATGACTTTGTCTGAAAAATATACAAAAATCAACTAAACTTTTAAATTTTAACAAATTCAAAAACAACTGGAGATGCATGTATGCTGTTCCAGTTATAAAACAAACATTTTTAAAAGACTTCTAGGCATCACAGTTTACAGGTAAGGGACAAAGCTTCGAAACCGGACGCTGAATCAAGGACCCTTTATAACGTAACGTCACAACTCGAGTTATTTTGTCTTTACCGGGATGTAGCTGTACCACCAAACCGTATAGCCATTTAGCGGGAGGTAAATTGTCCTCTCGAACTAACACAACGTCCCCCACCCTCACTCCAGGAGATTGGTTTTTCCATTTATACCTCTGGAAGAAATGGGTCAAGTATTCTTGAGACCACCGTCTCCAGAACTGCTGTACCATCCTTTGCGTAACTTGCCAACGACGTAGGCTACCTGACTGCAATTGCTCGTAGTTATGATCCGGCGCAATCAGTAAAAGTTCACCTATTAAAAAATGACCTGGTGTCAAAGGCACTAGATCGTCGGAGTCTGGACTGATTTGCGATAGCGGACGAGAATTGAGACATGCCTCAATTTGAGATAAGACTGTCGATAGTTCCTCGTAAGTGAGGGTGGAGTCTCCGATGACACGTTTCAGATGATGTTTCATGCTCTTTATCCCTGCCTCCCATAATCCCCCAAAGTTTGGACTTTGAGGAGGGATAAAGCGCCATTCCGTACCATTATTGGCCAGAGCAGTAGCAACTTCACTCGAAAATGAAGAACTCTCACTAGTCAATAAGGCTTTTAACTCCTTAGCGGCCCCAACAAAATTGGTACCGTTGTCGCTCCACAACTGAGCACACCGACCTCGCCGAGCTACGAAACGCTTAAACGCGGATAAAAATCCTTCTGACGAAAGACAAGACACGACCTCAATGTGTACCGCCCGAGTTGACATACAAATAAAAAGGGCAATGTAACCTTTATATGATTTATTGCCACGTCCTTTGGACATTCTAATCATTATAGGACCCGCATAATCCACTCCAGCATGCAGAAATGGCTTATTTGGTGTTGCTCGACACGACGGTAACTGTCCCATCAACTGAGTTCTGGTCTTGGCTGCATTCCGTATACAAGGTACACATTGGTGAATATGAGCTCTTACTATATTTTTCACTTTAGTTACCCAGTACCTTGTTCTGATATAATTGCAGGTTAGCTGCTGTCCACCATGCATGGTCCTTTCGTGAGCATCTGCTACAATAAGCTTGGCAAGATGCGAGTCTCCAGATATAATGATGGGATGTTTACTGGTATCAGGTAAGTTTGAATTCGTAATTCTTCCTCCAACTCTTACTATGCCTTTTTCATCTATGAATGGATTTAATGTGGATATTTTACTCTTCTTATTCACTTCTTTCTGTTTCAGGATACTGACGACGTCTTCGTGCAGCGAGTGTAGCTGATGCTGTTTTATACAACAGGTCAGTGCGTCCTTTATTTCAGGTACAGTTAAATATGGTAAGGGCTTCGTTCGGTCGGTTATAGGGTTCTTTAATCGCAGGATCCTTCTGCAATACGCCACGACTCTAATGAGTTTTCTAAGGGAGGAGAATTTGGACCACGGTGCCGCTTGTGAATCACTCTCCACGGTTGAGGTATGTACCTTTATCTCCTTCGCTTCTAAATCTGTTTTTGTGTATATTGACCGTGGTTTTGCATAATCAATATCTTCATTTCGTAGCCATTCGGGACCATGCATCCATAACTTATTGTTGATAAGTTTTGAGGCTGGGATTCCACGTGAAGCACAATCTGCAGGATTTTCGTCTGATCGGACATAGGCAAATTGCGATGCATCCAACAAGTTTAGAATCTCGGAAGTTCTGTTCGCAACAAAAGTCTTCCATCGGCTTGGATGATCGCTGAGCCAAGCTAACACGACTGTCGAGTCAGTCCATGCATGTAGATCTGATTTGGAGACATTTAGTACTTCTGCTACTTCTCGTAGCAGCTTTGTAACGAGCTGAATTCCGCACAACTCCAATCGTGGAATTGATACTTGTCGAATAGGGGCGACTTTTGTTTTGGAAGTTACTAGGTGAGTGCTGATAGACCCGTCTTTGGAAATGCATCGAATATAGACCACTGCCGCGAACGCAGCATTAGAAGCATCCCCAAATCCGTGTAAAGTCACTTGCCTATCGCTAACCAATCTTCCAACCCATCGCGGAATATGAAAACTTAGAAGTTTGCTTAACTCTTCTCGGTACTGCGACCATTCTCTTAAAAGTTCCTCAGGAATTTTGTCGTCCCATTCCAATCCCGTGACCCACAACTTCTGGATGAATATTTTCGCCGTAATAATGCACGGCGCTATCCATCCTAAAGGATCGTATAAACGGCAGATCTCCGATATTATTTCACGTTTTGTTTCAGGGATTGAAGAATTCGACAAATTGACGCTATAATCAAATTCGTCCGTCCGCTTGTTCCAAGTCAGACCCACTATCTTAGTGACATCATCTTCTTTGAATTCGCGGTTCAACCCTTTATTATCTGTTCCAGTTTCCAGTAATCCAAGCCTGTTACTGGACCACTTTTGCAAAACAAATCCGCCTTTCTGAAGCAGTGCATTCATTTCTTCATAAAGCTTAATCGCTTCTGTTTCAGATTCGCATCCAGTGAGCAAATCATCCATATAAAAGTCCCTGTGAACTCTACTTGCTGCAAGAGGGTAATTATGCCCTTCATCCAACGCAATTTGTTGTAGTGCTTTGACGGCTAAGTACGGAGCACTTGAAGTGCCAAATGTAACCGTAAGTAGGCGATAATCTTCGAATTTATCAGTGGGGCCTTCTCGCCACACAATTCTCTGGAAGTCTACATGCTTGTCAGCAACTCTGACCATTCTGTACATTTTTACTATGTCGGCTGTAAGACAGACGGGATGTAATCGCCAACGCATGATTGTATGTCGTAATTCGGGTTGCAAGTTTGGGCCAACCATCAAAGTAGAATTCAAGGAAATTCCATTCGGCGATTTATTTGACGCGTTGAAAACCACTCTGGTTTTGGTTGTGCTTTTATCCGTTCGAACGACGGCATGATGCGGCAGCCATACCTTTCCATTTGATAGTTTGGAATCATTAGACACCTTTTCCATGTGGCCTAGCGTGAGGTATTCGTTTAATACTTGAGAGTAATTCCTTTTTAGATCAGGATTATTGTCTAACCTTTTTTCTAAACTCTCAAGTTGTTTTACCGACACCGCTCTAGTATCTCCGTACTGACGATCCACATCTGGACGAAAAGGTAGTTCAACAACATACCGACCAGAGTCCATTCTTTGAGTGGTGTTTTCAAAATGGTCTTCACATGCTTGCTCTTCCGGAGTTAGCATCTTCTTTCGTATCGAACTAGGTTCGGATTCTAGCTCCCAAAACTTTTTCAGGAGCTCATTTTCTTCCAACTTGGAGTGCAAGCTGAGAATCACGTTGTGACAACCCTTTTCGTTGCGACCGCGGCCTCCCACCTGACCCGATAGCACCCATCCGAGGTATGTGTCTTGAGCAATAGCACCCGCAGGACTTTTTAACAAGCCTTTTTTCAAGATAGCACAATATACCTCAGAGCCCAGTAAAATGTCGATTTTATTGGGCGTATTATATTGCGGATCAGCCAGCTGGATTTGACCGAGTTCTGCCCACTTCGGCAGAACGAATTCTCTATTTGGCAAAATTGACGTTACTGTGTTAATAACGTGCGCCTTTATCATTAACGTAAATTTGGGATCCCAAAGAGACTGTATATTGACCATAACTATCGCTTTTGACGTTAAGCCACTTTGGTTTTCCCCTAATCCCGTAATGCAACTTTTTACTGCTATTCTATTTAGCCGTAGCAATTGTACAGCGGCCTCTGATATGAAAGACGCTTGTGAACCTTGGTCCAGCAACGCTCTCAAAATCAGTTTCGAACCATCTTTGGACTCTGCCTTTAGCAAAGCTGTGGCCAATAGCGTTTGGCTTCCCCCTGTAACAAAGTGGTTTCGAATGGTGGTATCTGTCTTAGCCGATGAGGACGGTTCTGGATCTTCTTCCTGGGCAATAGCTATGGGTTCCGGTTTCGGTTTACCATGAAGAAGAGTGTGGTGTTTCCCATTGCAAATCCGGCATTTCGTTGAAACGCGACAAGATCTGCCAAAGTGATTGCTTCCCAAGCAATTATAGCAAAGCTGTAGGCTTTTTACTATTTCCTGACGACTGGCTACGTCTTCTTTGGCAAATTTACTACACGAATACAGCTTATGACTATCTTTACAATGAGGACAAACGACGTTGGAACTTGACGTGGTGTGTAGTACTTTGGTGGACTGAAGCTTGGGCTTGGGTTTTAAGGGTTCTACGAATTCTAGAGCCCGGAAACGCGATTCCAAAAACTTTTTAAATAGGGTGAACGAGGGGAGATCTTCTCCCTTTTGATTAACGTGCAACTCCCACTGTTTTCTTGTTTCAGGGTCCAGTTTTTGACTAACTATATATAATTATTGTGTCCCACGATTCTACCTGAATACCTAAGTTTTTTAACTCATGCATACAATCTGATGTTGTGTCCAAAAGTTCCTTTAATGCTTGAGCAGATTTCCCATACATACTACGTTGGCTAAACAAGCGTTTTAAAATAGAATTTGACAAAAATCGCTTGTTGTCATACCTACTCAAAAGCAATTCCCAACATTTTTTGTAATTAGCTCCTGTAATAGGAATGTGCTTAATTAGCTGCTCTGCTTCGCCCTTCACCTGAGTTTTTAAATAATGCAACCTTTGAACTTCATCTAGCGAGGGATTGTTATGCACTAACGATATAAACAGTTCTTTAAACGATGAAAATTCCGAATATTTTCCCGTGAAGACTGGCAACGTGATTTGCGGTAGTTTCAATATTTGCTCCTTACCTCCTAAAGGTGCGCTCGACTCACTGGTACTTGCAGATGCTGGTGTCATCGTCGCTATCTTCATGTTCAGCTCTCCTTTGTAAGTAAGATACGTCTCGAAGCACTCCTCGAATACATCGGTCTTCACATAGCTAGTCTGTTGCAACTCTTTTTCACTGTATGTTGCTACGAGATCTTCATGTTTACTTAGAAATTTAGACAAAAGTAGTTCCAAGCCATCCAAACGAGAACTGAGGTATGCAGAAGTAAGTTTATCTTTGGGCTGCTTTTTATAATTTATTCTTGACTTCTCTATTTGTATCTTTAAATCTTCTAGGACCCTTATTTCCTTCTCCATAATTTTTGCGTGCGACTTCCAAGTCCAACCTTTCTAATAAGCTTCTCTGGAATATTTCCACCGGAACTAGTATTTGTTGCTTCCCACTAGTGGCGCCCTCTGATATCTGAGCAACTATGTTCTGTGGTCACTTTGTATATGCCCCTTGATTTGTGCCATAAATTATCTGTGGTTACAAATATCTATGCACGTATACAAATTGATTTGTTGAGAATTTATTCGGTTCGTAAGGACCTTATGTTCAATCACGGCACCTTTTCCACGTCTCACTTTGAGCACTAGATACTCAAACCACCGTTTTGTTCTGGCTTAGTTCGTTTTTCCGCTGGTTTCCAATAAAAAACTGAATTATTTCCACATCGACTGTTTGTATTTTGTTTACTTCCAGATTACACAGATGACACAGAGAGATCCATTTTGAATCAAACAGCACAGATTAATTAGGAATATAGGATATAGATCTAACAACTTTATACATTTGGACACCTTCTCTTCATTATCTTTACTCTGCCTGTCACTATCGTTCCCAAAAATAATAGGCATCCGTCTGCCATTACCTTAGACACTAATACAACACACTACATCGTTTTGCACTCAAGAAAGAATGATTAATTCGAGGCAAGTGCGAAATGAGAGCACCAGCCCTCCATGAGAGGGTAAACACGTATTTATTTTAACGCCCCATCTATCATGTCGTGCCATTTTTATGACCGCATTGGCTTCGGATAGTTTATGTTGTCTGTTTTTACTGTTGCCTACCTCTATCAGGTGTGCAGACATACGTTTTTGGAGCTGTTTTGGTGAAGTTATTTTGCGATGTCCTATAATGTGGTCTTTTGGACCAAGACACGATACCCAATAAAGATATTTCTATTAGATTCAGTTCAAGCAGTATTTTTTGGTAGTAGAGTACGTACGATGACATCTCTATGTTATTATGCTGCTAGATATCTCAATGTAACAAAATTTACATTGAAATATTATAATCACCTGCGACTTGTTACACACTCCTTAATTATTTGTATGTATGATATTTCAATTCAATAAAGTGTATGTCTTCATGAACATGGCAACATTTAAGATTGTCCCAGTTCTTTAATAACACATAATAATGATTTGGAACATGGAAAAATAAGTTAACTAAACTCGTAGACATAAAAAAATGTGAAATAAAAAAATGCTTAATGATTTGCGTAGGGTGTCGTTAATACAGCATCATGTGGGTATATATTACTTATTATCTTTTTTCCCGGATGAAAAAGAGTCTTTTAGTGAAGCAGCAATTCAAATGGTTTACAGAAATAACAGCTGATGTAAAAGCTGGTGCTTGCTTCGACCACCGAATAAGTAATAGGCTGGACCAACGTATCAGCCTGGCTATATGATATACTAGAAATAGGCTAGAAAAGCCCTAGGGCGGTTTACATCTCTCATATTCGGTAAGTAGGTCCTTATTACCCCCACATGGGGCTTGTAGGTGATCAATTAGCGTTCTAGGGTAATAATGTAGCTAGAAAAGCCCTAGGGCGGTAAGTAATTAAAAAAAACACTTCACTCTTTCAAAAAGTTCGCGTACATCTAACCATCATACTGGCAATATACATCATGCATTCAGCCCAATGACAAAAGGGGTCACTTCGCTATTCAGCCTTGTCTTCGTATGAGTATAATAGTCATCAATTTTATTTTTGTAATGCCGTTTTTTTTCTACTTATTCACAATCGAGATGTAAAGCAGAGTAGTTAGCTCGGGTGTAAGCATCAATTGCAATTGATGCCTTACAGCCCTTGGCTACTAATCTACTATTTTGTATCTGCAGTATAGCTGATATCTCAAATAATTCGTTTTTATTGTAAAAGGTATACAAGTTTAATTACATACAGAAATTTAGCAATGCAAAATGGAGTCGAATTAAATAAACAATTATCAGCATTCGGGTTTTAGTCTTAGGACAACAGTCGTTAGGTTATGTCGAGAGCCTTCGGGCGGCCTGAAAAGTTCGATATGAGTTGGCCACTAACCTATCCACCAATGCGCACTGGGCTCGCGTGGTGGATTATGGCCCAACTCCTCTCTCTGAGAGGAAGGGTCGAGTCCCAGCAGTGGGAACAAATGGGCTGGTTGTGATTATGATTATGGGTTTCAGTACAATACTCGTAGTCATAACAATTTACGGAACTAAAATACAAACTGACTAAACATGATAACATTAGTTTTACTATATCCTTCAGTTAAGGTTATTTATACCGTTATGGAATTGAACCCTAGCTCATGCGTGATTCGACACGCACTTCTCTAACTTTTACATTGTAGCAATTTAGTATTCAAGGAGCGCAACCATGCATGTTTAGCAATGCGTACGTGTATACATAAATACTTAATAATTTATTATACTAGCGAATCTGATTATTATTTCGGGAGTGTAGAACATACCTAAGTCGTGTTTCGTTTCAAATAAATTGACAATATAAGCCAACATAATATGCTGTGATTATTTCCTACAAAAATACTAGCCCCCAGTTTCTGGAACGTTTGTCAAAGCGTTGATTAGTTGACCAACTAAATACTAAACGCTCATTGGTCAATGGTATTCTATGACGCGATATGTGACCAATCAGCGGTCAGGATTTCGTCTGTTAGCTGATCAAACTTTGACAATAGTTCCAAAAACTGGAGGTAAGCTTTTTTATGACGTAGTTTTCTGTTCACTAATCAATGGTAAAATTATATATACGTATTACCAGACCAGCGGTCATTATAATATCTAATCCACACATAATATTAGATAAACTTTTGCTTTCAGGAGTAAGCGTTATAAGGTAGCTTTGATTGGAGCCGATTTTGCTTTTTTGACTAATAGTATTGTTTTCCTAATGAAAGTGAACTATGACGAGTTTATTACAACGCATATTTCAATTTGATTAAATCATCCACAATAACTGTGAACGGAATATAAAGGAAGTTTATTGTGATTTATGGCTTTACTCTATTATTTTTCGAAAGAAGTTATTGTCATTATTTAAAATCTTGTCTCGTTTTTTCATGCCTTTTTATGTAATTTTTTTGAATCTGGTATTAAGTAGGAAATTATTTCAAAAGTTAGGTACAATTTTTGTAATAGTAAAACGATCGGTAATTGTTTCGGCTTCGGTGATATCGATAACGCGTAAGTTACACGTTAATATCATTTAACTATTTCAAAAATTATATTGAACGTGAGTTTCAATACCATTATAGTTAGGTATAAGTTTAATAATGGTTTCTCTAAAGATACAGCAGGTAGAGTAGCTTCCCTTACTATAGCCCATCTAATTTTACTAGACTGTATAACTTATTTGAAACTTATTTAAATTTTAGGAAACCCCTAGTATTAAAATGATAAAAACGTGAAAAATAACATAGTAATAGGACGTAGGATATATTATTTGATTGACTTTGAGATTTTGATTGTCACATATTTATTTAATTTCAAAACCGACTTTACTCACGTAATGAGCCGACATTATCGACCTAAGTTTGGGACATGTCCGATGCCCATCAGTGGTCGCCGCGATCTTGCAGCTTAAACTCCCTGAGGATGGGCATCGGACATGCCCGAAACCCAGGTCCATAACATCAGTTAATTACGTGAGTAAAGTCGGTTTTGATATTAAATAAATGTGTGTCAAACTCACGAGAATTTTAAAACTAAAATAGTAAAATATAGTTAAAAAATAACTTACCACTTTTATATTTTAAAAAGTCGGAAGATAAATATAATATGTAATGTGGCAGTGACAATTAATAAAATAAACGGTTAGCACTCACGGCCGGTGCCAATAATCTATCTATCGCTGGCTTACCTTACTAGAGATAGATATTTGACACTATTTGTATGGACGTTATGTCAAATATCTATCGGTAGTTAAGTAAACTGTGGATAAGTAGATAAATTATTTGGATCCCCATTAGTAATGGTTCAAACTGCAGTTATAGTATTTATTATTACAAAATTTGTGAAGTACCAACAGCTGCTTAGCGAGACCGAACTGCAATTTTAGAGAGAAAATGAAGACTCAACGCAAATGGGCAAGACACAACGGGTTGCGACTTTCGCCACGTGTTTGAACCTCGGCGAAAAAATATATATTTTTCTCTCTAAAATTGCATAGAATAGTGATAATAGATTGGTGCAACCATATCAGGCGATCCCTCAACACACAAGGAGTGTGCGTATTGTGCGTAAGGCAATCAGGCGTGTTGTGCCTTACGGTTCAGGGAATAAGTAGAATACGCTATTATTTAATATAAGCAGGTCGTTAGAGCTTCGATTTTTATTTCTTTAGCCATGAGCAAATTAAAATGAGCCTACATTTTGTAAATTTTTTTTCGATCACAAATCTCAACTTTCCCCATCTCGCGAACCTAATCGCGGATTCCAAATGAACCTGTCAAAGCAAAGTTCGTTAGACCGTCCATTTGGTGCCGGTATAAAAAGGTCAGGGTAATCCTTTTCGAAACGTTATTCTCTCAATTCTGGCAACCCCCATTTATACCAGAGTCGTTTTCATAGCCAGTTTGTTTTAAACAAATGACGTTGTAATAAAGCTTACAGAAAACAAAACAAAACAGTGTGCTATGAACGTAAATAATATCATTACGGTGGTTGCGAAGTAAAATGGATTTTCGCGTCTTGGGAGAGAACCGACCTGCGGAGGCACAATATTTTTTTATACGCACGGCACGACCCTAACGTGGCACATTATGAGTAGTAGGCGTACGTTGTTTTCACTGTTAAGTCTGAGAAACATCCAGGCATAGCTTATCAGATAAAGAATGGTACATAGTACACCTTCATTATACAGTGGATTTGCCACGTGTCTATTCTCAGAAGGGACTTTCAAAAGGTGTAAAGAAAAGTTGGATCAAAATTTGAGTAACTGCTAGAATATGGGTTTACGAAACAGATTCACATTTATGGATAAAACCTGGACAGCCAGTCCTCAGGGCATTAATAACATACAAACGTTAAAAACTGTATTAAACCCGCCAGATACATTTTACGCAAGGTACTCACGGAATGTAAAGAATCTGACGTTGTCATTATGTGCTTATCGCGCATGCTATTGCGACGGTGCTGCCATAATTTATGCGTAGAGTTTCAGACACGGTTGTCCGGAAAACATAAAAGCTTTAAGCGATGTTTCATTGCGCCCCCGAGTAATGTCTGCTGCTGCGGTTCAAACGACATTAAAATGAATTTCTGAACGTTATGATCTCCATTACGAAGCGTTATCGATGAGTGAAACGTAAAGCTTCATCACATCACAGTGGACACACCTGGAAAAGTAGGTAGATTTCTGCGAAATCTATTGTATTATTGGCCAAATATGGCGAATCGCCATTCAACGGGTTAAGTGCTAAAAGATGATTCAGACCTATAATGGCCTTGGTGATGCTTAGATAATGTACATATAAAGATAGCCTAGTAGAGATTTAGATACAAGTGGAAATAATGACATGACATTAAATTAAAATTTTGATATGAATTTGGAGAGATCAAGACTATTCAAGACTGTTTTTTGCTATGTGCTCTAAATTGTGTTCAACATTTACGACGCAATATTTGCATATATCGAAGGTTTTATTGAATGAAAGCACTCAATCCAAAATCAGGAACACTATTGAGTTACGGTTAATAAACAAAATGTATAAAATTAAAAATAAAACGTGTCATTTGAAGTTAATTTATTTAATTTAATTATTTCAATGAATATTAGAGAATTACCACAGGACAACTGAAAAAAAAATTGTCACATAAAAAAGTTTTTTTAGTAATATTAACTATTAAAAAAACATAATTTATTTTAACACACTGTTAATGCAGCTATATTATATTCATTAATGTGTCCATAAGGGACTCACAGCACTCACAAAAGAACTAATCTATTTGGTCTAGGTCAGAAAAATACTAATAAAACAGAGATAAATACACTGATACTTTACAAGATACACACTAGCAAGATAATATCATCCTGGCTTACTCGCGTCTCGAGTGTGGAAACAGTTAAATATAGAATGATAGTTTTTATCTATAAAAATGTGATAACGCTGCTATACAAAGACTCAATAATATTACATCTAAAAATAAAAAGTTATTGTAATCGCTTGGTGAGTAAAATGGAATGAAGTTCTCAACGGCCTTACTTTATTATCCCAGAAATGGCTGCCAATTTCAATAACTATTTGGTCTGAAACATATCATTCTGGGATCATATGTTTCTACTACTACTACTACTCACATCTCGTGCGTGAAAACGGCGTTAGATATTATAGTTGTATCTCAAAAATGATTCGACGAATAGCAATACATATAGTCTCTGATAGTAATACATAGAATCAAGTTATCAATTATGAGTAAGAGCCTTATCATACTAGCGGATTGCGAGCGTCCTCAAAGCGGAGTAACGCTGTATTCGCTGCGTGTCCCCAACGTACCCCCGTTGGGGACACGCAGCGAATACGTTGCGGTCGCGCAACGAGATCGCCGCGAATAGCTGCGTGGACGCCATTTTGTACTGTCTCGTACAAACGTGGAAGCCCGTCGAGACACGAATGTGAGAGGACGTATGTATCATCCATGGCATCATTGAGAGATTCGGATATTGATACAGAGTTATTTACAAGTGAAATTCATAGTCGTTTCGTAATATGCGATCATAAACAGCAGATTGTTTTTATAAATTTAGAGAGAGAGAGGTCAGATTCAACAACTCATAAAAGTTACATTGAAAAAATTGATTTGATTGATTACATAGAAAAAATTTACATTCACAGGTAGGAGCGAAATTGTCATGGATGATTAGTGTGCAAAAATCAAAATCAAATCATTTATTTTGTATAGGCCTACGGGGGAACTTACAATTTTCATATTATATTTATTATCTTAAATCTACAACAACAGATAGTAGTCGCTCTCTTCAATTCGATTAATTCATAATGGATCCTTCCAAATTATTCGAACCTTTGGTAAACGTCTCCGGCGTCTTCGAAGTAACAACGCTAAAAGCAGTGTTTTCTCGCCGGAATCCATTTTGATACTCAGCGTATTGTACGCCGTTAACTCGCTACAAACACGCGACGAACACATAGCGTATCTGCCACGCGTCCGCGACGTCGTCGCTGTGCAGCCGCTCGGAATCCGCTAGTGTGATAGGCCCTAAGCTGTAGTGAGGTTTAACGTTACTAGTACCTAATAATGCCTAATAGTAATATAATTAAACCGGGGCGGGAAACCACCAGGATGAGGCACAAAATTTACATCAAATTTGTCATGTCTTAGTCTAAAGAAGACAACAGAGAACTTATTAAGCACAAGGGACGAGGTTTATAATGGAAATATTCAACGCTTATATTATAATAGTATTACAAGCAAATGTAAGCTGAAGCAGAAGGTAGAGAAAGAATCGGCAACGATATAACATTGACGGATTGATGAATGGTCGAATCTTGAAAGGGCTTACGTGGCACGCACGCAATAGCCGACGAAGAATGACCGTCAGTTTTCGTCCAATTTACAAGAGAACTTAGAGCGGCTTTCACTTAACAGACGTCAACAGGTTCAGAACTATTAATCTTGAGATGTTTCCCGAAACAATTTATAACGTGGGACGTTAGCGCCTGCAAATTGGGACGGCAAGATTAGGCGGGTCAGAATAATAATATATTCCGATGGTAACACACGATCTATTATGGTCAATGCTGAGTCACAGTAAACATCGGTACTGGCGGAAAAATAAGCCCAAACCCTACAGAAAATCGGTACTAACGGAAAAAATAAGCCCAAAAACCCTACAGAAAACTATGGATATAGACGATTTGCTATCAAAAAACACTAACTTGAGTTAGGGTCCGTTTCACAAAAGAAGTCCCATAGACGTGGCGCTAGTTGTCGTACATCAATGAAATATTTAGTACATATTTATTTAGTTCCACTAATTTTCCGCGAGACTTCTTTCGTGAAACGGACTCTAACACAAAAATTTACAATTATTTTTTGTAAGTAGGTACCGTATATACTTTCATATGCATTTAGTGAAAAGCTGTTAATTTCGAATTACAAACAGACACTTAAATTTTATTTATATATGTATGTATAGATACAACCTATACAAATACATAAACTACTTTTATACCGGAAAAAAGTTCCAAGAGTATAGTAATCTTTCACGTGAGTAGAGCTTAAGGCGCGGTCCGATCCTAATTTAAAAACAATTTACGATGCTTTACATAAGGTTGAGAATTGCTTATCAGATTGGACGATGTAATACGAAGATGCAATTAAATACGTGCTAATACTTTTTATATTTAGTTCGTACAATCAAATGATTAAATTTTAATGATAAAGAAGTCCATAGTTCACTAATAAATTTAATTGGGAATTCGAATATGATACATTCATTGAAATTTATTTGCCCATAATTGAATAAAATGTATACTATTTATACGATTATACTACTGCGAGGTTTTACTGTGGCTTTGTATATTGTGCGGTTCACAATAGGTTGGGTTAACAAAAGGCCACCTCATGCTCGTGTAGTGACGGACAGGTTGGTCGGGAAACGTTCACAACTTAAAACTGTTTCGGAACTTAAGTTCCTCGTCATTTCGTAGAGTCGCGTGGAAACAATTAAAGTTTTGACATTAGACAGAAACTAAGAAGCGATTATCAAAGTAGAAATGCCCACCTTAGCTGGAACGATAATTCAATGTAAATAGCATATAATTTATTGATTCAGGCGTTACTTTGCGGAAATTTTATTTATTATTATTTTAATTTTTTATTTTTATTAATTATATTTTTAATTATTATCAAAAAACGATATTAAAAAATATTTAGTGACACTTCCGCTGAAAAGAAAACAAGGATTTTGGCCTATTTGGGGGCGTGCAAACATAAAATGCTAATAGGAAGAATAGAAAATAAAAAACACAAGAAACCCCAAATAAACCAACACCGATTCGACACGTTCAGTTCGCCTCTACACGAGGCATCCTCAGATGTTGACTCGTCGAGCGCTAGACCGACAGTGAGAGAACAACATTTTTTTTTTTTAGAACGGACTAATGCTGTTTGCCTCTACCGGCATTTACAGCGTCACCGGACGGTTGGCGAGCGCAGATGGCACTCAGCCAGATGCGGGCGCAGAGGGCCGCCTAAGGCGAGCGTTGAAGACGCTTCGCCGCAAGGAGAGGAGTAGGCGACTTGCTCAAGGGCACCACTAGGGTACGGACCTCGGCTTGGGCCGTCGCCAGGAGAGAGGGGAGTAGGAGAGAATCGCCCCGGTACATAAGTGTACCGTTGAAAGTGGGCCCTATGAATTTTAACTCTACGACTATTTGGAGAGAATCTAACCAAGACATAACTTTTGCCTCGAGCTCGCCGGCGAGCTCGGTGTTTGACTGTGTTTACCACTAAATCATAACCTTGTGTACCTCGCCTCCCCCCATTTCCGCGACATGGGTCCACACCGCGACCAGGATCGTCGCGTTGTGCACTCATGACTGTACTTTGGGTGGGGCTACAATAAGAATGTGTAGTACCTCGCCCACAGCCATGGTGGCTGGGACTACATAGAAAACCAGTGTTACCTCGCCCACAGCCATTTGCTGGGCCGGAGGATACATCGCGACCGGGGCCGCGGTGTATACTCCCACCCGCACCGTGGCTGGGACTACAATCGTGTGTGTGTGGATTACCTCGACTGCGACTGGGGCTGCGAAGAAGATCTCGGCCTGAGCCTACAATGCGATCGGGATCACAGCCCTGGTCGGGTCTACAACCATTATCGGGGTTCCCTTGGGACGACGCTAAAGCTGCCGAAGTAACGGCTGCGATGGGGTCGTCCGGGTCACCCAAAATATGCCTTGGACGGCGACGGGGGGGAAGGAAGTGGGGATCGGTTATGTCAGTGGAGTAGTTCGCCGCTTCGACCACAAGGGGATTCGAGTGGTGGGGAGCTTTGTCGAAGTGGCGGCGGGAGCAGTCTTTCATATACTGCGTAATAGAGGGGAGGGTGAAATCGCAGTGCAGTTCGGCGTTCCGCAAGTACCACGGAGCGCCCACTGCCCTGCGCATAAAGCGATTCTGAATCACTTGAAGTTTGTGGAGGTCGTGTTTCTGAGCATGGGCGAACGCTACAGATGCGTAAGTCATGATTGGGCGGATGCAAAGTTTGTAAAGAGTCGTCTTATTTCTAAGAGACATTTTACTGTTTTTGCCTATGAAGGGATTAAGACGACCCATAATGAAGGCCGCCCTATTGCGAACAATCTGGATGTGTTTCGCGAAAGTGAGTTGGCAATCAAGGGTGACGCCCAAGTATTTGGCAGATTTAGCCCAAGGGATGGGTTCGCCGAATAGGACTATGGGTGACGGCATGAGATTCCGCCGGGTCTCAGTGAAGTACACTGCTGCACTTTTGCTAGGATTTACTGCAATCCGCCATTTACGAAACCATGCACCGATTACGGTGATGGCTCGTTGGATGGCGCATCTCTGCCTGACCTTGAACCAGCCAGTAGAGTAGATTGCAGTATCATCCGCAAACTGAGCGATCTGAACATTAGGTTCAGATCGTGGGATGTCGCTGGTGTACAGCGAGAAGAGAATGGGTGAGAGTACAGAGCCCTGAGGGACACCTGCGTGAATGGGATGCGGGGAGGAGAGCGTTCCCTCGGTGCGATAGCTAAACGTTCGATCCCTGAGAAAGTCTTGTAAGATGAGTACAAGACGGTCTGGCACACCCAGTTGGTACAGCTTGAATATCGAGCCGTTGTGCCAGACTTTGTCGAACGCTTTCGCTACGTCGAGGAAGAACAACGCAAAATCGCCCGCTTATATAGCATGCAGACTCCAAAGAAAGAAGGCCAAAATCATTGTTTTCTTTTCAGCGGAAGTGTCACTAAATGTTTTTTTAATATCGTTTTTATGGTAAATAGCATACTTAATCGTATTTTACAGAAAAAAATTCGTCAACATATTATCTTGTTATATATTTATATCTTAAGTAAGTCTTTTGCGATTCTCGCCACTTGTAAAATTTTAAACTCATACCCCCGCACTAGGGTTCCACACACTCCGCTCCGACCTCTCCTTATCGGCCATCATAACTAAGATGGTCGGTGACGAGAGGTCGTGGGAAGCATTCTGCGAAATTATTGTTTCGCAGAGGGAGGCAGAAGAGCGGGGAAGGGAGAGAAACCCTCTCCCTAATCCGCTCCGGAGGGCGCGGGCACGGAGGCCAAACGAGCTCGCACTCCGTCTCCGCTCCGAGGACCTGAGGCATCGGCTGTGGGGACGGCTGGTGCCTCCCGTCAGGGTTAGGTCCTCGCGAGGTGTGGATGTACCCTGTGTTCCAGGGCATCTCACAAAGCG